>BLKM01006251.1:0-676827 GCA_013340265.1 Coptotermes formosanus | reverse complement strand
GACCGCGGAGAGTTCAAGCCTCCAAAAACAACGCAGTACACAGTCAACAGAACATTCTCGCTCAACTGCAACCGGACCGCGGAGAGTTCACGCCTCCAAAAACAACGCAGTACACAGTCAACAGCACATTCTCGCTCAACTGCAACCGGACCGCGGAGAGTTCACGCCTCCAAAAAGAACGCAGTACACAATCAACAGCACATTCTCGCTTAATTGTAAAGCGCAACCCTAGTGTAACGGTAACGAAAAGTTCACCCTGAAGATGACCCAGCAGGGTCGAAACATGTAGGAGTGTGTTACGATTGATGATAAAACTCTCTTTGTGCATTTTTTGGTGATTAGTGTTTTTGTATGATATAGTGCATGGACATGGTACACATTAAATTTTTAACGACTAGTTATTTAAGAAATAAGTTCACTTTATTCTCCTGCAACGTTGATAACAGACCCACACGCCTATGCAACATTTGGTGACTTGATAGACCTAAGTCTGCAGAAGAACAATATACATAATAGCACTTCACAGTAGTCTGCTTGAATGCATGCTATAGTTGGAAGCTGTTTCTATAATCTTTGAATAGCGCTGCAGTTTTCTTCCTGCAGACACGTAGTTCACAATCGCATTCTACATCCGTGTCCCACGTGACCGCTTTGTCACGCGCTCTCAAGGGACACAATACACAGCAGGGATTGTGAAACCTCCCGGCCAATTCAAGTCTTGGTGCCGCCACGTACTGAATTGATGATTAATGATGACTTTGGCGATGAATATAGAGGTAACATGAAGCGGTCATGATCATGGTAATTCTGATATTGACACAGTTTATTCATTCATGTTAGGGGTAATAAAACCTCTTCTTGTACCTGCTATTCGAAACTGGCGTTCTTTCCAGCGTAGAGTATACTACTCGTCGTAAAGTTGTGACGCTGCTTTATATATACGAGGTAGGCCTAAACATTGTACTGTACTAAACACAGTGCCGAATTCTTGTTTGGATGAGTGAGTTGGTTAAAAACCTTCTCATTCGCTTCTTATACGTAAGTGCCACCTTAGCTCAGAAAGCAACAAAGATGAATGCAATCGCAAGGTAAAGCTGCGAAGACTGAAACTCATTTAACTGTATACATAATCCATGTTTCTAATTCGAAAGAACAATCCATCTCCATCATAAAGACGCGACAGGCAATACTGTTTAGGGAAATAATCTGATTATCACAAAAAACCTTTAAATGCACTGTGTGGGCAAAATGCAGAAATTTTAAATGGTATAGCAGGTGGTGCTTATAGTTACCATTGGGTTTTCGAATTTTACGTAGGGTTGAGGATCTCTGTAGTCTATGACATACAGTTCTCATGGTTAATATAAAATGAACGAAGTCTTGTGGGCGCACAGTGTCTATTAAGTACATTCCTGTATATTCGATCAGGTTCAAAAAATTAAAATTCGACCTAAGAGAAAGGGAAGAAGATAAAATTATAAAATATGATGAAGGGATGTACTAAGTAGAGCTGTCACCTTTTGCATGCAAACAAAAATGTTTCCTGCGAAGTATATCGAACTAGGGAGAGCTTCTAACCAGTCAAAGAAATTCCTTCCTTTTGCGTCGTGTATAAATTTCGACGGCCGAGACACTTTTTCAGAAAATTTACATTCATTTGTAAGTTAATACCGCAATTTAAACGTTGTATACTTTTACAAAAAGTTTATAAAGTAAGCTGCAAACATTAACACATTCTGCACAACTGTACAAGTTTATGTAGTTTAACATAAACAAAGTACGAACGGATGATGTGAAGCACGCAGTCATTCAAAACTCGCGGTCTTCGGGAACACATTGCCTACACCACCGTGGTATACGAAAAACATTAATCACCAACAAATGCACAAAGAGTTTTTCTTTCGTCAATTATAACACACTCCTACATGTTTCGACCCTGCTGGGTCATCTTCAGGGAGAACTTTACGTTACCGTTACACTAGGTTGCACTATACAGTTGAGCGAGAATGTGCTGTTGACTGTGCACAGTGCCGCTTATGGAGGCGTGAACTCTTTGTGGTCTCGGCTTGTACTGTATAGTGCAACCTAGTGTAACGACAACGGAAAGTTTCTCCCTGAAGATGACCCAGCAGGGTCGAAACCTGTAGGAGTGTGTTATAATTGACGAAAAAGAACTCTTTGTTCATTTGTTGGTGATTAATGTTTTTTGTATAATATAGTGCACGGACATGGAACACATTAAATTAGTGGTACACGAATGTTAACTTTCGAGTTCTCATTGCAAATTAATGTAATACAAAATGAAAACTGTCATAAATGCTTGCGATTTTACATTTAAATTCATTTCATTAAATTATATGCCCAGATTCCTCGCTGAGGGTTTCGATTGCTCTGGAATCAACATGTAAAGATTCATTCACCCGTAAGAGACAGCAGTGGCTTCCGTTCAGCCAGACGAGGCATTAAAATAATATTTGTTGATTCAGTACGTATCTTGCTGTTGTGAATATTGTGTGGTCTCCATTCATTACATGCGGCATTAAAAACGTCTAGGTTTGTGTTATGTACCTCTTGATCCTATTTGAATTTTTAACTAAATCATATATTTTTTATTGAGTAATTTAAAATTAAAATGCCAATTAGGTAGATAGATTACATTCTTTATCAGCATATTTTCACCTTAAAAATAGCTCTTAATCACACTTTATTATTCACTTTCTGTAACGTTTCAGTGTTGCAACAAACAAAAAGAAATTAAAGCAATAAAGGAATATGTTATTTTACTTAGGTCGAGTAGTCTCTTTTCCCCTTGAACAATTCGCCGAGTTTGCAGGTTTGATGCATTGTTCGTCGATAAATGCTTGTTGTGGCTGTGTAGCTGAATGCTCTTTACCACTCTAAAGTAAAATGCCCTAAGAGACATAAGGGTTTGGAATGCTCGTGATCACCATTGGATGAATTCCAGGTATAATGACTTTCAAGATTCTAACTGGTTACGAGATATGGCCTTCATAACAGAAATTTGTGGGCATCTCAAAGGTGCAAATAAAAATTCACAAGAAAAATGTAAGCTCGTACCTGAAATTTGCGAGTATATTTTGGCTTTTCAGTATAAATTGTTCCATTCTCAGTATTTGAATAACCATATTTGTCACTTTACATAGTGCAACAAGAGATTACTAACAGTCGATAAGCAAGTCATGCACTGCATTAACAGCGTCGTTCACAGCATTTGTGGACTTTGAACAGGATGGGGCAGGGGCGCACCCAGAATTTTTCCTTGCAGGGGGGGGGGTCGTGATCCTGAGGCTATAGTACGTAATTTGTTTCATTTTAAAAATTATGTTACAAGAAACTCGTTGTAAATACAGCTTAACACTATCTGCAACTGCATTCATATACATACGAATATAACTACACGTTAAATGACCCAATCACGCTGTACCATCTTCTTGTTTTTCATATTTTATTAACTCATTTTTCAAAATTTTAATGTACTGGTCATCAGCCGATTTCAATGGCTGATTTTGGCTGAAGCGAAAATCATGTAAAGCGTTTGATATCATATCTACAAAATCTGCTGCAGTCCGGCAGGCCCCCCCCCCTTGGGGTGCGCCCCTAGGAAGGGGCAGTCTTAATATTTTCAATTTTCCGTGCGTTACACAATTACATAGGCTATGTAAGCCCAAGGACTCCAAGTGCATTTCGTTGGACTGACATAAGTAAGGATGTGACAGTGTTTCTAACATTTTCTAACAAATTTCAAGCATCGTAACATGTGACTCTAGACTACGAATTTATCTTGCTGACATGTTAAATGAAAAGTGCAAACTAAATTTAAAGATTTGCTGAAATCCTGTAAGTCTTTCCTGAGAATGCCTCTCCTTTTCTGCGGCAGAAGGCAGCGGACTGTGCATCTTTGTTTGGAAGCGCATATACAAACAAAGGTTTCTCCCGGTGAGCTAAAAAGTCAAAACAACGAAACAAGCTTACAGACGAAATTCTGTCCCCAGTTACTCGACTGACCGCAAGAAGCACTACAGTCGCTACGTACAGCAGGCAGCTGCACTGTAGGCTCAACGATCATAATAGGTTCGTTACCTCGTTCGAATAAAACATTGTTACTTAATTCCCTGAAAATCACATTTTACCGTTCATATAACAATTATTTTCAAATCATTATTTTTCAATCCTTTGTCTAAACTTTCCTGTATATACGACAAGAAGCATATTCACAACGCGGAAGTATAATTCTGGTAATAAATAATGTAAAGACGTTTAATGTGACCTGCAGGCAGAAGGCGATTTTGTAATACGACCCCTTGCAACAAACTCGGTTTTTATCCCTGACGTAAATAACTACGAACGGTGAGACTTAAATCGTCTGGACAGGCTAAAGACAAACTATGAAATATTCCTGTTGCCGGAAATTCAAGTCCGATACAGCGTACCAACAACACCAAACACTACACGTCTGCTGCCTTCTGTATAGTAATAATTACAGGTCGTGTCAAGGCTTAAGTGATTATTCGCGAACTTCCAAATGAGAAGGACCGGGTCCAGTACCAGGTCCATCCATGTGGGATTTGTGGTGGACAAAATGGCAGTGGGAGGCGTTTTTCTACGAGTCGATTCGGTGTTCCCCTGTTTGTTATTCCACTGGTGCTCCTTGCTCACTCATTCGTCACCGACGCTACATAGTCTTAACAACGTCATCAAATGTACCATATTTAACAGTAACATAATAACAAGAAATGTTAAAGACTACCATAAATTCTGTGTATTTCAGATATTCACAAGAGGAAGGATATAAATTCCTATCGATACTATTAACTTTTTGAATTTCAGTGTTTAGAAACTCACTTCTCACACAGGATGCCTTTCTGACACGAGTCATTCTTGCGTATAGGAGAAGAGGATGTAGGTTGTTCCTTGTTTGGACACCTCTCTCTTCTCAAACGCGTAGTTTTGATTGTACTCCATTACACAGGACGAAGCACTTTGTAAATGCCGCAACTTCCCTCATTTATATCAGAGAAAGAAAAGAGGGAGACGCGCACAGTGAGGTAGGCAATCCAACAAACTAAACTGTGCAGCGGTCGGACTACCGTACTGTTCCGAGATCTGATGACATACAGAGAAGAATGGACTATGTGACCTCCTGCTAATTTGTCTCTTCTCATGGCATTGTTTGTAAAGGTTTATTTGAAGACAATCGTCCGACTGACAACGACTCAAGAACACGTTATGTTAGGTGTACGTATCATCAGGTTTCATGTGGATTCGCAGCAAACGACAAAGCTGTTTTGCAGCTAGACTTATACCATTGCTTGCCTGATTTTTGGAATGTACATTCTCGACCAGGGCTACAGCCGTGACAGTCGATTCACTGTTTCAATTCGCCTTCGAAACGACATCTGCGACTTGTGTAATTTCTTTAGAACAGAGAATACTTGAAGCGTTGGTTAACGTAAACACTAACGTCACTAAGAGAACGAGGAAGGTAAAGTTTTTAAACCGCGATAACTTCAAAGACAAAATACATCAGCAATTCGAGGTTTAACATACCCTCCGTTAAGTTCGCCACGGAAACACACACAAGTTCGCAAAATAGGTCTATTAATTTCTCCCAGATTTGCTGTAATGTAAGTTGTGTCTCTAGATTCAGCTTTTAATACCCTCAATTCTGAGCCCATTGAAATATTTTTCGATGGAAGCATCCAGAGTGGCACTCCAGCAGTTCAATAACACATTCATACATACTTAAGTGCAGCCCTAACGCTAGTATTTTGTTTCATGTTTGGAACGTTTGGAGACCTCTGTCTTAAAATAATAAAACTACACTAACAGGAAAGATGTGAAGATACTCAACGTGAAATAATATTGCATTGTTGTAAACACAGGCTAAAGAAAAGTGAAAGCTTAAATCAAATTTTGCGAAACTGTCTGAATGAAGTAATTTAACAGTTAGCAAATTTGTTCTTATGTGAGATAAACCAGATTACATTCTCGACTTCAGTATCAGAGACTCTGGTTGCTTCTGTGCTTATCTTCAGTCCGTTCAGGCAAGTGTTGCTATAATATACAAAGTACACCAAGGCCGCTTCCCACAGTGTTTACCGACTGACAATTCACAGCAGGTCCTGAACTCTGCAGATTCTCGTTGCACTCTTTCGTGATAAATAAAATCGTCATAAAACCTAAAACCTGGTACCTACACAGCGAATTGAATACAGTGAAAAACATGTGGAAGTATCAATTTGACACAAGGAATTTAATATCTTTAATGTCAAGTATTTAACATGCAATTACGGTAGTGTGTTCAAGTGTACAGGCTACAAGTCGCTACCTGCTGATGTACGACGTCAATACGTCCATAATATAAATGTAATACGCATGTTACGACACGCATGTGTTGTATAAATATGCTTCCGGCTAGCGATTGAGCATAGCCAGACGAGGATGCACGATGGGGGACTGACGCCAATCAACGTGTAACCACATGTACACACTGTAAAGTGAAATACATAAGGTCATGCAACTACTGTACTCATATTCAAGGATCTGCTAAAGCTGAAATTTCAAGGAGAGGTTTATCAGAAAATAAAGAACAGCGTACGTAAGTGTAGGCGAGAGGGGAAAACGCAAAGGAAATGTACATTTCGTCACTACAGAAGTATTTAGAAGTATAACATCAAAATTATCTTACTGAAACAAGCTTTTGAAAACTGTAAAAGTCGTGAATATTTCAGAACCAAGTTAAACATGTTTTGTGTTAGCAGTAATGTTTAACAAGAGTTCTAATGTCACAGAGATAAGTGAACAATAAAATTTGTACTGCGTAATGTTATTAGACGGTTGTATGAACATATTATAATGAGTTGTAATTATATATATAATATTTATTGTAAACATACAACTGTTATAGATATGCAGAGTTTATGACGAAAACTTTGCCACTAGCAACAGCTTAATTACGGAACTGGAGGTTTATGGGATGACGTCAATCAATAGATCGCTTTCGTGATGTGATCTCGCTATGAGGCACTTCAATGAGCCTACATCATTCGGTTTAATTACAATTATATGCAGAGGTACATTACGTGGCAATGTCACCCGAAATCGTTAAAATTCTATATCCCTACTAATTGTAAAATAAATATGGATATCAGTTAAAATTGAATTTCCATGCATTCTGCTATAATCGAATTAATACCGTCAATTGAAAAATGTAAATTTATATTGAATACGAATACATGTGGCCTACCAAATACGCTGAAAATACGCTCTGCGCCGTTCAATTGTTGACAACTGAAAACTTCACTAATTACTGTTAAATTATGATTGACGTAAAATTTGTCAACTCTTTAAGTCTAAAGGGGTACTGAGATATAGGCTACGAGGACGGCTGCAGAGAAAGTTCCGCTCATGATTTGCAATTCTATATCGGCATGAAGTGATTCATTTCAAAAATTAATTTCATTAATACGTAAAAGCCACATCTGTTAGTAAAGCATCTTCCAAGAAATTCTCAGATATCCTGAAAATAAACATAGGGTACATCATAAGATGTTCACCAGGAATATGGAGGTGGCCGAAGCTGTTAGCACCATTATGACCTACCGCAAATTGTCATCCTGCAAAGGTGATCATAAATACGTAGTTAAACTTACTCTATTTTTTCGTTTGGTAGTCCTTACCTCTTCTACCTACTCACAGTAGGTGTCGAGGTTGTTGTTTATTTTCACTTGATCACACTCAGACACACACCACAGTCGGTAGGACTCCTCTGGACGACGGATCGGCCCGTCGCAGACACCTCTACCTGATAAGACAAACAGTCACAAGAGACAAACATCCTTGCCTCCCGTGAGATTCGAACCCACGATCCCAGCAAGCGCTCGGCCGCAGACCTGCGCCTTAGACTGCGCGGCCACTGGGATCGGCTTACTTTATTGTATAATGTCAAATAATATAACATAACCTCTATTCGGTGTCCATTTCAAATACGGAAAAATGTCAACTCTACATAAACAATTCCGCAGCCTTTTATAACGTAATCAAAAAGGAAGAAAGTATCGTCGTCCTCCTCCTCCTTCTCCTCCTCCTCCTCATCATCATCATCATCTGCTCGACTTTATCCTATTGCTCCTTGCCAGCTCCAAAATCTACCCCAACCATCTTTTCTTTGGTCTTCTAAGATTATGATTTCCTCTTGTGTGGTACTGTGAAGTCTGTTCAGGTATTCGACATTCTACCGTTGTATGTAGATGCTACAACTTAATATTTCTATAATTTTGTATCTTTTGCATTGGCCTAAAAAGAGTAAATCAAATTAGTTCTTGTTTTTGACAGCCAAAATCAGGGGTCTACAGCTTTTTCATCTGAGGTTCGAATGTGCATTTACTTTATCACTCGAGGGCCAGACCGTCCAAAAAGTTAATTATTTTAATCTAATATTTCACAAAATTATTTATCCTTGCAACTACTTCGCATAAATAGCTACGTGTAACATGCAAATACGGACTTCCAGAAATAAATCCTGCTCTTATAAATGACCACTAAGTCTCGTACACACGCAGTCTTCCAGAGCTTGTGGTAGGACATAATACGAAGAAGTCAATGTCGTTACAAGAATTGTTGGGATAGCGTTACTCTTGCAAATATTAACATACAGTGTAAATGTACCAAATTTCTTTCCTTGAATATTTTTCAGTATTTCATTGCGGTGCAAATCAGCTAACACCATTTGAAGTACTGGTGGCAGTTCCTCGAGCATAAAGTCAAATCGATTTTGGAACAATCTTGTTTCCCTGCTAAGAACATCGAGGTCACCGCACCAGTCTTAGCACTGTACCTTTAAATCACGAATTATATTCAGAAAAAAAAATTTTAGCGAACTGCGGTATGGCCAGACAAATCGAAAGATACCGACGAAATATCGGTTAAAAACTCGCGAATTTGGCGATGGTTAAGTCCACTTGAGGGAACAATATTCAATGCAGAAAATACAGGGCCCATAACACATGGCAAATTCAAATATTTCCGCAAAGTGCTGGCGGGTGACTAAAGTACAATGCTTTGCAAAGCCTCCGTACAACCTGAACTTCCACCCGCTTTGCATATTTTCAGAGTCACAGTATCACACACGTTCCTGTCACAAGCAGCTGTCACATACTTCAGTTGCCTCTACCGAAGACTGTATTCAGGAGGTGTCTAACCTGGCCCGTGGTGGTCCCATGCATGCTGTGTACAAACGCAAATTCTGCTGTTATTTCGAAATCGCTATACACTCCACGAATAAACAAGTACAGCTGTGAGGCAGGCTGCAGTTTTTAGACAGCTGGTCTAATAAATAAAAATAAAATTTGCGAAAAATTAAAGTAGGTTAAATTTGGAAGATCGTTGGTACAATTCAGTTCAACATTTTCAGCCTTGTCATACCCATATGAAACCGTAAATGTAAAGGCAAAGTTTCCGAACGCATCAAATAGCACATGTAGCATTGTGTGGATTTGTAGCTGGTTGGTTGGATGGGACCTTTCTTGAAAACTGCACTTGGACTTAAAAAGGAAGAAGTAACAAACGAATGAATAGAAGATAATGAAGAGTTTCGTAATATTGGAACAGATATTATGAGGCTGATCAAATCAGTGCGATTGGACGTACAAGCAGCATACATGGGCGAAATAAATAACAAGCATAGATTTCGGGGGGGGGGGGGGAGGGAGTCTGAAGGACAAAAACCACTTCGGAGAACCAGGCAAAACTGTAAAGGATTTAAAAACAAAAGATACGAAAAAAGTCGAATTAAGTCATTTAACTGAGGATAGGACAGTGACGGAAACTTGAGACCACAGTAACAAATACCCGGTTCCTTAAAGTGTCAGGAATTTGATTATCTGGGTGACTACTGGCTTCCCAGAAACGACAGATCCCCACGGAGCTATTTATTTTGTTAAATGTGAACCATGTCAAAAATAAGAAGCATGCAATATGCTTACTGATTTCGATTTACATGTCAGTTGATCAGTTTGCTTTTAACAGATTTCGCAGCGTGTCAGAACATCAGGCATTGCCTGCACATTTTAAATTACAGTGCTCTTATGTTTTATTCCTTTTTTCGCAATCGCAAACATCTCACAATGTATTTATATTAAACTTATGACTAGTTCCGACCACTAACATAAACAATTAATACAAAAAGCAGTTTTAAAATATTTACAACGTATGAGGTCAAACCTATATTTTCTATTTTTAAAGGTCACTCTAATGCGACATTTTTAAAATCTTTAAAATCTCTTGCTTTTTCCCTACAGATACCATATATTTCAGAGGATGGAGTGTAACAGATGTAGCAAATTGCCTTTCAATTATCTTCATTATGACAATTTATAAGATATCGCAAGTTTCGATTCGCCGTAACTTACTGCGCTTGCAGTACCAGCAACTTCCGGACACCGTTTATTGTACTGTGTCGTGTTAAGCAGGGAAGTTCATGTACCACAAAATTCCTTAGCTATAACGTCTCAATCAACACTAATATTTTGAAACGCTTCATTTTAACCGCACAAGAAGAAGTAACCTACTTCTATTCCTTTCACTTTCATTTGCTAATGAGGAAATCTCTTGTCGTCCAGACCAGCACCACTTTGAGCAACGAGTCAGAACACGTACTAGTATATCCGTACATTATGTGTGTAGTTCTGATACTTTAAGGTAGGCCTGTACCTGGCAATTTCATTGCACAATAGACGCATCCAGTGAATGACCCTTGTTAGCACCATGACGGACACTGATGTTATCATTACATTCTGCATTTATATATCAACAATTAGAAGCACAGTCATGAGTGTTCGTTTTGCTTGTGACAGTTTCCGATCTTTATCATCAGCAAAGAATGAATACAATGTGAAGAAAATAATATCGTCAATTAAGATGAGTATTGAGATTGCTTGAAGTTCAGTGAAGCGTTAGCCTACATTTGTAGAGGTAAATGACTTGTGATGAAGATTGAATATAAATATGGCACTAAATTAAAGAGGGAAGGGGTGTTCTGGGAAAAGGATGGAAGGCGTTCAACCTGTTTCTATGTCCTTACCCCGAGACCGAACATTTTAGGACGATATATTTAAAACAATCATGCACAACACCTTAGGAAGTGAAAAAATACCATTTTTCAAAAAAACATCAGTTTATCCTTGTACAGATCAATGGCCACGTGATGTGATTTAAGAAGTCTTAGTACAGGAGTGGTGGCTTCATACACAGCTCAGTGAATGCAGGTAGGGAAAATATACAAATTTCTCTTTGCCGACATTTTCCCCGCACACGAATTCCTATCACCTGTCGAAACTACTGCTGGAGACGCAATTCTAAAACGAAACAAGAAATACTACCGAAACTGTGACAGCGGCAGGAGGTCGCGTTTCTTTAAGCGTGTGACAGTTCAAACATTTCTGAGCGACAGTAGCAATCTGGAATGTGTTCATGAAGTAGCTAATCTTAAATTCGGAGAAAATTTCCTATGATTCACTTCGTAATCTCTCATATTCATGTTCCGTCTCTAAAGACATTACTGAAACATTCAAAACTACAAGTGTACCCGCGTGATTTCAAGCTTCCACCGTGATCTCATTTACAACTGTACCTGTCTGTGCGTGCGCGCAAGCCACATACTGAGGATTCATAATGATAAAGTGGTGAAAAGAAGTTTTGAGTTTATAAGAAAACGTAACAAGAAAATGTAGAATACGACATAATTAGGACCATCATAATTCGTTGCCCATCGCCCGCTACTTACTCTATTACGATGATTATATAAGAAGAATACGGGTCGTGACGAGTAACATGCGTGGGAGAAATGGCACAAAAAGTTCAATTAATTTCCAAAGGTCTCAAGCAAAGAGGACTCTTGGGGCACCTAGGCGCAAATTGGAGGAAAATATCAAAATACGACTAACGGGGGTGTAAATATGTAGGCTGAATTTTAAGCATCTCAAGACACGCTCAACCTTCAGCACCTGCGGTGCATCGGCATAAAATTAGTGCATTCCTTAAGCAGTTAGGTAACTACAAAGTTTTGGAGAACTATCCTTCACCAAGTAGTTGCTAAACTGACAGGTGCCGATGTGGTTTTTTTAATGGAGAAGGGCCCCGCAGCAGACGCCACGGGCGCACCGCAGTCTTAAGGCTTCTTTTGCAACCCGATGATGATGATGATGATGATGATGATGATGATGATGATGATGACGACGACGACGACGACGACGACGACGACGATTTTTTGTCCTTTTCCAAGTCGCGTAGTACCGGCGGAACGAAATTGACAGGGGACAACCGAAGTACTCTTGGAGAAACACGTCCCAATTCCACTTTGTCCATCACAAATCCCACAAGGAATGACCCGGCATCGAAACCGGGCCTCCGCGGTGGTAGACCGGCGGTTAATCTCCTGAGCCATAGCACGGCCTGTCGGTTTAATTAGTTATTGTTAAAACAACAAGACCATAAACTTATGTTTAATGGCCTGTTGTTCAATGCGAACACTATGAAGTACGTGCCTATATTTTCGGTGTTTCTGCTATTTCCTACCACTATTTGCTTTCCAGTCTGTCAGCACATGCCAATGATTAGCGTGGATAATTTGTACTCAAGAAGTACTGCATCATATTCGGATATCAACTGCCTAGCTTAGTCATAAGCCGCGATTTCCAAAACAAAAGCTTCATAAAACAAGTTGGAAACTGGCTATAAGTGAATACACATGCAGTTCATCAATTTGCAAGAACTTGTTATGCAAAGTTGAGCTCCAGCAATTTATTAAATACCCCAGATCCGGGATGTCATGTTTTTATTCTACGGTGGGGCAACAGAGAGCTGGAGAAGGATGATCAGCTAAGTAGATAGGCATACTACGAAGAAATAACAAGTAATTTGGAATGATAGAAGGACAGCTAGACACTTACTCGCACGCAGTCAAACCAGTACATACGTATCATGCTACACATCTACCACCAGCAGACTGACCCTCACGTCACCCAGCCAAACGTCCTCACTCCTTGCCCCTCTCAGCTACTTGGGCCGTAGGGACTTCCCCACTCCTCAGCTCTCCCATTGCGAGCGGGATGTCGTGGGGGCCCAAACTGGAGAGTGTAGGGCCCCCTAAAGTGAGCCCAGTTGAATTAAGTTCTCAGCCGCGGGGGGTTTCTGCAAGATCAGCATGGGGACTGATCGCTACAGGGGGGATTCTGAGGGCATCTACAAGCACTGGACCCCCCATCGGATGCTGCTGCCTTTGTTGTATATAGTATGCGTGTAGAGACAAACTCGAAATAAGAAAAAAGCCGCCCCCACCACCATTTCTGACAATCAGAACAATAGTATCACAAGCGATTTTCACCCATCAGACATAATATGAAATGCATTAACCACAAGGATCAGTTTCCTTTACGTCATGTAGACATTTTCTGTGCTAAGTTTCGTGAGCCTGTCATTGCGTGGCATTACATCTTGCTTATTCGCCGTGTCGTTGTGCCGTGAAACAAGTGTGTGTGTGTGTGTGTGTGTGTGTGTGTGTACAGTCAGTTTTATATGCAGGTGCTCTATTCGAAACAGCTGAAAAGGCGCAAATGTATTCTTTCATTGTTAGTTTAATTACTTTAAAACTTACTGTGCTAAATAAATACGATAAATAAAATTAAACTTCCGTAACACATACTAAAAATAGTATAAGACATTAATTACAGTAGGCCAACTTTGCATTTGAACATTCCATTGAGTGGCAACGTTATGTCAATGACTGATAACCGTCAATATACACAACCAATATTTTATCCACTACCAGTACACCTAATCTGCTTACGACATTTTTCGAAATTAAAGTGCTAGTTTCACAATATTTTTACACTTGAGAATTCCGCATGAAATTGATCTTTAAGTAAAATGTGTCGCTAAAATATCTTCACGATGACACTCATACAATATGACCTAACCCAGCCTATATATTTCTTAGGGCCCCGATATCGGCTATGCCTGCAAAAACTTATGACGGTGTTAAGAAAACAAAGTCTAAAGACAAAAAAAAAAGTTTCTTTAGATATGCAGATGACGCACTTCCTGTAATTAATAAGACAGTAAAAGAGCATAAATGATGCATAAATAGGTTACATCCGTCCTTTAAAATTCATTCTCGAAAATGAAAATAAAAACCAGTTTAAAATTTTGAACCTAAAGCAAAAATAACTAGATAAGTTTCAGTTCAACTCTACAGAGGACTTACAGGCACAAATACCCTTAACGTAACAATTCTTGCTGCCCAACAGAAAATAGATGGTCGCTGTAAACTATTTAACCAAAATATTTAAAACGTATTGTGTCTCAAAGGGAGACAAATAAAACTGAACTCTAATAATCACCGACATCCTAAAGAAAATCCGTACCACGGAACCAAAGATAAGCAACAAAGTTAATACAGAGCACAAAACTCAAAAACATAAAGAATATATAAATTCGGTAACACATGCATTCACCTGTAACGAAAAAAACAACAAGAATTACAAAACAGCCTTTCCCACTAAAACCAAAACAAAAAAACTCAAAAGAACAAATGCTGATGAACAATGTGGCAGCGGAGAATATCACCTCCAGTGAAGTCTTCATACATATTCAGGGCGAAAAGGACAAAAATTTCCTACAAGACATACAAAATGTCCGACATTATTACACGTTTGAAGACTAAAACTAATATATGTCACCCATACACATTCAATTCGTACCTCACAGAAAACACAGCGTGTTTCCATTAGAAAGACCAGTTGATGAATGCTCTACAGGGAAATAACAATCGTTTATTGTGAGACTATCAGGAACAATTACAGTGTATTAGTAAAATGCAGGGTTCTTAAGTGTTAAACCTGAAGGTAAATACGCTAATCACTAGGCTCCAAAGGGGTTAAAAAAACGAAAAACAACGTATGCACGAAATATTCTTGGTACCGGACACTTATGTGAGTAAACTGAAGAAATGCATAACAAATACAAAGCCCTATTACGTCAGTTCATCTGCAACCACGAAGAAACACACTAGGCACATCATAATAAACGACGCCCTAAGAGTACCCAAACAAAACTATAGAAATTAAATAAATGCTAAGTTCATATCGATAACATCTAATAAACAAAAATAAATTAAAACCAAAGCAACAAAATTATAACAATTTATATGTTCCAGTACTCGACATAACAGAACAAAGCTGTACGACACATAATTGACAAAGGTTCTGTTAACGATTAGTAGGAAAAGAAGAAGATAGAGATCATGGTCTCTGCATACAAGATTTCAAAAGCTATGTAATTCTAAAAACTAACCTAATGGAGCAGAGTCCCATTTCAGAAGGCAGTAGGACCCCATCAAGTCAAGGAATGCTCGACAATTTGCAAATAACATTTAGTGCAATGTCCAAAGTCTAATATTCCAATTTGCGCAAAGAGACGACCAAAGAAAAGAAACCTGGGACCTTTAAAAATATACTACCATAGACCAACAGCATTCAAAATTTCAAGCCTCTGAACTGAATGGAACAGATCAATTGTGTGTGTTTTTAAAAACCGCTTTAAGTGTTGCTGTTTTTACATCTCCAGCAAAAAAATGCATTATTATTACATAATCACAGAAAACAAATTCATCATGAAAAGAGGGTGCAAGTTTTGAAAAGAGAAACAACACACACACACACACACACACACACACACACACACACACACATACATGTTAAAAATGTACCTAATATATGTTGCAAAGCTTTTTATTTTCTCTGTATTTCTGTATCATGTTAGTCTCCTGCTGCGAGACAAATAGCTGCTGCAAAAGAAAAGTGTTGAACTTAGGACAGACCGGCCTGTTTGGTCTTTCCAACAGCTACGATTATATGAAAAGAGGATTAAAGCGAATCCCGCAAATCAACATTGGAACCACGAACCTCGCCCGAGTCAAACGAACGTAATCGGTTTCTTTACATTTTTTTCGTTTTAAAAAACTCGAACTAGTTTGTACAACGTGAGTAACTGTCTGCCTGAGGTTGGGAGACTGAATCAGTTTAAATTTTTAGCGTGTTTAAGTGTAAATGTGCATATTGGTGACGAGAAGGCGATGGCCTGTCATCTGCTACACCATAAATATTTTTTAGCTTTGCTGCTTTACTTCCACACAAACAAGTGTTACTTCGGAACAGCCAAAGCAGACACAAACAGCTACACAACCACAAACATCAATGTTTGTACACAAGAATTTTTATTTTAAGCTGTACATACCGTCTGCAGCATGTGGCCGCATTCTATGTTATTTTAATTCCAACTTTCAATTTCCCAGAGATCTCTAATTGACTCCTGACTGTACAATATATGATCAGAAGGAAGAGGGATAAGAGGAGAGCGAGAGAAGAGAGATGGAGAAAGACGGTAGGAAACAAAAGTAATGCTCTACCACCCTGTTCTATTGTTACGTAGCTCCAAACTTATTAAGTTATCACTGAAGGCCTGTTTCCCCTCTCTCTCTCTCACTATTGTGAAGCTGCTCGGCAGGTAGCCTATTCCATACGCCTGCAAGTGACAGCTCTCCAAAACTTATAGTCCGACGGCCAGCAATCTCCATCTCTGTCTTCTATAGCATGGCACACCCCTTCTTCTCAAAACACCCGCCCATTCTCTAAAACCACCACCGCGTCTGCTTACAGCAGCAATCTACAACTTCAGGTGTGACCAAATACCGCTACTTGTCACTTAATTGTAACAAACAAAAAACCGATAACACAAATGTAAAATTAAATAAGGATAACATCACATGCTATTTGTATTTGTAGCTATGTATGAATCTTGATTTCCTCCAATGGTACTTCAAAGATCTTATTTAGACAGGCGCTATGGTGCCACTCATACGGGCTAATCTGAAGGTCTCTCTTCCTCCACAAGGCGCCACAACAAATAACGGACGCAGAATAATAGCCAGAGTGTGAATGCGACACACACTGCAGCGTTAAATACTGTGTGCTCCTTTGAAATCGTTTGATTACCTACAGTGGTAATATCTAAAGACACTGGTACAATAAGTCAGGGTCTCCAAAACCAATCTTGTGCCTCGTCCTGACTTGTCTTATAATGTCGCTAAGAATATTCTCGATACAATGCCAGTAAGATATGAATCACTTTGCGACCTAATAGGATAACAGAGTTTAACGTCTATGTTAAGCGCTGTAAATCATTTTCCATGCATCGCAATAATTAATTCATACCGCGCCATTATTTTACAAAGAAATAAAAGTAGCTTTAAGTACACAGATTTCACCAGGTAAAAATATTCAGTAAAATATGTTTATTATACCCAAAGACATATAGGCGTGTAAATTCTTCGTTCATTTACAATTACATTTCCTACATATTTCGGTCTTACATGACCACTCTCACAGAAATTCAAGATTCCACACAATATAACTTTATCAAACGCATCAACGTTACTGCATACTATGTCCTTCTTCTAGTGAGTTTAACTATGCGAGCCTTAGTGAAGGAAGATAACGATGTGTTTAATTGTAGAAAGTTGCATGGTGTCTTTCTAGTATTCGTTTATTATGCTTATAATGCGTTTGAATAAATATTGCGACGAGAAATTCTTCATCAGTGAAACAAACCTGTATACTGCTTATAAACCAGACCTATAAATTAATAAACACAATTACGCAGACTTACGAAGAACGGAAAAAAAGATACGCGGATACTATATATACATATATATATATATTCATCGCATTAAATTAAAGTGTCCACTTGCAGCATTATTGAAGAAATGTTGTAGTGAATTATAATAGAAATATATAAGATTTTAATGAACCTATCTCTTTATCGTTGCAACCTTCACTGAAATTCTCTTCTTTGTAATCTCGAATTCCCTTCACAACATATTTTAAGAACAAAAGATGTAGGAAATGGAGTTGTAATAAATGAAAAAGTGACATTTCTTTGCCTAAAATAATGGTACATTACTGAACATTGTTACACATGTTGTACACGTTATATAACGAATACATTCAAAACCTGCCCGGTATCTTTACGTTCTTTCCATTATTCCAATTTCACGTGACGCTAATTAAAGACGATGTAATGAATACAAGAACTGTTCTTCTCACATGTTAAAGCACAAACTCTATTAAGCCTTTAAAGACGAAGCGTGTCTGTTTTATATAAGGACTCAGTGCGTACCGCGCTGTAAACACTCTACATTTCGGTTATAAAAACCAATCTCTTAATGTGTTATAAGGCAAATGTTGCTGTTTGTTCTGAGATCCGTACAAAACGCAATGTGGGCACCACGTAGAATTTTTTAATGTTAAACCTGGTGGTATGTAAAGTTACCGCTAGGCTTTAAAAGGTTAAGGTACTAGACAAAAGATTTCTTGAGTAGTTGTAAGCATTTCTACCGTCACACTTCTATTTCCTCGTAAGTTCATCAGCACCGCTGTAATTCTTCTGACTGTAAGAGTATATATATAACACCAAAACACAGGAACATAACAGGGATCAAATTTCCGATTAGCCAGCAACAAGAAATTTAGTTTGGAGGCAGGAACCAAAGAGATGGATGCCACAGAAAATATTATTTCATCACTACCAACGTAAATCCACATCTCGTACTCCTTCAATGTCAAAAAGCAAAGCGACGTTCATACAAAAGGCAAACGTTTAATTTGAGAGCTCTTATAAGCTGGACCTACAAATATAGCGAAAAATTGGATACACAGACGACATATATCCAGTTTATTTCAGCTTGCATATTACATTTATCGAAAAATTCCAGTCTAAATGAATTTCATGTAAACCCATTACAATTGTAAAGATTCAAGGAAATTATGTAACTACGGACTTTTAACATTTGGTGTAAAACGCAAGAATTAAAAAAGAGTGATTCCCGAAGCAGTTTATGTCAGATTTTTGAGGGACGCAACTCAGCTTGAGACAAATGTTACTGTAGTAAACTTCTCATACTCACATTATTCACTGTATCATATCTATCGTTCATTCATAACCAGTGTCTCATACCGTTTCTGGCACTAAAGTTGAGGCAATAGGATGATCCACCGCCTGACAAAAAGATGCAGTGTACTGCGTTACGAATACAAGACAAGTCAGAAAGTCGAAACCATTACAGTAGAATAAGAAATACTTCACTTCCGAAATATAATTTGTTGGGAAAAACAGCGGTAGAAAATTGTTCCCTTTCACCGTAATAGTTTTGAGGGGAAGAATCCCTTTCGGATAATTCAACAACGTTTCTGACAATTAATTCTCCGATAAATGGTTACCATTACCGGTCGTTCGGAGATACAGAGTCTGTGGTACTTGCTCACATGAACAGCATTCTGTTGAACCACGAAAATCTAACGCTTCTGGTGGTATTAATTATCGTACACAGTCCACATCTTGTGCAATTCATTTCATTCTTCTTACATAAGTTGAGGTTAGTCATAAATGGAAAATAGAGTCGAACTCGGTTACAACGTCATGAAAGGGACTGAATAGTTTGTGTCCTCATAAAAGAGTGTTACTATGAGAGCGGCGTATGGTAAAACTGAAGAAAAAATGTACAGACCTGCAGACATATTCCTTAAATGTTTACGCTACGATCTATTTTAAAATTAAATTACAATTAAAATTTAGAAACAATAACGATTACTCTTCTATAATTACAAATTTCCACACACGCTTACACTAAAAATACATTAACTTATAGTTAAAATTTAGGACGAACAGAAATTATCATGAGAAGAGAACCGCCCACCGGTACACTGTCACCTCTGTGTTGCTAAAACCACTTAAGCACCGCCTCACCGACGTCACTTCGTTCAGGCTGTCGAAACCGCTTTATTCTCAATCCGTTCCGTTCAAACGCACTAATAATTTTGGTTCTGAGATCTGCGCTCTCCTGGGGTATTGCGCAACGTCGAGAGGTAATCCTTTACTGACGTTTCGGGACAACGTATCGGTCTCATGTTCAAGGGTCAAGAAGTCCATGAAGATTTTTCTTGGACTTCTTGACCCTTGAAGATTGGACTGATACGTTGTCCCGAAACGTCGGTAAAGAATTACCACTCGACCCTGCGCAATACCCCAGAAGAGCGCAGATCTCATCAGCATTGCGGCGGAAGCCTGAAATCACGAATTTGATTCCGTTTTCACAAATCGTTTGGATCGTACAATTTACGAAACCAAATTCCCACACACGTCGGCTTTATTTTTTCCGTACTGTTTCCTCTTATCACTTTGAATTTTCCTTCGATTCTCAGACCCTTCCTTTGTTCGTCAATGCAGCCACGTTATCACTTTACTAGTCTCCTGTTTACTGCAGGAGTAGAAGAGTAGAGGGCAACTTTACGCACAACGTGAATTACCGTTGGGATATTCGCTCTTCTGGCATGTTACGCAGCGTAGACTGGTCGTTAGTTACCGACGTTTCGGTACAACCTATTTGTCCTACCTTCAAGGGTCAAGCAGTCCAAGCACGTCGGTAACTAAGTACCAATCTACGCTGCGTAACATACCAGAAGAGCGAAGATATCATTCGCAACGCAGCGGAAGCCTGAAATCATTAATTACCGTTATTATTGTCATCTTCCAGGCCTGGAATTTATACAGCTACCTGAACGAGTAGAGGGTTTGTTTGTCTAGGACGAGGAGAGTGTTGAAATCTCAAAATAGTCTATTTGTTGGAAAATTATAGCGGAACAGATTATTGGCAATGTCGTTACATGCGAGGTAGATGCTCTTATGTATGTCAAACTAAGCAAGGCAGAAAAATAGTGCCTTATGGGGAATTAGTTGGTACGACAGAAGGTATGTCATAGCCGAAGTTTCGCACAAACCGAGATCATTATAACCGAGTTCAACCGTATTAGAAGCCAGAGGTAGAAGTTGGTAGCTGAGCTGTTTCTAAAGTTTTACAACCTTCATTCTCAAGTCGAGTTGACTGTAGTGGATATGGTAAGTTACTGCGGAGGTAAAAGTCGCAGAAGCAAAGGACTAGGTGGCGGCAATGATGTGAGATTAGTGCGGTTTATGATGGAGGTACAATTGTAGCACGAGTCGCGGCAACGTTTGCGGGACTTCTACTTTTGTGGACTACTTGGCGACATCCGCAAAATTATTCCCGATAAACGATTCAACTTGCTCGGACACAGTTAACAGGTTTTCGTATTTAAACATTAAAATTCTGTTCCAGAGATAATTAATCCTACATGAACAAAGACACCTTTGTCCTGAGCTTTAGACACGGGGACGTTAGGACTGCAGATGGCCAGCAATCAGCTTCTTTGGCACTTACAACATTTTCTAACGTACAGAATTGTTTGTACCTGGTATCACATAGAGATGTGAACTTCAAGAAATATCACCTGCCAACAAATGTATCTTACGGCGTGCAATAATTCTCCAGATAAAATTTACAGTAACACAGGATCGCAAAAATATACAAGTTTAGTCCAATGTTACAGACGCACATATCTTAAGGTACTGGGCAAATGATTGCAACACACAGCTTCATTATATTTTCTGCTTCTCCAGTCTTGTCGCTGTGATCAACGGAAAGAAATCGGCAGGGTTCTGCAGCTACACCTGAATTGGATCTGTAAAAACTAAGAGGAAATGGGTTATCCAGTTTTAAGTAGACGTGTTTTCCGAATTATTTCTTTGCGACTGTGTACCGACAAAGCAGTCTGTCTTAATTTTTGGCTGTTGGATATGACAACTTGATACAAAGCAACATCACTGCAAGACTGTAAATATGACACTGTAAAACTACAAAGCCCTCCATTATGGCCGGCATAGCGCAGTCGGTAAAGAGACTGGACTAGGAGCTACTCGACCCCAGGAACATTGGATCAATTCCCAGTAGGAATAGGAGACTACTTTAATCAAAGGGGTCCAGATGGCCTGTGAACATTTTGCAGTAGTCTACTATTCAACTGGCATACAGGACGCTTTTACGGAGTATAAAGCGGCAGTGGCGTGAAACTGACCAGTCACGTCCATCTAGCGCCGAGAGTAAGGAGGCATGACGCTATAATTCTGTTCCCCCATATGTCTTCATGGCGTGAACAGGGAAAACTTTACTTTTTTTTCTTACAAAGCCCGTCACTGGACACGATACTGGGCCAGTTCCAGTCACTGAATCCTTCCAACCTACTCCCTAGACGCTACTTCGTCATCCTCCCACAACCTTTGATTTCACAAATACAACCCTAGAAGTGTCTATGAATTCCGAGCTATATGCTAGGTCCATCATAGCCTTCTGTATTTTAAAATCCTACAATCCTAGAAATCTTCCGTAAACAACGAAGTTCTTACTGATGCAATATCCTAAATTCCCCACTTACTTAATCGTCCTAACTACGAATATTTTTCTGAGGTTTATGTTTCCGGCACTTGTAATTTATGTCATTCCCTCCCGATTCACTGCCCATACGTACACCTAAATGGTAAAAATTGTTGTTTCATTACAACGATTTTTAATGATTCAGAACTGAAGCATGTGAAAATATTTCAACCGAATAAAAAGTATCATAAAAATTTATCTGTTGAAACCTAATTGTACCATGAACCTAACTTGTTTTTTTTATTTTTACCTTGTATTCACCGTGCATTTTCTTAATATAATAAAAATAGTCACCAACCAATGCACTAGTATAACATTTTTATTTAACACTCACTATCCCGACATGTTTCGACGCTTGTCCGCATCATCTTCAGGGGACCGTCACTTTATTATCACAAGACACTCGTCATATTTAAAAAGTGGCTAAAATTAATGTCAAATGAATGTTGAGAGAACTGGTTTCAGTATAAAAATAAGATGTTAACATCTTATTATTTGAACTGGTTTCAGTAAAAAAATAATAGGATGTTAACATATTATTATTTGATTTGGTTTAAGTATAAAAATAATAAGATGTTAACATCTTATTATTTTTATACTGAAACCAGTTCTGTCAACATTCACTTGACATTAATTTTAGCCACTTTTTAAATATGACGAGTGTCTTGTGATAAGAAAGTGACATTCCCCTGAAGATGATGCGGACAAGCGTCGAAACATGTCGGGATAGTGAGTATTAAATAAAAATGATATACTAGTGCACTGGTTGGTGATTACTGTTATTGTACTAACTTCTGTTTGTTAGCCTTGTTACAAGACAATTCGGTTGAAAAAATTTGTAAGGATTTATCGCCTATAATTATAATACGACTTCACTGTGGATTTTGATTTCATACCATACTTCTATACCTAATTTTATCCATATTTACTTGTAGACCAAATTTCATGGCCTGTAGAATAATATCTGTGTCATTCCTAACGTTACTTTTATCCCCGCATATAATATGCCGAAAGGCTTGAATATTTTAAATAACAAGCCCGGACAAAATCAAACTGCTGAATAATATAAAATGTTGTAAGTACATATCGAAAGCTATAAAAATGTCATTATCCTTCGAAGCTCTAGCTCAAATTCCGTTCCGTCATATGAAACGAGATAAGTATTTGTGGTAGCATAACTAAACTTAATACGAGTACACCGCGTCATTGTGCCTCTCTGCATGTAATACCAAACAGAACAACCACCTGTTCTGACACTGGTTTCACACATACTGCATATTGATTTCTCTGTCTGTTTTAGGGAAGTTACAGCTTTATTTTAATGTTCCAGAAACGTTTGAATAACACCACGAACATCATGCGCATCAGAGCGCCCAAGGGGCCCACTGGGAGTCATTGCTGCGGGTAAAATTACTGATTTATTAAATATTAGTAAGTTACACATTAATATTTATTGAGCAAACTGAATAACTCTTCATTTGTGTATGATAGGGACTAGGGAGTTTTCAGTCAGAGTGACAATTACATAAACGCATACAAACCGAAGGTTGACTTTGTTCGATTAATTTTAGAAAGAGATGTTCCGGTCGCAAATCATAAAGCATACTTTCCTGTTCCAGGGTTTTACAGACCTGTGCGTTTATGTTTATTATTATCGTTATTTCTTGTTGTTAAAGCAATTGTTGTTTACATAACTATTCTGTATACGTTAAATTTATCAGATACAACGTCAACTTTCGCACAGCTGGCACCTTTCTAACGCCTTACTTAAAAGAATATTTCACATATAATATGTGGATAGCTATACTCATGCTCAACTTATTTATCCATCTGTCTGTCTGTCTGTCTGTCTGTCTGTCTGTCTGTCTATCTATCTATCTATCTATCTACCTATCTACCTCTACCTATCTCTCTATCTATCTATCTATCTATCTATCTATCTATCTATCTATCTATATACCTACCTACCTACCTACCTACCTACCTACCTACCTACCTACCTGTCGGTCTGTCTGTCTGTCTGTCTGTCTGTCTGTCTGTCTGTCTACCTGAACATATAACTAGCTCTGTGAACCGGAGTCCTTCTTGAGAAGCCAATACGTTCTCAGCTGGTCAACAAATGCCCTGAATTGCATGAAATCTAAAACTATCATGTTCACAAGAGCCCATCAGTAGTTCCTGTCCTCAGCCAGATGAACCAGACTATTTCTGTAAGGCGACTCTTATTCTCCCGTCTACGCCTACGTCTTCCAAACGAACACCTTCCTTCAGTTTTCCCCACCTATATCCTGTACACGTATCTCTTCTCACCCATGAATGCCACATGCCCTCCCATCTCATCGTCCTTGACTTGACTATCGGAAACATATTTGGCATTCATGATACACCTCTGTATCAAACCGAACAAACGTCGTTCCTTTGGTTGGTTAGGTAGGTCATGCCATCAAAATTACGATAAGGACTTTTTTATGACCGCCACGTTTTAATGTTCTAAACCATATCGAAGGTGTTAAATATTTTAAGAATTATTATCACACCCATTTTGAGGAACCTAAATTAAATTCTGCCATTGCAGCTCTAACCCCAGAAGCTCGCGTGTCCGCCATGTTCTTCTCCCTGATTATCCTAAATTGAGAAGTACGAAGTTGGGGGTGGTTACCAATGGCATAATATTCATACCAGGTTCGTAAAATACGTCAACAGACTCAAAGTGGAGAGATGGGGGCATATGAACACTCAAACAGCATGCAGATCTCACAGGCTTACTCACGCCAGTTAAAGAAGAAAATCAATGTCAAGATTGGCACAGAGTCACCGGATGGGTAGTTCCCGACTTATACCGCCACACATGTATCAAGGAAACGAGACTACGTAATGTAACACAAATTCGCACCTTACAGCGTCTGAAAAAAATTAGCTTGTTGCAAAAAAAAACACTGGAGGGAAAGTCAACATTGAGATCCTGTGTCATAATTCTTAGAGTCCTGTCCTTAATGATTTTAGCTTGTCGTCCTACACAGTTGAAAGGAAGGGCTATTAGTATTATTATTATTACTATCATCATCATCATCATCATCAATATTAGTAGTATATTATAGTAGTAGTAGTAGGATCTTGAAATGTCGTACAACCATCAGAATATTTGAATAAGTATTAAAATATTTGTCAAAGCGAGTTCCTTACAAATGTACAAACCATTTCCGATTTAATGCTAATAATGTCACAAACGTAGGAGGAAAAGGTAGTTATCACGTTGACCGGTGCCCGGCAATTGTGCACCCCTAATTTAATAATTATTGAAATTATCATGGTCAATCAAACAACTACTCTGTGTCACTACCCAGTTTAGGTAGAAATTATGACTACATGAGAAAAACTGTGGGACAACTGCCCTGCATATGTTGTATTAAAACTCTAGTGTGCCTGATGTCGGTATCTGTTACATCGAAGTCCAGCAGCTTTTATTTGTCAGTTTTTTTTCTGAAGAATTACCTAATTTTATCTAAGACAGAAGGTAGCCTATCACATAAAAACAGTGTTTGGGGAATTCCCCCATCTTGTGTTCACAGTGCTATAAGCACACCACGAAGAAAACAAGCAGTGTAACACTAAGTGTGCATGTATTTACTTGGCAGAACATTTGCCAGGAACCTGGGGAATTACTTCGCCATTTACAAGGCCACGCAACATGTCTGATTTTCACAGATGGGGTCTACGGATAGAATTACTTGGTGGGAGATATACCCATTGGATAAACTTGGGAACGTTATTTGCTCCGGCCTCTCACAGTTTCAAAGACTCTGCTGAATATGCTTAACATTTTTCATGAATTATATTTTGTTCAGTGCCTTTCTTGGTTTATGTAGTGATTATCAGCTCATGGTTCACTGTAGCCATAATATCACCTACACTATACTCTTCGTATCTTTGCACAAACCACGAAATCTTTGAATTTATAAAACAAGAGATTTCGAATTAAAAAACCATTATGTCTTTGACAAACACTGACTCAGTTTTAGGACTTCGTGATACTTATCCACACAACACCTGAATCTTTCAAAAATGAATATTCATCATCATCATCATAAACATCAACAGGCTTAAGAATGTTCCCGTCAAAAAACAAAGCTCTTCCATATGCTCGTATCTGGCATTTGTACGCTGCAGCTCTGCGGTGGGGTTTTCAGACATTCTTTCTAAATTTTCTAACAACTTTACCTTCAGTTTTAATATTATCTTTACATATGTGAGAATGGACGTAAATGAAGCACAAAGTCTGACCCTTCATCTTCGTGCTACCTTTTTCAGAATCCAACCGCAACAGAAGAAGGACGGAGCATATTTTGTAATTTAAAAGTTTGGTCACCACTGAGTTGAATAAATTACTTAGCGAAACATCTCTGCCTCACTCCGACATACTATTCAACACCTTCGTCCTGTACAATGACAGGGTAAAGACCATAAGAATGGAGCACAGAGAGAGAAAGAGATGAAAGATGTAGCTGCGTATTGGGTGCTCTTCCACGCTGGAGAGAGACACCGAACTATTGACCGATTTGAACCGTAATTACAGGGTCCAACTGACGCACCTGAAACCAAGTACTTTATCTAAACATCCAAAAGGTTCCACCTGATGCACCTGAAACCAAGAACTTTCTCTAAACATCCAAATACCACTTCTGTCATTACAGTCATCAGCAACTGCCAAAGAGACACAAAACTGTACCTGGTAAAATATATTTCTATAATTACATTTTATAGTCACAAACTTCTTTACTTGTTTGAACCCGAGACCATCCGCATACGCAGTCAGAGTACTGTCGACTCCACCGCAACTTTCAGCAAAAAATCTTCAAATTCTTTTCGTGTTCAGTACATAAACGCAAACAAATTTGATCGTGGTACTAGCCAGAATCAGTAAACGGCATCAATAGTGCAATATGGGATGTCTGAATAAACTAAACAAGTACACAAATATTGTACTGTTCACCTAGTTGAGCCAGTTTCATTTTCCTTTTCCTTTAGAAATTCGAAATATCTTGCAAAAAGACACACGTAGCTTGTGAATTGCATACCACTTAAGGTAATATAGATCACCAGCACTGTTCTGTAATTTATGACTTCATTTGGATACATGTAGGCCTACATGGGCTAAACCCTAATTTAGAATTCCTTAGACTTTTACTGTACTCTCATGTTGGGTTGGGATTATTATGTCTCT
The DNA here is from genome assembly GCA_013340265.1 of Coptotermes formosanus. NCBI lineage: Eukaryota > Metazoa > Arthropoda > Insecta > Blattodea > Rhinotermitidae > Coptotermes > Coptotermes formosanus. The sequence continues at coordinate 649,189 of BLKM01006251.1, read as the reverse complement.
GTTCAGGTGCGGCCTCAAACGGACCCGTCGTCAGTCCCAAGGGTAATAAATGAAAAAATATGATACAATGACAATTGACAAGGTCAATCCGACTATCCGAACAACAACTTTATTCTCCATAAATCCCACAGCGACTCTCATGTGACAGAACTCGAAACTCTGCCACGATAAGCCAGATACTAACGGCCTCAGCTCAGACATGGTCTTGTAACTTATTAATCATCCTCAACATCACCGTCGTAAGTCATCCAGAAGTGAAACTTAAACACAACGAATTTAACGTGCTGAAAAATGGACAAGAAAGGGTTTCTTTACGTATTTGTTTGTTTGTTTGTTTCTTTCTTTCTTTCTTTCTTTCTTTCTTTCTTTCTAAGATGGACCTGAAATATATTCAAAGTTAAAACAAAAATAGGCCAGGGCTAGTTACATTACTTTATGGTAGGTGAAGTGATCTGGGTCTGGGCTGTTAAAGTACGATGCGGAATTCCCTTGGAGTTCCTTAGCAAATACCGTAGCCAAGATTCGAACTGGGTCCCATTCCACTGAAAGACCTGCATGCCAGCAATATATTATTTAAAATTAGAAGAAAGTCATCCGTATCCCTAAGCAGCAAGCTATGAAATAGCAATAATATCTCAAGAACTCCCTATTAGGCACTGCGCAACACCGTCGAGTGCCCAACAATTCTGTTTCGTATTCCGGTTGACCTGAGTGCAATATCAACCCAAGTACAGCGAACTCTAAATGAAGATTTTCGTGTTTTCCGAAGTCCAGTCAGACACTGTCAGAATAGGAAGACTATATCAAATTCGGTCACGGTCACTTACACATCGTTTACAATTATTACTCAGTAACCACTCTTAGCACTCGACGCTACATGCTACAGTGTGAACTACTGGTCATATTATCAACATAACAACAATTAAAGTAAAAATACACGTTGGCACCACCTGCCAGTCGCCTCTATTCTAGGTCATACGACATTCTCATAACCAGTAGGTTTTAGTCTGAGGATGTGGCCATTCTAAATTTTTTACTTGAATGTGCAGGCTACGTATATTTCATTCCTCATTAATCAGAAAGCTGTTACCGTTCGTAACAGCTCTGCCATAACATACATCAGTTGCCAGTAAATAATTAACATATGTCTGGAATGATGTCAGACGAGGAAAGAGAAACCTTCTGTTGCTGGTAACATACGTATTCAAGATGAGGAATTACCACATGCTGAAGTTTTTCTGTTTGGTGTAAAGATCGCTTCTCTAGCCTTCACTTACTTCTAAGTAAACAGCACATTACCTTATGCCGAGATTAATTTACAGCTGTTTTATACACACACACACACACTTACATACATGTCTACAAAAGTCAAGATGAATTTTTCCCTGTCCACGCCATGAAGGCATACAGGGACAGCAGAGGTAGAGATCAAATCACTCCTAACTGCGACAAATAGAGATGAGTGTCTAGTTCACACCCCGGCCGGTTTAATCACGGGAAACAACCCCGGTACTCATTAATTAGGAGTCCGAGAGCAACAGTGCCGGTGTTGACGTTTCGGAAAAATCTCTCGCCCTACAGGGATTCAACTCCGAATCGTCCAGCCCGTAACCTAGTTACGACTATGCTATCACGGCCCATATGAGTAAAATAACAGACTGAATTCTACAGAGTGGAAAGCGCAGGACTTTTTACAGCATGTACATACTTTCTAATAATTCCATGTACACAACAGACCAGGCAGGTGTTCGCCAGAGTCCGCCAGGAATGAGGGCACACTATCATCACGTAGTATGCTCAGCAGTGTAATCGACACCTTTATTAGCAACGGGAAAAGAAACATAACTACATCTTTATCTCATGTTTAGAAGCTAACTGCTTAACGAACACCTAGTTTTATGCTTTTAGTCACAGCCAGCCTGCACCCCTTACTCTCTCAACATGACGTAAAAACAATGAGCTATTCGAAACCTTTGAGATTATCAACAACAGCTTTATAACCACATTTATCGCGCAGAAAAATTATTACCCATAAGATCCTAAGTTGTCGTGGGTAGATGAATTTAAAAACACATTCTCTCCTCCTGTTAGTATCAGTCAGTAACAGCTACGGGTTTCAGCATTACTGATTCTTGTTCTTGCACTTCACATTCCAACATGAGGCTCGTGCCAGAGTAATTTTTGGCTTTCTTTACAAATTAAAATAAATGCCTTATGTGTAGATCATGCCTCCGCTTCTGTCTGTAAGTTAATCTCAGCGTGTAACCCGTTAGATATTTTTATATATTCGATACGGAAGACGTTAATTAAAAGTATTGTGAAAATTCTGATTTTCACACATACTGACCCACCTTAAATTTGACCAGCCTCCACATGGATAAGCAGACTGAAAATAAGCTTCCACACTGCAAATAACGCCATTCATAATATTGTGTACCAGGCTTACACGATGGAGTACATCCTTCCAAATCTTGTTAGTTGTAAGTGTAACAGTCGTGCATAAAATAACGAAATGCTTTTAGGAAAGGCGTACCTAATACGGCACTATACCTTTTGCATCGGAGTACATTTTTCCACGCGTGTTAGTCACTTATTCATGCTGCGACTCGTTCGCAGGGAGACGACATTAACTTTTCATATGACTTAGAGTAATCTGTATCAAGAGACACCAGGATCAGGCAAATTTGTCTAATGCCTAGTCCTCCTGTCGCACATCGCGTATGAGATGATTAGGTACGGACATGAACTCTGATAACAATCACACACACACTTTTAACACACACAACTTAAAAAAGCGGCCAGAGGAAGAACACAGATGCCCTCCACAGCAGCAATGCGAACTAGTAAATACTACGATCAATTATTTACTAAATGTAAGGGTATTTCAGCTTACGGGTTTCAGAAATTCGAATCCGTGGTGTTCTTTTAGATTTTAGTAACGCCAAAGAGAATTCTGCGGTACAAATAGTATATAATCTACAAATACACATCTCAATAATACGCAAACCGTACAGGAATAGCAAGAAAGGAATGCTGAATCTAAAACACACGACTGCACAGGCAGACAAATAGTCTTTATCCTGCAGTAGGAAGTTATACCTATATATGACTACAATAGACATTTGGTGACATAAATTTATTTCAGAGTACAAAATACGTAGCATGAAACTGTGTAGTGATGATAATACGGGGATAATTAATCAAGTCTTATGTAAAGCGTAGGACAGAGTTTAGGAAGTAAGAATGACGAGTAACCCTCAGAATACGCCGCTCCATATCTTCTGAATATTAGCACGACTTGCTATGAATCTAATGACCAAATCACACTGCAGTCATTATGTATAAGTTGTGTGTAATATCGTAGCATTCTTATAAATTTGGGCATAAAGTAGTAACGATCTACCTGAGCTTAACAAAAAGGATAAATGCCATACACTACATATTCCATTGTCGGATAAGTAGACAGGATCCGTCATCATAAATGATGACATAAAAATCGCGAAAGGCTTTCGTAAAACTGCTACTTGTTTGGAAAATATCAGATTCATGTGTTGTCTACTTCTAACCGAGATATTCACTATTTTTTGGCGGTGAGGGGAAGCGGGGTGGTTCAAAACTAAAATTTGCAAAAATTTTACCACCAGCTGTGCCACATCTGACGGCAACAAATCCAGAAACCCTGAAAAGGTTTTCATAAAATGTAAAACTGAAGATGATTACTAACGTTAGTCGACATGTTACAATTTTGCTTAAAATCAAACAATATAGACACTTCACATTAAGGCCTAGACGCCTTCTGTGTAACCAGCTGAATATTTATCAGAGTTAAAACTATTCGAACAACAGTTAAAGAAGAATGCGAGGCATACACTTTACGTGCAGTACACTATTTCGTAGGGTGGTTGTGATCTCCGACATAATTAAACAAAAGCGAAAGAAGTCGCTACAGTTGCTACCCCATGCTGATTGTTTTGAAGTTATCCCCATTCCCGCCAGACAGACGTGAAACTAATATCTTGAAAGACTGTAGGACTGCTTTCTATCGAACTCCTCTGGACAAAGCCTTCGTATTGTCCCTTTTACCTCCTAGTCTCAGCTATGAAAAAATCCTAAACTTAAAAGTGTCTTAAAATACTTTAACCGACAGTACGTTACCACGTTTCAAGTACGTCAGTCACTGATCCCTTGAATATTCAGTAAGACAGGAAAATATGAAGTTTTACAAAAAAAAATCTTCACACGAGTATGAAAACACGAACCGAAAATTGTACCCATGTTCCTAAACGTAATCTGATTCCAAATACATAAACTGAAAGCAATCACAAATTTCTGCCCTACATTCTCAACTCTATCGTGGGCTAAAGTTGTCAGTTCTCTTAATTATTTTGACTTCCACCTGAAGGTATTACAGCCTATTGCAGTTTCTACGTTACACCTAACTGAAAATGCATTTTTGATCGTCCTGTGGTTGTTTACTTAGAGCTGTATTTGCGACATTTTTTCGGTAGCATGTTTTTCATATCCCACTGATTAAAAACAAAATGTTTCAGCAGCTACGTTATGGTTAATAAGTCAGCACAGAAGCTAAATTCCTGCCACTGGAACAATGTAAAATGGACAGCCTCAGTGTAACTGTGAGTCGGTATTTTGAGGAAATGGCTGTTGATATGCTCTTCTCAGTTTAACTCAGCGTTTACAGTTATAGAATGAAAGGACTTGACACTAAAGTGGAGCTATTTTAATTACAAAGCCAAAATAAAGGAGACGTTAGTAGTACGGAACAAGATCAATCACGCCTGTTACCTTTAATGTAAAACATCTATGTTTCAGTCATTTTAGCCCATAAAAAGTATTAATCGAAGCACTGTGTCCCCTAGCTGCAAGGTTGTCACGTTGATATCCGCAGTAATCGATTTCTATCGGAGATCGGGGTGATTGATCAGCGTTTCCGATACAATCCAGTAACATATATCAAAACCGTGACTTCAATTTCAGTTCAAAGCTTTCATGTTGGTACGTTAAACATTATTAATCCATAAATTATACAGAATTTCACTCCTATGCCCTGCCATCGTACGTACTACAGTTTCATAAATACATGTACAAATGTCGTGCGTGTAAACTTTGACCATAAGGTCTAATCTGTACTGGTAGCGAAAGAAAGTTTGTGCTAATTTGTTTTGCCGCTCAATTGGTTTTATTTATTAAGGTCACTATTAGGCCTACATTATGATAATTTTTGTCAAGTTGCCTCTGTCTTATTCCCAGACTACAAAAAATCTGAAAAATATATTATGTCTAATGTCGGGTAAATAATTTTCAGTACTTTAAGCTAAACACTCCGAAGTTCCCATGACCTGTTTAAATACAATCATTTAAATGATTTACTAACTTTTGAGATCGTGAAACAGAATGTGAGTGCAGAGCGTAAAAAAGCCTCCATTCAAAATACTATCTTTCTGTTAACAATATGCAACAATACTCACATCTCTCACCTTGACGTTCCAGGCAAAGCCATGCCTGTCCAGTAAAAACTGAATTGTTGCACCTACCCGAACTTCTCGCTGAAAAACTACGATGTTCTTTCTTACATGTTTTGATCCCTCCATTCCAGCAAGTTCATTAGGACTTGGGAAGGCACAACAATGTATAAAATGGGACAAATTTTTACGAAATTCATCTCATTGCCTGCCGTTTGACTGACAGTAAGAGTCACAGTGATTGATGCAACAGCTTCAGTAATGAAAACCTTTTGTAGGCATACAGCTACATTTCGCACAATAACCGTACCCTAATTCTATAATTCGAAAATATAATTCGAGCTTGCAGTTCACATTTTAGATATGCTGAAATTTGTTTAACACCTTTTTGAAAAGTTTAAATACAAAGGCCTCTAAAATTAAGAACAACCACACGCGAGAGTCGTATCTCCTTGTCTGTTGCATCAATTCCTGTCCATTTTCTCGAACTGTTGTTAAATGTGTGTGAGAAGACACAGTGACAACGTTTTGATTTAGGCTATGTTCACAAATTATGACTGTCGCTTTTAGAAGAATTAAAGTAACTTCAGTGCCTATCTCAGTAATTCTAAACAAAATGAAAAGGATCGACGTAAGAATCACAGAAAGTATTCTGGCAAGGATTTAATGTCAAAATTCATTTCTCTTTCGGTAAGCCTCTTTTTAGAAAGTAACTATGTGTGCTCGTAGACAGTCATATGACTATAGAGAAATCTGATAAACGCTGTATGCAATGTAAATTTACATTATTGTTTCAAACTACACAGTAAAATGTTGTATGCAAGCATCTAAAAGTTACAACATGTAATGATGCAACGTATAGAGGATGAAACCAAATTTTCAGCACTTTGATCTGTACGCTGTTAATTGCGTTCCTGAAATAATGACAAGTTATGAAAACGAATATGGCATTCGATTGTATTGATAAGGCACGAAAAACGTACAGGAGTTAATAATATAGTCATTATATCATGCTATGCGTAAGTACTGATAAATCTGAACCCACATTTTAAGTGCAATCATTCTGCAGTATGCGTAACTAACTTATGTCAACTTTTCACTGCTCCATCAATCATTTTATGACAATTTAAAATGGAACCTATTATATTTACTTTCAATATTACACGAACAGTAAGCAGAACTACGTACAAGAAACGGCAGTACACTAAACAGCAGAACGTTTATGGTAGCTGACAAGTAAGTATTTCCACAGTAAGAGGAAAATTCAAATACCACGAAGATAGTAACATATACGTAACTGTCCTGTGAGATTAACAGATTTGGATAAAAATTTCCCATATTTACACCTTCCAGATATGCACTTATCACGTTGCAGTATTTTGGAGTAAGTATGTTACAGAATCACTTTAAAAAAGCAGTTAAATCAGAATTCGAACATGCAGAATGTCTAGAAGCCTTACTTAACCATACGAACGCACACAAATTATTCTTTCGTTTTGTATTTGGCTTCAACATCAATTGCACTCTAAACGATTACCATATACTAATGATACTTAACATCACAAAATACGGACAAGGTTGGTGTGGCAGTAATGATTACATTTGTATTCAGGAGGTACCGGGGTTTTAATCTCGGCTGGAACATTATCTATCGTGACTAAGGCAGCCCATGGTTTCCCTCATGCTTTCCAGATAAGTTCCCGCCACCACTCCTTCTTTCCAAATTCTTTCCAATTCGTTATTCACCAATCATCCCTTCATCGGCGCCATGTAGCCTCAAATATTAACAGCGTTTAGAATAATCCACAAAAGGGGCAACTACTTTAAGTAAATATGAATGACCGATCACAATTTGACAACAGCCATTGAAAATCCTATGGCTTATTGTTCTAATCTAGCTTAAAATAGCATATTATTATGGTATAGCGTATGACTTAGACCGACAGCAAATGCGGTTTAGAGATGGCAAACTGACAAAATTCTTAATGAACACAACATTTTTTTCAAGCCGCTTGCCACATGTTACTTGTACGTATGGAAAGAGTTAAAACAGAGGAGATCAGAATAGTGTTTACGGTATTGGTAACGAAGCAAAATTTATAGTAACTCCTAAAGTTACTGGAAGCAATATTAACAGTATTATTACAACTGTGCAGGAATATGATACACCGTTGTGACAAAAATTGCAAGGATTATGATACGAAAGACTTGCACTAAAATGGCAGCGACCTGCACCGTTGTACAAAATAACACCAATAGGAAATTAGAGGAGCATTTATCACACAAAAGTTGACTATGACTGATTTCATAAAAAATACAACTGGCTGTGGATCTCCCGAAGTAGGAGTCATCAGTATTAAGCCACGTAAAGTTCTAGGTAGCCTACTGACTTCCAACACAGTGTGCGAAATCCCAGGTTTAGGAAAACTTGGTACAGCCACTTGAGACACTTCAGTGTGTGCTTCGAGGTTCTCACTGCCGTGTTTACGAGAAATATTTCCTTCCGAAATACGATGCCTTGTCGTCTGGTATACACCAACGTTCAGGAAAATCCTTCTGTCTCTATCTTCAGCGTGGAAGACTCGGTTCAGCACCCTATGCCACGAAGATAGAGGCACAAATTTCCTCCGAAACGTTTTACACTTCTGGAACACCACATGGCGTCATACAAGGGAAGATATATTCATTTTACTATTTAAGAAAATAATGCAAAGCCGCAATTGAATATCCCAGATTTAGAAGGCAATGGTAAAATTCTTGTCACTGTGACGAAGAAAATGATAAACTCCGAGATTACTATCACAGAAGTGTACTTCAATGTCTGTCACTGAAGCATACAGAAAGAAACCACTTTATTACACCGAACTCATTAACATAAAGCTATAATTGGATTTCCGAAGCGTTAATCGATCTAATGGCAATGAGTAGAGGGCCACTGCAGCACGCATGGAGCCCACAAAACACACAAGATACCAATCGGTGCTGGTAATTCATCAAACAGTTCCCCCCCCTCCTCCCAGTTCTATTCCCAGCCAGCTACCTACGAGATTTCCATATTCATCAAGTTTAAACCAAACACACCGTCATTCTATATCCATCTTGTTTAAATTGCCATTTTGTTATATCTAAAGGGGAATTACGCATGTACGAGTTCCAAACCAAGCTGTTCCAGTCTCCCACTATCAAACAGCATTAATCCTAGTTACAAAAATAAACAAGAGCCACCTCCCTCTGGCTGAATGTTACCGAGAACACGGCCAATAATATCTTTATTAAACAAACGTCTCAGTTTTATGAACACGCATGTTGATTGACTGAAAGATTAATTCGTTTATCTAACAAAGTTTTTCATGTGTACTGGCTACAAGCTTTCGAACACAACGATGATGATTACTGAATCATGAAGGATAAAGAAGGAAACGCTCACTGTTGTTACACAGTAAATTACTACTTCAGTATTTGTTAAAAAGGACTAACAGAAATATCATACGATTTAAAACTTCTCAGGACATCAAGTAATCTGGAGAAAAATTCGAAGTCGAGACTTGTAGCATATGTTGGAGTGCCAATCACAGAATCGCGAACTTCCTATTCTGGTACAGGAAAGCATTACTCTCAAAAACAGAAATGAGTGAGGGGGATGGAACACTACAGTAATAGGAGGTCTAACACCACGGAGGTACCGTTTTACAAGCAAGCCACGTAGCTAAAACTTCCAACAGCACACATTAAATGCTCAGAAATATCAACTTCTTAAAGCCAAGTAATTACTATCTCTATCACCTGCTTTAATAGTAAAAAGTTGTGCATTTTGTCCAAAAATTGTTCCGTTGCATTTCGTATCACTCTCACAATAAAGTTAGGGCCTACTCTTTCTCTAAACAATATTAATCGATGAGTCTTTACAATGGAAATGTTGTCTGTAACGTAGAAACTGAATTTTTTTTATAATATACATAAATTTTAATCCTCAAAGGGCTGAAAGGGGAATACTCTCACAAACAAAGTTTCGTACGCAATCCAGTACTGCACCAATGTTCGTATTTTCAATGACTATCACTTCACTTTGTACATCCCCTAAGCATCGCACTCATCTTTCAATTCTACAAGAGGAAAGCACTTTTAATCAGCACAAGTACTGTGAGATTTTGAAGAAGTACTATACCCATACAGTTCATATTTTATCGGTATATCCATAAAATGATGTAGACGCCTTTGAGCGCAGTCAGTGGCAAACACAGGCGAGGATACAAATGCAGCACTGGGCAGGCAATTTTGAGCCGCATATCAACGTCTTCTTATGTTGTTGCCCTGTGATAAGTACTATGAAGATCTAACGCAAATGCCGTAACGAAAAATTATCATCGGACAGTAGTAACAACACAAAAACTTACACTCTCATTGTAACGACCTGCGACGCAAAACTGTAACACTTACTGTCGCGAGGAATAATTTAAGTTCAGTTTCAAGATTCAGAAGTCAAAGGCGGACCTGCACGCACTAAAACTTTTAATAACGATAATATCTGTCTCCGACAATGTGGTCTGTAGCTGAAAAGCGGTTTTAAATAATCCTATAGTCAAGACGCCTTAGTATCAATTTACGGACCAAAATAAGGTAAGTTACAATTAATCTGAATCTATAGAGCCTGCATGTTAGATTTAATATTTGTATGAATAAAATAAATTGCGCTGTACTAAACGTATGATGATGATGATGATGATAGTGATTATGATGATGAGGAGGAGGAGGAAGAGGAGAACGAGGAGGATGACAACGACGACGATGACAAACATGACACTGCTAATGAACATCTGGCAGACACACGTTCCTGTCTCTGATACATGCAGTATTGGGAACAAAATGTTTTCGGTACAGCAATTTTATTTGCAACTAAACGTAGACAGTCGGGATGGCTCGGCCAATATAAGTACTGGGCCAGGAGCTGGTCTGGAGTTCAGTGCTTGACAAGGGTAGGAAGCTTTTCTCTCGCAACCGATGCAACCAGACTGACACTGGGGGCCAGTGAACATCGTGGCATTAAGCTCACAACTGACATCCATCTAGTACGAGGATAAAAATGCGTGAGGCCACAACTGGCTCCCGGCCTGCTCTAAAATAAACACATGGAAAATTTTATTTTTACCTACACCTACAGTAAAATAGTTAAATAAGTCCTTCAGAATGGAAAGGAAAACTCCATAACATGTGACAGGGGATAAATATTTGTCACACATTATCCATATTCCTGGTCATAATTTCGTCATCTACAGACCAACACTTATCAGGAGTTATTAAAGTTCCCCCTTGCAGAACTCAGCATTATAATGAGTATACAGTTCTGTCGAACCGCATTATTAGAAATGTCTATATGCCCACTACGGAGTTCGTAGATCTTGAGCTGTATAGGGTCGGAAAGTTTTGCATTGCAAATCCAGCGCACTGAATGACTGGATGGCGAAGACAACGAGAAATCAAATCTACGATTATAACGACGAACTGACTGACTGACTGACTGAATAGCGGAAGCATTACATTCCACCAATCATGTACCCGAAACTGAAACTGTTTTTAGGCGGATGTATTAGATAAGCAGTAACCGTTTTAAGACGAAAATGCTCTTGAATTAAGTTACATTTAAAGATTCCCTTTGCACCGCGCCGTAAACACATTTGTTTCAGATATGAAAATCAGGTTTTGCTGTCTAAGGAAAGAATAGCTCTTTGTTCTGAGATCCAAAGAAAATACAGACATGCAATCTGAGGCAAGACATAAAATTTTTTAATGTTAACCCTGGTGGTGCACAAAGTAACTACTGGTCTTAAAGGGTTAAAGATAGATCCTTACACTGCACAATACTGCAGTTCTCTGTGGTTCAAGAGAATACCGAGAAATTATGTAATGTTTTCCCGTTTTCAGAATAAGTCCCAGGGAAAGTGTTCAGTTTTGGACATTCAGACTTCTCATCAAACTTGTACCAATTCCAGATGTGAGGATTCGGGTCAATTTGTACTAAAATAATCACGCTCGAATATATTTTATGGGAGCCTCAACATTCATTCTTAACTCTCTGGCCCTTTCAACACTAATCACCGTCAGCAACGCCAAACAAACTAATTAGGCAATAAAATACCGAAATACGTGAGCATGACAACACAAAAATTAAGAAAATCCGAAGACAATGATTTAAACTCATCAAAAGAAACACCACATTAAACTCATGCCATTGAACAGAGCATCATATAACACCTGAATTTGTTTCGTTTCGTTTCGTAGCCCTTATCTCACCTGCCTACTCACAGTAGGTGTCGAGGTTGTTTATTTTCACCTGATCACACTCAGACACACACCGCAGTCAGTAGGACTCCTCTGGACAAGGGATCGGCCTGTCACAGAGACCTCTACCTGACAACACAAACACTGTACAAGACAAACATCCATGCCGCCGGCGGGATTCAAATCCACGATCCCAGCAAGCGCTGGGCCGCAGACCTACGCCTTAGACAGCGCGGCCACAGGGATCGGTTCTGAATTTGTACAAAGCTTAATTTACGAAAACTGTAATTACGAGTAATTATCAGGTAGCCCGGGTTCGATCCCGGGTCAGACAATGTGGGATTTGTGGTGGACAAAGTGGCACTGGGACAGGTTTTTCCCCGAGTTCTTCGGTTTTCCCCTGTCAATTTCATTCCACCCGTGCTCCATTATTAGGAAAAGGACAAAAAATACTCATCATCTGCATCTTCATCATAGGGTTGCACAATAAGCCTCAAGGCTGCAGTGCGTCCGTAGCGTCTGCTGCGGGGCCCTTCACCACTAAAAAAAACTATCAGGTACATCAGTGAAATGAAATCGTGAGAGGTCCACAGACTTCCAGGTAACTCCAACGAGCTCCTTGCGATGTCGACGAAAGATTTCAAAACACACAAAAAAAAGTGACGAACATTAAATATCATAATGCCGTAATGCAACATCATCCATGCCCCCCCCTCCCCACCGACATAGAATAACATGCATGAATCTCCAAAATAATGCCGATCTGCAACTAAGGATACACCAAGCCACAATATCATAATATGGGTGACCGAATAAGGAAGTTCCGAGTCGCGCCTGAGCCAATCCCTATTGGCGCCCCAATAAAATTCCACTAGAAAACGATTTATTTACTGTGGGCTACAACTAACTAAATCTCTTGGTAAAAATACTAAACGGACCGAGGAAAATTAGAGATAAAACGTAAAACTTACGTACGTCTATTCAAGCACCACGCCAGCCAGACGTAAGGGGTAGTGAAGCTATAGTTGCACGCAATAATAAGAGCGACATTAAACGAAGAACTAATCAGCTTCACGTTCCAACCGCTTTTCCACCCCCACCGTACACAGCCCACGGTACCCATTTGTTAGGGGGCAGGGTGGGGTCCAGGTGGGTCTCGGCGCTGTGGAGTACAGAAAAATTTCGTGCGCCTGCCTGACATCAAACCCCGATTCCTCCGTCGTGCGGTCCGTAATAAAGTCGCTATGCCGACTAAGCTAGGTCAGTAGGCAACAAATTTGTAATAAACTGAATATATAAAAACAACAGCGGCAATGTACGTATAACGTAACATTGAGGAGCGTTCGCGTAACCTATGCTGCTGTGGTATAGCAATAAGTGTTACATATTCCGTGTGTGTGTGTCTGTAGCCTTAGCTATCCGGCACGAAAAGCGCATCCGCCGTATTATATTGTCATTTGTGTCCTGTCTGGCTCTTCCATATTTTTCCATATTATCTCAGACATGGCATATTTTCAGAAGAGTTATTGAACATAATGTGTGTGTTTTGATTTTCTGTACATCTTACGTTTGAAGCATTTCTCATGGGCGAGATACTACCATAAATGTACATGTCTTCAAGTAAAGTCTTGTCAGATTTTAATGAAACTTGAATTTTGTCGATAGATTTTTTAAAAATACTCGGATATTAAATTTCATAAAAATCTGTTCAGTGGGAGCCAATTGTTCCATGCGGACGCAGGAACGGACAGAAAGACAAGACAAACATACATACAGACAGACAGACAGACATGGCGAAGCCAATACTCGCTTTTGCAAATTTGCGAAGGCACCTAACGAGTAAAAGCGAATACAAATGAAGTGTTAAGACGGAAGAACATTGTCAGACGGAGATCTTGAAACAAAAACATAAAAAATTAGATGGTTATAAAATTCTGTAACAAGTCCTACATGGAGCTAGGTGTTCAGACTTAACAACAGCTACACTGTCGACGAATGCCAGGACGTTATACACGCTACGGCAGTCTTCTCCACAGATGAGGCACAACGTGCCCTGAAATGAAGTTAAACATTTTTCGTCATAGCGTCGGAAATTCATCAAGATGTGTAAGACGGTGAGTTGTACCCCACATTCAATACAGACAGACAAAGGAGTGACAAAGGTTAAAGTGTAACCACTAAGGCGCTCAACTACGGATCAGTCTCTACAATAAAACAGGACTTCAAGATATCATTAAAAATGGTTTCGGTAAGGGAAAGAAAATATATGACGATAAATCTACAAAGCAAACGATTTCTATGCAGAATAACTACTCTGACTGAGGGCAATTACGAAAGTATTATTAATAGCTTCTTATCTTCTTATATACTGCAACGCGTACTTCAGAAATATGATATAAATGGACACAGCTGCATGTGCAGAAAAAACAAGGCAACGGCACTCTTCAAGTAAAGGGGACGGAAGGAAGCTTCTCATTGAGAAATAATTAGACAGATTCCGCATTCCAGTCACATCGGGCTGCTGCACGAAGCGTAATTACTGACTGCTAGAACTGGAAAAGAACACGTCATTGGAGACAGGGTTACTCCCACCAGCACTTAGAGAGAGTCTCTTGATAAATACTATATATATGTGATAAAGCGACTCCCCTCTTCTTTGACAGAGGTAAATGTAGTGCAGTTCTTGATGGTTGATATTTTCAACTTGTTTCAGACAAGAATTAAATGACCCTTAGATTTTTGGGGTTTGGTTGCTGTCACCATTTTTATGCATCAATTTAACATATTCCCCTTTTAAGTTTCATTTAGAAGGTTATATGAAAACGTTTGCGTCTCTCTTCTGCTCTTTTTTTCTCCGTTAATCTGGCAAAGAATACAAATAAGAATGTAAAGCTGCACACCAGGAAATGAAGACAGAAAAGGCTCCCTCGTGCAGAAAAAATATTTTAACTCAAGATAATACAGATCAGTGTAGAAACAGACAGCTCATGAAGAATTCTTACTTTTAAATTCTATAAACGCATTAAAACAGGCATCAGTAGGCTGTCACAGTATCGGGAACAGTATAATATAAAATACCTCAACTAATTTTCACATTCCCGACTGAAAAGTACACTGATTGTATGTTTTTACCTAATTAATCGACAAAAAATTAAGAGGTTTAGCAGACCGATTACTGATTACTAGTGACAGCTGTTTAAAACATTGTTGCCATTTGTCGGTTTCGAGGATGTCCGAGGCAACACGTGAAAGCGTAGCAAAAGTAACGTTTCCCTACGTCATGCAAATTAAGCCTTTAAAGACGAAGCGTATCTGTTTTATATAAGGACTCAGTGCGTACCGCGCTGTAAACACTCTCCACTTCGGTTATAAAAACCAATCTCTTAATGTTTTGTAAGGCAAAAGTTGCTGTTTGTTCTGAGATCCGTACAAAACACATAAACGCAATGTAGGCACCACGTAAAATTTTTTAATGTTAAACCTCGTCGTATGTAAAGTTACCGCTAGGCTTTAAAAGGTTAAATGAAAAGTTATTAGAATGTTACATCTGGCTCACTTATACCAATGAAGTATAATTGTAAGTTAACACAATCCCCTGGCAAAATTTTGAAAATACTGTCGCCGTAGAAACCTCACTTTTACACTCGCTACCATTCACGAACGGCAATTTAAACTTACCCATTATTGCAAATCGACAATTTCCCAAGTGTAGTTTCAGCAACCCAAACAATAAGGTTGACTGTCCAGCTGTTCCCAGTGAAACGACTGTAACGGCACTTGTGTCCGACTTGCGCTATGTGGGGTTGCATTGTCATGCTGAAGGATCACACCTCGCGATAAATTTGTTTCGGCCGCTGAAGCAACACTGGGATGTCGTCGATGGCGCAGTAATAAGGAGCTGAAAATGACTGTCAGTGAATGGCTGTGAATATATATGTACCCGATTTCTGCCGTGACGGTTTTTAAACTCGTGCCAAGGTCCGTCACGTGCATCAACATGCTCGGGGACTGTGGTGAAAAATGATCGTGCAGTAAATGATCTGTATTTAAGGTTGTAACGACGTCTTTTAATTTTGTGACCTTGGAGCCCTTACTTATTGAACATCCCTGGTATAAGTGTAAGGCACATAATAACGCAATTTTCGCTTGCGAGTTTCCTCTCATTTTTTAACAACGACTTAAAATCGGCCGAATACAAAAATTTGGTATTTTACTCCGATTCCTCGATAATGGTGCGGCCTAGAATTGAGTTTAACCATCCCTGGCAAGACAATGAGGCCCACAATTGCAGAAGACGACCATTCTGGGAAATTGCACACTTTTGAGGAACAGCTCTAAGATGCCTCTTAATTTCAAATACATTTCCTAAGAAGATATTATATAATGAGCATTAGGAACAAGCTTTGACCCTGGTTCATCGATAAGCTACCGGGTAAAACGCACTCATAAGAAGATGGGAAAACTCCTCACGACGTAACGCTCCCAGCGCTTTCTCCCTGTTTTTGTCCGTAAATGTTAAATTAACGAATAATTTCCAGAAAAAAACACTTAATATTTAAACACACATTATAAAATTTCTCCTATAATAGCAACACATTTACAGCCGACCATCATCGTGAGGTCGTACGCGAAAAGACTTAAAGTCGATACCTAATAAACGACTATACCAGGCCTTTAAAATCCATTATGATAGATACTCAATTCTTAAATGTCTGTAATACTGTAGTGTTAAAGTATTAAAACTTAAGAGGCTACGACGAGCTGAGTACATATTCCAGATGCGATAACTAAGCAATTCGTACAGAATTTTCGTGGAGAAAATCAAACCTCTTGGCAAGTGACGTCTGGCGGATTTGAACCGGATGGTAAATATAAAAGTAACGTAAATTGGACGGTGGTGACTCTGGATCAGTTAAATTGGAAATTTTTACTAACCCCGAAGGCGAAATTGCACTTATAATGCATGAGGCTCTTTACTTCATTAATTTTTACAGCAACCTTCTAAATGCTTCGCAAAGCAAAAACGTTTAAGTAGAACGTGAACAATTCAGAGTGAAACTGTGTTATTCAAAAACCTACTTCATTTGATTACCAGTCCTTTTAACGAATATACGTCACAGCGCCTGAGGCAAAAAAAAATTTATTTATGCTGAGTGATATTTCCTTCAGTTCACTTGAAGCATAAGCTAAACTACTAAATGTCTTAATTGTTAACTTCAAATTATATCCAACATTTGAGGCACAAACCTTGAGACACAACTTACACTAACAACCCAGGAGAAGGGTTAAACCCCAGTTCAAAACTCACGTTTTGATAGTAATGGAGCATTATGTACATGTTATGTATTCTAACTTCAAATTTGGAACAAAACAATAAGCAAGTTTCCACCAATTATCATGCCAATACGTGATTTCATACACTGTTATAACACAAGTGTCAGTCAACCACTGAATAAAATTTCATTCAAAAGTTTAGGAACAAGAATCGCGCTAATGTGACAAGCAGATACAAATCTATTTTTTTTAATATTGGACATCCCCGTTGGCGTAGGCACACAATGTACAAATTCTCAATTGAAGGAAATCAGTCACGACCAACTTCAATATTCTTCTTTTTATTTTAAGACCATTGAGCTATGGGTTTCGACCAATTATGGCCATCATCAGGCTCCACAAAAAACATGAATACATGAAACTCTAATCAGTTCAGGCAAAAAAACATTAATACATGAAACTCTAATCAGTTCAGGCAAAAAAACACGAATACATGAAACTCTAATCAGTATAGGCAAAAAAATATGAATACATGAAACTCTAATCAGTTTAGGCAAAAAAACATGAATACATGAAACTAATCAGTTTAGGCAAAAAACATGAATACACGAAACTCTAATCAGTTTAGGCAAAAAACATGAATACATGAAACTGTAATCAGTTTAGGCAAAAAACATGAATACACGAAACTCTTTTCAGATTAGTCAAAAAAACATGAATACATGAAACTCTACTCAGTTTAGACAAAAAAAACATGAATACATGAAACTCTACTCAGTTTTTTTCAGCCTGATGATGGCCACAATTGGCCGAAACCGGTAGCTCAATGGTCTTAAAATAAAAAGAAGAAAATAAAAGTTGGTCGTGACTGATTTCCTTCAAGGAATTGAGGATTTTGTACATTGACATAAAATTCTGATTAGCAGTTTATAATCTTGAAAAAGAGTCTTGTTTTTTAACCGGAAGTTACAAAGTTTTCGATGTTCTGATGCCATTGTTGCCGATTTCTCAAAGTTCTTCCATTAGGCCTAAACACCGGCTGACGTATGAACTACAGATGAAATTGGTACTGGCCAGCCATTTAGATGTGGCAGCGGGTGTACCCAGTGTTATAGAGATGGTCTCATGAAGCTTTCACCACGTCTTGCGAAGATGCATCTGCTTCCCTCTCAGGTAAGGGTAGGTGCCCTCCCACACCACCCAACCACCGTGTAGCAGAAGCTTCGCAAGATTAGGCATTCTTAATGCAAAACCCGTGTACAAGGCAGTAAGCTTTGCCTTCCTTGTATACACCATGTATGCCCGAAGTCTTATTGCCAGTTCTCCTCTCTCCGTCTCCTGCCTCCTCTTTTTATCATGGATCCTGCTTTCGTTACTTATCGTCCCATCACTCAAATCCTAACCTCTTACAGTCACTCACCAACTTTCCCTATCCCATTCTCAGGAGACGTTAAGTTACATTAGCTTACCCTTTTTTATTATTAGAAGAAGCAGCAGCAGCAGCCAAGTTTTGTTGATTCAAGAGGAAGAAGAGCTATATATTTTCAAGTATACAAGTGGAAATTAGCTAATGTTAAGCCATAAATGGATCCTCTAAAAGCTTAAGATAAGTGCGCAGTATATATGCACATATTTGACCGCATAAGTTCTGATGTAAGAAACCAGAGCGTTCTTCAAATAAAGAAATAGTACATACATCAAAAAATAAAAAAGACAGCGTGAAACTACCTTTTGTGCACGAAATATATCATACAAGCTCAAAGCATAAATCTATTATGATGTATGATGTCGTGAACCTTCCATATTTTAAGAAATTAATAGGAGGAGACTTTCGACCGAGTGGGAAATTCATCACGTGGATGGGTTACAACTGTGACAAGGTTGAATATACTGAGTTACTCAAATTACCTCCGAAATTATGGTAGAACATTCACTGAACTTTAATCCAATGCCGTAAGAGGGCAGCGAACACGCTTTTGTGCCTTAGCCGCACATACAATCTTAAATTCTCAAACGGTTCTTAGCACAAATCCGCCTCTGATCAATATTCATAACACTTCCATTAAACAATCAATTCTTCATTCTCTACAGAGCAGTTGCAATTTTATGCCATCTGCTCGAACTTCAATTTATGGGCACTCTCGCCACAAAGTGTAACAACAGTACTTGTGTGGTTCTCCAGTATAATCCAAGTTTCACAGGTGTAAAACACAAGTAAATTGGTTGTTTTATCCCCGTATTTACTTCTTTCATTTGGGACTAAAAGCCGCAAGGCCCTAAATTGAATGGTAGCAAGTTGCTAGCCCTGCATTTAATCTGCACTTAATTTAATCGCCAGTCTAACTTTGATTTGTTAATCTCAGTCCCTGTCACACATCCAGAAAAGAAATTAGACCTATCAACACACTGGCGTTCGCTTACTATAGGTACAAACACCACACTGCAGAAAATAACGTACTCTGTTAAAATCTCTTACCTAAATATTCAAAATATCAACAATTACGGAATTTTAAGTACAAGTTTAACGTCAGTGTCTTACTGACGTTAAACGTATCGTCCGATGAGTCATTTCTTTTTTGTTTTTATAAACCTGAAGTTATGAATCTTAAAAGTCATATAATATAGAGTGAGGCCTATAGCGGATCGATATAAGCCAAACATTAATTTACTGGATTATATCGCGTCGAATATACGGAACGTTAAAAAAAATCGTCTTCTATGCCGTCGAACACAATTACTTTTCATTTAGAAACAACTACGTGTTTCGGTCGTATAACGGCCAGCATCGGGCCATCACCACAATATTTTAAAATAAGGTAAAATACAATACAATGCTCCCATAACATATTCACCATATGGTTTCACTCTATGGGATCCCATAGCTTTACAGTATTTATTATAATATGAAAATGTAAAATGTGCTCCTGTGGTAGCTGACTGATTTTAAAATTATTGTAAGTCTTGGTAAGAAGTATTATAATAATAAAATTAAAAATACTAAATTGTGAGATAAATCTGTAATGCAGGGTTAGATCTCCAGAATAACATATTTCATCAGAATCCGTTCTGAGACCGAACACACAGAAAGACAGGTTATCATCAATATGCATTCGTTCAATATACTTCGTGTAAAAAGCACACAAGAACTACCTTAAATTTTAAGAAAATGTAGGCTATTTAGACTACGGTCACTGAAGAACAGTACCGAGGTTACGAATGCGTTGAGCTGTAACGACAATCCCCGATACATCTTAATGGCGTCGTGCTTAGTTAAGCACATGGGCAACTTCATCTTACAGGGCTTTGTACTTAAAAGACTTATTAAACGCTTAAACGGAGACTAAACACTATATCAAAGCCACTCGAAATTCGAACAAATACAAAATGACGCAAGCTTGGCGGAACGGTATACATTTGTACAGACATTGTGCAGAGTGAAAAATAAAGAGAATTGAATTTCAGTTCCAGAGTAAACACCGAAGCAGTGGACTTGCTCTGTCAGGTGACTAGTTCCTACGTTACCTACTGCTGCCATTTAACTGTAGAAGCTACACAGAGTCGACAGTATTGGAACGTGAGTACAATGCAAGTTGCAAATAGGTTAGTAATTTGTAAAGAGACGAAGTTACCTTGCTTCAAACTGTAGTATTCGCCTGGAAAGATTGCCAAAAAGGGCACTGGAAACATGTATACCCTGTGAACGATTCTAATACAAGACACCTGTCAATAAGGATAACCCAATGTCAGGATAGTGAGTAAAAATTTTACATGTTAAAATCGCTTTCTTACCTTTGTCATTATTGTTGGCTGCGATGTCGCCATTAGACTGTCGGACTAGTGAAGGTGGTGGTGAAGATGACGACCCAGTAACGGTCGCAACTGGGGAACACTCCTCTCCTGCTATCGGTGGTATCATATCGTCCACTGTCGAACTAGACACAGCGCCGTCTGGGGGCTCTTCACCGCAATCCTCCTCCCACTCCTCCTCCCCTAAAATGGCGTAACATGTGACTAATAACTGTAGGCCTAAAACGTTGATATAAATTGTTCATGTTTACGCGACAGGAATATTTCGGGCCGTTGTCTTTTGAGTTTTGTCTCTACGTAGTGTCTGCACACTGACACCGATTTGTTGGAGGAATATTCTGCCTCCATCTTCAGGGTTTTTATCCTGGTTTCTACATTTTCCCTTTCCGTACTACCTAATGGACCCGACCGTGGCTCTGTATAAACACATGGCTTCCGATTCATGTACCCGCCTACAGAATTGAACCGCATGATTAATGTGGTCACTTCAGATGCTACCTGGACCCAGTTCAGACGAAGGCAGAATGTTCTCTCACAACGGTTGTGTCCACCTGCCATACCGCAAGGTGTCAGAACCTAGAAGACTACAGTCAGCCTGAAGTTGGTTTCATGTTCACTTACTCTGCAGCTTTGAAACTATTAAAAATTTTAAAGAGAGAGCTCATAAACACACGCATACACACATCATATTACACAAATAAATGTGACATACATGTAGGCTTATTGGTCTGCTTCTACATACAGTAGGCGTACTAACGGTTCATTGGAGAGAACATGCTTAACAAGAAAGAGTTTAATAATAATCCTTCTAAGACGCTGATGAAATAAGGCCATGGAGCACAGTTGTTCGTGACAAGCTAATAGGTGTTAGACTTCCACGTCGGAGATTGTACAGAATACAGTCTTCGGATTTTGACACAAAACCCACATCGTGTCAAACACACAAGGCTACAGTCTGAAGCTAAAAGTTTCGCAGCTAGTCAAGAAAATATCGGCATTGCATAGAAACCCTAGGTTCATTGCCATTTTCACAAGAGTTCATCATTGGTCCATACTCTGAGCCAAATAAACCCAGTCGTTCCCAGGATCCTCTTTCTTTCGGACCTATTAAAATATCATTCTTCCACCTACGGTCTTCAAATTGGTCTCTTACCGCCAGCTTTCCCAACCAAAACTTTGTATACCATTCTCCCCCACACTGCCCACATGTGCCGTCCATCTCATCCTAGTTAGTTTGTTCGCGTAATGATAACTGAAGACGAGTAAATATCACAAAACTCCTCATTATGCATTTCTCTCCAGCCTCTTGTTAATTCCTCGTAGGCCCAAATGTTTTCCTCAGCGCTCTATTCTCGAACACACTCCATTATGTCTTTCCATGGAGTGACAGTTTCACGTCCGTATAGCACAACAGGCAAAATTATAGTCCCGTGTAACTATATTCTAATCTTGATGTACTAAGACAGCAAACATGAATAAAAAAGCTTTGAACAGAATGAGAGCATGTATTCCATGAATTTACAATGATCTTAATTTATTCGTAAATGCTACCTTGATTTCTTAGAATCGTTCCAAAATTTTTTAAATCTGTCACATTTTCAAAGGAGTTATTGCCTATCATTATGGCGTGACTCTGCCCTGCTTTCTGTTGACGAGACGTGAAAATGTACTTAGATTTCTCTGCATTTACTGTTCACGTACCACCCACTGACGAATTTTAATAAAATTTCTGTGCTTATAGTATTTATATTTTCGACCAGTAAACTGACTTCTTCAAATTAGACCTAAGGCCGACGTGTTCAATTGAATTTGAAACCCTCCATGGTTTGTTGCAAACACCTAATAGCGTTTTTTAAAACAAAGTTTAAACGTAACAGCGATAAGTATGTCCTTATTTCAGACTATTATAATTTATAAACATATCCGAAAATATTTGTCTATCTGAACTTTACTACAGGCTTCATTTAAACACATCCTAATTAGCCTAGCTACCTTCATGGCTACAACAAGCTCAAGGCGAATATCCTAAGAAACCTTCTTCCTAACCAAATTACAGGCTTTCCTAAAGTTCCGAAACAGCAGATGTACTGCGGTGTTGTTTTCGCCCATTTCTTCTTAAGTATCAGACGCAGAATATCTTCTGAGTACTTGTCGAAATTCACAATGACAGTCCTCAATAATTTCGTCTACACATGAAGTTAACCTTACAAAATAAATGAGAGACAAATTTTTACGAGGTAGACCTCGATAATTACTATAAACTGACTGCTGAAAAATTTGTCACATTATTACTCATTTCGTTTCGATTTTCTACATTTGGTAAAGGAGTTCAAGCACTATCGTAGATTAAAAAAAACTGCTGAACTTAACTTAGGAAGCAAATGTTCATTGTTCGTACTACTGCATGGTCAATAACATTTTCAGGTCTTGGAAAGCTATAAATTATCAGCTTCAGTTATAAAAAGATGGCAGAAGAGTTTATTTCAGTTATGTTCATGGATTGCCATCATATTCGTGAGTTATCAAATGCGAAGTAGAAACGAGCGGCATTCTTTAGAAAGATACATACTTTATAACCAGAACGGTAAGGGTTAAACTGGAGCAATACGCGTATAGTAGACTACAAACACGTATGATTTCAATAACCGGTCTTCTAACATCGGAGACTGCAAATTGCAGAGAAAGTATGCGACGAGAATAATTAAAGAAAAAATAAATATCCAGGTCTAAAAGTCTTACACAACATGCAACGGAAAGGAATAAAAATCGACCTGCTACGCATATAAAAGTATTAA
The DNA here is from genome assembly GCA_013340265.1 of Coptotermes formosanus. Lineage (NCBI taxonomy): Eukaryota > Metazoa > Arthropoda > Insecta > Blattodea > Rhinotermitidae > Coptotermes > Coptotermes formosanus. The sequence continues at coordinate 625,557 of BLKM01006251.1, read as the reverse complement.
CGCCTACAAAAGTTGCATTGCGCATTGTAACTTGCACCCTTTCCCCATACGATAGCAGGATATTGGGAAAATCAAAGTTATTTGTGCTGAATTGACATTAAACAGCACCTTAATAAACAATATACTCAAAGTTTTTGGAATAATAATATAAGAAAAACGGCTTCTAATAAACGCCTATTATGTACAAATATATGGCCGTGCCATCTAAGGCGTGGGCCTTCGGCCGAGCGCTTGCTGGGATCAGGGGTTCGAATCCCACCGGGGGCATGGATGTTTGTCTCTTGTGAGTGTTTGCGTGTTGTCACGTAGAGGTCTCTGTGACGGACTGATCACTCCTCCAGAGGAGTCCTACCTGAGGGTGATCTAGAAACCTCCAAAAGGAGGTGGCCTAGGCCCGATTTGGGCTGTTGCGCCACAGAAAAGCAATGTGGAAACGTAATACTTTAAGTAGACTCAAATAATTGCATTTGTGCTCTTCTAATGCGACACAAAAGTACAAGAGCTTTAATTGCAATCGAGTATCTTCACACAAAATAATTATTTCTGGCTGTGCACATCAGCTCTTCCAAATTCATACACACGGACCGAGAAGATGGCAGATAAAGCTGAAGTTTCTGAATTTAAGCACAATTCTCCGAAGATATATTCCTTATTTCAGAACATCCCTGCTGTACCATGTCCCACTCTGAGTTGACACCACAACATCTCTCTTCCGAAAAAAACACGTCCCTAAATAAACTGCGAAATTCCTAATATTTAAACACTACTTGACACACCTCAACAGGGACATATCTCGACAGTTCAGTTACACTCCCTTAAATTTTGTTTTTATGGGAACAGAATTAAGTCCCACTAATGTCACTCCTACATGCAGGTGTTGGCAACATAATCCCAGTGAGATAAAAACCAATTTAGCAAGGACACATACACCATTCAGTCACTTCACAATACTTCAGCTTCGCTGCCTTAGAAGGAAAGCGAAATAAGTAACAGTACTTGAGTTCTTTCGAAGAGGTTTTCTGACGAAACTTTAACGTCTAATACTAACATAACGTCGTCTTTGATTATGAAATTATACGTCTGTAGTTATATCTGGGACTAATAATTGTCAATGAAATCACTCAACCATCTTTATGAAAACTCTCCACTCTCCCATGGTTAATACCACCCCCATACCATGCCTGTGCATTAATGCAGTTGGCAAAGTGTCCTCTATACACAGCGTACATCGACAAATGTCAATCAACAGACTACAGTCAACCATTCCTTCCTAACCTGATCTTCCTTGTTAATCGTGAGGAAGAACTAATTTATAAGGCGAATGTTTTAATACTCACAGCTTGAAGAATGTTAGACTTCAGTCTCATTTGACAAATCGTGTACACCCTTATAATATATCTGTGAGTATATATTATTTATATACACGTAGCACGTGTGTGCGTATATATATATGTATAAGTAGCATATGTGCACAAACGTACATACATACATACATACATACATGCAGTAACGTTCTTCTTCACAAGCTACTCAAAACTTTTCCGGCTTTTTATGGACCCAGAACGTCCACTACCACCTTCACGTGAGACGAACACGGGTCTCTACCCTGAACCAGATAAATCCAGTTGATACCACCACACCGCAGTTCTTTAAGATCAAGTTTAAGAGTATCCTACCATTTCTTCCTCGATTTTCTAACGGGTCTCTATATTTTCGATTTTCAAATTAAATTTTCAAATGACTCTGTGATCTCTGCCACGTGTGCTTCATTCCCTACCTCTCTCAGCACCTTAGGCTGATGGCACCAATAACTGTGCAGTTTTCTCGAAGCTCCCGTTGCCTTCTCTTTCGTGCCCCAAAGTATTCTACTCAGCACATTGTTCTCCGACTCCTTCAGTCCGGTCGTACATTGAGGTTAAAAACTAAGTTTCATATTAACACAAAATACAGGATAAATTACAGTTCCATAATTCTTTTATATTTACGCGTATATACGGGAGATGGCGAGACAAGGACTTCTGAACCAGATCGCAAAATTCAATCACGAATTTTGTAACTGTTACTTTGCCTTATCACTGTCACATCTTCAAAGAATTTGTATGTCTATCTTATGATTTTTGCTCCCATTCTAGTGACGAGACATATGAGTCATTCCATTCTGGTGACGAGACATATTTGTCATTCCATTTTGGTGACGAGACATATGAGTCATTCCATTTTGGTGACGAGACATATGAGTCATTCCATTCTTTCCGCATTACCTTCTAGACCGACCTCGTTACTGCAGTCCACTACTTAAGGCTCCCGTGATTTTAAAGACTGAGTTGTTCTAGGATACGATGCTGTGTCACGGTGTAACCGGCTCGCGACATTTCGATAAGAGTACATTCTTTCGAGAGATCGGAATCCAACTATCCATGTCCTCAGCCTTACAACCCAGAAAAACGGAATTCTCAGCTACAACGCTGTGATAACCTGAAAACCCTGTTTTTTTTTCTTTAGGTTATTTCTCTTTTCATCCAGAAAATGAACATCACAGAATACTAATTCCATATTCCAAATTAATTAACATAGCCTGCTAGTAAAGATACTTCAAACACAAGACACAATTGATGTGTCCACTAATGACAGATAATTACTGATGGCAAAGGGAAATGCTGTAGTAATGCTTGTAGTGGCTTAGGCTACAACACTGTTCGTAATCACCCTCACACTACTTAACTCTCCTGGTTCCTGGTATTCCTGATATGTTTATTCCCCTTACCCATGTGGCCCTCTCGTAAGGACAGATTACTTAGTTTCCTTCAGAATTGTTACATTTGACACCCCTTATCATAATTCCGTCAGTTTCATCTTCTGAAAAGCAGCGCAACGAATCTGAATTACAATATGCAGGAGGACAACGAACGAAAAAGATGCGACGCAACCTACCCTTTTGTAACACACTTTGAGGACGACAGCTTTCATGTGTGACCTTTTCCTTAAAATCCATCTAGAATGTATCTATAAACAAGTAGTTACAAAATTATTTGCTGCTATTCTGATTGAACGATCCACTGTTTCATCTACCTGGGACAAATGCCTACATCGGCCTAAATCTGACACTTCACACAATGGCTTAACTCGATGAAATCGTACAGGCTGATGAGTAGCGTCAATAGAGACTGACAATCCGACATTTCGAAGAGCCTTAATCAGGGACTGATCTAATGAAATATACAAATTAGCCAAATGTAATAAGCCCATTACGTATAAACTGAAACAAACCCAGTCCTCAAACGCCAAGAACAACCTCCTGCCAACCACGGTAATATTTGGAAGCCTTACTGAGAATGTGTGAAACGCAGAACGTGAAAATGAGTGCACTGAATTAGCAGGTGCCGTCACGGCCGTTTCCTAAAGGGCGATCATGCGTAGGTGCGTGTACATATGCGCGTGCGCTATTAATAACTGCTCAGTCACTTAGCCTAGTTTAACCAAATATGCTAAGATAATCTACAGAACCTAGAAATATGTTCGCTCCTTAAATATTATATGTAAGAAGTGCTAATTCTCTTAAGACACCGCACTGGTCAGAAGCTTTGAAACACGTTTGTAAGGCCATTAATTTCACTCGTTAACATGTTCGTATCTTCAAGTCAAACACATCATAAAGACAAAGGGATAGAATTATACCTACAGCAGTCCTGCTTCGGCGAATTCACGGTCTTCATATCAGACGTATAAATGTGTTTACTTTGTGTTCCTGATAATTCTGCGAGGCACAAGCAATGACCATCTACTGCCACTTACAGCTCGAACAATGGGACAGTGGGTTCGAAATTCCACTTGGAACATGGATTAATTTGTATTCATGTGTGTGTAAATGCGTGTGTTTGTGTTGTCCTGTGGAGGTAGAGACTGCAGTAAGCCGATCCCCCGTATAAGGTATCCCAACAAATGTCCACAAATAAGTTTCACAAACTAGAAAATGGGCCGGGGGGGGGGACGGAGCATGGCCGCTATGGCCTGAAGAGTGACATAGACTATATCAGTGACGGTAGAGGTCCGCAGTTCGAATCCTGCTGTTGAACATGAATTAATTTCATCCGATATCGCTATTCTAAGATATTCGGATTTTTCGGAAGGAGAATAATGCCTTACAAAGACATCCACAATTCCACCGGCCTCTGGTGTAATATAACAATGTCAAATCTCGCACTTATAAAACATATTATTCCTTTCACGCCAATCCCGATGGCCACGCGGTCTATGGCGCAGGTCTGCGGCCGCTTGCTTGCTGGGACTGCGGTTTCGGATCTCCCTGAGGGCATGAATTTTCGTCTCTTGTGCTTGCTGTGTGTTGTGTAGGTAGCGGCCTTTGCGACAGGCTGATCACTCCTCCGAAGGAGTCCTACCGGGTGTGCCTATCTAACTGTGATTTACGCACCTCTAAACGAGGCGGCGTAGGTCCGATTTGGGCTGTTGGGCCACAGAAAAAAATACTCCTTTTATTTCTTACTAAACCCTAGTGCCTAAAGATGGCATAATTTTTATGCCTCTTCTTACGTTCGTAATTTGTCTTGTTATTTTTCCTAACTCTGTCACTTGTTGTAGCGTACAAATTTGGCGTATCGGTTAAATGTGGACAAAACTTCTTTCCGTTTTAAGTTGCTGGGTTCAGAACGTAAAATAAATTATTCCGTAACAATAACGTGACAGCAAAAGGATATTACTAGTCAGATCCATAAATTCCACATGGCTGTATATCGAAATATTTCACACGGTATCCCTCAAACTACAAGAGAAAACATTAACGAAAATTTGTGGGCCCGGTCGATATAGTGCCTAGGCTAAGGACTGGACGACAGGACAGTCGCTTGAGCTCTCTATTGTGAATTGTTGCAATGACAGCTTAGAACAGAACATTCCGCAGTAATAATGACTGAACGATTGCTATTTGCGAGCTACATGAATTCCGTAAATTTAAAACTGGAAACAGACCACACAAAATCTTCCACAGCAGAAAACAAAATAGGAATGAAAATTAAGATTCGTTCTACGCGTTGTGATTCGGACAGCTTAACTGGAATACTGAATAGACTACGGAGTGCATGATAGGAGGTTTGGGGTTCGATGACAGCTGGGGCACAGAATTATTTTTGTCGCTGTGTCCAGTCTGGATCTGGGCCCTACGTAGTTTTCAGTCCAATAAACACCCGGGGCACTTACATCGGAGTAAAGCGGTGGGATTATGCATCTTAGCACTCACTTCCACCTACTGCCAAAAGTTAGGAAAGGCCATAGCTCTACCCCCACTCCCCTACACACTATTCTTGGTGTTGTACTTAGTCAAGCACAGGCCACCTTTACCCCTACAGTTATCCTTACTTTTACATGGCGCAACAACTGCTAGTGGGCTAGGTCCTCCACATTATCGAAACTTCACGATCACACACAGACATACAACACTCGCTAGGGCTCCTCTAGACGAGTGATCAGCCCGACACAAAGACATCTGACAACACACAACACTCACAAGAGACAGATATTCATGCCCCCGGCCGAATTCGAACCCACAATCCCAGCAAGCGAGCGGCCGCAAACCCAGGCCTTATACCGCGCCGCCATTGGGATCGGTACATTTATACTTACATCCACCATAACTTCCGTTAAGTAATGTATTTTGCACTCATAACGTAGTCTAGATAAAACTGTCGCCCTAATTACAATTAGGCTGGAAATCCTACCACTGCTGCTGTAAGTTCCGAATAGCGTACTAGAAGAGTTACACACAATACCTTCAGAAACGTCTTTGTACCACTACGATGTCCTCAGATACAGCTGAAAGTCAGCACTGTTGGTTGAATACATTTTGGTGTCGAAACAGACTTAACCCACTCTGTCCTAGAAGTGACATTTGCAAGAGGGAGAAATGGACAATCTAAATCTCATAAAACAGAATTCAGAGAGCCATCAGAGCGGACGCGCGTTGACGGCGTCTGAAAGAGTGAATATCTCTACACTTTCGTCTGTCTCTTTCCTGAAATACAAGCAAAATGCTTTTCCTATAATATAATCCCGCCGGAAGTTGACGAGGTAATCGTTGCCTGCATCAGCAACGACTACGGAAAACAAGCGCGTCATGATATATCCCGACAGGATATCATAAACCCGGATTTTGTGACGTTCAGTTACTTGTCGTGTAGGGAGTGAAAGGAATTAACTGATCCGTCCCAACACTTGATTCCGCTGCAGGTAACTTACTAAAACTATCCCAGATCTCAAAGTTGCTTCTATCTTCGTGTGGTTCAGAGGCAACTATACTTACTATTTTCTGTTTGCTTCGTTAACAGATTTTATTTTTCGAAAATAATGCGGACGGGATTGAAAATAAGACGTTAATACCTTCCTTCAAGCTCTGTTTACTTTATGTGGTTTATTTATGTATTTTTATTGTACTACTTTTACTTACCTACACTACCAGACAAAGTTACACTGCAGCCGTATACAAATTAATAATAACGAATGGGGAGAATTTATAAAGGCACTATTTATCTAGGTGCATCAGACGAAGCAAAAAATTTCAGAATTCTGAGGTAGAAAGTAGAACTCCTGTGCATAAAAAACGCAGAAACACCTAATTTCGAGTAATACAACCAGGTCTATACACAGTTATAACGGTATAACAATATAGTTTCTTGTTTTAATGGGTGCTGAATTTAATTACGTAAGAAGGGGGTGGCACTAAAAAAATTATCATGGAGGAAGGGAAAGATGTGTATTACACAGTATTCCAGATGATTTTATGACGTCAAGAACCAAGTAATCCTTCTTGTAAGCTAATAATTCCTCAGCCAGTGAATAAATTTCTAGGATTTTACAGAACCTGGCATTTCATTATCGTGTACACAAAATCCGGCCATTAGCCTGGATCCTGATCAAAATAAATTCAGTCTACCCCCTCTAATTCTAGTTCTGTAAGATCCATTTTCATATTTTCCTCCCATCTGCACCTTTGTCTTCCAAGCGTGATACTAGCAGTCTTAAAAAGTATATCATAATGAAGTCTCCAATGATAAGGTATTAATAAAATTTTTTATGAAAACCTATTAATTCAGATAACACTGACGTCATGCAGCTAAATGGTGGAACGTAAGGACCGACGGACTGATGGACCGTTATCCACTTGCAGATGTATGACAGGACATAGGAAAATTAATTTTCGTCTTTCAGAAACCTGCTAGGAATATCGCAGCCTATAAAAGAAAAATGTCTCCCAGAGTTCCACCTCTCAACTGAAATTCAATGCCTGTACCGCAAAAAATAAATTCTGTGTGCCCTGTGTTAGGTCCCGTGCCAAAGAGATGTTAGCACCCAGTGCAAACGTAATCTTTGTAATAAGCATAATCACTGTTTTTTAGACGGCTGACACCTGTACTGACGTTAGTTTGAGAACAAAAACAGGTATTGATTTCTAAAGAACAAAATCTGTTCTTACTACGACAAATTAAATTCCTTAAATTCCACAGATGAATAAAATCTATCATCGCGCAAACTGCATGCACATAGTTCAGAAATTCTAATTTTGTCCTGCACTTGGTGCCCCGAATAGGCAGTGACTGTGTTTAGTTGGTACTTCAATGCATGACAACTGAAGGTAAAACGACACTCCCACGTTACTTTAAGAGGGGGAGTGTTTCCCAGAGGAATGAAAAAATAACAATAACTTATGTTCCCAGAATAGCCAACAATCGCAACGTGACGTCAAAGAGAATTTGAGAACGTAGCATACTTAATGAGACGCGCCCTGCACTGAGCAAATGTTGTGTGAGAATGTTTCGTGCGGTACGTCATACGCAATCAACAGCGACACGTGCTAGTCACGTCATGGTTAGCGTCTTTGCCTCTCTTTTTCTAGTGACTGTTGTACCGCGAGCGCAGGGCCTGAAGTCTGTCCCGGTCTTCATCCTCACTGCAACTCATGTTTGGACTACAGCGACACTGGCTCAGCTACTGGCACTGAATTTACACCATTATATCTGCAGTTGTTATTTACTGTTCCGAGGAAAAATCGAGCTTGTGAAATCAGCATTGTGTCTCTGCGTCCGTCCGTCCGTCCGTCCGTCCGTCTGTATGCCTGTCTGTGTATCCGTGGGTCTCCCATTCCAAATTCAAACCACTGACACATTTTCACAGCATTAGGTATAAGCGTTGTTCAAATAAAAGTCATCCAAGCTTTATTCACTTTAATTTCCTACATTGAGTATTAATCACAAGGCGGAATGCGACCTTACTGAATTGAGGGCGACACATAATATACAGTAGTAAAATAATGCGAAATACACATTTGAAGAGTACGTATCTCTTGTTACGGTTTTTTATTTCTTTGTACAGACTGGAGAAAAACAACAAAGAGGCTAAGATAACATTTGACAGCGATATTTAATGGATAACTAGAGAAATTAACATGAAATTAAGCACGGCGATAGATCGTCAGCCTTCCCATACACTACGTGCGAAATTTTGTTTCTGAGTTAACGCTTACAAACAAGGCAACGTTAAGAAACTCTCAGGTTATACCCCACTAACGTAGACAGAAACTGTACTTAGCAACAACATCTTTCCAAAAAAAATTGGCAATGATAGTGACAACAGTGGTAACAACAACACTGGGTAACACCTGTAGCATTACAAGCAATCCAAACTTTAGAATCCAACAGAAATCCATATTATGACAAGCTAAGTAGGAGCCTAGCATAATAACATATATGCTCCGCAGACCCCAAGGGATCCGTAAACGGTTCCCATGGGATCCGTCGATACATTTCAGTAATGGCTACTTTGAAGTTTACTTATTTTCTAATTAAAGACGTAATGTCCTGTTAAAAATAATCGCCGAACTTCTTTAATTGGCGATGTGCTTATCCCTTGTCACTGCTAAAATATGTAATTAAAAAAAGTCTGTACCCACGAAGCGAGCGACAAGCAGTTTAAGTACGGTCAAATCATGCAATGCGTTTTACGTACGCTACTGGTGCGTATTCGTAGCTATCTAAAATCAGTTGTGAGATATAAATTTTTAATTTTAGATGGTCATCATTCGGACGCATTATACTTACGTGATCAAGGATGTGAAGATCCATGGTTATTTTTCGAAGCTAAAGGGGTCTGCCAGAAAAAAATTTTGGGAAACACTGCTATAAGCTAAATCGCATATAACTATTCGATTCTAAACTTATGTCGCCTAACTATAACATTAATAGCGCAGGATCAGCAGGACTGTAATTATGTCAGCAGGACTGTAATAATGTACAATAGGAAAACAGCCTTTAAGATCTCCGTCTGTTACCCTCTGTTATAACATCAACGGCTTGGTTGTAGTTTTAACACGCAATTTTTGTTTTTGGTGGAATAAGCAGACAAGATGATTATTTGACGTACATAGAAATGGGCACAGACTAAAGCTTCGTGTTCTGTTTTCAGGTATTGTCCCAGTGATCACACGCAGTTGATATTGTCATCATTAATCACAGACATCGAGGAACTCCTACAATACAGCATATCCCAAACGGCCACCAAAATCCACTTGTCTACGTCCCAGTGTTTCCTAGGTATAGTAAATGTCAAGTAAATTATAACCTTGTGCAATATAATACTTGGTGTAATGTACAATATTGGGAAACCTGACATGAAAAATAATACGAATTAACGTCATACGTTCTACTACGTCACACAGTCGTGTTTATTAGTAAAAGACCTTCCAAGGTGTGTGGTAATCTTCAACCAAAAAGTGCCTACTAACGTATTAAAAAATGGAAAAGATGAAAATACCTGTACTTCCAATGGGCCACAACTACTCAACTCGTCGTAATTTATTCAGATTCAAAGTCCTTGTAGGCCCTTTGTGAGGAAGTCCGGATATTCGAAAAATTCGAGTCAGATCTCGCAAGCAGGCAATTTGATTACCGGAAGGTACATGAGATTTTTCCCCAAAACGTCCGGCTGTGATGCCTGAACAACCTCGTATTCAATGGGTACTGGAGGCGCTTTCGTCGGTGTATGGAGCTTACCACTCCCTTCCGTCCAGTGCCAAGGTTAAGGAGTGGATGAAATGACACCTCATCTCCCCGCATGCCTTCATGGCTAGCACAGGGATAAATACGTATTTCTTTCCTTTTCTCGTGCATTTAGGTAAACATTTTTCACAATCTGAAATGACGGACATGAAGCTCATGCCTGCATAATAATATCTGTCAACTCGATATCACCTAAGGCTATCAAGTTCTTAACCTAAGAATAACACGAAAATCAGGAATGCAAAGGATAGCAGCATTCCTCGGACTCTCATAATGTATGATTCCTGTTCATGTCACCATGACGTTAAAAGCTAACGTTACTAATACCATAAAGTCAATACGTATTGTCGAGAAATTGTATTTCAGCGGAGGAACGGAAAGCTTTTGTGCAACCACATACCGTGTAGGACAGGGGTGAATAAACTGGTTGCCTAATGCAACATCTCGATAGCCAACTGGCCAATTTTCGAATGAAATACTAAAAATCCGCAATGTATGTCTCACTTTTACTCTGAGTTACGCAGAACAGAAGCGAAAAATCAAAATACCGTACTGAGTAACAAACAACACCCGTGTACCTACAGAAGGAGTTAAACAGAGCAGAGACACACATTTATGTTAGTCATATTCAGCCAATCAATGTTCGCTAGTGTAGTCTTCTAATGCACATTTAACATTTCAGACGTGACTAAGAGCTTGTTTAAACAATAATTCTAAAAATTTTGAAAATAATACGTTGTTTGGTACAGGTTTTGTAACATGTTGTTCAACCACAAGAATTTACATTGGGTGTCACAATGATATAATAAGTGAAGTACAGTCTTCTATGCTTTGGCGACGTATTTTGCATCATTCAAACACGAATGACACTGCATGGCAAGATTGCGCATTTTACACCTTTTCGAAATGTCTTTAGAGAAATTTAATAATAACACTCTGTACTGCTGAACTAGAAACACGTGCAGAAGGTACCCTGCTTCCCATTAACATGTGTTGCTCTAGCAAGCAGTCTGCTGTGTTTTCCTAAGACCAAAATTTTACGGGTTATACATATCGCACATTAATGAACTGTGTCAAAAACGATCCGTTACACTGTGTAATGAACTGTGTTTCTGAGAGAGGAAATGAGCGATTAGATGATAGTTACGCCAGATGGCACTTGTCGATATGAAGCAGTCAAAAAGTGAAGCGGTAGCTATGCTTCTGTCGGCACTGCAGCGTCGCGTTTTACCGGTAACATCAACCTGATTCTTAAACACTTCCAATTATGCTGAGTGAATATCCAGGAAACTGTGATTTCACAGTTAAAATATACTGTGTAAGAAAGAGTAAATTCAAGCTTTCCGTGTGAAAATCACACCTAGGCCCACTGTTTACCGCGTGAATAATATGGTAACACCCTCACGACAAAGCCGTGGCAAGTTAACAGATACCAATAAAACAATATTGCAGACACCCGCCTGAACACAATTATTTACAAAAAGGCCGTTTAGTGAAAAAAGTCCGCTCAAAAGAAGTGGGCATAGAGATGGAACTCAGAAGTATTTGAAATAAAACCAATATACACTGCATTTACTTCAAAACATCAAATTTCTTTTCCTCGTTATCGTTATGCTTCTTATGTACTCGTACTTACAAGGTGCGTGAGAAAGTACCAAGCGAAAACGCGCGAGTGAATCAGGATCCGAACGGGTTTTCCTCCACGGAATTCTCAATATAGACATTTGAATGCTTGAACGGCTACTGCATTTCTAGATCAAAGTTGGCACACCCCTGAAAGCAGGCCAATGTCTATAGGCCTCATGTTACACAAATGCACATACAAATCGCAAGCGGTCAATGTGAGTCAATTGTTTCGCCCATTGCTGTTACTAGTAACATTCCTGTCCGTTTGTATGCTGAATAAACACGTGGAAGGGAAAACAATACACGCACATTGCCAAGGAATTGGTGAAATTTACCACAAACAATTCTGGAACGATTTCCCTCTCCCTTCTCCGAAACGCGCGCGCGCGCGCGCGCGTGTGTGTGTGTGTGTAACCTTGGGCAAAGCTTCTATAACAACAACAACAACAACAACAACAACAACAACTATTATGACAATTGCTTTTACGTCGCCAGAGGCTTACACATCGGACTTAAGATGATAACAACAAAAGCTGCAACGAAACAAATACAGGTTAACGGGTTCATTTTTATTGGGTTGTAACAAAAAACCCATCGACATGTCGTCACATCCGAAAATTTACTCTCCACCAACAAGCTAGCGAAAAACTCAAATCACGTACAGACTTAAAAGTTTGCAGGAATGAAACACGTAAGCCGACGTTTCGAAACATCGTTCAAAGTGACCCTCAAATCAGTGCGTAAGACGCATTCTATGTAGCTGTGAACCACTGCTGCACCGCTGTGGATTTGCGATAACGAAGAACAAAGGGCTGTGGTTCGTCTTTTATGGGTGTACGGAGTGAAAGGAGTTGAAATTTACAAGCGTTTTATCAACTCAGGATGGCGATAATGCTCCACCCTAGCAGAGTGTGTGTGAGCGGACTAAAACTTCCAAGAATGTCCGAAAAGTGTGACCGACACAGAAGGCCGGTCCATACCAGTCACTGATGACAAACCGGTTCAGACTACAGTCATGACTACAGAAGACTAAACGAACACCGCAAGACCATTACCAGTATTAGAGGCATAGTGACTAGGCAGAAGAACGATAGAAACGTACTTTTTCAAAAAAAAATTACATCACAAGAAAATAATACTTGCATATCGATCCAAGATTTCAGGAAAGTGACGACACGGCGTCACATGCTAGAATACTTTATTCTTCAGCAACATCCCTGTAAGAACCTCACATATCGCAAGATTGCAGACACTTTATGAATCTCCCTCGTGCACATTTTCCTGAGAAACTGGACAGTGTTTCTGTCAGCGTCTTCTGCTCCTACAACTGTTACGCAGAATAAGTAAACAACTTAATAGTCACATTGCGACGCCAGCAGAAACCGACTGCAAGGCTTTCATGTTGCTCTGTTTCGCTGCTCACTCCGTATTCTCTAGTCATAACCTATAAACATTTGTCATGCACTACTGCTGTGTAACAGCCCGCCTGGTGAGAACCGTGATTGCCCATAGTTTAAACTGCAGTTCGCGATGCAAGTACACTGAATATAGGTAAGTATAAAATACCCACACGAATAAAACTTCTATAATATCCCTCATATGGTTTGCACGGACTTGGAGATGGGATACGGATACTCTGTATCTATGTTTCTGGAATGCTGTTTTGAACTTCCATATAACTTCTTGTGGTACAGAGGCGGAATGGAGAAGAGCGGAAATTGTGTCTACTCCGTTGTTTTAAACAATGCACCAACTTTTGCAAAACGCTTCTAATTTCAAAACAAATTATTTGATAAATTCCTGCTCTATACATAAATAATGTCCGATTTAGAACCAAAACTAAACCAACGATCTCATCTTCTTTCGTAATCTGTCTCTTTTCTTACGGTTTATCAATTTGATAGACCTGCAAAGCACTGTTTGTATGTACCTACCTCAATATGTCCATAATCAGATTTAATAAGAAATTCTTATCATGTGAGTTTATTCAACATTAAAACCTCATGAATTATCATCAAATTTAGATGAAATACAAAGGAAGTCATACGACAACAACCACCCTACCTTCCTCCACACGACATCAGCTATTCTGTAACCTCATTCGTCGATCCAGTATTAAAGGTGCAATAAACTCTCGTTCAGTATTAAAAAGTGAATCGCGATACTTAATGTAAGAGCTAACGTTCGCATGACACCAACTTATTTGTAGTAGTAGTAGTAGTAGTAGTAGTAGTAGTAGTAGTAGTAGTAGTAGTAGTAGTAGTAGTAGTAGTAGTAGTAGTAGTATCAGGAGTAGTAGTAATGTTGTAAGTTATGAACTATATACAATTTGAAATCCGCATTTATTTCAAAAGCACCCACCATGAGTTCTATTAGGAAAAGGAACAACAAAACAACGTAAACCTTCAAGTTACGTCTACTGCCTTCACACGCGATTTGCATCTGCGAGCATGCCGAAGCGCCTGTTAACTTCATCGTGTTCATCTGCCTGCAGCTTACACGGAACGTCTTCTTTATTAATGTATTCCGATTATGCTGTATGTCTAAGACTAGCGCCGGCAATGCGGTCTATAAGCTGAAATATTCGCAAGCATCAATTGTGATATGTGTACAGGACGTAGGTTTGTTGGCCGTGCCATGGCTCAGGTCGTTAGCCGCCGGCCTCCCACCGCGGAGGCCCGATTTCGATCCCGGGTTAGTCCTTGTGGGACTTGTGGTGGACAAAGTGGCACTCGGACAGGTTTTCCCCCCGAGTAATTCAGTTTTCCCCTACCAATTTCATTCCACCGGTGCTCCATTACTTGCGAAAATGAAAAAACTAATCATCTTTCTCTTCATCACAGGGTTGCACAATAAGCTTTAAGGCTGCGGTACGTCAGTAGCATCTGCTGCGGGGCCCTTCTCAACACACGTAGGTTTGTTGGCGCAAAAAGATGTCAGAACCAATGGTGCAACTCAAGATGAGACTCAGAATTTCTGAACAGATATACCTGTGCCCCCTGAACAAAGGGCTGAAGAAACAAGGCTACGCAGCGTTACGGCTCTGAGGTCTCCCTAATTGGCGCAATCCTATGGTCACTGCGGGAAGCACTGGCACCCACTCTTCCTCTAACGCACAACCGCAGTTCCCAATGTGGAGCCAAAGCCTCGAGGTTACACAAACCTTCAAGAGTTTTACAGACGACGCGTCATCGGGCCGTCTGCGCTGTGCATACAGTCGCCGACAATCACTGCTACACCTGCCGTCGCCAACTGCAAATTCATATAAATTACGCACACATCACCCAGGCAAACCTCTCGCCCCTATGTTGCTCTACAGTATTCATCGAACTTAATCGATGTACTCACTTGCACATACCTTTGATGAGTGTTGAGAATTGCAGCTCAATATCGAAGTCGACTTTTGAAAAATCTTCCAGAATTTTGGCCATTTTAAATCACTTTCAGTATAAACATTAGCATTTATTTCTGCAAAAGCACACTTCTTTACCACAAACAGACGTCTTCACAATGACCATAAAAATGGTCTTACAATGCACTTTGCCTATTCCCGTAAACCACGGCAGCGTCAAGAAAGTTTGATGAATTCTTTCTTTCCTTCAAATAAGTACTACCGCCTTCGAAAAAGTTAAAGTTTTGATAACCCGAACACTAACGAAATATCCGTAAGAATGTAAGGAGGACAGCTGTAAGCAAATACTGGCGTATTGTGATTTAGTAATTTCGCTTTTAGAGGCTGGGATGCAGAGCGGAGTATTTCTTAGCGCAGAGTGGACTCAGTGTATCGTATTAATGTCGGTATCCCAGAGCATAAATGAGGTATCATTAAAATAACCAGATACTTCATCTAGAATTACTGATCAATCACAATGAATTCCAGTCGGTCCTTGTAAATTTTATACTAGTCTTTACAGAGTTATGTGTGACGTAAGAACGTAGTATCACATACTGGGTTATGTAAAATCAAGTGAGGGGTGACAGTAGCGGTGAATAATGTTTTGCAAGAGTACATGCAGCAGTGTCTATGGCCTATTTTACGACACCATTCTAACTTTCGTCCGGCAGACCCGCAGTTAGCGTAGCCTATCTGAAGACAAAACAGCAGCAACATATCTCCCGAATAACTACAGAAGCGACACCCACAACGTTACGAGACGCAATCAAGGACAATCCTACAGTCCATGATCTCTATTTCAAAATTATAGCAGTTATTCGCAGTTATTTTATGACCTATCACGGTTGGAGGTAAGATTCACCGAATTTAATCATATGAAACCTCTCGTGAACTGGAACACCATCACAGAGAGCGGAGTATCTGATCTTTGTCGACTGGCGATAGGGGGTTCGAGATTCTCCAAAGGGAAAATGTGGTTCGAACGGCCTCACGGGAATGTGAAGCAAGATAGGGTGGGACTATATTAAAGTGTGGGAGTGGATTCACACTGCCAAGCCGAATACAGATTCCCAAAATTGTGAGATCGAATCCAGTAGCGACTCTGACATCTTACATGAAACTGAGTAAAGAACCTTCTGACATCACGAATGATCTGTTAGTGGATCTTTGGCTATTTTTGACGGCCTTCGTCACCAATGCACAGGCCCCTTATCAAGCTGTTAACGGAAAATGTGGGTTAAAATATGCGCAGAATCTGCCCTAACCATTCACATGCTTGTACATTTCAATCTGAGGTCTGACAGACCAGGAAGCTCCGCTGTACACATGGGCACTTCGATAACAGTTTGAGTAAGACTCTAGCTCAGTAACTTCAGGTACATCACGGGAACTCATTCTGCAAATAATGAGCCTCTTTCTCCACGTTACGATGACAACCTCGTCCGATATAAGCAAACGTAATTTATTTCACACGTTGCGCCAATAATCTACTACCACAGCCATTACTAACATGAAGCAGTTCAACAGAGAAATAACTTATTTTGATCAATATAAAGTAAATCAGTTTTTTAGTTACATGGAATTGTATAGGCCTAAAAAGATCCCACGGAGTTGCGACAACTTTAGCAGGACTACAGGCTTCATTAGCCTGTAATCGCAGTGTTTCTAGTCCCCAGTAATAAGTATAAAGGCAATGCTTAGAGTTACGATATCTTATTCGCAAAAATATACTGAAATCACAAGACGTCGTCTCCAGAATAAGATAATCACGAACTATGTACATAATAACACTAGCAACAAGATAGGAAGCGTCCGCATATCATAAAACTTCTGGTGGGGTCAATCTGTTATTCTCGCTAGATGTTAAATTCAAGAACAGTTTCCGCAAAAGTATTGAATATTTTAGAATATACTACAATACTTCTCTGTATCATAGCCGCAGATTTACAGTCGATCATCGAGATATCGTACGTATTATGAGCGTGGAAATTTAAAATTGATATTTATTAAACATCGATACTCGACTTTCCCAATCGACCACGCTCGATGCTCGATGTTCAACCGTTTCTTCAGTCGTGGCTAGTCCTTCGTTGTTTCAAATATAACTGTTTCTTCGGGTCAGTCACAATTCAGAGAAAAAAGTCTGCCTCATGTATAAAAACCAATCACGGAGAGAAATCGTAAAAAAATGTACGTTTTCAAGTGAAGTGCCTTATTTTCGTCCGAGTTTAATTACAGTAAGAATATGTTAACAAATTTTATTAGCAGTTCCAAATACGAAATTTCATGAAAATCTGACCAGTGTGAGTCGCTCTGATACATGCTAACGGACAGACACGATGAGACTAATAATCGCTTTTCACCTAATTGAATTCAATTCAGTTCTTGTTTATTACAGTGATCAGTCGACAGCCTAGTGTACAAATATAACAATAATCATAAAAATAACAATAATGCGTAAGGACTACCATGTTAGAGCAATGTGTGGACTCAAATAATTAGTATCGCTTTTTCCGATTTGGAAGTTAATTCCGTCTTTAAGGCAGTCCGCCCCTGTCTGCGGACCTAGCATTAGAGCGCACTGTGTATATAGACTTGCAATGCGTACTGTACAGAGGGTATACATTCCCAGGGGGGTAGTCTCCCTACACTACCGGTCCAGTTACTACTTCGCCCCTAACAATAACACGAGCCGTTATACAGCTCACCCCCTCTTGCCTCCCCTGTCCTCTAGTGGCCCCCCTTTGGAATTGGAATTGATAACGCGCACGGGGGTCCCCATTAGCTCGAGTAAAATGAGATCCCTAGAGATGAACCCTCCCGCACAAATTACAGCAAAAATTTTCCAGTCCTCATGCAGACGGTTTGGGGCCATGGTAGAGCCACCTAACGTAGCCTGCTGGCTTGAAATGAGTCCCCAAGCGACTCGACACATGGATTATGATGTATATCCCCCAATGGTGGACTCACTGCACACTCTCGCGGTGCGGCCATGTTGGCAAGGTGTGTTAGTGTGTGTGTGTGTGTGTGTGTGTGTGTGTGTGTGTTTGTGTGTGTGTTTGTGTGTGTGTGTGTCTGGGGAATTAACCTTTCTTGCTTCCTTCCTGCTTTCTCAATTTTTCTCTGTACATTCTTATGATGTTCTCTATTACTCTATCCGCTATCAACATTCTCACACTACAGTGTACTCTGCTGTACAATTGTGAACGTATAAAATAAATTTTTCTCTTTTACTAAAATCATCCGTGGGGCCACCAAAACAAAATAGACCTGTTAGAGTTAAAAGTAAACTGCAAAACCAGCAGACAGATCGGAAATCAGAAAGAAAAGTACAAATTCGTGTTCCTCAATTAATTAATTAATTACTCGTAATTTGAGGTTTGTTATAGACGCTGTCAGTTTCTCAGACTATATGTCGATCGGTCCTGTAAGAGTTGACATGTCATACCATGGAACCTTTATTGTTTGTGTTCCGATCATATTTATCTATAACGAACATCGAAATGAAATTATTCACTTAACCGCCGCAGGTTCGTTACATGCGATGACCGAATTCGTCTTACGGGTTCTATACATCATAACAAATAAACGTCTTCGCCAATCTAAGTGGCCGCGTGGTCTAAGGCGGAGGTCCGCGGCCGCTCGCTTGCTAGGGATGTGGGGTCCAATCCCGCTGGGGGCATAGATTCCTGTCTTTTGTAAATGTTGTGCGTTGTCAGGTAGAAATTTCTGCGACAAGCCGATCCCTCATCCAGAGGAATCCTACCAAGTGTGGTGCGCCGAAATGTATGTGATCTCAGACCTCAACAATGAGGCGGCTTAGGCCCGAGTAGGGCTGTTACGCCACAAAAAAAAGAGGTAATGTGTCTTCACATATAATTAGAACCATCTCAGAAGAGTTCAGTATGCAAAGATTCGAACGCACTTCAATGTTACATTGTGGCTTACATCTCCCGTCTCTTTTAAGAATAATTTTGACATTATTATCTCACGTACGCCTATGTGTCTCTACGCTTCCGGTACTCCTGTTGCAATTTTCGATGTATTTTTTACCTATCCCATGTATGAAACAACTGTATGCCTTTCTCATCACACCCTCATTGGTTTCATCATACACCGAAATTTGGTAAAAATACAGCTTACAAAGTATTATTCTAAAAATCCGCCACAGACACGACTTAATGCCCAACTAATATATCTGCATTAAGTAATCCGCGAGTCTTCAAAAATCTAAATATGTAAAGCTGTTCAGCACCGTAATAGAACAATAGCAAGGGGCCACCACATAACTGTGCAACTACATGGAAACGTTCCTCAGAAACAGACCTGTAAGCACGAGCGCCACCTCAGTGGTTAGACACTTTACCGGAAGCTTGGGGTGTGCAGGAAGAGGTGAAGTGTTCTTGGGGGCGGTAATTAAATTCCACTTGGACCTCCCTGCTCAAGACATATCAAGCGACTTTTATTACTTAGTTTCCACTTAGGCAGCTTAATGCCTTGTCCCGCTGGTAGCCACAACCTCAACAGCCTGCTTTTGACACGCAGATTTGGACAGGTCTACAAGTACAGCTGCTCTTTGTCTGACCAACAAACACGTACATACACACCCACGTACATATGAGTAGGCGAGTCTTCGTCTTTGCAGCAATCCTTACTGATAATGCTGAAAATTTCGGTTATTAATGTAGAGGCTGTGAAACAAACTCAACATATTAGGTGTCCGAGAAAGTACGCCTCTCTTCGAAAATTAATATCTACTGACATATGAAAAGACATTTCAGGCTTCAGAGTAGGCATAGTAATCACTTTTTGCACTTTAGTAGCCGTACAATTCAATATAGTCTCATTTATAAGCCTACGTATGTCCGTACGCGTGATCCATATTTTGTTCCGTAAGGCATTTAAACACGGGTGCATAACACAGTTAAAATGGAACTTGGACAATTCGGAAGGTAGATCAGAAATACCTGGGAAGTTCTGAAAAGTGGTGCTGGAGAAGAAAGGAGAAGATCAGTTGGACCGATCGTGTGAGAAATGAAGACGTATTACATAGAGGCAAGGAGGAGAGGAAGAATAACCGGATTGGTCACATCTTGCCTAGAAACTGCCTTCTAAAGCTCGTAGTCGAAGGAAGTTAGAGGAAGATATAGAAGAGACGGGAAGACGAGTAAGAAGATGTAAGCAGCTGCTGGATGAACTTAAGGAAAATAGAGGATTCTGGAAACTGAAAGAGGAAGCACTAGATCGCACTCTGTGGAGAACTCGCTTTAGAAGAGGCTATGGACCTGTCGCAAGAAAGACAGCTGAATGAGTGAATACAGTCAAATTAACCCCCATTTAAAAAGGCATTCCGTAAGGCCGGTACAGTCCAAACAAATGTGGAAAACATATTTCACAAGCCCGCTCTTCGCGATTCAGTAACCGTCTTTGTTACTGACGTTCGTTTACAGCAGAATTACATCATCAGGCTATAGACACAGTCACTCATCAGTGCAGACACTATGTATAAAAGGAACAGCATGTACGACGAAGAAGGAGATCAGAATATACCTAGCCAATAGGGTACAAAAAAGTCGTAAAAATTTTGCCTGATGGAATTCAGCTGTTTGAGATGAAATGTGCAATCAGATTCCGTAATGAGGGATATCTTAGTGCGGTGTATGACGGGTTACTGACGACATAGCGGACAATCGCTTTCAAGGCTATTCTCATTACTGCGATTTGCAAAGGGAAGCCGTATGCATAGCGATGCATTGCACGAAATGTTTCCTCGCGGCCATCAAGTACGATTACGGGAGTTTCATGGTTTGTGTGATTAGAGAGGAATGGTTCAATTGCTGTTCCTAATGCTAGTGACTGTAACTGGCATACGAGCAAGCACTGGCGTGGAACAGGTTGACGTCTGTTTTACGACAGCAGACTTTACCTCAGTATTCAGCTGGAAGAACTGGGGAAAACGGCGATAAATTTCAGTCGTTATAGTTGGAATCCAGAGCAGGAATTCAAATAAGGTATTTATGGAATGCGAGCTGGTGCTATACAAGATTGTTCGGTCTTAAAATCGCGTGCCATAAATTCTGAGTCTGTAGGACAGGGGCGCACCCAGAATTTTTCCTTGGGAAGGGGGGGGGAGGCGGGCTGATCCTGAGGCTATAGTGTATAATTTATGTTTGTTCTAAAAATTACGTTATAAAAATCATGTTGTAAGTACAATATAATACTGTCTGCAACTGCATTTATAAACATACGAATATAACTGCATGTTCTATAACTCAATCACAGTGTTCTGTCTCCTTGTTTTTTTAATTTTATTAACTTATTTTTCAAAATTTTAATATACTAGTCATCAGCCGATTTCAGTGGCTGATTTCGGCTGAAGGGTAAATTACATAAAAGTTTGATACCATAATATCTACAAAATCAGTTTTTTAAATTTGGTTTTGTGGCTTTGGGAAGGGGGCTGCAGCCCGGTAGCCCACCCCTTGAGTGCGCCCTTGCCGTAGGATAGATCAGGAAAAGACTCAATATTTCTCCGGAACATGATATCATGTTTATGGCCTTTAACCCCGAGAAACTCTGCACAATCCCAACCTCTTTGCAACAGCTATACTTCAACTTTGGAATCCCTGAAACTAATAAAGCGGAAAAATAAGCTGCTGCTGTCAACAACCGTCGCTCGACAAGTTATTAAGCCATACAATTAACTACCAATCGGAGTCAGCTAACTGCGAGGCATAATAGACGAAAGTTTAATAACAGTCTGCAGCATAGCACGCACATATAATAGATTCGCAACAAGTAATATATTTCTTAGAGCTGCAAGTTGAGTAGAACAGGTAAAAGTGTTTGACATGCACAATGCACACGCATGTACCTTTAAACAACAGACTTCTTTCTGACGCCTTACCTTCCCCATACAAGACAATAAAATAGTCCCTAAACACATCATTCAGTTAACTGATTAACTTCAGCATGCATGTAAAATCAGTTACACACTGCAGTAATAAAGTATACAAAGTGAACAAGCAAAGCACCTTCACAAATTTCAAGACAAAAAAGCATGTTTAGATTATATTTTATAGGGCCTACATATACTACCCTGCATACCACGTTAATACAGCATTATTTTAACATATGAAGCCCAACTGCTTCATCAGCGAATTCAACACGATAACATAGGAGCTGTGACTTAACCAAACACCACTGACTTGACTAACTTTACATACTGCAGTGAATTTTGAGGCCTGTTTACACTTTATCCATCAGAACAGACGTTTCGATAAGCTGGAACCTTTGACGAGTTCACAGATGTTATCAAAATTATCTCCACAGAATAATGCACAATGGACGAATCTCCATCTGGCCCGCTGACCGTACTTTTCCCGGACCAGGTAATTGGTCAACGGAAGCATGATCAATACAGTCACACAGGCATGCCGAAACTTTGGCCTCATGAAGCCACTTACGTTACTGCATTACTATTACTGTGGAGCAAGCACCATGCAGTACCGCGTCATAGTAAAACGGGCTACTTTATGTCAGGGTTATTGTCATTGTGAGCCAGGCGGTACTGCAAACTGCTACTGTATAAGAACACGTGCTAGTTGTTATGTTGCTGCTGATCAATAGAGAAGCACACCGGCTGATTTAAACGAGTGATTGACTCGGCTCGACCCCAGAATCAAGTGAAAGGCCAGCAGCATACAAGGAGACAGACAATGATTGATGCCGAAGCGGGTCGTCCAGTCACGCGACTCATGTACAAATACGGATGCATTCCTGCTTTAAAAGCAATATGATTCCCTCATTATAGCACGTAAAGCTGTAATACTCTTGGTGTCGGATAATTCGATAGGGCAGTTACAGAAAAGTGATATCCTTTGCAAACGGTACAGCAAGTTTATATTTGGTAAGTAATTGTAAGTTTCTAAGTTTTACTTCCCGTGAAGTATAATGAGAGCCCTTAGGCAAACAACACATGTTAAGTCCTTGCCACGTTTCTGAAGTTCCTTAAGTACCAATCAGAAATAAAAGTATCATACGCATTAAGTATATATATCCTGTCGATTCAAATTTCATGGTTCTATAAATCTGAAAAAGAAAATTTAAAAACTCCCTTTAGTTACCACTGCGGGTGAACTCTCTGAGAAACTGATAGAGAAGCCAGTTTGATGTACCAATATGTGTGTCTGTTATTCTCAGGTACGACCTAGTTATTCTCAGTGTCTGATTGGAGGCGTTAATTGTTAAACGGCGTCGACGCATCGTTCTACTTACATGACTTCACGTCTTATGTATAGACGTGAGTTTGATGCAGATTTGTCAACAATATTTGTTTGTTGCGCTCAGAGAAAACAGCCCTTCGAGAAAAACGCGGAAATAAGATTTTTTTTTTCGATTTTCAACATACAGTACACCAGTGTTCAATTTACAAGATGTCACAAACACAACCACAGTAACTGACATCACGCCGCATTGAGTTACTTAATCGACGCCTATTTCTCTGTACACGTAACTAGCCTGAGCCTGTACTATGGTAATATTTTCACTCGCCAGTTGAAAAAGGCGAAGCAGATGGTGGGAATAAATGTACTGTACATTGTGGTTTTAAAACATGTATTTATAAGATGGGGAAAAGATGGACAGGCCGAGAAAATGAGAGAAAGGACAGAAATAACTGACAGATAGATACAGAGAAATGGATTGGAACGAAGAATAAATAAAAAAGAAAATTTGAAATGACAGAAACACATAAACAAGCAAAAAAACGC
This sequence comes from Coptotermes formosanus, assembly GCA_013340265.1. Classification (NCBI taxonomy): domain Eukaryota; kingdom Metazoa; phylum Arthropoda; class Insecta; order Blattodea; family Rhinotermitidae; genus Coptotermes; species Coptotermes formosanus. Next base: position 601,708 of record BLKM01006251.1, on the reverse strand, counting down.
AAAAAATTAAACACCGCAATGAAGTCCAAGTAAACAAGAAATTTAAGTAATATAATAAGTGTCATAACTTCCAGTGTAGACTTAAATTGTCCGGACTTCGGCTCGATTTCCCACCACGTTGTATTACAGAAGTAAGTTGCTACGCAATTAGGCCTAATTAACGACATATCTCTTTATTCTCGCATTAGGGTTAGTTTGAGCCGTAGTGGAACTGTGACCTCTAATGGGACGACTGACCATCCTTCCAATGATATATTAGTGAATATGGAACAGCGATTCAATGATAATTGAGAGAGAGAATCGAAGTTCTCGAAACAAATTTTTCCAACGCCATGTTGGGCACCAAAAACCCAAAACGGCCGGGCCTCAGATTCAAATCAAGCCTTCGCAGCAAAAATAGATCTGACATTTGTCCCCATCTGGAACAGAATGCACACTATTAAACTCAATCCTTAGCCAGTTCAGTATCTTCAACACACCTTTTATGTACTTCACCCCCATCACCCCTAATTCGATGTATAGGTCTACGTTCAGCTCATCACAGCTCCTCCCTTAGCTACTTCCAACAATTCCAAGAAATCACAGCGAGCAAACTATATTTCTGTCTTCTGATGTCCTATACAAGCAGCAAGCAGAGGCAAGAGACGGTAAAATGTAGGAATTAGGCAGCTATGAATTTGTGACAGCCAAAGACGGAGAAATAAAATGAAAAAAATATATATAAATACGAGAAAAGTGTAAATTATCTTTCCATAAGTCTAGTTACACAATTTTTCCATTCTCCATTCGGTTCATATTTCTTGGACCATACACTAATGTTGACTCATCTTTTTCATACTCGTACATTGCCAAAATATCTGGTCCTACAATTAGACTACACATAAAGACAGATATATGGTTCGCCTGTATCCAGTTCACTTTTCCTTACCGTCTGGAAACATAAATATTCATAACACTAAAATATCAAGAGCCCTGCCATCAAAGACTCAGTTGAGTCAGTTAAATAATATGTAATAACCAACAACCAAGGTTGTTTCTTTGTGATTTATTTCACACCGCTCTAATTCAGACTGTGCAATGTCAAATTTTAGCGCGACTGATGCATGGTAAATTATAAAATATGTGGAAGAAAACGACCACGGGTACTGGAGGTACCGTCCCTTCCTCTGTCTGTAGGGACTGAGGAATGCCAAGCGAAACCTCAGACTTGCCGGAAATACGAACCCGGTATCTCCCAAATAGAACTCAGAGCCTCTATCACGACACCAAACAAGTCGAATATGTTAATTACAATCAGATAAATTCCTATAAAATGAAGCAACAAAGATGCACAATAATAAAGTATGATAGAATAATGATCGACAGATAAAAATGGAGGAGGAATGATGAATATTAATGTTCAATACAAAAAAATATTGAATTTCACAGAAAATGAAAATGGTATGGTTTCAAAAGTACCTTCGAAATGGAGGAAGAAAAGCGGGTCTTGAGGTATAAACCCGGGACTAACGAACTACTTTAGTTTGAATACCGTGATTCTCTCGTCGACATTGCGCAAGTTGCCAGTAATTTTGGTGGCCGCCAGTTAACCTTCCTTACATCTTATCTCCCTCTCATTCTGTAGCAAACTTAAGACGTGCATCATGGCAATAGGTGCGTTGCTTAGCTTTAATTACGTATCAATTAAACCTGTCATGTCCAGCAAGTTCCGCTACATGGGTGGAAACAAATCTCGCTGGGCTATGAAACAAACCACCCCATACGTACAGTCTGCTCCAAGAACGTCTACTTAATGTCTTCGACCACCGCCAAGCAAGTTCCACTGCCTTCCAGAACACATAATATTAGACTACATACACTTTCACCAGAGACTGCCAAATTTTAAAAAACCATATCATGTGTTTTCAAGCGCGCTTAAGTAGCAGTAAGGCTCCAGATACGCATTCGGAAGGCGGTCGGTTCGAATCTTCGTCAGACTGATGGCTATCCTGACTGACGCGTATCGCTGTGCCTCCAGAAGGAATGCCTTGAAACAGGTCAATTTCACATCCTTAAAAATGACTAAAATTCACGTGCCAATGTGTGTACCCTAAGAAAATTGGTATGAGGACAATAATTCTGTATTAAATCATAAGTATCTGGTGTGTCTTTCGCATTATCATTAATCTTCCAAATGTGCCAGTTGTACGAAGGATTTCATTTTTGCACTCTAATCTACTGTCTTTATTTTGTTCAAAATAGACTCTTTATTTTGCGAAATGCGTATAGGATTTTGGTAGGGAGATCTGAGAGGAGGAAATCACTTGTGAGACCCAGGCGTATATGGAAGGATAATATTAAAATGGAAATTCAAGACGTAGGATGCGGAGGCATGGACTGGATTGAGCTGCCTCAGAAAGGGACATGTGGCGGACTCTTGTAAGTGCGCTAATAAACCTTCGGGTTCCATAAAATGCGGGGAATTTCTTGACTAGCTGAGGACGTGTTAGCTTCTCAAGAAGAACTCTGCTCCACGGACTTAGTTCAGTTACTATTTATTTTATCAGCCGGGCGGTGTATACGTGTATCGGTTCGTCCAAACCCTGCTCATGCCCCTGCTACTCCTAAACAGTAACTTATGAACAAATTCAAGATCTTTCATCACAACACCGGACGAAGTTTTCAGGTTCTGTACCTTTAAAAATTGCCATGAATAGTACCTGCTAGGTAGCATTACAGATTTGACAAGTGGGAACGCCATAGTCACCACTACTAGTCCGCTGAGCAAATCTTGACTTGTGTTGTACTGAAGCTTTGAAAATAGTAGAGATTTGATAAGGCACTTCCAAGTTTCCCAAAATTTAAGACAAAAAATGCCTGCCGTAAGACGTATGTTGTACTTGTCTGTGTCCTACGATGACAGCTGACGAGACAGATATGCAGATTCTTGTTCGACAATAGATTATATGTATACTTGCAAATTCCGTGCAAACATTTTTTGTATGTAAGTAACGGTAAACATGGTGGCGGGATGAAACTCGGAGCGTCTATCGGGAAAATATAACGTAGCTTAATGTATAGTAGTGTAAATTACGTGTAGGCAGAATACTGGCTCAGCAGGCTGTAAAATTATTAATTTACAGCTTCTGCTATTCCAAACATATACAGGCTATTGAAGTATCTTAAATAAAGTAGGTGTCAAAAGTTACTCCTAGAACTCATTTTCTTGGTATTTTCTTTTGGGGGTTAGCAACTTTTTATTTAAGTTCATTTACTTGTGTTATAGTTTCATCTGATATATTCATACATTTTAAAACAGTTTCTCTGGCAACGAAAAATAAATGCCGAGGTTCTTTTACATTAGGCTATATCGACCATTTCAGTTTCATTAATCCTCTGTACCCCAGTGACATCTCGCAGTTTTAAAGAGAGATGTCAACAATGGTGACAGGCAATTGTCTAGGAAAAAATCTTGTTTACGCATCGCTCATCATTTCCTAGAATAATTACATTCTATTCAAAAGGCATTTCTTTACAACATGCGAGAATGAGTTTTTTATTGTCCAGCAGGTCCAATTAAGTTAAAACGTTTATCACCTTCATTAAAGGGAACCGTTCAATAACTTGAGGAGTTATACAGTAAACACGCACCAGACTCAGCACCATCTATCTTGGACACCCTCTTCGTGAGCAAACCGCCGCCGTCCCAGGAGACCAAGGGTGGAAAACATCTCTGGCAAGCGACGGACGAAAAGCGACACTGACTTCAACGAGCGCAACTCCGCGGAGGAAGACCAGGCAAGAACGGAAATCTCACGTCAGAGTCATCCGAGGGTCGACATGAAGGGGGACATACACGGCCCTCATTAATGCTCAAAGAGGATGCCATCTCTATGTTCGTAATACTCTAAGACAAGCTACTTCATGCACTTCAGCCAACACCCCAACACCACAGGCAGCCACAGAGAGCGGCTTCCCAGAAGCTAAACCGCCGTTCCGTTCTTCCTCCAGCGTACAGCTGGCCCTGGAATGGGCCGTTCTCATCGAAGACCATCACGTCAGACACTCATTGCGACCCGAAGCCCCGGGCAGATACGGATGCTCGGTAAAAAGCTTGACCAGTTGGCCTCCCTTATGACCTCCGATCGAAGTTTTTCAAGTCACAAAATGCTGCTTGTGGTGTATTTGTGGGATAACCTCTTCGAACGGGCATGTCTTTATGCGGCTCACCGGCTGAAACACCTGTACATTGCCGCAAGAGAAGGATGGTCTACGATTCTGTATTTCGACCAATAGGGGGCAGACGCACTACTCAGACTACCCCCAACAACACTGGATTTGATTCAACGTTAAACCTAAGGCGTTCCACTCTACACCCCTGACAGGACAGACCAATATACGGGGGCTGAGGAGGCCAGGCAAAGAAGTCATCGGACTAGACTAATAATGGAACAGTGGGAAAATACGTTCGCCGGCAATTGGCCAAGATGTAATCGCCCTTCTGCAAAAACACGAAGTGCCTATGAAAGGGCCCGTTGTGCCAAAGCAGCCCGGATTTCAAATACACACACACACACACACACACACACACATATATATGAATTGTATACGAATATATACATACACATATGCAATATTTTTATGCACTTAGGTTTCAGAGACTTGTTCCAATATTAAAGTACATAATAGTGGTGTACCCCGCTGACAATGCACGGTGAATTTGTCTCAAATCCAGTCTCTGTATATGGTTTCCATAGAGAGATCTTCCATTAATCCAACCGTACAATTACAGCCATGGGAACATCTCACATTGGAAGTTCAGAGAGTATGCTTGCTGCAGATTTTAGAAGTTCTGGAAATACAGCTTGTTAAGTTGGTTGGACGTTGTGGTAGTGGCGGTTCTGACGAAAATACTCCAGAGGTCTTCATTTCTGGCAAAGAAACACAGTTACTCTCTTCAATACCATCTGATCTAATTTTTATTTTGTCGTACAAACGCATGCTAAACGTTGAAAACACTGAATGTGGCCTCAGAGGAGACAGATTTAGAATATGGAAAGTTGCTACACAGTCTAGAGATGAATATTTCCGGCGGTGCTCCACACAGTAGTACAACTAAGACACGCATTCCAGTGCTGGTTATTGCTGTCATACAATGTTTCTACCGTAAAAAACTGGGATCTTCATTTGCTTTCCATGAAAACGGAAGACAAACCGACGACAAACGTCCGACAAACAAACATCGCCCCGCTTAGATCGACAATTGCATAATGGGGTTCGACGCTGTCCACTGTGTTGGGTGTATTTGTTATGAGCGAAATTTCTCAACGTGACTCCACTCCTTTCATCAGGCAGGGACGCGATGTTTGTATTATATTTATTTAATATTAGTGAGGAAGTTAATACTTAGAATACAACAACCGTCCAGTGCCGCTTTTTTTTGTCATTTGGCGGAGCTTTCAAAAGTACGAGTAACTGAGACTTTCATTTGGTTTCCATGAAAACAAACGAAGAAACGATAGATAAACACTCCGCCAAACAAGTCCCGTTCAGATGAATTATAATAATGACGTTTGGCAGTGTCCAGTGTGCGAAGTACGTTTGATAAGCATGACCTTCCAGAAGTTGACCCCACTCCCTTCTTCAGGCATATATTCTCGGTTCTTCGTCTCTTTTACGTGAATGCGTCAATAAATGCTTAATATTCAGCACCGTGGAAGTTTGGTATTTTCACGTAGGTAATGTCACTTTTTATCACACTACGCCTGTTAACAACTGTCTTACAGAAAATTCGACAGTGATCATACAAAAATTCCTGTCGCTTCAACGCGGGCATTACTTATTGTAAAATAAAGCTCTGTCTCAGACAAATAAAACTAATGAGGACAAGAATTTAAATAAGCACTTTATATATTTTGAAACTGGCTGAATTTCTCATGGAAGTAGCTAAAATAATTTAAACATTCTTGCAATAAATATCTACAAACCTTACAACGTGAATTGCAGTTTCGCAAAATTTCTAACTGCACACAGTAGATCCCTTCTTGACAGCTAGCCCTTTGTATAACCCAAAATGTCATTAGTGTTTTCTCAGAAGCCCGAATCTCTAAGATATCATCATGTAAACTGTATCTTAACACAGGATATACTGTGTAAATGTTATCATAAAATGACAGGTTTAGCGAAGCCGCCTATACGCTGTCAGATGCAGACAGTATGTTCCCTGACTTGGCCCTGGACGTACCATTTCACAGGTTATGATATTACACATGAAGGCTTTGTATAGTTTGTAATGCAGACAAGTCCTATGCCTGTTGTGAGCAATGTTCCTTATATTGGTAATTTAAAACGTTTCATCCTAGGTTCTTCAAAGAGTTGGAAGGTAGACAATTCATTTCAGATTCTTCAAATCATTTACATCGGGTTTCAGAATGCAAGTTAAAATAATTTTAACAGGACAAATAAAAAGAAGAGACAGAATTAGCCAGCAAGAGTGTTTCCTCTTGGGAGATAAGTGAAAGGCCACGAGCTTCACTGAGATACGCAGTTTATATTTAATCCCAACGCAGGAGAGTGGTACTCACGGAGACATGGTTCTTCAATTTGTGCATTGCTTATATTATAGATGTGATATGGCAAGCTGTTTCGGAAAAGTCGTCACTGTTGAAGGCCAAGTAAAACTTTAACAGTGGACCATGAGTTTAATAATAAATTATGTAAATGGAATCTCCTTGCTAGGCTTCATCTAGTTATTTAATGTAATGCTATTTTTGTAGGCAAACGTTCATGAATATCGTAAACGAAACCCCACCCCGTAACTGTATTATAATTCCGTTTGTAATAGTGCTTCACACAGGTATATGCCCAATCGGAATTAGAGTACTAATGTACCTAACTGTTGTGTCGTGAGTAATACAGTAATAGACAAGTGCATCGGAAACCAGCAACCTCGGAATAAATCGTTACATTCAGAAGAATCAGAAAAAATGTATGACGCAGCCACAATTAACGCAGTACGAAGACAAAAAAATTCACATTCACTCCACACGTTCTTTCACTAATTCCTTATGACCTGAATTTCTCTCATATCAGAAAGTCACGATTCCCTGTTTATTAAGTGGACGTATGAGCGCGACTTCAGGCGGTCTATTCCGTCCCAGTATGAGAGTGCACTTCGCACAAGGCAGCCCCATTACACGACTGCTGCATTCATATTTCATATTAATTTACTGTTTATAATTACTCTACCATCAACAGACTCAACAGCGTTCACAGCAAAAGCGTGGATTGAAGAATTAAAAAAAACCACAGAGTACTATGTCTTCGTTTCTAAAGTACTGCGGTAAATCCCTTTTCGTCTACACTCCTGAAAGATACAAAATTTCAAGTACGGAACAAGTATTTATAACCTCGGTAATCTCAACCATGCTACTGCGAACAGCTTGTTAGACTCTCAATTGTAAAGCCGTGTAGTCTTGTCGGTGGATACCGACGTTTCGGAATAAAATGCTACCTCCGCCTTGAGGGTACAACTTGAAGACAGAACCAGCAAATTCCTTCAGAAGGTTGGTGTCCACTAATAGGACGTGCGGAGTCATACTCACGAACAGTTTAAGCTTAATACACACCGCCATGAAAACTTCAAATCTTACAGCTAATTAGCATTAGAAAAGACAACGTTATCGTAAGAACGACTGCATCGTTATTTTAGCGGTTCTATAAGCTTTTATGCAAGTTCACATAAACACAATGGCAAGTACGGTTACGTAATTTGTAAGATAAAAGTTAATTTGTAACTGGGCCGTGTCATGGCCCAGGCGGTTAGCCGCCGGTCTCCCACGGTGGAGGCACGGGTTTGACCCCGGGTCAGCCCATGTGGGATTTGTGGTGGACAAAGTGGCACTGGGATAGATTTTTCCCCGAGTACTTCAGTCTTCCCCTGTAAATTTCATTCCACCGCTGTTCCACCACTTGGAACTGGACAAAACAATAATCATCATCTTCATCTCCATCATAGGACTGCACAAGAAGCCTTCAGGCTGTGGTGCGTCCGTGGCGTTTCCTGCGGGGCCATTCTCCACTAAAAATAAAAACTTGTGACTGTCTTTAAATGCACACCGCCGGTGACATAACACGCTGTTTCCATTGGCTAGGAGGCTAGCTAGTCACCACGGCCGGACTGCATTTTGTGGCAGAAAGATAAACCGCTGTGCCCGCCGGGAACCGAGTCCCAGTCGCCCAGCCCTAATCTGCTCACTATACTGACTGGGTCAAATTAAGATCCACGCAGACAAAACGAAATTCGCAAGATACTTTTAGAGCACAGCTCATCAAAACTCTTCGTCAAAATCGGTAGATTGTATTCGGAGATGAAGCACGTGGATGGAGAGCAATAGAACACCAGCTCTAACTATTTTACTGGACGATTTTATGTTTTGTTAATATAAACTTGGAAAGTTTCAACACATTTGTTAAACACATCGCCAATGTCGGCCTTGGATCTTCGTTAATTTCCCACCGAATTTCTGTGAATTTCCAGAGTTGCCCACTCAAAATATTAATTGAATAGCCCTGCGCTAAGTTGTCAATCATAGCAGCTTTTTAAAAATATGTAAAAATGTTAAGCATTACAATTCAATCATTCAAAAAACAAAGCGTATGAGATTACCGGTTTGTTTAAGACAAACAACAGAACACTACTTGCCCTATTTACAAATAATGTAATTGAACACAGTGACCGCGGAAACAATTGAAATTTTGTAAGATTAAAGCTTCAACAGCAAATACACGCATGAAAATCGTTTAGGGGAATCAGCCGCTTCATGGCTGAGTTAAAATCCAAAGTATCGGAGGCGTACGCCATCTCCATCATGATGGTCCACGTCAGCTTATTCGATCCAGCTGATGGAGAGAGGGCAAGCTGATTTGTAACTCAATCACGACATGGCTCGACCGAGAATACCTTCTTATACCTGCGTCTTCACAATATTACGTACTTGTACCTGTTTTACCACTCTGTTAAAATAATGCTACGTACGTCTATCAACGACAGCATTTTCACTACAACTCGCTTATAGGGCGACATAATTTCTATTGCTTGTGAACAAGACTTCCATCTGTTGGATCCCACTTTAGTTCCCTATTTTTACTTAGAATCTACATGAATTTAGCTGTGCTGAAGTTCGTTCCACTGTCATTTACATGTCCAGTCTGTCTTTTATTCATCGTTCGCACACTGATGCTAGTAAAAACGATATTCATGACACCGACAATCAATATGGAACCCGTAAACAGACAAATGCTATCCGAAGCTGTGCTTCCTTGATACTAAAATTCAATAGAAAATATTACGTATGATCTTATGTTTCGCTACCGCACTGGTGAGTTTATCTCGACGTTACCAGCGTGACGTACGTAATTCAGTTCGCTCAAACGTTGATTTTAATCGTTGCACTCAAGGAATTATGAAGATGGACGAGACGGTATGAAGAGGTAGACAAGCCCGTTGGCATGTTAAACGCTGACTTGTTTATAAAGCACCACAGCTAGTGTAGATACAAAGATACAGTTTCAGTGACCACTAATCATTCTGCAAACCTCATTGCGACGACTCCAAAGAAACAGACATAAATTAGCATATTGACGCTGAGTAAACTGAATGTCCTCAAAACTACGAAACTACCCTCTGAATTATTATTTCATTATCGCCTCACCCCCAAATTTTAAGAAACTGTGTCTTTGACAACAGATGCTGGGGCAATACTGCAGTCATATCTCCAAAACTTCAAAACGTCTCTCAAAGAACAGCAAGAACCTCGGGGTTGAATAGTAGTCACAAAAGCCTGAACACATAATATAGCAATGGCGGTGGTGTGGATACCCCAGCAAGCATGAAGTCCCACAGGGAAGCAAACTTTTACGCCGGCATCAAGGTTGTTCTTCTATCTGTGTGTGTACTGCACAACGGTGCCATCAGCAGCCCGTTCTTATTCCTCTCTGCTCCTCAGGGAGTTGCCTGGCTGCTGCCTTTAAGTTCCCTAAGGAATAAGAAGTCCCTTGGCTCCTGCCCCAGCCATTCACTGAACCGACTACTTGCAACATGGATGCTGGCGACGACGAAGCCCAGACCCAGGAAGCTCAGACGGGGAAGAACAAGGAATTCCCACAGGGAAACACCCAAGACACAACAACTTTCCAATACTATCCTTTCTAGATGCTTCTATGTGCTCTTTTCTGTTGTTGCTATCGTTTTTCTTCATCTTCTTTCCAATTGTTTCGTTCCCAAACTTCTATCTCTTTCCCTCGTTACTACTGGTTCCCTTCCGCAAGATCGCCCAGAGCTTCAGAGAATTCTGTTACAAATCAGTTAAACATAGTTCTGGTCATTTCTTATGACTATAACTGTTCTAGATGGGTACGGTACGTTAAAAAATTGTGTTCGAAGCTCAGCCTACATGTCATACTACAAGTAACCCTAACTTCACGGATTAATACGTCCAGTTTTTTTTTCCGTTCGCAACGAAAAGTTGCAAAAAATGGGTCATTAGTTTCTCCTTATGTATCTGTAAAAATTCAAAAACCGCAGAATTCAGTTTCATAAAATTTGATGGTGGAGAGTTTTACTAAAATTTGTCGACATATTAATATTTTGGTTAAAACTAAATAACAATAATGGACACTCTGCATGAAGACATACGTGCACTTCAATGCGCATCTCGAGCGTAATCAGCTAAATAGATATCGCAGACAGAAGTGTCTCGAAAGAACAGAAATAAAAATGAAACACATTTCATATAGGACAAACTTTTCAATAAGTCTTTTGATCGAGATGACTAAACAACAGCGACTGAACCCGCTGAAACTTACGCGTTTACTAGTTTGTTCATTTCTTCTACTTCCTTATAAATCCACACATTTCACGCACTTTATTCATTATATTCCGTTAAAAACATGTTTTTTCTAACACTTCCTGCTTCAGCTGCGTGTCCCGATATCTCGTAACGTACAATGCTTTAAATCAGGTAAATAATTTGCTCGTTGCGGCATAAGATATAGAAATTCTAACAAGGTGATGAACAAATGTACGTAACTGCACTGAAAGATTTTCGAATTCCTTGTTTGTGCCAGGACACTTCCGAAAATACGTTAAAGTACAGCACAGCCTGTAAGGTCGAATACGACTGTAATGATTATAAATGATAAGTTGGGAAGGAGACGGAAGAAAGCAGTAGTGTTATGCTTTTGATTGCACCACTATTCCAGCATTTTTCTGGAGGGACCGAACAGGATCTTACAAAATATAAACCAGGTCAGCTTGCTTCCGAAATGAGAGTCGAAAATGGTATTCGCAGAATATGAAACTCAAGAGGTAACGACTTAACTATGACTTTTCGGTGTTCATTTCAAACAAAAAAATGCGCAACAAAGGAATAGAAAACAAGAAAGTAATACTATTTTTTACATTTACCGTTCTCGAAATCTTCATTCTGTAAGCATGTTTTTGTTCATAACTGCTTCGAGCTGCAGGCTCACTCATTCTGCAAACACATTCCTGCTCACGATTGCTTGGATCTAAAGGACCACTCATTCTGTAAACATGTACTTGCCCATGACTGCTTGGATCTAAAGCACCATTCATTCCGTAAACATTTTCTTGCTCATGGCTGCTTGGACCTAAAACGCCATTCATTCTGTAAACATGTTCTTTTTTAAGACTGCTTGGATCTAAACGGCCGTCCATTCTGTAAACATGTTCTTTTTTAAGACTGCTTGGATCTAAAAGGCCAGTCATTTTGTAAACGTTTCCTTGTTCAAGACTGCTTGAATCTAAACGGCCATTCATTCTGTAAACATGTTCTTGTTCAAGACTGCTTGGATCTAAACAGTCATTCATCCTGTAAACGTGTTCGTGCCCATGACTGCTACGATGTATAGTGTCATACAATTGTATTTTGCACGTTCTTTTCCTCATGTTTCTTGAATAAGGTAAAACATGTTTCTCTGTTAGAGCGGACCTTCTTTATTTCTACGCCAGATTACTCTATGCCAAACGCTAACAGAATTAGTCGATTCGTAAGAGGCATGGCACATATATGAATCGTGGGTATTTGCTGATATCAATATTACAGTGACTTGACCAAATAACCGATCTGCTTCTTTGAAATAGCGAGAACAATTTAACAAAAAACTGAAACAAAAAATTATATAAGCCACGGTAGGAAGTACTGTCTGGGCTTGCATATGTCTGGAAAGTATGTGTAAGTGGTGAAGTAGACGGCCGCAGTGCCGGCTCGGGTAGGTGTGTGCGTGACAGACTGGTGAGTGCTGTATGAAGCGAATTCCTCAGGGACGCACACCGTGTATTGAACTAGGAGATAGAGACAGATACAAACGGACGGACAATTTTAACTGATGTGTCGTTCCCTCATGAGGATATTCTTTATTCCACATTGTTTCATTCGAGCGCGCACAAATCCACCCCAACAGGCAAACCCTGCAGTGCTGTATAGTCACATCTAACAACAAACAACAAACAAAACTGAGCGATTCATTTTATATTCATACGACTCTTCATTCTTATATTTCATGTACTTCTCTATGCAGCAGCCAAGTTGGTTTATGTATCTTTGGATTTGATTGCTGTACAGATATTTACAACTAAACTCACAAATGTTCCGAAATACCTCTCCAAAAAAACAAAGTAGGCGACTTGGCACTATAGTTTCTTACAGTCTAGACCCTGACACCAGACCAAGTTTAAGCGGTCAGTTCCACGCTCTGGCAAAATTATCCTCCCAAAATTGCCCTGACATTCAATGCATAGGACTTTGAATAGGAACTAGATGTACACAGATATCCGCCTGTCTATCTGTATGTCTACATACATAGGCACTTACACACATACACACACATACATACATACATACATACATACATACATACATACATACATACATACACACACACATACATATATATCTATCGATCTATTTACGTATCCAGTTACCTCTTAACCTATCTATCCATCCATTCATCCGCCCATCCCTCAATCCATCCAACCGTCTGTGCCCAAAAAGGTTGATAGTTAAATTGTTTCTATTTTTCAAATCGATGTATCTTATGGTTACGTTTACGTGCAAGAGGTGGCAGAGACTGCCTAAAATAATCCATCGTTATGCAGCCGTAGCGAGGCACTTACGATAAACAGGTACTGCAGCCTCGACCTTTACTGATAAACGTCATCTATAGATAGTGGCACTACATATTTTCAAGTTCAAGGCGTCACCATTCAGTGAAACTACGATTTCACTCCATTCCTCAAGATCTGTAGCCTAATGTATAAAAGTGGATGAATGAAAGGATAATCTGTGGAAATCATAAATGGAAGTGAAAAGTGTAAAATTTTCCTATTTAAATTTCAATGGGCTGCATACAAATTTATAACACTGCGTCTCAAACGTCCTCTGCGGACACCTCAGTTTGTCTTCCGTCTGGTGCGGAAGTCACTCTAGCAGGTACTTCTAATTTACATTCTGTTAATAAACGTGATTCTTTTCTTGATATTCTCCCTTTCTAACCAATTGTCATTCGCAATATGTCGACAATATCGACGTTACAGAAGCTGGATGGTTCAGAGGTTCGATCCCTCCTTAGACGTGACATAACGACAGAATTGTGTTATGTCGTGAACCAATCAGAAAATAAAGAAGTATTAGACCCTCGAATCCACCGACATTTTGTAGAAAGTCATGAGCCTGTCTTCAGATGGCGTCCCATACTGAGATAAAATGTCGAAACAATAATATGGCCTTCCAGGTCAGAACAGTCATCGCCACCAAAAGAAAATGTACAATGGGATATATATGCGTGCCTTTGAGTTCATTTTATCTTGTTTTTTACCCTTTGATATATCACCACAAATGTCGCATATTCCTGAAGGCTGCACTACTATATAGATTAAGATTGTACGCCTTTTCAAAAGGATCTATTGTTCATCCCACCTCTGAAACCCGAAAGGTCGCAACACTGGTTTTGCTACTTACAAGAAGTTATAAGAAATCTAGGAAAAGCGGCCACCTACGCCACGCTGTTAACACAAATTATAGCACTGGGTTTCATGCATATATTTCTTTGGTGAGGTCGGTAAAGGGGTTGAATTCCCTAACACAGGTAAAGCCCCTCTGCATTAGTTGACACACAGACTAAACAACCAGATTATCAATAATAACTCATTCACATTACCGTGTGCACTGAGGTCACGAATGGCATATCCATCTGCTACTAACAACCAATATTGTTCCTTATACTTTCTTTAATTAATGCGTCCGTTATGCTATATATAAAAGAATACATAAAGTGAACGCATGAAATGACGATTTTAATGTAATATTGCTCATGAACTGAAAATCACAAGAATAAAAAATAAATGTGTTGAGGTACGTCATATGACAAAGTTTTAAAATCGCCCTGCTTCAGTTTCCAAGTATTGCAATGAAGGGTGTTCACACTGCAGTTATGGAAAACGGTATCTCAAATGCAGTAAGCAAAATGTGTGTTCTGCTATCACAAGTCGAATTTTGTGTGTATAGTGCAAATGAGATTTCACAGGCAATTTGGTAAGCAACCACCAATGAAAACGTCCAGCTACAACTGATGTAAGTTGTTCACCGAGGCTGGACGCATTTGTAATGGGAAGAGCCTCAGTAAACGAAAAGCCACTGAAGCTAATGTTCATGGAGTTGGAGAGGCTTTCTTTAGCAATCCAAGAAAATCAACATGACAAGCTGCTGGATAATTAAGCATGCATTCGCCATCGGCAATGTGAAAAATTATTCAATTTGCTTGTGATTTAAAAGTTACGAGTACCAACCGCTGGAACACGTAACAGCCCAAGTCAAAGAAATTCACTACACGGCTTGCTGTGATGTTCTGGCAACACTTGAAGAAGACGATGAACTCTTTACAGCCAAACTGTGCTCAAATGCCACAGCCATTAATGTGTCGACAGAACCTGAACATATATATGATATGTGCCGGAGTAGAGGCGGTGCCCTCAGGGAACCTCTTCAAAGTGTCACAAAACCTTGATCATACACCCTACCAGAATAAGTTTATTTTACACGCGGACTCGTCTTACTGCTTGGGAAAAATTACTTGCACCATAAAATCATCTACATTTCATGTTTTCACACTGTATAGCTTAAAAGATGCGAATTAACGCATTAACGGTAATGATGCTCACAGCAAGAAACTCGTTTCAGTGATTCAGATGGCAAAATTCCTGCTTGCGTCATAAATATTCACCAAGACTTTATATCAGCGGGGACTTCTGTCGATTAAACTCGAGAAGTCTGATCACAGTTGGCGTGTAGCGTAGTTGCGTCCAGTCCCGGATCATAGCAATATAGGACATTTACAGAGTGGAATCGCCGGAAGTACAGGGAGTTTAAATGGCTGTGCTTCTCGGCAGTATCCTGTTCCGCAAAACACCTTGCGATGATATGACGTATCATCCGAAATGTTATCTCGTGTGTCTCACAGACGGAATGAAACAGACAGCTCTACGCCTTTAACTAAGATAACAGAGGAATGTCGAACAAGGAAGATTTCACGCCACACGCGTTCGGTTCGTAAAGGACAAGCAGAGTGACAAGTTAATCAAGAAAGGCTGAAGGAGTCCAGATTGTATGTCCGTAGTGCAACAACAACGTAGGCCAAACTCTTATCATGCAGAAATAGGTCTACTACTTTTGATATGGCCAACCGATTTCGTTAGGCCGTGTCCACCCTAAACTGACAAAACTGAAACAAAACGGAAACTCGGTGTCTTGCGACAAATCTACAACAATTCTGCTACATTTATGAAATATTTTTGCAACTTTGCAGTTTGGCCTTGGCAAATGTTCGTGTTTTCTACAACTGTCTCGAGTCCCGTCGCCAGTCGGTAAAGATAAAAAATTTTCTGTTGTTTCAAGTTTCATGAACTGGAGACCGGTGTCAGCGCAGTGTGGACAGCACAAAGGCAACACAGCAAAAGCTGAATTTTAGCAGTGTACTTACGCAGTCGTATTTGGACACTGTGTGTAGTTCTGTGCTAAGGACATGGATTCCAGCATACCGATCCGAAATTGGCGTACAAAAGAGACATGCAAATTAATAGAATTGTATAGAGAATATTCACTCTTGTGGGACCCTTCGTGTGTGGACTGTAAGAACACATTCAAAAAGAAAAAAAGATGCACTAAAAAATAGCAAATGCGTTGAACACTACTCCGGATGAAGTAGACAGGAAACTTTGCAATATTAACTCGCAGTTCCTCCGCGAGAGACGCATTTACAAAAAATGAAGAAGTCTGGAGCGGAGAAGCAATTCCACGCCAAATTGTTTGGCTATTCCCTAACAAGCTTTCTGCGTGACAGAAATAAACCTTGGTTTCAGGCTTCCGCCATGATGTTGATGAGATCTGCGCTCTTCTACGGTGTTATGCAGAGTCTAGTGGCAATCCTTTACCGACGTTTCGGGACAACGTATCGGTCCGATCTTCAAGAGTCAAAAAGTCCAAAGAAGTAGTCTTGCTTCATTGGACCAATACGTTGTCCCGAAACTACTCGATGCTGCTTAACACCCCAGAAGAGCGCAGATCTCAGAAATAAACCTGCTTGACCAACAAGACATTTCAAATTCTCGAAATTTTCGCTTGATATTCTAAAAGAATTCTTGACACTCGATCGCATTTCTCCACTTAATCCAATATCATCATTCCGCAAATCGATTAGTAGTTCATCACTGTCATATACCTTTCGTTTACTCAATGTTAGCCTCACCCACGAACGCCTCTTGTTTTTTATTTTGGTATTTGTGATGCAAGGCATATAAAGCCAGCCGCAGCCATGCGTATGTCCCATCTTCTGCATTTTCCTTGAAGCGCCACATGACGTATTCACTTAACTGCAGCTGTTCATTGAATGTGGACATCTAGAAAATGTCTGCGTTTTGTCGAATGTACGTGGACAGTAGTTTCACCTTTATTTCTGTTCTGCTTCATTTCTGTTCTGTTTCTCTTTTGTTTCTGCGTTGTTTCTTTTGGTTTAGTGTGGACCCGGCCTTACAATCCACATTCAAGCACGTGACACATCCGTCCTACGTATTAGCCGAACTGCAGAGGTACGACCTTATTGCTTAAGACACACATTTTGTGTAACTTACCCACTGTGGGTGTCTTGGTAGCACCTTGGACACTGATCACTGTAACTTCAGCAAGCATTTTACATATTAACATCATTATCTCACCGTCCAAACTAGCCACTTAGTGCAAAATGATACAGAGACACTAAATGAGATAATGTGTAACATAACACGTAAACACGAACTATTAGAACTTCAAAAATATGATCATATATCACGTATAAATATAATACATAGTAAGGCGTGGTCTTCGAGGGAAGGGCAGAATTATTTTGCTGGTTTTCAAAAAATTGATGGATTCATGTAGTTCAAGATAGAGCCTAGAGAAGAGGTATTGTGAAATCGTAAATGAATGTTCGGGTTCCAAAAACACAGAGAGATTCTTTACTAGCTAGGAGACTACTAGCTCCTCAAAGACTCTGCTCCTCTGACTAATACTACAGTGCTTGCATTCGTATGCCAATGTTAAAATTCGGTAAGCGCAACAATTTGTTTCAGGCCATATTAATAATGAGCATCAAGCCTATTTGAATCCCGCTCCACCTTAAAAGAAGCCTAAAATATCAGAACAAGTAGTTTAAACTGCACTAGGACGTACTGTTGCACGTCTCTTCGCGAAGCAAATGAGTAAAAAGAATTAGCTTAGGAGCCTTTCATAATATACCTTAAAAGCTGTAGACTTAACACAAGTTCAGATCAAGAAGAAACAGCCGATTTCTCATCTTCATAGCGCAATTCACAGCTTAAGGACTCGAATCAAGAATGCGAGAGAATTCACTGGGACAACAGGTGGTGCAGCAGCTGGCTGAACTGTATTGAGGATAAAGTGGGCCCCATGCAGAGCGGAGTCACAGCAGGCCCAGCCACCGCGCGCGCGGATTACCAAACATGGAATGCGGACTTCCATACCTGCTTGCTGTGACATCCCCCTTCCTTATGGGCGCTGTTCGTGTTTCCAGCGGAATATTAAGAGTCTAAATGCAGTGACGTAACTTATGGAGTTGAAGGGCACTTAGAGTGTTGTTTTATTTTGTTTGCTTCTATCATTTCCATTGCGCCTATAGGATTGATGCTGAGGTACTGCCACGCACTGGAATTCGAAGCGTACTCGGTTCGCATCCGAACCGCGGACAGTTTAATATTTTTTTTAAAAGAAGTGTTTTCACTGCTGCAGCCAGAAAAGCGGTATGTCTTACAGCCTCTTTGATGAAAATTCGGTTGACCCAGAGCCTATTTCGTTAAACAATGCGTGTAAATATACTGAACCATAGAGTTATAATACTACGGAGACTTGATTAGTAGTAAATCACATAATAACAACAATGAATGTATTTGTTACCTCTTTCAAGCACAGTGATTACTGCACAGACATTCCCCGACTCATGCAACTTCAGTTACGCAATTTAGACTTACGCAATTTTTAAAAAGGTAAGGAAATTTGAAATAATGACATTTTTTAAAACCGTGCCGAATTTTACCTTGACGCAATGAAAAGCGCAGAGGCGAACGTGGCGGAAGAAAACTGCTGGGCGATAACACAGGCAGCGTGGCGGTCATGCTGCGGCCGGTCAGGTTTCAGTGCGTTGGAGCTTGGACTTCAACTGGGCCCCCTTGTATATGCCTACATATATGACCGTATGTAAAATCAAGTCTGACTTGCACAAAATTAGACTTGCGCTGGAACTTCCGGCGCATAACCATTGCATAAGTCGAGGATTGTCTGTACGCAACATCTGCTTTAATATTAATGTACGCTACATATCCCCCACGCAATGCTTATGAATTTCTTGTGATTCTCAAAGAAACAGGGATTATTTCCCTAGACAACATTAAGTAGCTGGTACTTAAAACGGAGACGCAATGTCTTCTGTGAGGTGGGAAATAAGGTTTAAAGACTATACAGGTGGACTTCAGCTTCAAATATGTAATTCCCATAGGACACACTGAAGCGGCTCTAACACGGTTAAATATAATAATGGTCAGATTTACATTACTGAGGAAGGGATAAGAGAAAGCATCGCTCGATCTCTGCAGCGAATGTCCATAGAACGGCTCAAATGATCTCAAACGACATCTCCTTCCAAAACCACCACTCCTCTTCAACGTAGCAAATTGTGTTAAACTAGAGCATGCCAGCTGAATAAAAACAATATAAAATCTTGTGTGAAAAGCTAGCAAACTAACGCGACCAAAACTACATCAGTTGCACACGGTGTGATGTTATACAACTCTGAAGTCATTACGTGCTTTTCTTAGCCTTGAAGTGGGATATTTGGGGAGAAATGAGAAGTAGGTCCTGGGATAAAAATAAAAATATATATATACACATTGTGCTGTATGTGTGTGTGTGTGTGTGTGTGTGTGCATACAGTCACTTATAATCCTGCAAACACAAGCCTTTTAAAGTGTTAACCTCCTGCACAAAAGTAAAAAAGATCCCAAAGTGACTACTGCTATTCTACGACGCTGAAGTAACCCACAAACAATGCCAAACCTTACATCCTATATTAACAGAATATACTACCCACTATGCCACATCTCCATAGAGCTACGGCTTTACAGTATCGCCTTACTGAAGTTATATTAGTATACCTCTCCGCAACCCCTGCCAGGTTCCAAAACTGCTGCTATCTGCGGCACCAACTGTATGGGCGCACGAAGCTAACAATCGCACTAATGATTTGTTAACACCATCCATCACGCGATGACATTTACACCATATTGCTAGCTAATTATTATGTTCGAAAATATACTCTACAACTAAATTCCGCGTCCCGAGTGACACGTTACGTAATGGGATCTGACTAATTTGTCACAGGGTACAATACACACAGCACAACGTACTACCGCCATGCATTTCCCCGGTACTTTCCTCAGAACTAAACACCTGAGCAATTTAAAACAGCCACGGCTTCACACATGTATGGGTGCAATGCACCAACTGGATAATTAAAATAATAAAATTTACCTACAATTTATCGCTCCCTGGAACTGCGCCTTAAATGGGCCTATTGCACCAGCCTCCGACAGTAGTCGTAGATAAGGACCAAATATTGGCGAAATGGTTGGAAGCGACACAACAAAGGGCTCAGAGAAAACTGTCCCAGTGCCGCCGTGCCCACCATAATCCCATATGTGCTAGATTGGGGGTAAACCCGGTCCTACAATATGAGAGGCCCGCCACTAACCGCCTAAGCTATGGCATGGCAAATTCATCTCTGAAAATGGGTCACAAAATTTAAGCCGCATGTAAGTATCTGCCGTCGTCGCTCCTCTACAAATCCTACCAAAAAAGCTACAATAGCGCACTTCATACTAAACTTGATTATAGCATTTTTGCTACGATACAAAGAAAACGTAAAGTATCTGGAGCAGCAGATTTTCAGTTTTGGCACGTAACATTTAGTAACTTTATTTACGAAAGCGAGGTTCTCACGGCGGTGTTGCTGAAAACCCACGTCTTCTGGGGTCTCACGCTGAGTTGTTTCGCGAGCAGTTCCCGGCGTTTCGCTGGATCGTAGTAACTTAATCTGCGTAAGAATCCAAAGGTGACGCGAAAGGCCCTGGCGCCGAGCACGGATTCCAGCACTCTGCTTATGGGCAGAAAAGGTATGACGATACTCATGTGGGCAGATGTGTACAAATTTCTTGATATAAAGTGGTGAGAAATATCTGACGTAAAGGAAAATTCATATGGCTCGAAATTTTTCGTAGAACTCTGCAGTATTTAATTTCGTGAAGATCCATTCAGCGCTCCTCGATTTGTTAGATGCACAAGACAGAAAGATGACGCGACTCTCCGCGGAATACGAATGCGCTTAGTACTGGGCTCCTTTTAGCGTTCCGTGCCGTAAAAGCGTAGCGAAAAACAAAGAACACCCTGTAGTAACAACGTCTCTTACGTCTGCTTCTGAACAGTCCATGTTCTTAAACACACCTAACTTGTCTTTCTGACCTATCGTGTCCGCTCGCCTGTCCAGTTCTTTCTGAAGTCTTCATGAAATTTAAACGGCTTTGGTATGAGAGACCCCGATCAAAATACGGCAGTGGGTTATGAAACTTGTAGATACATTGTGTGTCCAACAAATATTAAATGTTCTTCTTTATATTGCCACAACACGTTTTGTTACAAAAACATACAGTTTAATTGTAGATAAAGCAGGAGAAAGACAGCTTATCACAACTTAAGCGCTGACAAAGATTATGGATTTTATTTCCTTTTATTAATTGGCTAAGTCTTTCATTAGGTTGCAGGACTTGAATCAGCCTTTCAATGAACTGCCGCTTAGTGCTGCACATAGAACTGTCTGGTTACAAACTGTAGCAATGTGAAAATTGAGGAAATCTATTAAAACTGACTCAAGTCACTGAAGAGCTACATATTGAGAAAAACTACAAGTAGCTCAGTTAGTAATATATCTTTATGATGATACTACCTTCCTATGGTAATTTTAGGAAAATAATTTAGAGTCGTAATGCAAAATGTGGGGCACAGAAGTAAAACAACCCACTTCAACGCTCGCGGGGCACCCACAATATGCTGGTGAATTGAAATGATACTTTCCCTCAAGAAAGAAATTAACTTATTGTTAATGTTTTATATGTGCAATAAATGAAAAAACACTTCCAAATAACGTTATAATTCTAAATATGAATGACACAAATAATTTACGGAATATGCATTTCTCTTCAATTGGATATTATTAAAAAATATAGTGACACGTGACGTCCTGGTGTAAGCATGCAACACTGAAGGATCTGTAACCATCTTCTTGTATTAATTATGACAAAGTAAATTACCACAGAGTAGCATAAAATTCGTTGGTCGTATGAACAATAAAATACCTGACTTTTTCTCAATTTTCAGTGCTTCAGTTTCACAAGTCGGTACATATGGAGGCGAATAAACCCGACGTATGAGACATGAATCCAGATACCGGAATGTGAGGCGTACCTCACATTAGGCAACAATTGCTTCCGTCCATAAATGTTAAAATGAGTTATTCACCAACCATCCTACCATTCCACGCCGAACAAACTGAGCAACCAACAGCGCCGTTTAATAAAACGTAAATAAATAAACAAGCATATTAGTTAAATAAGTGTCAGACCCTTAATGAACAGCTTCTGAAACACTGTAAGAAAAGAGAAAAAAAAAACAAGGCACCAGGTCGCTTCAGGGATCTTCCGACTGTGGATGACAGGGAGGAAACTCGCTCGATTTTAAAGTGATCTTAGTAAATCAAGTACGTGTTACAATAAAACAAGACACTTAACGTACGTATAACGTAACAATGAGGCGCGTTCGCGTAACCATTGTTGCAGCGGAAAAGCAATAAGTATTACATATCCTGAGTGTGTGTCTGTAGTCTTAATTATCCAGCACGCAAAGCGCATGCGTCGTATTATATTGTCATCTGTGGCATATCTGCCTCTACCATATTTTTCCACATTACCTCATAAACGGAAAGATTTTCTGAAAAAGTTTATAGAACACAAAATGTTTTTATTTTCTCTCCAACCTTTGTCTGAAGCATTTCTCATTATACGCAGAACCCAAGGAGATGTTACCATAAATATATACAGGTCTTCATGTAAGATACCCGTTATTCTTGCCACATTTTAATCAAATTTGAATTTTCTCGACAGATTTTCGAAAAATTCTGAAGCATCAAATTCCAAGAAAATCTGTCCAGTGGAAGCCGAGTTATTCCATGCGGACGGAAAGACAGAAATAACAATGCTTTCACTCGCTTTCCTCCTTTTTGCGAACGGACCTAAAACAGTTAAGATGAAACACAATCCTAGAAAGTAAGTTAACGTAAACTTAAGGCACGAATCAATAAGCACACCACCGCCAAAGATTTCTTTTGTGGGGCTCTTGAAGTTCATCCTCCAGTATCCAAAAATAACAAAGTCAATTACGAACAGCATCAAACTTCCTATTAGTAAAAGAGCCCTGTACCAGAAGAAGTTCCATGTATATAGAAGCTGCGCCGAGAAAAATATTTTTTGACGGACTGAAAAGGAGAAGTTCGAGAAGAATTCGGCTAATGGAACAGGTATACAGCGTAAAACAGATGGCAGCGCATGAAGAAAAAATTCGGACCAAAGCGCGGAGAGGTTGGCGGGAGTGGCGATGGCGTTTCAGAGTTTTAGTTAGAAGCACCCAAGGGAAGTCGCAAACGTCGGTTCATTATACATCTCAAATACTGGGACACTGTGTACTCGCGGGAGACGCATGGTACCACCCTTGCTCGCCGCTTCTACAGAATTTTTGGTCGATAAATTGGAGTGTAAGCCCGTCCATTCGTAATCTAGGGAAGCAACAGTTTATGTGAGAACCGAGTCTGGTCCCAGAAAACGAATAAAACTGACAAGGTCACAAAAAATCAATTTGTAATAACTGCGAGACGCTTTCCAAAGTGTAAGCAATAAATGACTAGTTACTTCAGAAAATGGTCAAATAACGGTATATCTTTAACAAGCTAGATTCCACTTTCCGCAGAAGAATGCACACTTATGTAGTATAAGAACTTCCTATTCTCTATAGCATGAAAACCACCGATATCGAAATATACAGAACTAAACCTATCTCCAAGCACCTTAACACACACTGTCCAGCAAGTCTAACCATTTTGGAAAATGCTATTACTGCAGGATATAATGCGTTATTCGTTGAAATGGAAATAGCACACAACACAGTATATTTCGAATTGACGATTATTAGGTTCCTCGAAATCGTTCAGCATCTAATATTTTAAAAAATGATGGACAGAGGTCAGAACCTGTGAATACTAAGGCTTAGCACGCACCAGCGGTTTTAAACGCTGCGACAATAGTATCAGCGATTTAAGAAGCTGGCGATTTTTAATGTGAGGCCGCGCACTAGAGTTACAGTATCCTCACACTGACACATTTATGTCATGGACTGCAAGGATTCAGGAAAGGTGTGTGCCTTGTTGCTTCGAATGCGAAAATAAAGAAACAAATTTGAAGCATATCCAATAAAGAGTCAAAGACTATTCAAAGGAAAATTATACTCCGTCTACGAAGACCGGAAGAAATATCCAAAAATGCTTTTTTAGACATTTAAAAGTGTTCAGTGCAACATCTGATCAACTACTGGTTCTGCTTGGTCCAAGTCATACGTTTCAAGACGCCAAAATGAGACGGTCCGTGTCACCAGAAGAATGGTTAGCAGTGACACTAAGGTAAAAGGAAATTCGAGTCTTATTTTTATTACCCTCTTTATTCATTATAGTTTTATCTAGAATAGATTCAAAAATTCAGAGGGTTCATTATACATTATAATTTTGTCTAGGAAGTATCAAAAAATTCACCTGATACAATATTCGTCACAGTGTTATCTAAGAAAGATCCAAAAATTTTGATAATCCATTACATAATGCATCCGACACACTTGGAGAATTTACTCTTATGTTATTTGGAATTTTTAACGGGGTAGGTAGGTTCTGTGATTGGAAATTCTACTCATAAGTAGATGGGAAAGAAGTCGATACGGTTAAACACTGAGCATTCTGTAGTTGAAACATTACATTTTTGGCTCTTCCCAAGACGCCCAGCATTTCCATTTTTGCCTAGTACTTATGGTCATCTTTCAGTTTTTTAAACGCCGGTACAACGGAAAAAAGAAAGTTTCGGAGAGAGAAAATGACACGATAATCATCAGCGAGCGCGAGCCCTTACGTTTCTCTGTGTTTCACTTGCACAAGCAGTCGTCAAGCGACAATCGTGTCGCCCCTGAAATCCAAATATGTTTGCCACTATCATGTGTCAGATGCCCAAGCAGATTCCCCTCCCTCAGTAAAGCATATTTAGGGCAACCTACGAAGTAGGCAAAAGGCTTTACTGTGGTAAACTCCGTAAATGACAAGTCAGTAGATGTCAGTAGCGTCCTTTCGGAGAGAAAACAGTGGACCGATAATAACGAACGATAAGTAACAGCATCCGTTAATACTCCGCAGTAACGCACGAAACTACTTTGACGATGTGTAGTTTATTCCAAATGAGGCGCAAGAGATAGTTATAACTAACTACAGGGAACGGCTTTGAGTTTCCCAGCATGAATCCGATAGGGAACGAATGGGTCTCAGACCCATACACGCTTTGTTGAAGTTAAGATCAATTATCAAAAAACTCTGCACGTGTCTTCCATTCAAACTTGAGGCGAAACATACTTTTTAAAATGCGGCTGGACACTCAGGAGAAGAGAATATTAAAAGCAGACAGCAGGTGATAGGAAAATTATAAGGTGTGGTACTCCCAAATTAGGAACTGAATAAAAAAACAAAAACTGAAAGGAATATGTCTATTTATGAGAAAGAATGTTATCCTTCATACACTTCCACCTACATGGTGAAATACGCAGGATCTAAAAATTAATAATTACACAACTTAATAATGCATTAACCTATAGTATATTTCTTCCTGGTACACGCCCACATTATGTTAAATTTGTCGCTTATACATTCAGAATTGCGTACTTTCGACCTCTTTATAACTGTTTACACTAAAACTGGAAACCGGGGTAACTACGTGTGTACGGTAACTAGGCCACAGGCTAAAAGGCCGAAGAATCGCTGCTGGATTCCTTGCAGAAGACAACAGATTGCTGTCTTATCTACAGCGTGCAGGCCGGCTCTGCCGTTCACCTAGTCTCCTACCCGAAGCACAACGGAAGCTCCTTCCTTAGGTTTAAAGCGGACGGGACTTGAATCTGACTCCACCTCCATGTAGTGAAGAAGCTACGAATGCGTGTACGTACCTCTCCGTCCTGCCATATGTTTTATGTGTGGGACTTAATATACCACACAGAACACTTTGCCTCCTATTAACGTAAGTTACACATATGTACACCAAAGTTAAGTGTTAAGTGGATCCCTGTCACCACGGCATGGCACGTCGTCAGGTTGCGGATGTAGGAACAGCCTGCAGTTATGGAGCGTAGCTGTGAATGCATTGAATAAGCTTTCGCAGACGGCCGAAAAAAGGTTGTCCTCCAGCTTCGGGGTTTGGGCGATGAGCAAATTTCAGACAAACGAATATTATGGACGGAAATTCGAAGTGAGAAAAAAGGCGATTACATTAAAATTACACGAAACTATACTGCGAACTACGGAGGTCGAAGAGATGTACGCCTTACACAAACATATATTCAGAGAGGCAGAAAATGTTTCCAACAGATGCAGCTCGATGTTCATTCCGTTTGATTGCCGTACATATGTTGAACGTTCCCGCACACATACAGTACTTGTATACACGCTACTTAGACAACCCCAACATAATTACCGCAGTCGGCTAATTACACGAATTTCTCTTCCTCCCTTCGCTCTCACTCTCTCCCTCCCTCTCCCTCTACATCTTCTTAGTAAGTTCCTCTACACCCCCCTCCCGTCTCTAACCATCCAGCCAAACGTCCATCCTTTTCTTACTAGTTGAAACCCTCTCCCTAAAAGTCATACAATCTTCCTAAAATATTAACAAGACATTGTCTTTACTTGTTACGCTACAGTCATGTTCCCATAAACTAAACACTGGTTCAAAGATAATACATAAGTTTGAGCAAGTTAAGGTAGTCAAAGAAGCTCCTGCAGCCACTCACGTGCTTCGGAGACAATCGTGCATCTCTCCCACAGCCTTCTCTATTTGTTACTAGGGTAGTTCAGGTTTCGCAAACCAAAGACTGCGTGAAGATTCAACGCAACAGAAAAGCATACAGTAACCTTCGTAACCACAGAGAGCTTTTAAAGCGTGACTCAGTTTCTAAAGAGCGAGTGGCGTCATCGTTTGCTATGCAGAAAAGTTTTTCGCTCTACGTATGGCAGTCCCACAGTAAAACAACAACAACAACAACAACAACAATAATAATAAACCCACTGGGTCGATATCAGTCACAAATGCATAACATAGGAATTAGGTACTTCGACACCCAAGTGGAACCTCGATTCTACTGTTCACTGGATATTATTCTTAAAAATTTCGTGTCATGTCGTATCAAATGCTTATCTTGTAGATTATTACACCGTGTAGAATAATAACGACGTTCTGATGTTTCACAGAAACGTGCTGCCTCCTTCTGCAAAGTGAATTAATTTTGTTCAGCATGAAATGTATTCATTCGTTGCGGCTACTAAGATGAGAAGAAACGAGTCATAAACATAAAAAACACGATGAAATACACATTCTGTTACTAGTAACTTAGGCGAACACAATGAAGGAAAGCAGAGTGATGGATGTGTGCGTCGGATGGATAAGAGAACAAGATGGGTCAGTTGTTGTTTGGTAGAGCATACATAATAAGTAAGAACAATACAACGAATCTCAGAAAGGAATTTTGATGATACGTTGATAATAGTTCATCTGGCCAATGAAGTGGTCAAAAGTCGGGATTGAGTGTTTTGGTTTTGCTTACAACTAGCTACTTCCGTTTATTTATGTTTTAGTCTGTCAGTCTCCAAACTAATTTTCTCTCTCCAAAAATTGTCCCAAATTCCATTCTTCACGTATTTTTGCTCAATACATTTAAAAGCGATGTGACCATACATCTATAAATATGTTACTACCGAATAATACGTAAGTCACATTTTAAGCAAAATGGGTTGAAGTCGAATTTTGAATCTGGGGACGTAAACACACATTCTGTGCGTAAAGAACAACGTTCAGCTTATTCCTTGTAGAAACTGTGCAAAAACTTAATGCGTCGAAGGCCACCCGACGTCATGCTTTTTAAATTCCTACAAAAAAATAGCGAACGAGCGAAGTCGTGGTGGAAGCGATAACAGCAGCACTTAAGTTTGGTGTCACGAAACGATATGTGGCTGGCAACAAATCCTGGAAAACTATACAACGTTTAAGCTAACATTTTGTATACTTAAAAAAAACAATGTGGGGCCGTACAAAAATTTTTCTTGTGCATTGGGTTTCAACAGTAAGTAATCAATAACTCGCGCTAGGGAGGTGAAATCTGGTGAAGAGACATCAGAAACATGCTCACATAACGTGTCTGAAATATCAGGCCTATTTATAAGTCAACAATTGAAAAACAGCCACACTGCGAAGTTTGCAGGCTACATAAAAATAACGTAGAATCTGTAATTAAGTAATAACATGGGTAAAATAAAATAACAATGACAATAATAGCAATGGATTTTCATGGCTAAAAACAGGGTAAAATATCTTCACAAGTTCTTTGCGCAATTCCTTGTTCTACAACATTATGTAATATTAACTAACAAACGTCACACAACAGAAGTAAAATTCAGAAGCATAATAATACTTAGCAGCAAAGCCAATACATACGTGAACATTTAATACGCTTGTAATAAATATTCGCTGATCGGTCTCCTTCCAAGAACCAATGTGTTTTTGCAAACGTTACAACGTTCAAGCGCTGCTCATCATTTAAGCAGCAGACAACACTTATATTTAGGATTTCAATCACGCTTCAGTCTAAGAAACAACAAATCGACGCATTACATTTTCACTAATTTCTGCGCGCATCTGAAGATGACACGATCGTGTTGAAACGCGTAGCGTGAATGCAATATAACTGTTACATGTAAAAAATTGTATCTTTCACTGAAACAGAGTAGTGGTACTCATTTATGGTGAATAATGATAAGGCAGACCTCAACTGAATTAATCTACTAGAGTTTCTGAATATTCTGTAATACAAGGCGTACTGATGTTCACATACGATTCAGAATCGCGACACAAGAAATTAAATCTCTTCAGCATGCGAGTTCTCCACACTGTGCGATCTAGTGCCTCCTCTTTCAATTCCAGCATCTTCTCTTTTCCTTAAGGCCACCCAGTACCTGCTTACGCGTTCTTCCTCGTCTTCACGTCATTTTTTCCCGTCCAACTTCCCTTCAATCACGTGCTTTAGAAGGCAGTTTCTAGGCAATATGTGACCAATCCAGTTTCACTGTATGCAGAATGTTCCTTTCTTCCTTGACTCTATATAATACTTCTTCATTTCTCACAAGATCGGTCCAACTGATCTCCATTCTTCTCCAGCACATTTCACAACTTTTCAGGTATTTCTGATCTACTTTCTGAAGTGTGCACGTTTCAGCACCATACGAAGTTATGCTATGACGAAAAATTTTTGAGGGATGCCCAAGTCGAGACTGCGAATTTTACAAGATTTTTGAGAGAATTCAGATCGATACCGAAGACCGATGTTTCAGTGATAACACTGATTACCCCTTTAAATGCTCTAAGTAATTTCACTCTTACTTACAGATTTGTTACACCATTACTGAAAATATTTTCGGACCTCTCTTCTTGATTCAGACCACTAAAATAATTAGATTTCTGAACTTACTGTTTCAAGATACAGTGTATTAATACTGGACGCACACAGGAAGACCGGAGTTTATAATTATACTGTACTCGAATTTGCAGTCCCATAAATGACGACCGTCTTACAAGCGTCTTGATGGCGTCAAGACGCCGCCAGAGGCAGAGTGGAGGGTAGGAAACATTGGTGTTAATTATTATTGAGGTAAGGGATGGTGTGTAACCGAGAGGGTTTGGGTGTATATTACAGTATACAGGCAATTAGCAAATGAGTAGCACAGAAGCTATAAGGACGGAATAAAACACAAATACATTCACCCACTTGTCGCTGAATCATGTAGCCAAAAGCCTCGCCTCTCATAACCGTAGGGGGGGGGGGGCTGTCTTGAAAACTCCTTCAGCGAATGTTAGACTAAGGGTAGCTCTAAATAATTAGACGTGGAAGGAGATGGAGGTTAAAATTCTCTCACGAGTCAAGTCAAACAACAAGAAAAATATCTGAAATGTCAAGCTGTTTAGGTCTTTGATATTCGTACAAATTACAAAGGAAATTGCACCAGAAAATTGTCATTCCAATAGACAAACACAATTATCTTTCACCGAAAAATATGATTAGATTTTTCTTTAAATTATTCGAGGCTGGAGACTTTTCTTTCGATTTTGAAATTATTCATTAGAATACCAAAGTACACGCGTACTGGGAGTAATACTTTTCAAGCAGATGTCGACATAAAACCAGCAAAATCAAGACGTCGGTGCAGTAATACAGATATCATGCGTTATTTCCAAGAAATTTTAAATCTTCCTCAATGTAGGCTACGTTACACATAATCTGTTACACCACCAGGTATTACACTTACACCAGGTCGTTCAGTCTGTAGCGTACATATAAGAAAGATTTAAATAAAACTGAAAGATTGAAATTTAATACAATGTACGAAGTACTGAATAACAACAACAATAACTGTTGTTAAACAGGCTAGAGTATAAAGCTTATAGAAAAATGCACAGTATAGGAAATATTTCGTCAAAGCGGCACTAAAACTCGGGTCTGATTTTACGGAATACACGCTTTATCTGACACGTACGACTAGGCCCCAATGTTTTTCACCCCATCTGCCAAGTAAAAACATACTTCACCACTTTAAGTAATTAACGTTACAAAATATGCTCTTTCTTCGTATGTTCACAGCATGCACTGACAGCAATATGTATTTTAAAGGAACCCGCAGGTTCAGTAAACTCTGAAATACAGTTTGGTGGTTCCCGCTCAGAAAATACAAATTGATGTCCTCAAGTTTAAAACCAATTTAACTCAAATGCTATAGGTGTAATAAATACCATCTCTCTCATGATCGAATGACACATAACCCTGCAAAACCGGAAGAAAAATTCACGATTTCACAATTATTATGGTACCTAAACTAGAAACTTCAGTTTCATTGTTTTGAGTGTTGCATTTCATCCATAGCCATTGTTGTCTGTGTAATCCACACTTGAAGTTTTTTACAGTCACCAAAATTCATTACTACTGACAGGAATGAGTACCAGTTTATCACTGATCAGGAAATAAAATGCATCACATTTTTCGAAAATTGGTATCTCTCGCAACGACACTCATAAAAGCATACAGCGCTTTCAGTGAGGTTTTCAGTGACTGTTCAAAACGCAGTTCCTTCTCTTACACACACAGTCCATTACTGTTTGGCTATGAAACCTTAGAAACCAGGGGCACATTGCCGCCGCAACCTAACGACGGATGTCACTTAAAGTGGCTAAATTAAAAGGGGATACATTCATTTTTGGACTCAAAGAACTAAATATTTCCATTTATATGCTAAATGAAATGCCAGTAAATATTAATAGTAAATTCTGGATAGTATATCTACATTAAAACAGACTGCGGTTGCGGGGTCTTCGGGATTCGTAGCCACAAGCCTCGTTCCAAAACTAATTCGATGTGACATAAAACAGGAAAGAAGAACGTCATAAAATAAACAAAAATAACATTGACTTATATTATCCTGAAAAGCTAAAATATTACTCAGTTTAAAGTCACTTATCTTCCGTCTTATTTCTAATCAATTACTGGAACAGCGAATGGTTTACAGGAAACGTGAGGAAAGCTAGTCTGAAGAAGAATTTGTTCAGAATTATGGAACAAGTAACACCATGTCATTAAAAGAAACAAAAAGGTAACGTGTCCGTTCTTCTCGGATATGACGCAGCGTGAGTGGGTAATCGAATCCTGACGCTTCGAGATTACTGTTTTCTCGAAACGTCGGGAAATGATTACTCACAGAAGTTTTGTCGCATCTCAGACGAACGGAAAGCCCAGCTATACCGCTGCATACAAAGTTGTTGAAATTGTGAAATGTCACTACCATTAAAACGCGTATTTACGAAACCTCCTGTAAAGCGATGACTCAACAAAGACAACCAAAATATTGCTGGCATTTCTTTGAGTTAAAGTAAACTTCACTTGAAGTCTGCGAATTTAGTTCCACTGCGCTATGCTTGAAAGTGTTCTGTTAGACGTGCTTTTCCCTTAGACTACACAAACTTGTTCCACCACACGTAACTTTAATACGTGAATTTTACTAATGTCGGTACGTCGGTTTTTCAAAATCAAAATGATTTCGTATTAAGGAAAATAGAAAGCACTGCTTTATTGCATTTAAGATCCTCACTAATTAGCCCTTGTCCCGTCAGCTTCAGCAATTATTTGAGAAATACTTAATATTCATCTACAAATTTTAGCACTTTTTTTCCAGTTCCTGCAAGTTCTTCCACTAGCCCCACAATCCTATATTACGCAGTGACCTAGCCAATCATATGTACTTATGTCAATATATCAGCCCTTCCAAGTTGTTTTCGTTCGATTCTTCTTTTCCACTGCTCCTTGCTGTACACACAGAATGATCTTAGTATGTCTATCTTCTGCTTTAAATAAAACTTCACATTAATTTTTCGGAATACTTTAACGTCACAGCTTGAAACCACAAATTATATTCCCTGCGGCAGCGGCGGCGGTGACGACGACGACGATGATGATGATAGAAGTAGTAGTAATAATAATAATAATAATAATAATAATAATAATAGACCTAATAATAAAAATAATAATAAAACATGCAATAAAAACAGTGAGAGCCAGTGGAACAGCGCCTCTCAGACAGAAATTGTCCGCAATGCAGGCTTATTCCTACCACAGTCCTACATTAACTTCTCGGCTTTGACCTTTGATCCTATTGTTAGAAGTACGTGATATGGTTGAACGCGTAATGGTGTGGTCCACACCAATGCTCCAGTTGGACAGCTTCTCTGTGTCAAGAGTTAAATAGTCAACCTCGGTTATAACGGATTCCAAGGGAGTCCAAAAACTATCCGCTATAACCGAAGTCCGTTATAGCCGAGGTTCTGTTAAATTACTTTTTAACGTAACATTTAAATTTATACCACTTAAGTTACGCTTGTTTTCAGTTTTATTGCATATGGACACGAACAGCTACATTTTGAACACACAAAAACACACATTATTATATTCGTGAACCCTTGATATAACAGATGGAAGCACCACACACCAAGATGCCTGAATGTTCCCCTCCTTTACGCACCTACTGTATTGTACAACATAATCAAAATTTTTAAATCCCCCCCATGGCGCAACAGCCCCTCGTGTGCCAGGGCCCCCTCATTACCGTGGCTTCATGATCACACTCAGACGCACCACAGTCTTGTAGGACTACTCTGGACGAGTGACCGGCCCGACGCAAAGACTCCTATGTGACAACACACAACACTAACAAGAGACAGATATCCATGCCCCCGGCGGGATTCGAACTCACAATCCAAGCAAGCGAACGGCGGCAGACCAACGCCTTACACCGCGCGGCCACTAGGATCGGCCAATATTTTTAAATACTGTATGTATTCGCGTGGCGCAGTTGGTTGAGGCACTGCGCTACACACCGGAAGGCCTCGGGTTCAATTCCTGATGGTGTCATTGGAATTTTTCATTGACATAATCCTTCCGCCCGCACTGTGGCCGTAGGGTCTACTCATCCTCTAACAGAAACAGTACCAGGAATATTTCCCGGGGGTAAATGTGGCCGGTGCGTAGCGCTGACAAGCTTGCCACCTTCATGCGCCGTTTGTCTTCAAATCTGGGAGCCTCTACCTCCTGGAACCCTCTGGGCCTGTCCAGGTCTGTAATGGGATAGCTTTACCATTTACATATTCGCACCTGGTTGTTTGGCCCGTACTGCCACATATCACTTCTTTGTCGAAAAAAGAATTCTGTGTACGTACGGTAAGTAAAAGTCTTACAAAATCGCTACCTAAAATGTTACAAGTAAATGCGCCGCAGTCGAGACTTAAGTAATTTATGACAGGGCACTTTGCCCCAGGTGTCATAAAGATGCTCGCATATGACAATTACAGTACTTTCTCCTTGCTGCATGAATAACAGATACAGGTAGAGACTGCCCTAGTTTATCCATTATAACAGCTAATGGTTTGATCTTGTCCTTAGCAAAGCCAAAGAAATTGCAAAATTTACAAGTCTCCACGGCGTCTCCGGGTACAAAATGCTATCAAATTACATTTGCAGTCTTCATGTCACTCTGACGAGTGAACACCCCGCGCTCGAACACACGGTAACCTTTGTGAAATATTGCCATTATTTTGCCAAAAACGGTATAGCCGAGGCAAATCAACTGCTGGGGAATGTCGGAGAAATCCGATGTGACCGAAGATCCGATATATAAGAGACCGGTGTAACCGAGGTAGTTACAATGATAAAGCATAGGGAAACGGCCGGGGAATGGGAAAACGATCCGTTATAACCGAAGACCGTTACAACCGAGGACGGTGTAACAAAGGTTGACTCTACATTTTTCTCTAGGCAGGAGTCCATACATGGTACATTTGAAATATGTGAGTGGCACGTTATTTATGCAATGAACATGCTAGAGGCTTACATTCTTGCAATCTGCCGACATTTTCTCCGTTATTTTAATTATCATTATCACAGTATTTTCAACCCGCTACTGATGAAAACCCAGAACATTCTCTTTACGGCACAGACATTCGTATAAACGCAGCTGTCATCAGGTTGGGGTTAGATGTCCATACACCAGAGGCCGTGACCGTTGTATATGTTTTGTACATGTGTGGTAACGGTGGGATACTGGTTTCCCACACTTCCATTAGTAAAGCAGTTTTGAGGTTCTGGTTACCGTTTGGTTTCCGCGGTTTCCATTGGTTTCGTTACACTACTACTAACATTCAAACTGCAGTTCGGTTTTGAAAATCTCTCAATATTGCACATCGCAATGCTGAACAACCTATCCCTCTCATCACACACATACCATCAGATTAGGTTAATATATGCACTTACTCGTTCCACCACTCATGCAAATGCATGTGGATACACTCCATCATTGCAACAGCGGTTTAGAGGAGGCTACAGTGAGAAGAGGGATAGGGATGGCGGAATAGATCGAGAGGCAGTCAAATGATGGCAAAACACTGATTTATAAACTTATGCATTATTAATTAATATGTGACGTCAGTGAACTAATGAACCACAGTAGCACAAGGTTTTTGAGGTGGATGAGGGATGAAAATTAGTAATACACCGTTGTGTGCAGAATCCGACTTTGTCTGCAGAGAATATCGCCATAAACACTTGTTTGGTTTTCATATGTGATGCAAAGTAACAGCGTGGCAAATGGCCTCCCAGAAACGTAATTTTAGTTCATCAAAACACTGTCATATATAACAGTTCAATAATCAAGTAAATGTCTATTATCTTAATTTTTAAACGTCCGAAAATTAATTGCAACTGAAAAATTAAAAGAGAATTTAAAAGCACATAAATGCTCCTTTCTGCAGGATCACATGATTTTGAGCGAATGAAACACCTCCGCGACAGTCATGTGACCACTTCTGTTTACGATAGCCTAGTATGCATGTTTCTTTTGAGAAGCTGCATTTGTATTTTACCTTCCTTTCTCTATACACGTTATATGAGAGCTGCTTAGGTATACCACAAAATACGATACCAGAACTTCTTCTCCAAACCGTCGCAATTAAAAAAACTCCAACCTTCAACACTGGCACCAACTGAGATGCCGGTTGGAAACAGTATCCTTAGAGAGGCCGCCTGTTTGGAGACTAAGAATTCTGTCACTCCAAATCCATGTATGCAAATGAACTTGGATATTGCTCCCTACCTCCTCAATACGCATGAGCGTACATCATAGCCATTCTAAGGTAGATCACAGACCTCGTAAGACACAACATCGAAAAATACAGAACTTCAAACAACTGACACAACATACCCATAATTCATACTTCACTAAGACTTACATCAATAAATACCAACTAAATGCACAACATGTATTTAATGTTCACTATATATTCACTCATTCTCCATGCTTCGACCGTTCTGAGTCATCTAATCTTAAAAACTCATAATAACACAGCGGTAAAATGGTACCTTAACCATTTTACCGCTGTGTTATCAGGGTTTTATGTAACATTAGAGGTCTCCCTTATGATGACCCAGAAGGGCCGAAACATGTAGAAGAGTGAGTCAATATAGAGTGAACATTAAATACATATTGTGCATTTAGGTGGCATTTATTTGTTTACGTTATCCAATGTACAGAAATGGAACACATTAAGTAAACTGAGAATGTTCGGTCAGTTCTTTTTGGGGGAGGGACAGGAAAATAAAAAAAAAAATCATGCTAAGAAGAAGTAACGAAATTAGCTTTAACAGACTTCGTGCCATAGACGAAAGACTATCAGTAAGTTGGCCTATAGAGTTTTCTCTGTAGATGTGTATAAAAGCATATAAAGAGTGTGGTAATGTCATGTCACGATACACAGGCAGGACTGCGGTCCAAATCACAGACCCCCCAGTCCCAATACATTACGCAACAAAAGGTGTTTTCTTTTATTCGTGTTAACATTGGCCATGCATGCCCGAGTGTTGTTTATTGCGTCGCCTGCCGTCCCAAACACACCCTATAAATATATCAAAACAAAGTCAACTTACGCACAATATTATTGTTTATTCATTTATCCTTTTTGTTCATCTTTTCCCCGACATGTTTCGGCAAGTAACTATGCCATTATCAAGGGCGCTATATCAGATTCCATAAGATGTGTATGAAATGTGAATATCAAATGTTAAAAAACTTTTTAAAATGTTAAAAATCTTGTAAAAAATTTTTTGCTGCACAATGTTATGGCGCTGTCTTTCGGCCTGCCGTCCCTAGTTGATGTAATTCCATGGTTTGTGTTGCGGGTCATCCCAGGTATCACGTCGAGTGTGTCTAGTAGGAGTGTACTGGAACATGTCAGTTGTGTAACTGATATATTGATCATATGCACGGAAATGAATAACATAGAACACCCTAAAAAGTATGTTAGCGTTTCATGGCTTAACGAAGGTAGTCATTATTAGCATAATGAACACCACGAAGTGTGAGGCGGAACAGATGAAGGGAAGATGAGCTGTCGCTTTTGGACTCACATGATTGCTGAAATGTGTTTCATGCAAACTGCTTTCGTTATTCAGTATGCGTCTGTAGCACTGAGGAAAATAATGTACAAAGTTAATCGGATTGTCAATCACCGCAAGGACCCTTCCAAGGCAAGTCACATGAGAAAATTCCTATTATTCTTTACAGACGTCTAGAATATTACTGCACATTTAAAATGACAGACTCTTATTATTTTGATGTTTGTCATCTCCGTTGGCTTGTATAGTACTTTGAATGAGTAATGTCCGTCTTACAGCCAACAAATTCTTTATTAAGATAAAGGTTAAAACAACATATACAACTTTTAACTTCTTTAACCTTTATTTTAATAAAGAATTTGTTGGCTGTAAGACGGACATTACTCATTCAAAGGACAGACTCTTAGTTTCGCACGGCCACTTCAGAGAACCAGCTACACTGAAATGCCAGCTCATAAATTGGGTACACACGCGCCATGTATAGATAGAAATTTCTTCCGAACTCCAATGCATAACCTTCCTTATTTTTACGGTTAAATGTATGAGAATTAATCTGTGGACTGCGGCGTAACTATAGCAACCACAGACACCGCACTGACGAATCCCATTGAAGCCAAAACTGAGCTGGACATTCTCATTGGCTAACCTGCAGCACATTTATCGATAATTGATATTTGTACATAGGCATACATAAATGTAGAGAGCGCAGCTCGACCTGGCGCATCTGCACCTTTATCATTAAGCATTTATTGTGAGTGGGTTAATGTATTGATGCTATTTTGACCTCCAATGCGTCATCAAAAGGATGGATACACAGAGAGGAAAGGGGAGCTGCTGGTGTGGTAAATGCATTTTAGGTAAACCTATATCGCGATGATGTGCATTTTCAATTAATTGCTAGATAATGCATCCCCACCCCGATGCATCAAAATATAAACCTCGCTAGACCAGTATATCAAACCGGCCTCCATTAATGCAACGGGGACCCATCAAACCAAAACCCCATATATATACATCCTGTGCTACCAAGGTACAATGTACAGGGCCATGCCGCCACACTGACATGCTTCAATTATGAGGTGGCAATAAAACATTGCAAATGGTATAAACAATTTTGCTATTTCCGTCATAGAGCGGGTAGAGAAGAGGAAGGGAGACTGTAAGTGCAGCTGGGAATTGAAAATAACGATGCTTTGGACAAAGTGGGTTGCGCATAGATGAGAGTACTATTTGTTAACCATTGTTTAGTGGCAGTAAAAAATAGTGACAAAATTGTTTAATAGACAGGCATCCTCAACAATACCGCTCATTTATTAAATCCACAACCTAATTATTTTCTTGACCAAATAAATTCCAAGACAAAACCGAAACTTGCTGGAGGTACACCAAACAAGGCAAATCAGAGAATGCCCACCGGTAAAGCCTCGACCAAGTTTTCATCAGTCTCCCTACGTAGATTTATTTATCAGCATGTAGGAGTAAAGTATAGTTAATTTATCAACAGCAACAACAAGTTTTCTTCGATTAACCTTCATCCTCATAGCATAAACACACATGTTAGCCATCCGCTAACCTGCCATGGCATGAAGTTATTCTAGCAGCCAAAGATTCACATTAATAGAAGAAACAATATTTAAAAGCACACACCTTAACCTGAACAGACGGTTTCGGCAGAAGGATCACGAATGACACGCAAACGTCCATTTTCATCCAACTAATTATGTACAAGAAAAGCAAATGTACCTAGTGTGAATAAGAGAAGTAATATTTAGCAACTGACGTAACACTTGTTCACTTTGCGATAATCTGCAGAAGCACAGCTCTTCACTAAATTGAATAATTAACATTAGGATAAACTCATCCTTTATCGTAAACGAATATTACGTACATCCACACACACAAACACACACATATACACACACGAGCGCGCGCGTATCCAGTGTTAAGTTAACAATCTTTTTTTCTGTGTTCCATGTCCGTGCACTGCATTATACAAAAAACATTAATCACCAACAAATGCACAATGCCTGCAGGCCGGGACCGCAGAGAGTTCACGCCTCCAAAAACAACGCAGTACACAGTCAACAGCACATTCTCACTCAACCATAAAGTGCAACCTTAGTGTAACGATAACAAAAAGTTCTCCCTCAAGATGGCCCAGCAGGGTCGAAACATGTAGGAGTGTGTTACAATTGATTATAAAACTCTCTTTGTGCATTTGTTCGTGATTAGTGTTTTTGTATAATATAGTGAACGGACATGAAACACATTAAATTCCCTTTGTTTAATTGTATTGAAAAAGTAAGACTTTTGCGAAAAAGGTACTGAACGTACAACGCGTGTTTCTTTCTAGTCTAAAATTTGTGTTCATACCACCTTCCACTCCGACACGTATTTACCTATTTACGCTACAAATACACGCAGAATCGCCAGTAAGTTTTCGAGTAAATAGGTCGTTTAAATTGTCCGACCTAAACACAAATGAAGTGGACAGACAAGCTGTTCGTAAAATTCTCCAGTGTCACAATTCACGAAAATCAGTTCAGCTATCCTCGACGTGTTGAACGCATACACAGACAATAAAACAGACACGCAAAAATGAACGCAGCGGTCGTAAAAAACGCTCAGCGGGATGCGAACGCGCCCAAAAGGAAAAAATATAGGCTACTACTGCACATAATAATGTCACGTCCTATGTTCCAGGCTGGGTTCTAGAAGTACAAGAAGCTATGCTCGCCCACTTGCAAGAGGTAAGTTATCTGAGGCTGGCACTGCTGCTTTTTAGGAGCGTTCGCGAGGTTGCGAACAGCGGCTACTAGCTTCGTCATGTCTGTCCGTCCAGCCGCATGGAACAATTCGGCTTCCACTCGATTGATTTTTGTGAAATTTTGTTATGGACGTCTACTAAAATCTGTCAAAAAAAGTTCAAGTTTCGTTGAAATCAGACACAGGCACTTTACATGAAGACCTAAATACGTTGATGATAATATCTTGCTGAACTACTCGTATTGCGGAAATGGAAAGTTTCAGAAAAAAAAACTTGTAGATAAAATCAAAATACACACTTCACGCCAAATATACTTCTTTCTGAAAAAAGTGCATTTTACTAGAAAATTAAGAAAAATACGCCAGAGCTTGACAGGTCAAAGCGCGAACACAATATGCGGAAAGAACATCCGCTTTACACGCCGCGTAATTAAGACAAAAACACATAGAGTAATACAACATTTTAGTACTTATTGCTTTGGTCCGGATAAAATTTAGCGGTTAATATGTGTTTTGCATGCAGGATAATTAAGGCTAAATTTTTGTCATAACATTTAATACTTATTGTGATATACTTGATTATAATTCCATAATAATATGGCGCCAAAACCGGAAGATTGAAATTGTTGCGGTGTGGCCTAATAATGAATGACGCAGACTTCTGCCTGTGGCGACGTCACGTTGCTGTGTAGCTACTAGTATTTATTGTCATTCACATGAAGCATAATTGAGGAAAATAAAAAGAAGCGACCATAGTATTTAATATTCATTGCTTACATCTAAGAATATGAAATTCGGTATGAAGACAAGTTATGAATATAACCACAACTTTGAACCAATATTGTCTTCAAGTCATAAATCACACAAAATTTCGTTGGACTGAAACTTTGAAGTTTATGTGATCGACAAACATAACAAAAACAAAATCAAGTTCGACATACAAGTCTTTCAAAGAAATATAAAAATATACCCTAATAATGTTAGTAACCTTATAGAATATACGTATAAACTGTGAACAACAATAAAATGTGTAACCTCAGTGGCTTACGTGACAGTACCGTACCATGTGAGAAGAGTGTAGGATACAAAGATCCAAAAGCGCCTCAAAGTTATGCTACACGTACTCGTACTCCCATATCGTTAACCTCTGCCTGAATTAATGAAAACAAGCGATTTATTGTCTCACGAAAGGTGCGTTAAATTTTAAATATCTCTTATATAAATATTCACGGTTCGTGGCAGCTCAGTAGGTACAGTGACTAGGCTTGGGGATGGACGACGGAGGAATAGTGGTTCAATTCTCGGAATGGGCTAGATTTCTCCTACTACTGGTGTATCTTACCGGGGAGGTAAAGTGGCAGTCATGTGAAGCTGAACCACTCACTTCCATCTAGTGATGAGGTGGAAGTCGTAGAGCACGAACTCCACTCTCCCACACGCCTTCCAGACGCGGTGCTTAGTTAAGCAGAAGGATAAGTTCACTTTTTTTTTTAGTGGTGAAGGGCCCCGCAGCAGACACTACGGACGCACTGCAGCCATGAGGCTTATTGTGCAACCCTATGATGAAGATGATGATTATTTTTGTCCTTTTCCTAGTAATGGAGCACCGATGGAATGAAATTGACAGGAGAAAACCGAAGAACTCGGGGAAAAACCTGTCCCAGTGCCACTTTGTCCGCCACAAATCCCACATGGACTGACCCGGGATCGAACCCGGGCCTCCGGGGTGGGAGTCCGGCGGCTAACCGCCTGAGCCATGGCACGGCCATAAGTTCACCTTACGTTTCTTAGAAATATTTGTATAAGACATGTTATAGTCTGGCACAGTGTGAATGTAAGGAAAGTGATACGGAAGTTATACTCCCAACAGCATCACTGATACTTTCTGAACCATTCCTTATATAATTATTCTTTAGAGATATTCGACCGTCTGTTTCAGCTAATCATCTAAGGAGTCTTCAATACACGATTGCCGATTTCAATTATTGAAATTTTTAAGGCCATTTGTCCGTATGGTGTTGCGCTTTCATAAAGGATACTGGGAGTTTTGTCTGACAACATCAATTGTAAAGACAGAAACCTACACTACAGAACAGAGGGTGTTCATTTCGCAAAATCTGAAATGTGAAAATTTGAAAATGCGAATAAATTGCAGGTAACATTTTAAGGGGGTTAGCATACGACATTTGCTTGTTGGACTTCCCTGAACTGCTTCCTCCACACGCTGCACGGTTTCATCAGTTCTTAGCATTCGCTGATGTCCAACAACACACTTGAGACTATCTAATACAGAAGCAGTTAATTCAAATTTTCGTATCAAACTCAGCACAAAATTTCTTAAAAGAACGTCACAAATCTTAAAAACCGGTGCTGTTAAATTAAATATTACTTACGCAAGCATAAGAAAATGAGAACAAAAAGTTGTACAAGAAGGGGACATTAAAAAGCTACAATATTCCTCTCGTGAAGCTCCTTCATTGGGCTCACTAACTTTCAATTAATCCACCACATCTCTATAATTACGGACCTGTCGTTGTTTCATCAGCATCCGTAGAGACACTCCCACATACTGTACTGACAGTTCCTTTCAAATGACCAAGAATTTACCAGGAAAATCGCGATAAGGCTCACACAAATCGGTCTAGCATGTTCACAGCATAAATGAATTTTTGTCATGAATCGTTATCGCTCTTTTCTACATCTGACGACAGCATAAGCTTTGCGTGACGACACTGCAAGGCCGCCACCAGCAGTAAACACGGACGCAACATCACAGACCTAATCATAAATTGTAGGCGCTCTTAATTATGTGAAACGAGCGCTTCTGTAGAGGTCATTGTGATCGTCTGTGACCAATCAGCATTAACGAGTAAACCGTCGAACATATTATTAGAAATTTGCCATTGAAGGCTAAACCTTGTCTGGAAATTCACATTCTTAGCCATCTTAACCCATAAGAAAGCCTACTTTACATCATGTCATAAACGTACTTTTTCAGGTACATTACAAACGATTACCGGAATTTTGGTGAAATTCGGTATGAGAACTATATGCATGTCAGTAGATTATTCTGATTCCTAGCCACACAGGTCGATTACCAAACATGTTCTAAATACGGTTATAAACACACTCTTTCACATACATATCATCAATCCTTAAACAAACTCCAGTGAAATGTGACAATGTCCACAAATTTTCCAGAAATCTAGCAGCCATCTACGAATACAAAAGGCCAGAAAGGTGACACGAAGCAAGACCCATACTGAGGACCCACAAACATTAGGCGCCACCATACAAAATTTACTAACCCAGGCGACCTGGTGCGCGGCATTTTTGCGCCCCTGACACAAGGTTAGACAGCCACTTTGATTTTTAACCGTACTTGTCGACCACAAAGCCCTTACATTAGGCCACAACTTATTCTTGTCTCCCATAAACTGTTTCATAGATTTTGTTTACATTCAAAATGAGAGATTTTCGCCGCAAATCGTGTGAAAATTCCAAATTTTAATTGACTTATTCCTTATAACTTATTGATTCAGAACACATCCTGCTTAACATAAGCCAATAAACAGACTTTTCCTGCCGACCGACGCCATAACCCATTCGTCACATTTTCGTGAAATGCACGATATTCCCATACCATCTGTTGGTTATTTTAA
The DNA here is from genome assembly GCA_013340265.1 of Coptotermes formosanus. Lineage (NCBI taxonomy): Eukaryota > Metazoa > Arthropoda > Insecta > Blattodea > Rhinotermitidae > Coptotermes > Coptotermes formosanus. The sequence goes on along the minus strand of BLKM01006251.1, from coordinate 558,252 downwards.
TTTTTAACCACCATGACCGATTGCCAAGCCCAATATACACAACACCAGGAACTGCAGATAACGCCGTCTGGGATGTTGTGTAATTACTTTATTACGGAACACAGCATCTTCAAGCTTGTCCGCAGGAAGGAGCAGCGATATTGATAAATCCGCGTGGTTGAATAGCTTTCAGAACCCTTAATTACAGTACGACAGCGCGCCTGTATTATTCCAGCAAAGTGTGAACTTCCATAATCCATGCGTCCAAGTTTATAGGCGTCGCCGTCACATGCTATCAAACCACCGCGTGTGTAGGGCACGTGGAAGTAAACCCCGCCGAAAACTTGGGGAGAAACTTAGTACGTCAGCTCTGGCAGATGTTACGTTGTTATACAACAAGATTCAACTTCATCTTACATCATCTTCATGACTATAAGATTCTCCAACAATCTCCCCTACCCACACCCCCAACCCCCCACTTCACGCGCCAACCCTAGTGTGACGTAGACTCTACGTCAGTTCCATAACAATAAGCCGGACAGATAGGGAAGGACTCCTCATATACCGGCAGACATGTGTAATCATAAGCTTCCATGGTTACGAAAGCTATTTCCTATTCCTGCTGCCTGAGATGATGGGCTTTTTGTTTATGAGGAGCTGTCACTCTCTGTATCCTTCTCAAGACTTTGATTTCGATTGTGAAGCGACGCAAACTTTGGCTTGGTTCCGCCTTAAGTTTCTTGTTGTCCAGCTTAACTAGAGACGTTTGCGGGCCAAGTTGCCTTATCTTCAAACCACCGTCCATGGTTCTTGAAAATTGAACAGATTAGTACAGAAAGGGGACAAGTCTATAGTTCCGTCACCCGATATTACTCCCGCGATTTCAGCAAAACTTCATATTCAACTTACAATTCGGGAAATGTAAACTTCACAATCAGTCTACAATTCACGATATCTAGACTTGTTAGTCTCAAAAACGTACACAAAAATATAACTTTGGATATACATGGTTATTTTGCTAGAAGTATACAGTACGGAAAGCAAAGACTAAAGTACCTAGAGTGGCTAATTGTTTATACGCAACACCAAAACTCAAAAGAATATTACATTACAATAATCTTTTAATAGTGAAATATTTTGCAAATATCCTTATTTTTTTTAGTCAACGTACGTTTCGAAGATGCCGTGTGAAACAATATTTGTAATGAGGTCTTCAGGAGATTAAGGATTCGTATCTCCTCGGGAATATGGACGTGAAATAACAGGGTTTGTACCGATAGATAAGTAATAAGAAGATAACGTGACAGAGCACTACAACATGAACAAATTCCTATGTATTTCAATAACATAATATTTAATTCTTAAGTGCTTATAATATCCATCAAGAATGGTTATTTTCACAGAACTAATATTTCTTCAAATTTATAAATTATGGGTTGATTTAAATTCTAAATTAACTGTGTCACTTTATTACACAGATTACTAACAACTCTTCTCATCAAAAGAATTAAATATTTCTAATTAGCCCTGCAATGAATTTCCCTACGTCCACCCAACAGTCGCTATGCTTAAAAACAGAGGCATACCTTTGTGGAACAAATGCTTAAGAATAAACAAATCAGTAAGCGACTCGACTGGATCCAGATCTCAGCAACATGGATCCATCGATCACATTTTCCCGGACCGATCACAAATGCGACTCAGTCCACGAAACTCTATCAGTCCTCACTCACTGGTCGTCTTCTGGTCTTTCCATCGGTCGTCTTCTGGTCCTTACAGTCCGAAGGATCCCTTCGTTCACGGCTCTTAGGGGTCTGTGAGGTTCACCACGTCCCAGTCATTCAACGGATGCTCTATCATTCTTATACTGGTCTCATTCAACACACCCAGTGTTCGTTAACATTTTTCGCCGTGACAGATTAAATTGCCATATGATCCACTACGTATAGACTTACAAAGATTTATTTTATAGGGATAGCACTTCCCGAATTATCTCCCTTTCTTACACGATAGACCACATAATTATAAAGCTTTCATTTAATATTTTATATTTTTGTTGCAAACGCTTAGAAAATATACAGCAACAACCATCAGTTACTTCATAGGTGACTACTGATGAAACTAATACAGGTGCACACCCAGAATTCCTCTTTGGGGAAGGGGGGGAGGGGCTGACCCTGAGGCTATATATAATTCAGGTTTGATTTTAAAAATAATGTCATAAAATCATGTCGTGGGTAAGACATAACACTGTCTGCAACTGCATTTATAAACATATGAATATAACTACATGTTCTGTGACAAAATCACAGTGTCCTACCTTTTTGCTTTTTAAATTTTATTAATTTATGTTTCTAATTTCTAATGTACTAGTCATCAGCCGATTTCAATGGCTGATTTCGAATGAAGGGTATATCACGTAAAAATATTTATGTCACGATATCTACAAAATCTGTGTCTTTAAACTTCGGTTTTGTGGGTTCGGGGGGGACTGCGGCCAGACAGCCCCCGTCTTAGGCGCGTCCTTGAACTAATCTACCACACATTCCCTGTAATTTATTCTTATGTAAGACAAAATTCAATACGTTGAAGATAATATATTATGCAGCGTAACTGTAAAAAGGATTTATAGAGAGAATGCTAAATGCCTTAGTATACCCCAGACGCAATTACATTTTTATTTTAAAACGTATACGACGACTTAAAGCGGATTACTTACTTACGGTTCTGACAATACATGCAACAATTTTTACACGCATCTCGATATATAATTTCTATTCAACAGCAAGGTAGAATCGTAAGTTGCTATTACAAAACGTGACGCGTTAACCAGCGTCTCGACAGCAGATATGAAGGCTACTGGTATCTTTTCCCACAGAAACACATCGTCAGAATGGAATTGGTAAAAGGAATAGGATTTGTGCAAGAATGGTCATTTCTGTGTAATTTCAGTCTAACAAGACAATAGCCCACAAGATTGCGCGTGTATTTCCGCAGAGGACACAGTCCGGAACTAAATGGTCATATCAGTCTCTACCCTTATGAGGATTTTCATTTCATCTCCTTTTCCGCTTCGCTGCAGGTCATTCTCAAAACTCGACATGAAATTGGCTTCTCTAGAATCCTTTCGACACTACGACAGAATGATCGTTAACAACAGTACATTGAGAGAATTCTATATAAACATACACGTAATGATAAAAATATTGTTTATCATTTCACGTTTAAATCATTAAATGGGTCAAACAAGCCGCTGTAAACGAGTTAACACCATGGAAATTGTGAGGGAAAATTGTGTCTTCAAAAGAAAATCAAACGAAGGTTCATTGAGGAAAGAAGATATAATTATTCCAGCGTCTGAAAGGTTAATGTGAATGACAAAATTAAAAAACGGTGTTAAACGTTTTCCTTACTTATAGTGAAATGTACTGTTACAAAGAAACTTCTTCAACATCCAACAACTTCTTGAAACATATGGATTGTCACTAGCATCGCATTAATGCATGGATGATTCAAAACTCTAGAACCTAGAATTTCATGTTTTACGTGTTCAATGAAAATGAGTTAAGGATAGACTAACGTAAGGGGCCAATATTCCAGCACTCTAAGTTTAGACATTATCTTTGTTTAATTTTGAGAGGTGGGCGTAATTCCATCCAGCATAAAGTTGAAAAAAAGTTTGGACTTGTCTTAGGAAATAAAAATGTTTTCGATATTTTCAATCGCGTCAAAAACAAACAGGGGGCAGACAAGGTGACAAAATGTCAGAATTAAGACCCTACACATGGAAGGTCCTTATTTCGACACTAAGCAAATGTTTTCCGGTGACTGCCGTGAACTTACAAAAATGTAAAGAAGCATTAAACAAACATGCAAAAAGATGTTTAATGAAATACGAATGCTTACATTCAAATCCTCGTAATTTTCATTACAAGTCATAATTAAAAACTGACAGTTACTTTGGAGTAGCAGGTTACCTTACTACTGGTCAAACAATCACACAAAAGGGGTTTAATTCGTGTTTTGTGACCAAAATTTAAATAGAAGCACAGTTACTATGCATTACACATAGGCCCCCCAACATAAGCATCATATATGAGTAGTGTTCCTAATTTATGCGCGCTGCTGGAATTGGGAACACCCTCATTGTGATTCGCTGATCTGTCACAGGTGTAGGACTGATATGTCAAATGAGCGAAAGTCTTACCAAAGAGTATTAAACTAGCTAATAAATGGCACACAGCAAGACGTACTTTCCTTTAATTTACACAAAGCGATTACTAAAATATGGTGAGCTGCCAATGGACTACAAAAAGCTGAAACAAGATGTGCGTTGATCCCGATGCTATGGCTGCATGGAAAACAAAATATTCTGTGTTTCCTTGCGATTTGACATGCTTAAAAGAACTACTTTCACCTGCTCGACGAGACCAATACTATGAACAATAAAAGCGAAAATGGAGTATGTCTTACTGAGATATTTGAATGACAGCTGTACGGAATGCATTACCAAAAGCGTTCCAATTATGGCACTCTTACCGATAGTTCACTATAACAGCTACACTCTAAACATTACCCGAAACAGGCCTACAAACTTTAGCGTATGTGAGCGGTGATTCTCCTTCAAATTCCTCACAGAGAGATTTGCAAAAGGACATGCAATATTAGACTGCGCATAAGTGAAATGTAAACTGGAAGTTGCTACTGCAGTATGATAATGCTTTATACCAAGGCTTTGAATGTAAACACGGGCATAGCAGTGAATTTTTATTACATTCATGTATAACCTATCGCTTCTGTATGAACGCCTTTATAAATAATTCCCGGACACCTACGAAACCACATCCTGCTGCAAACCGATTAGTTTTCACACCTACAAAAGATTCACAGGCTATGGTTCGAATCGACGCACTACCTAAGGTCATTTGGACTTCATGGTGAGGGGTGTACCTGTCTGACGCCGACGGGTAGGTCTCGAGAGATACCGAGCAGTGTATGCTAGCAGTTTATTGCCAGCTATTAAACCCGCGGAGTTAGGACACGATATGATCCCGTGTGGACCACACTGTCACATAGATATAAATGTCCGATGTTCCCTGCACGGGATAACACTTTTCTTCTTCCGCTTCCTACCTTTTTTAGCCCCTTTATCTTCTTCGTCCTTCCCGCGCATTCTTTTTGTTTTCTCGTTCCACCTCTCTTTCCAACCACATCTCTCTCTAGTCCCACTGAATTCAACGTCCAACTGAATCGAATCCTATAGTGCTTTAAACTTTGACTTCTCTCCTTCCCATAGGGTGAACCTACATCCCACAGAGAAACATTCCATTTACAAAAACGAAGTTCTTGGAGCCAAAAAAGGGAGTTGTAAACTTAAAATTATGAAATTATAGTCTATATGGGATAACTGCGATAATTAAAGCACAGAACAACCACTCGATGATGACATACTGCTTCATTCACATTCCTTACACGAAACACTTCTGTGGTCTGAGAAATATATTATTATTTTAGCTATTCGTAACATAAGAGTGTAATTAAAATTATAACACTAATATTTCTAACATTGGTACTTTACTGACTTCGATTACATTAGCTCGGAGAAATGAGTTTAAGTTAGTTTTCATTCCTCACACACGAGTATAACAGACGTGCATGCATATACGTCTCTATTAAAACTCCATGATGTATATTTAGGCATGCAAGTAGAGATGTCCTTCAGCAAAAACTACATTATAATGTACGAATTACTAATCCACCGGAACTCGGACAAAATGCTTTCAAAATTCTCGCTTGCAGAATAAACCAAAAGCTTTCTTCAGTACTTTACAACACAACACTAACAACGCTTTTCAGGACCATTTCTTCATAAGTCGAATTAAAAGATAGTTACTAATGCGCCAATTTTTTATTTAGCGCAGTGCGTTAGTGATGGGGAAAAAATGGAGTTTCCACGGATACAACATCCACTCTTTCATTTAGTAAGCAGGATTATTCTTGTAGAAACCCAAAACAAGAACCAATGTCTGGTAATCCTGTTGTGTATTTTACGACGAATCCGTCCGGGATGTTATGGCGGGAGTAGAGGCCATATCGCGCGTACCGTGGGGTAATAAAATTGAACCACAACGGTCCGATCCAGTATCATACGGACGTACCGTTGTCCACACTGACACCAACATAGCTTGAATAAGAAAATCCATTTACTAGCTAGCCTTTGAGACATTTATTCGCAAATTGTATGTTTTATAAGAGACTTCTGTGGTGTTGACTGTGGCTGAAATACCAGTATCAGCAATATAGACCACCAAAAATTTCTTTCACTTTCTTAAACAACAGGCTTAGAATCCATTAAGCAGAAAGAATAAAGGACACAAGGAGGATTCAGTGAAATATTTAGTAAAATGCAAACATTAAATAGTTCCAAATTGACTCCAACATTACGATCCTTGGTCACATAATTCGCTGCGTTTAGACGCACGTATAAAAAATAAATTCTAGAAAGAATGTCCGCCGCAGTTCCTCACAGAAATAAATCTTTTGCTAATGGGTTTCTTATAAGCTGGGGAATGCACATTCGCAAAAATGGTATCATATTTCGACCGCCTAGAATTACAGGCCTATACTACAGCCTATCACTAACAAACTCTAATGTCTAACTGCTGATTTCATTATGTAGTTGCAGATCCTTATGGCCTTTTCCGCATAAAAGTGTCTGCCGGTTGAGTCACAAGCTTCTCCAACCTGACCCTCTCTCCTCTTGCTAAACCTAAATTATACTTTGCTAATTCTTTTAAAAATATTCTTAGTGAACTCGGCCTGCAGAGACTTTCAGTATTCCAAGTTCCAAATCTAATGTCCATTTTCCGTTCCATAGGTCCTTCCAAACAATTCGAGCAAGTCCGAGGCGCTGTATAACGTTCCTAACGTGTGTTTTTATGGCAGTGAATTATCCCCTCGCCCAAACCACAAGCCGGAGAACTACCCCTTGTTGGCTCTCTGCAATTGTTTACTCAAAATATTCGCGGTTACCCCGACATCCTTACATCTACGACAAAATTATTATTATTATTATTATCACCATCATCATCATCATCTCCTTTATGCAGGGCATTCACACTTATATACCTGAAACAAACCATGTTTCCAGGGTATACAACGTCGCAGTTATTCTGCGCTTATTATTCATGGCGCATATAACGCTGTCTTCAATACTACACTCTTTTGTGCTTCTACATTAGTACTTCCCGAAGTACGTGTGCTGTGCCCAATGTAGCTGTTTTCTGCAGTTCGTTGATATCGTGCTTTCCTGGTATGCTGATCAAGTATTTTCTAAAGGATTTTGAGATGGTATTATTATTATTATTATTATTATTATTATGAGCTTTTGAGCAAGCGCGTTAATAAACAAGTATTGAACTGTATTGAATTTACTTATTAATTCACTCTTTCTATAGTTCCCCCTCGCCAGAATTCTTCCCCTCCCACTCTGTGTCCTCTACTTTTCTTTACCTCATTCGGATATTTGCACAGCCGTTGAACGTCCAAGACTACTACTACTACTACTACTACTACTACTACAGCAGTAGTACTACTACCACTATTTGCAGTAGTACCACTACCACTCTTGAATCAAAAGTACGAGGTAGGAGGTCTTACAAGACGCACGTGGAAAAATAAAGGCCTAATAAGTATTCTACGTCGGAAAACATAAAACGAAGAGTCCAAAGCCGAACTCATAAAGCCTTCTATACTGCCGCATACAGCTCTGTTAATGTATTATTATTATTATTATTATTATTATTATTATCTCGGTTCACTTTAGTCTTGTAAAACACATCATGCAAGCAGATTCCACACACGTTAAATTTGTTGCAGCTGATATAAAAATTCCTATCGTCGCCACGTTTGTAACTGCTTGCTTTCATAGAATATTTTACTCATAATATGTACGCATGTTTACGATATATCACCGCGTAAAATGGTTGATAAATTACCGCCACGAAATGGTGATTAAAGGAAATTTCCGCGCCATCGCCATGTTGTAATTTAAACTTTACAAAAATACTATCTTAAAAACAGTGGCATAATTTTCTGAGATCTGTTACCTTACATTATCAGCTCGGGACCGTAAAGTGCGTGACGCTAATATCACTTCTGCCCAGGGCTGTGGAGTCGGAGTTGGAGTCGGAAGGAATTTTAGGTGGAGTCGGAGTCGGTAAAAATGTACCGATTCCGACTGCGACCTCAATTTAAAATATTAACTAGATACTCCAAATTCAGAGTCCTGTCAGCTACAATAACCATTAGACTTATTCTTAAAAATAGGATATACGTTGAAAAAGTAGCCCGATGATTCATGTGGTGGTGATATAATGTCTTATAGATTTACCATTATTAACGCATATTGAGATTTTACGAAGGAGTCGGAGTTTCAAAAATTGAGGAGTCGGAGTCGGAAATTTTGTGTACCGACCCCACAGCCCTGCTTCTGCCTCATATGTTTTGGTTTCCATCACATTATTATTATTATTATTATTACCGATTGTAGAAAACTGAAAGTTACCGCGTTTCTGTAGGTACCAGTGGCAGAACACACATACCAGTTTCCGTGAAAATCGGCCACCTGGTTGGAAGGTTTGAAACGCAGGGACGTAATGGGCGTATAATATTGTAATGGACATTTCAGAAATGGTTTTATAAAAGTGAAATTGATTGAACTGCCTTAGGATAGTGTCCATCAGCGAGATCTCCTTCAGATGATCGTGAACCCTCGATTTCAGGAACGGAAGATACCCGGGCCAATGAACAATTCCACTACATACGTACTGAATGGACAAGCTGTACTGCCCGTTAAAGGTCGCATTTTCTTTCAAGTGGTATAAATATGTATATTAAACTGCAGATAGAACGAAAGCTACTTAACCTTCACTCTGAAGGAGCAGAAGATATACTCAGTATCACTGAAAATAAGTTATTTGTATGTTCAGTTTACAAGGTGTACGAAATTCGCGCTCCAGCAAACATACTTGCATTCCAGTTTTCTCCATAGGATGCTTAAATGGTAATGTAGGTTTATAATAGGAATCGTTCGCGTACAAACCGAAGGACTTCAGTAGGCATTTTCACTGTGCGTATCTGTAGTCTGTCCGTGTACGAGCTGTGTTTCAGTGTAGGCCTATACATAACGTTGCAGATTCTTTGGAATGGAAGAGTCTCTTCTACGTTACATTCTTTGCGTCTTTTTCACGCCATAACATTAAGGTCTGTAACGTTTCCAACTTCTTCATCGTCTGTCTGTCCATCTCCTCATATCCCATATCCATCTCTCTCTATCTCAAGTCCGTAGAGGATTCCGTATTCCTCAGGAGGGACGTAACTTCTTGTAGCAGGATATGGCCGCGCATAAGTAGGAATTCGACACATGAGTCCTTGAAGCTGCCACCTATACGAGAGACCATATAACACATCGCGGGAGTATAGTGGGGTCCCGCGGGAGTGATATAGCAAGAGACTTCACTAATATCACCTCTCCTATATCACCTATTCATGTGCGGGTAGGAAGGTTGGCAATCCCGATGGAATTCAAGCAACGCTGGATCCAAAAGTTTCCTATGCTTCTGAAGCATCCAAAGACCTTTAGATGGATACCTAGATACCCTCTATAGTACCTGCTTGTAGTACTATAGGTTAAATAAAGTACATTTCCAACCCATTTTAAAGAAGAAAGCAACTCTTTCCCCCTTCACGTTTTTTGCTCAGTCTCGCTCAAGAGGAAACACCAGGCCAGTTCAACACTGTCAAAATGTCAAAACAGGTCAAATCTTTTTTTGCAAATGACAGCATTCCTTTGCGGCTAATGATTTCTATTCCTCTCAAAGACTATAAAAACAATCGACGTCAAAGTAAAGTACCACAATAAGGCCCTGTCAAAAGTAGTATGCGGTTTATTCAAAGTTCCATATTCTTTACAGATGTGTCCCCTTACAAAACTGCAAGACTTTTACTTTAAAAGGCTCTAGTGTCGTTCCCACTTCACTAACTCGAGACCGTCACTTTGTCAGTGTAAGAGAAAAAATTTACAAGTACCAAGATCGCAATGGATACGGCTCAGAGTTTTAAGAAAATCGGTAGATGATTTCCAAAAACATGTCTGATAACGAAGCTAGACAGATGATAGCAGAACACACCCAGCTTTCTGATATCATTCTTCGCGATCGGAGTGTTATTTTGATGCCCTATGGACATTATGAAACACCTTTTTAAAAAAGCGACTAAGTAGAAATTATTTATGAGCATATCCATATATTACACGGGGTCCTGAGGTCGCCCAGCAATACGGGGTAGATAACATAAATAAGAAACACTCGGGTTGCATTAAGAGCTTTCAGTTATACCATTTTTTAATTTCGTCAATTATACTAAATACAGAGGGCAACCAGTGTCAAGTATTCCCTGTACTTCCTTAAGCACCACGCTATCAAGGCATATGCGTAACGGAGGGCCAGCTCCAGGCATTCAGTCTTCATTTCGACTTTAGATGGAGGTAAGTGGTCTTGCTTCACGACCCAACAGCTCTACCCCCGTGAAAGAGCGGCACGTGCCCATTGCATAAGAGACTGGGTAGGCCTCAGAAGAGCGTCTGGACTATAAGGAGATGCCAGAAGCTTATTCTGCCTGCCAGAGATCAAGCCACGATTCCGGTGTAGTACCGGCCGAAGGGCAGTCACTGTACTGACTACGTTATCCCGACTCCATATACAAAGTAGAGTGATGCACTTAAATTGTCATATATATCAGAGTAATTAATTATATAATTACGAATCCAGAACCCAAACAGAACTAAATAAAGAAGCCCAAAATTTGTGTTCTTGTCTTCGCGGCGATGAATTCAACTGACATAGTGCATAAAATTATCTCGTTTCCCACCATTATTCAAACAGGGTTCAATTGTAATAATTATGTTATTCTCTATGGTCCTATATGGGCACGTTGAGTCAAGTCCTTCAAAATTTAACATCCACCCTGCTCTTTCTCGCCCAAAATCAATGAGTACCTCATTATTATAATGTCATTATAATGCTCAGGATAGTTTTCCATTATAGCATATATTTGTTTAAGTGTATATGCATTAGCAAACATTAAAAAAAACTCATCGATAAAGTTAAATATGAAAGTCCTCTGTTTGTTTGTCCATCATATTTCGAAGCAAATGTTTGCTATAGTAAAACTGACATTGATAAACAAATAGAAAACCCAGCCTATAGGATTATTTGATTGGTCCACTCCACAATCATAAACTCATATCCATTTCGGCTCAATCCATCTAAATACAATTTAGGCTTCCCCATACAGCCATCACACGTATATATACATGACGTCATTTGAAATGTAACTAATCAATATGGATTTCGATAGAGAGCGGTGGTGGGCAGATAGATGTTTCCATCATGATCTGCCAGCAGTTCCGATGGATATCCTGCAGGACGTAACGGCGGCTTATTACAGACCTACCACCTATTTGCATGTTTTAATAACCGTTCAAAGCTCCCGGATTGCACGTACATTTCGTCCCATTGCAGTGGGCTCTGAAGCAACAGTGGCGGTACTGCAGCAGAATACTTTGTCACCGTATTTCCAAACCAACCACCAGAGGGATGAAGAATATCCAGTAACACAAGGTTTCTAAAAAAAACATACTCTTTACTGCCACCCTTAAGTGTCTTTCTTCGGTGTAACTAACAACTCTCCCTGCATCAGCAGGCCCATTATGAAAACATAGTAAAAATACCCATTTAAAACATTACGGAAATTTACCACAGTCAAACCTAAATACGAAATAACAGTTATCCTAACCAACACTAGCACAGAAATGACATTGCATCCGCGGTGTGCCTTGGATTCTTCTCTATAACTTGTGTTCAAAACACTTTTCCTTCCAATAAATATTTACCATGTGTCTATCGCGATAGGAGTGGAAAGCAGGCAGATCTTTATGTAAGTGGTCGTTAAAACGGTCTGTTCTGAATGAGGATTTAGGTGGCCCGGCAAATTTAGTAATACACGTACTCCCCAGCACTGGGTTTCACAAAACTCCGTTCATCGACTCTCAAACAACGTTAACAGTCGCTCAGCAGTGTTACGAGAACGCCTAAAAATGTAACTTGCCTGTAGTAATCTGTTCGGTTCCGGCCTCTTACGGCGGACTGAACAGAGTACACCCAAAATTATTGCGTCAGTTACCGTTCACTAATGCCACCATGAACGATAATCGAAGCTTCTAGAACCACGCGAATAAGTCGTTTAGTAGTTCCTAGCTACATTTCGAATCTTAATCCCAGTTTTCTTCTAACTACAAAAGGAACGTTTCACGTCTTTTAAAATATGACGCCGTGTATGTTAATAAATCATTGCTGAAGTTTCGGAAGAGTCAAATGCGTCGAACCTCCGGTGCAAAACCCCCATTCGTTTTTAACTTCTTGGACTTCTCGGGCCCTGAAGATAGAGACAGCACTCCACCCACGAGGCCTGTAACTATTTATCCACCTATAGAGCGTCGTATCCAGTGAGACTTGAATCTTCATCGATGCCGCTGTAAAAACCTCAAATTTCGTATAGACGACTAACTTTAGTCTGTTACGCTCAAATTTTCCGATGCGCAAAATTTAATGTCTTTACACGCGGAACCATACTTGAATTCCTTCTGACATTTATCATTAAATACCATGCACTTTGATGTAGAAGGCACTTCGAAGATGCCACATGCCTATATGAAATTTAATACTACTCTAAACATTTCTCTGTGGATAAATTTCAGTTACGTTTTAGGGTCGACACTGCGATTTATCTAAATGTTGCGAACCCGCGTCTCTTTATCCATTTCCATTATTATGCAGTACATACTCACATAATACTTAAAACATGATTTCCCAATCGCCTGAGGCGAGAAAATATTCATAATTCCGAATTTCTAAATTACTTGGTTGATGTCAATACGCTGGCAGAACATTTCCTTTTTTTTTTTCTTTTTCTTTTTCCTTACGTCAACTATAGGGTGGTCAGATGAAGGGAACTGGCAACGGTTTAAACACGGAGAGGAACAGATCACAGTCCTTTAGAAATATTAATGAGATTAAAATTCCGACACCGGAGTCTCTTTTCCAATACTTCCGTTTCACTACTTCAATTCAATTCCATGTTCCTCTTCCGCAACTACATAATCCCTATACTTAATAGAAGTTTAAAAAAATACAAGCTTACGGTACATAACAACCGATATCAGTATTGTGTCTATTTTATATGTACTATATACATTACACATACAGAGAGGAAATTAGAATCTTAAGACAGATTTTACGCTAGCAGCTCGTATTATAACGTTCCGTGTGAATTACGGTTTAAATTAACTTAGGTACAATCTTAAATTGGGGTGACGGTGCACTACAAGCCGGAAGGTCGCGGGTTCTGTTCCTCATGGCGTAATTGGAATTTTTCATTGACATAATCATACCGGTCGCACTATGGCCCTGGGATCGACTCACTCTCTAACAAAGATGAGTACCAGGGGTATGTCCCGGGGGTAAAGGCAGCTGGTGCGTAGGGCTGACAACATTACCACCTTCATGTTCCGACTGTCTAGAAATTCTGGGAGCCTCAGCCTACCCCAGCCTAAGGCCTGTCCAGGCCTGTAATAGGAGAGCTTTTAGCTTTTGAAATCTTAATTTATTCGTCCCGTTGTGACAACAAACAAAGATACATTAGAAGACCCACAATCACAACTAAAAATGTTTAACATGTACATATAATGTGGTCATAACATGTTTCGGCCGGAATTGTGTATTAGCTGACGATGGCCAATTTCGGCCAAGACATGTCGTAACCACGTTACATTTGTATATTAAGCCTTTTTGTTGTGATTGACGGTATTTTACTCTATCGTTACTTATATAATTTCTACTGTATTTGTATATATTCCCTACCCTCTGTTTGTGATTGTTTTATATATTTGGATTGTCAGGAATTCCTCTTAGACAGCTGATTACAAAGGATCCAAATATATCATTTAGTTAGAGGCTAAGCCGCCTTTTCGTCCAACATCTATTGTTTCTGTTATGTCGCGTAGTGTGCGAGTGTGTGGCTGTCTATGTAATTTGCGTTGAATTTGATTTTTGTGCTAGTTTTATTGTCGGCCATTGTTCTGCTATAAAAATTATAATTATTAATATCACTAAAGCTGCAAGTAGACGCAACAGCAGCAGCAGCAGCAGCAGCAGCAGCAGCAGCAGTAGTAGTAGTAGTAGTAGTATACGAGTAGTATAAATGTGTTTCAAAAATGACCCGGAAGGCTGCTGACTTGTCTAATCGCACCCTGCAACATCCATCAACAAAGATATTTTTCTAATTAACCGAAATGGCAAATTAGGAAACCCCGGTTGTAACCACACCAATTAAAATGTATGGCATTTTGGAGTGCTGCAGCAAGCTTCAGGAATATAGTAATACGATTATATTCTCAGACAAATTCTCCAAAAATTGATTTCTGGGGGACAGCAGAAGTGTCCGGGAGCTAAACTGTTAGCAATGTGGTTACGAAGGGAAATGCTCATGTATCTGACGACAGAATGGAGAATACAAAGCCAGTATGGAAATTTTCGACGAAAGAAAAATAACAGATATTCAAAGAAAGTCTTATGATCGAAACCTTGCAAGTAAAACTTGTGTGACCGATTATCCATGGTTCGAGACCAGACTTCACTTATGCTCGACAGATGTGTGTTTGGATAAATGTGTTTGGAAAAATTACTTCAAAGTCTTTAGAAATGGAGCAAAACAGTACGGTGCGTATAATGGCCATTGGTGCAGTGGATCGAGATGTTTAGTTTAGTTAAGCCCAATGGTTTCCTTCTTGGGCAGCGTTCACAGCGAGTGTTCGGACATCACGGTTGTTGACACTTCCTCGATTGCAGGTCTCGTTGTAGGTTCACGACAGCACTGTCACAAAGATGGCTTCAACCACACTTAGCTAAGGGTTAATGACTTTAATGGCTTGCTAAATACGACGCAAACAAAGAAACACTACATAACATAGCTGGGAATTGGGAACACGTCTCTTTCTTCCGTTAGGAAGGCATGAGTCTTGATGCTACCCGAGACTGGGGACGCCGATACTTCGTTCTCGGACTTCTACGTGCCAGTCTTGCGACATAAGAGATGGTAGCGCCTATCAGGAATTGTGGTGACAAAATATTACAGTACCATACACAATTGACTGTTTTGAGCAGATAAACCTCATATGTTGAATAGCAAAATAAGCAGCGTTAATAAATAAATTGTGACAGTCATGCCATTACTGTTACAATCTTGTCGGTAGACCTACACTAATGTCTCCTGTGGTCACCACATGTAATACTCCCGCGAGTGGAGATCATGGTCTCCGATTAAGAGATTTGGCCAGTTATACTGCAATCCCAAAATAAACTGGCAAGAAGATATGGGCAAAGCCATGGGAATGAGTGAGCTGCGTGCAAGTGGACAGAACAGGCAGACATTACTAAAAACTGGAAACTGACAGAAGGTCACAGCCTCAATCATCGCATAATGATAGTGATGACGATGCTGATGATGAACACTTACACAGTTGCCGCAACCACTTTCCCCATCACTAAAGTTTACTATTACTACTACCAGCACTACCACCAGCGCCACCTCAACCACCATGACCACCAACGCATTCACATATAATTCTTAATGCCGTAACAGTTTAATGTTTGAGGTCAGTGCATTGTCTTATGGAAATATGTGCGCTGAGCCACAAAATCCAATGACTGTCGCAAAACAGTGCAATATCGCCATTTAGAAACAGCGAACAAGCATCAGAAACTACAGCAAGCTCACGTTACGGATTACAGTTACAGGACAGGTATCTGACTATCCCATTACAGGTGCATCCTTATCACTGCAAAGGTCCTGTTAAAATCGCTCTGCCTTTCCGTCTGTATGCACATAGACAACTCCAGAAGTCCAGAAAGATTTTAAATAAAATTTGATATTGGAGAACGTTACACAAACCTGACGAGCTACTTAAATTTCCATTTAAATCGGGTACTTTAAACACTGACCCTACATGGAGACTTGCATGCATTTCTGCGTGCATGGGCTTATGCATGTCTGTTCCGAAAACATGGGCATTCGCATTCCTGCTCTGGGCGCATGCGTGGTGGCAACCATGCTTTGAACGTAGGCGTGATTGCTATCACGCTTTGTTGTAGCACTTTTGCTTTGGCAAAAGAAAAGGTGCCGCGAATTCGTCATATGATTTACTCTACGCTTACATTTTCTAATTTTTATTTATAAAAAAAGCAGTGAACTTGCATTTTGTAATGAAATTCTTGAAATCTTTTTTATCAGTCCTAAAATTATATCTACTTCGTTTCTACCAAAATGATTTTTCTCGATTTTTACACATTAATATTAGTAATCGTACCACTAGCCTAATTTTGCTCTTGATTCACCGTCATAAACAATTTTACAGGAATGACCTTTCGTTTTTCTAGATTCTTCTCGCCTGATAATAACGAATGTACTAAACCACACTTCAGACGAAAAAGTACATAGCGTGGAATCTGACTTTTTCTCCCGATAATAGACGAAACGGTTTCCGACAGAGCAGACCTACAGCTTAACATTCCATTCAGTGGTAATTACAGGCCAGTGTTCCCCAAAACATTGTTTCCGGAGTATCTGAATCTTGTTTAAAGGAACACTGTAGGACTTTTTGGAAGGCCCGACGCCGCGGCAAAACCTTCACCTACACAAGCCACCACAGACACAGAAAAAAACGGATAGAACCATGCCCTGAGTGGAACTCGAACCTACGACCTCAGTGCCCGAGCGGTAGAAGATGGTCTGTCAACGTTCTAATGAACAGCGGGGATAAGCGGTAGACCTAATACAGCTAAACTTGACCCTGTGCTTAATTAAGTACCGAGCCGTTAAAACATACGACTGAGTGGAGTTATATAACTAAGTCCTGACTTTATTGAAAATAAGTATTAACATTCTTGAATGTTGCCTTAGGAAAAGGGATTTTTCCTTGCCCGAATCCAACGATCTATAAAGTGTATCTTCTTTTTACTGCACAGGGTCTAGTTACATTCTGACCCGCTATACCTAACATTAATTGTATTTCCTAACCCCCTTGCATCCCCGTCCCCTTTTTGTCCGTAACACACCTTCATTTCAACGTCCCTCGGGACTTAAAATACAGAGAGAATAAAAACAGCAGGAGTAGGCTGCAAGTTGAGACCGGCAAGTGGGAAGGGGGCAGGCGGGAATTCCTGTGGGAACGTGCCGCCCGTGAGTTGTCCAGGAGAGAACGAGAGAGGGAGTAAAAGGGGTGAGTGTGAGGTGGGGGATTCAGTGGTTCATCTGTTGACCGATTGCGAGCCACCCGAACCTCCGGCTGGAATCCCTCATTTGTCCCGGAATGACGTGTGGGTGAGAGAGATGGAAAGAGACCAACAGGGGACGGATTTGTCAACTGCCTGCTTCGCTACTACAAGCCTAACATTCCAACTGCCAAGATGAGATTACTCCGGTATTATGCTGATATTTCACTAGTTTACCGAGCGGGAGAGGGACGAAGAGAGAGGTTAAATGATGCGTTTTGCCTGACCCCAAAGGGAGGATGAAGGGGCGGAGGAAATAAATAGGGTTACGCTATCATAATTTGTGGAAAATATGAAATGATCGAAGACAATTCTGGAAACACGACACAGTCGAACCCACCCTTAAAAATTTGGTACATCAATTTGCTGTCACAATTGAGATAATACTAACGATGAGCAATGCTCTTCAAACTGCGACACACAACTTCACGGGCAAAGTAATTACTTGTTTAACAATGTTTTATCCTATACGGTATTCATAAACAAGGACAGTTGATTGGAGTTACTAACGAAGAACGGTAAAAGAAATTAAGGTGGGAAAGACATGACAATATGCGATCCAAAGCAATTTTTCTGATTACATTTCTTATTCGGACAGGATAAGTGCAGAACAATGGTCCTCAAACTTCCCCTTACAGCGGATCCCCTCTTTATTGATGTGGATACCCTCCCAAAATTATCTCAGCTTCTGGTCCTCTCACGCACAACTCGCGCTAACAGTCTTAATTTCGCATAATTACAAAGGAGAAATATCTATGTTTAAAACCTAAAAAGCTCTATTATGTCACTATAAAAATTCACTGAAAAAATTATGATTTTCCTAGCAGTAATGACAATAAAACTAACATAAGGAAAAGCCTGCAAAAAAAGCTTCATGTTCTACTGAGCAGGGCCTACTCAGCTCGGAGATCCGCCGGCCACAACTCGTGAATCCCTGGTTGATAAACACCCTCCTATACCGTCATTCCAGATCGACACATTTTGTAAAATATTACAATTATCCAATACAATATATTCCACTCTAACTTGCAATAGAAAGAGAAAAATAATGTCGCGAATCCCACAGCTAGGTCTGGCGGACCCCTAGGATTCCGCGGACCACACTTCGATAACCACTGACGTAGCCACGTTTCTCCCATTACAACGTTCTACCCTCTATATTACACCCTTTATACGCTCAAAAGTGGATAACACTACATGAGAAATACATGTAAATCTCTAACAAGCAGACTATGGTGTATGAACACAAATAGAGCGATTTAATTTTCTTCTCATTCAGATATGAAATATGATGTTATACTGGCAGAGAAAAATCAAATTCCTCTGTGCTTGAATGTTATACCGCTTAGTTCGGCCGCACGTTCGTATGAAACTTCGGTACTGACGCGAAATAATCTGGTAAACACGATTCAAAAACGATTATCTTCATACTTCTAACAAGTTAAGTACTGGTACAATACTTACATACACATACGAGCGTACTTCGTTGCAGAACACAAAACACGGCTAATTTTGTAAAGACCATAATTTGCGGTACATAGAACACAAATCATTATGCAACGATAAAATGCTTATTGTTAGCTTCACTAATTTCTGCATCCTCAGACGGGCAAAGTTTAGGATATTTAGAGCAGTCGCTGAAAATATCGCCATCTTTGGCCACGTTCACGACGTGAAATGAATATATTACGTATTAAAATGAGACGAATATGAGAAGCTTAATAGAACGAATGGAGAAGACTGTTAGAATCATCGGAACTGAGAGTGTAGACAGAGATCCTCGTTCCTAACAGGCCACGTTTTCCCAGTAATGTATTTTGTCCCCTGAACACATTCAAATGTGCCATGCAGTAAACAAATCTGAACACTATGTTTTCCTTATGTTTTAGCATAAGCCGTCATACTGATCAATAGTGACAATATTTAAACCGAAAATCACGGTATAGCGGTTGGCACCCTTGAGTAGTCGCATTCGGACATCTGGAAAGTGCCAGGTTCGAATTTCTGTTCGGAGGCCGACTATCCTGTAAGAAACATTTTGTAGTTTCCCTCAGCTCCTCCATAAAATACTCGGAAGTATCTCTCATAACAGACGACGTCTCTGAGTAGATATTTTACAAGAACAATGTACCTCTTCTAAACGAAAATAACCGTTGAAGGTGGTGCCACAGCTCAAATTCGATCCTTAAGAAGCAAAAAAGCGACAAACCGAAAGAGTGTTCTATGTATACAGCACTTCGAATTGATTGGTAATATAAAGTTACATTATAATATCGTATGTCGTCTAAAATTAATAAAAATGTGGGGCCATTCGAAATTTGTTATGTTTTCCCACGTCATAACAGTCACTAGCTCCGTAAACTGAATCACTGCAGATAGAAATGAACCGGGTTCAGGCTTGAAAGAGTAAAATTAAGTAAGAGTCACAAGTTCCACCAAGAACTTGTTTCACCCACTTCCGGTCTTGCAGCGGCAAGGAAAGAGGTTTGCCTCTTCTCTACAGTGTTCAGACCGGCGCTGCAGCCCATACGGCCTCCTATTTAATGGGTACCAGAGGCGCCTTCCACACGCGTAAAGTGGCCGGGGCCTAAATCTGACCACTCGCCTCCATCTAGTGCCATCTACTCGTCCATATGCCTTCATGGTGCACGCAGGGACAACTTCACCTTTCAGTGGTCCAGCGTTTATCGCTTCAAAATTGTATTTTTATTTTCTCACGACCTATTGAATTTGTAACTGACCCAATTTAAAATGTAACTAAAAGCCGCCAAGTTGCGCGGATCACTGCTCCAAATCATACTCCCTGCGAACAACAGACTTCATAAACACTTTTGTAATCTTTCCAGATCGCACAAAGGCATACCGGATCGTATGTGCTAATGTTCATTCGCTACGGGCTTAATAAAGCGTTCTTGCGTTTGGGAAGCAGTAATTCTGGAAAGTTTATATGCCATTATCCGCCACTGATTTACAATTAAAATATCAATTTCACCCCCCACTCCATTCACGAAAATTGACCTCAATGTTTTTTTCTGTGGCGCAACAGCCGAACTCGGGTCTAGGCCGCCTCGTTGTTCAGGTTTCTAAATCGCACACAATTAGACGCACACACCCAGTAGGACTTCTCTGAACGAGTGACCCGTCCGTCGCAGAGCCCGCTATCTACACAACAAAAAACAAACACAATACACGAACATTCATGCCCTCAGCAGGTCATTAAGTAAAAATGACAGCCACTTCGAACTACTTTATACAGACAGAAAGAAATTTGCGGAAAATGCATTCTATTATTATCTGTGGAAAAAGAATCATAAAATAAAATACAGATACACATATTTGGAAGACAGCTAACAGCGTTGTTTACAAACATCCAAGTACTTTGAGCACATAGGCCTACAGTATTCACATTCGTCCTAATTACCATTATACTAGGCACTAGTATTCCCGATAAACCGAGTTAGTACCTAGTTAGGTGTCCTGCAAGTCCTTAATGATTGTTTTCCTCCATGAATATGCTAAGAAACAACTCATCGTACAATTCTTTATGACCTCTTCCTTACGAATAGTTTTCAGTCAACATACATGAATATTCTTCTGCCTGATTTGATGCTATAGGCCCTCCACATCTTAAACACAGTCATTAAATAAAGTAAGAATTAATTAGCCAGTATCGTCATTATCTCACCGTATTTTAAATTCGTATGTTCTTATAAGTATGCCTACCCACATAAACTGCCACAGCCGATGAAGGAGGAAGTGCAGCCACAGGACGCAGACATTTTAGTGCGTTACTCCAGCAAATAATAGGAATTAAAGCCTTCTGGTCCATCTCCACGCATGCTGAGAGGAACACAGCACTGACCATTGTCATTGAGAAGCTTTCATCAGTAAAATTTTTGCAGGTGCTGGACGCCAATTAAGACTGTCTTCGATGTGTGTTCCGACAGCATTCACACGAGTTGCTGGTTGTCCGACACAGCAGCCTGCACTGGGCCGATAATATCCTTTGTACAGTCTAGATCCACTCCCCACTAAGCTGCACCGTCAACATGTGCGGGGTCACACTTGTAAGTACCGTAAGGTCAGTCAGGGCTGAGGAGACTGCTACATAAAGTTAAAGGGCTGTATGAAGTGGGCTAGAGCTGAATTTGTCCCTGTACAATTCATGTTTGAGATGACATGGTTATTAACTCCCACTGACTTCCTGCAACATACTGGAAAACATGTTGGCTTGTTTGTTTCCCAGTTTTGATGATTCCTTATCCACCGCCCTGCTTACACAGCATCGAGTAACAGAGTTACTATAAACTGTAACAAGCGAAGAATGTGCAAAGGAATGGTCGCGGGCTGCCTGAAGTTCCCAGCTGTACAACCGATGAAACGTGTTTCAGTTCTAGGCAGAAGGTACCGATTTTTCTCTTCTCCAAACGGTGCAGAACACTTCTGCCAATCAGTCTTCTGGTCAGCAGGTACCGTGGCAGCTTTCACTGGAGGTAAGGCTGCCGGCGACTGAAGCTGACCAGTCAACCCTACCCGGTGCCGAGGTTAAGAATGAGTGGAGCTATAACTCTGTTCCCCCTTATGCTTTAAAGTCGTGCAAAGGGACAACTTTAATCTTACCCCTCTAAAAATTCAGAACAGCCGCACTCCGACACCCAGTATGAGCGCTCAAAACATACCGTTCGTACATGGCAATTTCACATATCGGTACGTGTGTTCATGAAGCAAAGTTTCCGTCCAGCAAATTATAGTTATTCAGGTCGTCATAAAATGCCCTACATTTATGAAACGGAAGTGTAAGTCCCTACACACACTACACGGTCACTAGACTCTACCCTCAGCCTACTCAGTTCATAATCTTTATGTGTACCATATCGTTGGGCTTAACATCAAATTATAATAACAATAATAATAGCCGTGCAGCACAACTTCAGATTTATATAAAAGTGAGATCTCACTTATATATCAATAACATTGTATAATGACCTGTATGAAGGGACTCTAAAAGATACACCTAATGATGGCAAAGATAATTGCCGAAACACGTTGTGTAACTATGTATAATGTGACAATTGAATAAACATCACGAAAAATCTGAAGTTCTACTGCACGGCTGTTATTATTATTATTGTTATTATAACTACTCGGTTCAATTCACACATCAGAAGCCAATTCTCTAACATTCCCTTGCGTATTCGCCTCCTACTTGCACAGACAATTCCCCCATCAGCTTTTCTTTTTAACTTCACGAAAGCGAATTTGTACGCATTTATTTTCCTCCAATTGCATCCCACTAAACTTATTCCTCCTAAAAATATAAATGAAAACTTATCCTCGCCCAACTATTTTAGACCAAATGTTTCAAAGTTCAAATTACAGCAGTATGGGGTTACCGCAATATCCTGTGCCAGAATATTTCCTACGCTGATGGAGAAAAGATTAATCGCAAAGCTCATGTTTCGAACGAACAACCTACGTCTTATCGTAAATGTAGTTGTAAAAATTAAGTATAACCGGGATCAGCAACAACGAAGCTGGCAAGTATGGCACTCAAACGTTCAGGGATTTATTAACCAGCCTTATGGTTCTTTGCTGACACGGAGCAGGCAGACGGAGCGATATGTACAACTTCCAAACACAGGGCTACTTCCTAGTCCGGAAACTACAGAACCCACAAAGTTTTCCACGTGGAGTACAGACCTATATGTATCAAGTGCCCCTATAGATTATGAATTTGAATTTAATTTCTTAGATCGCAGACGATGTTCTTCCTCGATGTCAGTGATGGAATATCTTAGCAAATCTTGCACGACATTTGAAGTTTTCACGATAATACCATACGAAATTGCACCTTCTCATAGCCCACAAGACAACAGCCTAAATTAAAGCAGTCTTCACTGATAATAGGCCTAAGCCTTTAAAATTTACTTTCAATGACCGAAATATGACAATCAGTAGGCCTATTCGTCAATACCACACAATTTCAAACTAGTTCCGATATTACCATGCTAATTGCGTGCACGAGTATAAACACTTAAAATAAAACAAGACTTCAAATGGTGTAGGCCTACTCTGGGAAGTATTTCACACACTTCACTAGGCATTCTTTACTTTCAACATGCCACACGTACGGGCGTGCGGTATACGAACAGACGTAATTTCGTTTACTCTCGTAAAAAACTTAGGCTTTTCCTAGCCCGAATTTCATCAAATTCACCACTGCTCAGCAGCACCATGTGCAGATCTCTTGTACTATATTTTACCAAAATTGGACAAGCAATGTCGCAAGTACCGGTAGATATTTATTTACGCCCCTAAGTGTGGCTTTCATTGCAGCAGTTTGAAAGAAGCTCAGAATCACTGAAATTCTTGCGGACATTTCTTGTACCGAATTTTATCCAAATCTAAACAAGTATAAGATAGGGATAAAAATTCATTTATGCTCACACATGAAATACGAATTTCAATGCACCGGTTTTCATTAAAATCGCCAACAGCGCGTAGAGATCTTTTACGCCGAATTTCACTAAAATCGGTCAAGAAATACAGCAAGTATGAATGTGAAGTCTCTTACGCCCGTAAGTAAATATGGCTGTCACTGAGCCGATATTCAGGAAATACACATTTCCGTGACAACTTTCTCTGAAGAACCCAATAATTAATTTCACGAAAATCCTACAAAAGGTTTAGTGATTGATATAAGGTAGCAGATTGACGAACAAAAGGAAGGACGCGATCTCCACATAAGGAATTTCTTTTTACTTCCCGAAGAACGCCTAAAACCTACAGCGATACAAAAACACGCAGGCCTAACTTCGGCATCCTTTGGAAATGTCATAAGAGACTTCTGTTAGGCAGCATTCTAATGTCCCCAAGCTGTTCTTAGAACTGCAGCACGGACATAATCAACCAGTAGGTTACCCATTGAAATTCAAAGGAGAAATGTGACAAATCCCATCTCTACTTATTGGTCGACACAATAACAGCGATGGAACCGTATATGCCAATGGCTGTTATTGCTGCCATCTAATTGCGTTACCGGAAGTAACTGAGATTTGGTTTCCATGGAAACGCACAACAAAATGAAAAGTATCCCGACAAGCAAAAGACGTCCTGCTTAGATTAATGACACTCGAATAATTATAACGATAAGAACAGTATCACAAATATGCGGCACGTTTGAACCGAACTGCCAAGTCAGCTGACGTGTAATCAGATGAAAACTTATCTCGATAGGCGTGTCCAGCAACAAAACGCCAACCATTCTTTGACATTCTTTGCTCATGTCGATACCGTAACACAAGGTGCAAGCAACAGTGCAGTCCAGCTACTGTACAGGTAGCTCTCGTTTTACGCCAGAGTTACGTTCCTAAAAAACGTCGCGCAAATCGAATACCAAATTCCAATTTAAAACAATGTATTTCCTGGGGTTGAGGGAACTTACCTCATCCTATATAATGTGTGACTATACCACTAGTGGACATACGGACCCGTAGAGTAGGCCTATATATGCACTGTATATACAGTATATATGCATTTCTATACAGTATACATATATTTCTGTACAATATATTTATTAAATATACAAAATTAAAAAACCATCAACAGCCAACGTTATATTATTACGTTCTTTATTAAAGATAAGAGCTCTTATCTTTAATAAAGAACATAATAATATATCGTTGGCTGTTGACGGTATTTTAATTTTGTGTATTTAATTTATACACGCCAACTGGGAATATGAATGTCAAAAAAATATATTTATTCATTTCTAATGCAATAAAATGTACATTCATAGTTTTTGGTACGGTTCATTCGGATAGGACTGTGGTAGTCTTGCTAAACAAACAAGACCTTTACTTCATAACTTAACACTTTCTTTAATTCTACCAGCATTATCACGAATTTTATATACGCTACTACGAGCGAGTCTAACATTACGGCATATAGCAACCATTCGTTCAGCTTTTTCACGTCGACTTATTACGTGTAATTTCTCTTCAGTACCAATTGTCTTTCGCCGATTTTTCGCTTGGATTGCACTAGGTGATGCAGATTTACGTCTCTCACTCATATTGGTCAGAAAAGCCAATGCTGCTGAAGAGAAAACTAAATGAGAGGCTGCTTAAATCACTAACGTAATCACTCCATACACGTGATTGATTGCGTGACAGTGACGTCACTTCCTGCTAAACTACAGAAGCGCGACCACGGATCATCTATGCCAAATAGCGTTATAACGAAAATTAACGCCTAAATTCGAAAAGTACTGTAGATTTTCAAGTCGCGTTAAAGCGAAATCGCCCAAACGAAATCGCGTAAAATGAGCGTTACCTGTACTTGGCAGTAAATTAACCGATATTAACATGCAAATTAAAACACTGATATACTTCAGTAGCAACTGAAGCTTAACCAAGATTCCTTCTGAAAGTTGACATACGCAGTTCATGCTAGATGAGTCTCATAAGTATTTACACTTCACATCTCTGACCGTCTCTTTCATCAACCGCACAAACGTTCCACCTTGGACAAGTCAGTTATAATTCATGTCTTAGTAGCATTTCAGATTAATTTATTCTGTAGGCAAAATGAAATCACCATCAGGTATGGCTGCAGGCAACAAGAAATATATCACTGTATGTTAGGTATTATACGAGCTAAGAAAATACGTCTTAGCCTATGGCAGTTACAATCCCATTCATCTCCCATAACAGTAAAGACTAGCGTGGTACAGGATCTACTCTTGTACGAAGCACGCCAGTACAGTACGAAAGGTTCAGCTCTCTTCTCATACGTATAAGCACACACAGAGCAATAAATGCAGCGGTATAGCCAGATTGGTATTGACGTTATGTTTCTGTCGGGCTTGTGTCGTCATATCAGAATACGCAATTAGATTTAGTCACGGTTATAATTAGGATAACCCCCCCCCCCCCCACTTCTTCCTCCACTCGCCCTCTTGCGTCGATTAAATTGCTGACAGCGATTAGATTAATTGCAAAAACTTGCAAGAAATGTGCAGTTCTCGATTAAATGGTCAATAACATGCCACAAAGAGAATTCAGTCACGTATTTTTGATAAGATGCTTCCCTTTAGCTGTCTGTTTTTTATGTTACAATCTTGAAAATCATTTATTTTACAGAAAAATTACAGAAATTAACACAACATTGTCATTATCATACAGCCTATTAAATCACGGCTCACGTTTTAAGATCACTTTTTCAAATCGCGGGATAATTTCCCATTTTACAACAGCCCAACTGAATTCTCTATATTTCACTGATACGTTTCCTAAAACATGTAGCAGGCACACCTGCAGCAATTAAAGTTCTGGAAATTACACTGCTAGTATCCAGCACCGACGAAATTAATGACCCAACAAAGAAACAAAAATGTTTTCTCTTTCTTCTTTAATAACCACCTTGCTTCTGCCACTACAATTATTACTACTGTCACTATTACTATCCCATAAATATACTACTAAAAACTACTACTACTACTACTACTACTACTACTACTACTGCTGCTGCTGTCATTACTATTATCCCATAAAAGTACTAACTATTACTAGCGAGAACGATAATGATTGAACATCTGCCATAAGAAATTAAAGCTAAGAAAATTCTGAAAGATAAACCAAAACTGTGGTATTCAAGTCGTAGTTCTCACACACTCCGAGTTGATAACCTTGATTTCTACCTCCATCTTGATCAATCTAAGAAACGATAGCATACTCACTTGAAAAAGGGGGCCTATTGTTAACCTTATGGCTCTAAGTTTGCAAGATAAGGACAGAAGTTCATGGCACAAAGAATGGTGATGACGAGAGATGAATTTTATACGTGAACTTGAAAGAAAAACTATGTACCACTAATTATCATAAAAGGACATATTCGTGATCTTAAAAAAACCAACCATAGAAACTACTGAATATTGCAAAATTGGCTATAAAACTCCGACTAATTTAAATGAAGGCAATCTTTTGACAGCCAACAGCAGTTTGTGTTAGTAACTATTTGCATTGCGCCAAAGCCGGGTGCTGTCTCTCTCATTTCCAGCAGGTAACAGTCTAGATTCCTTCCATGCAGTCTGACATTCTAAACACAATACTGGAATCGCAAAATTTTCCCACACAGGTTTGTCAGTCACCTTGACTCATAGCACGCAGAGAACCCATGGACTTTTGAAGGAACCTGAAACCTACAACATTTGTTTCCATCGCACAACTATTAAAAAGGCACCGGTAAGGCGTGCATAGCGAAGAAGGCCTTTGCGAATCGAACACGTTCGCAAGCAGGTATTAAACAATCAGAACAGACATAATTGTTCCCTCATAGAATATTTAGTATCCATAACTATTACAATATTGTTGTTCGAATGTCTGAAGTACAGGTATTCCCAAACCGGGATGCATAACCCATACGCGTGTTTCACGTTCTGGAGATCAGCGAGCAATTCCAAACTACCCTAACTCATACGCCAACTGGAACTGCCGTACACCTGTTCGGGAACTACGGAAAAAAACAGGAACCAGTAACCTTCATTTTCTGCAAGTTACCAAATCCGACAGCATCATCATAATACAATACACATACGCACAAGTTTCAATCCCATACAACCAGTTGCTAACTTGGCTTTCACACGTAGAATCCTTTTCTATAAATAATGGGCTCCTTCTGACGAAGCTGACATGGCTTTATAACCGTCAAGGTCTAAACGTGGTACGTACGGAAGCCAATCTCAATTCCAGATTACTGAGATATGTTGGTACAACCATCGGACGATATTCCGCGAGAATTCGAGATTTAAATGTCCCTGTAAGTGACCTAGAGCTGCGAATAAGCACTAAAGCAATTCAACAAGCAGTGCATTGAAGTTCTTCTAATACTCGTAGGAAAAGCAAGACAATGGGAACTAAAGGGAAAATACACAGTACACACGCACAACACTCACATACTTTTTAAGGCATATACAAATGCGTTTAAGATTTCGTACACTGAACACTTTCATGAAAAAATGTGTGCTTGTTCATGTGCTGAACAAACTGCAGCTGACAGACGTAAAGATATATTTACACCGACAACTGTATTGTGTGGAGGACCACATATCGATTGAAATTCTTGGTTGACTGTATTCGACTAATCGATTAATTGAAAGACTAAAGATACAGTCTTCGATTAGAACATTTTGAAGCATGCTCCGACAGAGAAAAGCGGATAACCAGTCTAAAGTTACGTATTCAAACTTGCCTGCAATTTGTATCAATATCCTTTCTACAAGATTTCATAATCTGCTTAATAATTCTAGTTTTTCGTAATTACTGATTATTTACTGGTCTGAATTGAATATGGGTATGAATATGAATATGAACATGAATATAAATATAAATTTAAATATGACCTCGTATTTAGTTACTAGTGGTCAAAGGATCCGTACATAATACTTCGCTACTCTTGTTATTTTCAGTAGAGGGACAGCAATTCTGGCGCAGCCATGAAAAGCGATCTTAACACGAATTAATATTAAATTCTTACTTGAAAAACTTTATAAAACTTCTTCTGTAACATATATGCTGCTCTCATATTCAAGGGCAAACTGAAATCTCTCGGGACCCATGGCATCACCTGTTTCAACTCATTCAATAAGTTTCGCGATCCACAAAATGCAAGTAACATCTTCAAGCCTAAGCTACTACTATCAGCTTCCAGAGAAGGACTCTGTTCCACTCAGTTGGATTCATGTTCCTCCGTACAGAATTCATCAGCACTCTGATTAGGTGCTTTGGGGTACTTAACGGTGCTTTAAGCTGTGTAACTTCTCCAGTCTGTAGGCTTAAAATTTAAACTAATGAATCAGATGATTTGTGCAAGATCAAATGCAGAGTTTTTCGAAACTGTCAATGCGGAATCCACAAGTTGCGCGAAGGTAGCCTATATTATAAACTAAAATAATAACTGACCATGCATAATTACACAGGCAGTACACATCATTCACATAGTAGTGAAGTCTAGGCATTTATTTGTTCATCTATATAGTATGGGACGATGGAAGAGAAGGGATAGACTGGGTTTCCACAAAGCATCCCAATAAAACACTGTTCATCGTCCAATAAAATCAGGCGCACTATGACAACTGGACATATTGTAACGCGGTGATGGTGCCGTAGCTACATATAGGCCATTCCTTAATAACATTAACGTTACATAGCAGTATTCATACGCAGTTTTATGTGACTTCCTTGCCTCTGCCCACCACATTTATACCATTTCACCGGGAGACGTCAACAAGTTTCTTAATTCGCCCATTTAGTAACTGCACTTTAAATAGCCACGCTATTGGTTATGGAATATAATTATCCTTATTTGATGTATACTCTTGGTATTTCCAGGTGCTCTTCCCTGTGATTACACAAAAGGATTGAAACCAAAGAGCTTTAAGTTTTAAGATTCGTTCCCAATGAGATGCGAAATCTGTGTTGTGAATTCAAGCAAAATCAAAATCTAGCATACAGGTGTTCTTCGTTTCTCACTAGTTATCGTCTGACGAAAAACACGCCTAATTATAACTAATATAGGCCCTATGAGGGAAGACAAATATTTTCACGTTAGTTTAATTAACAACTTTGAGAAACAATACATTCTAAATCATAAGCGGGCTTTTGAAAGTAGAAGTAGTCTGAGAGCAAAAGTGTTTATCCGAAAATAAACGACAGAAACTTCAAAATTTAAGACATGCCTTACACAATTAAATCAGCTAACCTGGACGACTTGTCTTGAGTTGTCTTGTCTACTGCGCTGCATCAGTGTTAACGGAGTACGTTACCATGCATCTTTAGCAAAGTTAAATGAAAATATTTCAATCACTGTTTTCAGATAACTTCTTCGTGTTATGCCTTCGGTTCTCACTCAAAGGTAACATGCTTACTACAAGTCTCTTTTACAATACCCACTGCAGTCACATGGCAAATAAAGCAGTTGAAATCCCTTACGTGGGCTGTTTTCCGTGTCTGTAGACGAAGCAAACTAACCTTAGGCCGCAGGATACACTTAATAGTAACGGCAGTAATGTTAATAATATTAAGATGATAGTATGCAAATAAGGAGTAATTATAAGCAAAAAAAGGAGAAAAGTAAACAAGACGAGCTACAGGATTGTTTAAACCTACTACGGAGTAATGGAGTAAACGTGTCTACACCCATTCAACCATGTACTGTCATTTTTCAAAGAAATAATAACAAAACTCATGTTTATAGGATGTTACGCCGAGTCGACAAATCTTACAACTGTTTGAACCTGAAGATAAAGGCACCACAATCCCTCGAAACATCGGTCACTATTTACCAGTCAACATGGTGTAAGATTTCGGAAGATTTGAATCTTCAACTACACGGCTGTGAGAACCTCAAATGTCTCAAAATTAATGACGACCTACTAAGATATAACCACATATAAGAATTGTATTTATGCTACACTGAAAGTATCCAGAAAACTGTGTGTTGGAGTGTGCCTGCGCAATCTCCAAACAAAAAAAACACAGTGTCTTTGCGATCCACAATATGTAAAGCTGCAGAACGTTGCTGTCTGTGTGATTAACCCCTTGCTTAGTGGTGTACTGAGTTACGGAAGTCAACACCCTACAACTTGCAAGTGTCAAGAGATTTCAATCCATGAAGAAACTCCACTCTCATTGAGGAGTCCACCAGACAAGAGCGATCAAAATAAATGCAACCGTACGTGACCATTCATTTAACATAAATTTCAAAAATAATTCTGAATTATGACACGTTCTTGTGACACTTGAATATCAAAAACCACAACTTACTATTTCAAGCTGAAGCTTTCATTTCTAAAAAATGTTTTAAGTCACAAAATTTAACAGCATCCTTTATATTCCTACATAAATGATCACAGTGGGATAAAATAAGAGAAACAATTAAAAAGCAAACAAAAGAACTCATCGTTGCAAAATTTCACCAAATAAACACGTTAAAGCGAAAGACAGGACAAATTTCACTTAAACACACAGTATCAGTGAAGCACGCCACTTTTTAGAAACAGATAACTACAACATGACGCATTCAACTCTGTAAAACGTGAAAATAAACTGCACAGTGAACGGTACTTACTCTTCAGTGCTCGTGGTTTGGCTTGCTTCCGACGCGACATCGTCGCGATGCTACGCGTCACGACGTTCGCAATCAGCCCGAGGCTGCTGCTGGAAGACGACGATGTCCAGTACTGTACAGAAAGTTTCAGTCAGAACACTGTCTAATGGCATTCACACTCGACATTATTTGGTTCTCATGTTCCTACAAATGCAGACTAACTGCTCTCTAGCGAAAAGTAAAACTCGCATGTCTGCTTGTCTCAATGTAAAGAATGAGATCGCGAAAGCAAACCGCTGGGTTAACGACAGAACACACATTTGTCAGTTACAAAAATCACCAAAATCTCAAACGTAATTCACTGTTGGCGCTTTCGTGCTCAACAAGCATGTCAGTAAAATACTTTCCGCACAGTGTCATTTAACAAGAAACATAACATGAAAGAAATGATCAGTAAATCGTAGATCTCTGTCCACTTACACCACAACAACTGTCACAACCACTTGTGTTCTCGTCTGTTTCGATTAGTTCAACCACTCAAAAATATTAGTAACTGTTGTAAAATATGGCTTGTTACTTTCGTGCGAAATCGTTATCATTGACGTGTGTTGACATTCGTCCGTAACCACGTGGATTTTAAAAAGGGAGGGAGTGCTTTCAAGCGAAGTATTTCTCGAACTGAAGAAAAGTGTCTGGCTATAAGCGACAAATAAATCAAAATTCGCATTTATTTCTCGTCTGGTTTGAAATTCTGAAGACGTATTTTAGTCGTCGAGGCATTTTACGATGTGACATCACGGCTAGTGAGCGATCAGCTGTTTGGCTTGCCTACTCGGAGTCAGTCAGTCTGCGAGACTGCTCGCTTCCCGTAACAATACGCTTTTACAGTTGGCAGGGAGATGTTTTCACCCCAAGGATTGCGCAGAAGCGAGCAGCCGGGCGCACGCACCGTCATTGTGAGGCTAGCCCCTAGGGCATCACAACCTGTGTGCCAGGCCACCCAACTAACACCTTCACGACGGTCTCATGTGCGAGACATCTAGGGGGTAGAGATGATATTACATCATTCGTCGTGCCATCTCAAGGTAGAAAACTTCACCATCGTGTAACACGCTTACTTTTCGATAAATCAGCTGACAGGAGGAACTTGCATGTTCAAGGTCTTAAAACTGTGAACGTACTAAATGCGACAATTACTGACAGTTATACACACACAGTGATACGACATGGAGCCTGTCTTAACAGTGTCAAGTGAAAGTTTGCGTTTAAATGCGAAAAGCGAGCGATTGGTGGAACTTCCAATTGAGGTAAGAGTATCTGCTGTGGTATCTACTCAGTTCTGCGTGAAATTGCAGAGTAGCAAGGGCCATCATCATATGACGCTGTGTAAGACTGCTGAGTAGCAGAGTTGTCATCACAAGACGCTGAGGGAACCAGCCTTTGCATGCTTGTCCTGACACGAATGTGTGCAGCGCTATAATTTGTAATCTCGTGTATGACCTGGATTATTGTATTTTTATTGTGTGTACTTGAATACTGGATTTCAAAAGTGATCGTTAATGTAGTCGCCTCTTAAATGTGTTGTATGCATTGGCATGAATTCTGTATAAAGCATATTTTGAATGGCCTCTCCACTGTTTTTGGATGTTACGCAGCATATATTGGTAGCTACCGACATTTCGGTCCCATTTTCAAGGGTCACGCCCATTTTGATTCAGTTTATGTAGGTGTTATATCTAAGGTCTGCTTCTGCTATAGTGCCCTCATGATTTTGATTCTGTTAACTAACTCCATGGAGCAGAGTCCTTCTTGAGAAGCCAACAGGTCCTCAGCTTTTGATTCTGTTAGTGTCTACATTATGTTGTTATCAATATTGCATTACAAAACTGTTTTCCCTTTGCAGATCATAATACACATACTGCAGTTCCTGCCTCTGTCAGACAGAATAAGTGCTTCACAGGTGTGTCATCTCTGGCATATGGCATCAAAAGACTTGAGGCTGCATGGCAGTGAAGTAGTAGTATTACAAGATGATCTGACTAGACCCTTGCATATTTTTGAAAATAGCCTTGGAACATTTCTGAATTTTCTATTCAAAGAAGTGGAACTAGGAAGAAAACTAAGTAAATTTTGGGATAGATTCTGTCCACAAATGCGGTCTCTTTCCATCCATAGCTGTGATGTGTCAGAAAAAGTCTTTGTAGATATTTTACTGAGTTGCTCACATTTAGAAATTCTCAACATAAATGGCTGTCGTGAACTTCTCATGTCAGGGCGAGTACTGGAACATACATCTGATGTTAAGCGACTTAGAATGAACCTTGTCAACCTTAGGGAACTAAGTCTTGCATCAAATAGATATTTATCAGATGCCTTATTCAATAGGTTTGTGGCAATTGCACCTAATTTAGAAGATCTATCACTGTCAGGATGCCAAATCTCATTCCATACTGGATTGTGTAAGAGATTTTATCCTGGTAGCATGTCCGAGTTGGACAACATAATGGCATCAGAAAGTGTACTGACATTCCGTAATATATTAAAATACACTGTGTCACAAGCAGGAAAGATTAGAAAGTTAAGATTTGGTCACACACTTATTGATAATTCAGCATTATCACAACTAGCAGAAGTACCAGCACTGCATCTCAGAGCACTACATCTTGATTTCTGTGACCAGCTGAACAATACAGGCATACTCAGACTCACAGAATACCAACAGACACTCACTGAATTAAACTTAAGCAATTGTTCACGTATCAGTGATGTTTCTGTCATAGCCATCTGTCATAATTTACAAAATCTTTCCATACTCAACATGCAGAACTGTCATGCCATAACAAATGTAGGTGCAGCTGAACTCCATCACCTCAGGAATCTAGTAGACTTAAACCTGTCACACTGTGAACAGGTTACAGGTGAGGGCATTGAGAGGGGCCTGTGCTCCTGTGTGAATACAAAATTCCGTCGACTGTTTCTCACTGCACTCTCTTTAGATGAGAGAACCATATGCCATATAGCTGAGGACCTTCCTGGACTGACACATCTTGACCTTGGGTGGTGTTTCAATGCAGTGACAGATATATCTATCCAGGCTATTTGCCGTCACCAAGTGTGGCTGCGATCCCTCAAACTGACACGCTGTGACAAACTAACAGATGCAGGGCTGACAGGTATGGGGTTGAGAGCAGGAGAATCAGGAGAAACAGAACAGCAGGAAAATAAAACTGAAGCTAGAGAACTGGTAGAAAATGAAATCAATGGCATGCCCTGTATTGGTAATGATGGTGTCCTACACAGTGACCGCTTACACAGGATATCACTAAGGAGTAGAGCTGAACAGGATATAGTAAATGATGCTAAAAGGAAAAAAGTTATATTGCAGATGTGTGAAGA
Source organism: Coptotermes formosanus (assembly GCA_013340265.1). Taxonomy (NCBI): domain Eukaryota; kingdom Metazoa; phylum Arthropoda; class Insecta; order Blattodea; family Rhinotermitidae; genus Coptotermes; species Coptotermes formosanus. The sequence goes on along the minus strand of BLKM01006251.1, from coordinate 523,324 downwards.
CCAGGACACTGAAGAAATAGAAAATGGTTTCTCACTTGCTAGACTGAAAGGTATGTGGAGTGTGTTAATAGTTAAATACAGACATTTGTTTGAACCTGCCACTTCAGGGTGTCATCAGAAAGCAGAATGTTTGTAATTTTTCTGTTTCTCCTCAGGTTTGCAAGAGCTAAATTTGTGTGGTTGCAACAGAATTACAGATGTTAGCCTGAAGTATGCCTTTAGTTTTCTTGAACTTCGATATTTAAATCTCAGCCACTGCCAACAGGTTAGTTTTATCAGGAAATCTAATATGTCTTGTTTCCAAATGGAGCTGATCAGTATCTTGTCTTTGTGGGTAACACAGTAGATCCTTCCTTTCTGATAACATTTCATGTGTATGTGTGTGTATGAGAGGTCTGCTGAAAATTGGGCTCTTAAAAAATTTGAAGTGTTTCTTTTTATTAGCACATTTACGTTCTGCCCTCAGGTAACACATGTAGGCATCTCAGAGCTGGCCTCAAAGAATCCAAGTATTGAAACCCTTATAATGAGTAACTGCCATAACATCACAGATGATGGGGTAATCAACTTTGTAACACATTTGTCAAGACTGAAACACCTCGACCTGCAGGTACATGTCACTTTCATAAAATGTAAAATCTCTTAAAGAATCACATTAGCTCCACATACAACACATGCTGGAAGTTAATGATCAGGTACCCAACACAGTGCTGAAAGTGGATTCTCATAATTCTTTTAAATGACATTATAAAAGACTGAACATATAGACCAGATGTCCCAGAAGTTCTAGATGAGTTTAACAGTTTTGGAGCAGGATTACCAATTTGAAATTCTGACTAATGTTAAACAAGCTTGCATTGTAGCTAAGTTTAGAAATTTCCATGTTTTGGCACACAACACAATATGTTTTATGGTGAGCATGACTTACATGAAATGCTGATTCATATTATGTTCAATTGATAAGTAAAAAATGATAAGCCTACACACTGGCATACATCATTAACAACATTATTTTTTTAGTTTTCTCTGATTTTGGGGATATAATTAACATTTTACAGTGATGCTGCTATTAGAGTACTTCACAATTCATTTTTAGTTTATTTTGTGGATTGTTGTATGTGGAGATTAAAATAAATGTATTTTATTCTATAACACTGCCACATATTATTAGGCTGAGTATGTCAAGCAGAATGAGACAGATACGACATGTAGCATGAATGAGATAGGAAATGCATACAAGATTTTAGTCAGAAATCCTGAAGGGCAGAGACCACGTGGAAGGCACAGAACATAGTAGAAGGATAATAGTAAGATGGATCTTCAAGAAGTAGAGTTGGAGGGTGTGCTGGATTTGTTTGGCTGAGGATTGGGACCAGTAACAGGCTCTTGTCAACATGGTAATGAACCTTCAAGTTCTGTAGAAGATATAATTTCTAAAGAAGCCTAGTGACTGTTAGTTTATCAAAAATAACTCTGCTCCACAGAGGTAGTTACTGTAACAGTGAGCTATGTAGTCTTATTTGTTATAGATGGGCAGGTACATACAATAGTTTCATTTTAATCATTTTATTGATATGTTAAAAATCACGTGTATGTTCACCATAGACAACGTATGTAAAAGTATAGCATCATTGATATCTCACAATTCCCCAGTGTAAACTTATTGTAAATGAGAGTGGCATGTTTATCACAGATAAAATATTAAAAATTAGTACGTTCATTGATTTATTAATATTCTGCATTGAAAATGTTCTAAATGAGGGCATTATGTTTACCACTGACAGTATGCAAGAAACTGTTATGCAGTATTTCACTACATTGTTTACACCATGCAGTTTTATTGAATTAACTAGAAAAGTACCAACAGTAATGCACAAATTTAATATATGTGACACAAAGTCTTCAGAGGTTCATTTTCACTGCCACATGTTTCAGTGGCATATATACCACCATCATTAGGAAGAGAGAGTATGTTTAAATGTTGCTTCCAATATTTATGTGAATAATTGATAGGTAACTGTGTGAGTTTTGAAAACAGTAACCTTCATAGATGCCATTTAAAAGCACAAATTTGCATTTAATTTTATGTGCTACAAGAACTGAATACTGGGTAATGACTTCCCTGCAGGGCTGCTCCCAGCTGACAGACGCATGTCTTACAGCAATTGGACAAAGCTGTTGCAGTCTGAAATACCTGGATATAAGTCAGTGCTCTGGCATGTCACTGGAAGGGTCAGAGCATTTGGAGCTACACCTGCAGTCCCTACACACACTTCACAAGCAGGGCCTTTTTTCCAAACAGCATCCCAATGCAGGTGCAGCAGAACCAAAAGAAGCACCTCCCCCTCCACCAAGAAAGTTCCGTTTTTTGTTGCGACACTAGTGATTGAATATCAGTTCTTCTTACTTTTATCTCATAACATTTGCCAATAAAATAGAAGTTTACTGCCAGTGGTAGGGTAATAATGAAAATGATGGCCAGTAGTAGGGGCTTACAGCTTAATCATTCATGGTGAGAAGTGTAACATTTCCAGCATCCAGAAAGCTGTGATTTATCAGAACTGTAACAATGGATCTTAAATGAAATAGGCTATGAAGGTGTAGACTTGGTGCATTTCACTCAACACACGGTCCAGTGATGGGATCTTGTGAACACGTAAGAAATGTTTGTGTTCTATAAAAGGCAAGGAATCTGACTAGCCTAGCTACTGCTGGCTTCCACACTCCATGGAGTTACTGAGCCCCATGGATGTGAATTGAGGGGATTTTGAAAACTCCACACCGAATTTCAGCCAGCTGAGTAACTTATCAAGAAGGGCTTTGCTTCATGGCATTACTGGAGTTTGTTAGTCAGTAAGAGATGACATATGGGAAGGCAAGTCGAGTATCAAACCCTTGATCTTCAGCACAGGAATCCAGTGCCTTACTAGACTACCACACCTTCCATTTTAAAAGTGAAAATTATGTGGATGTGTAGGCCTGTTCTTTGTGTACTATTGTAGGTGGTAAAGTGAATTACAGAGGCAAAGTTTGGTTCATGCTTGAAAAGTTTTGCAGACTCTTATTTGCCATGTTCCAAAATCAAAGTCTGGCCAGAGCACATACTGTAATATGAAATCTTATGATCTCTTAATAAGATAATGAAATAGCTGCATAGGCAACTATAAAGGTTATACAATTAAACACCGATACATTACCCCCCTTACTTAGCACCACTGTATGTCTGTAAACATAAATGCCCTATTATATGGTATTTTAATTAAATGACACTGTGTTATTATTTTGTCCAGCACTGATAATTAAAAAAATCTGGTTACTTTAGATGTAGGTAATGGGCACCACCTTGCAAACCCTCCTGCAGGCACCCTTGGTTGTGATTACAACTGTTTTACTTTCAATAATTTGAAGTATTTTTTGTGCAAAATTTATATACATTTTGTGTTCACTTTGAACTGGTTATGTGTGCACACTTTTTGCCTTGCAGAGTCGTTAATTATTTAACACATGATCAGAATGGCTACTGCATTAAAAACTGGCATACAACTTAAGCTGCATTCAGTTCAAGAACAATACGGTGAGTGCTGCATCCTCACCAAAAAAATGGGTCAGCTTAAAACACATGACACAGTACTCTGTCGGTAAATGAACAACTGAGCTGGAAGAAGGTGAAAACAGCGAAATACAGTGAAACTCGCTTAAGAAAAACCCGGTTAAGAAAATTTCCCACGTAAGAAGTCAGGGTAGAAAAGCACCAAAATTCTCCCATTTCATTAAAATTACCTTTTTAAGAAATTTCCTGCTTAAGAAGTAGGATTTTCTTGGAATTTTCAAAATTTTCTTAACAGGGTTTCACTGTATAGTAAGAAACAGTATTTATGGAATAGTTCTAACGAGAAAAGGCTTTCATCTACCAGTTGTCCTTGTAACAAAAATCTTGTCTTGTGTTCAAGGTGTCAAAATCACTAAAGAAGGTAAGGGTTTCAATGCATATGATGCAGGATAGGCTGAAATCCATTACAACCCATACCACTGAAAACTGGAAATGCCTAAACACAGTAGACAATTCTAGTATTCCCTAATAAGAAACTGAATTCACTGCAGCTGTTGGTGAATATCCAAACTGAAATTGGAAACCCTAGTAGTGACTGCTGTTTTCAATTAAACTAGTTCTTGGCACATCTCCTTTAGCTAAAGCAGTTTCTGACTGATGCAGCTCTTAGTAAACCAAATCTTTTTGCTTTTAATAGGAGCTAGTTCTTACCACAAATCGTCATTCATGGGCATTCATTACAAAGTAAAAGATGCCTTTATGATGGGTGTTTCTGTCTGTCTGTCTGTCCATCAGACTTTTTTTTGAATTAGTCACTGAGGACTTCCACTGGAAGTCCATCAGGCAATTCCAGTTTTTGGCCATATTAATCCAAAATAGAACCTACTGTACACAAGATATAACTGAACTTTTCCATATATATCATAAATCATTAGTCAAGCTTTGCTAAAGTCTGACATGAAGATCTGTGTATGGTAACAGCTGGCATTTTTTATTTTAAGCCACACTGTCCCATTTAAGGTGTACTTTACATGCGATAACAAAAGAATACTTTTTAATGTTCACTGTAAACTGTTAATCAGATTTTCATCACATTCAGTATGAGGCCTTTGCATTATGTTCATCAACCATTTTGTTTCTTAACCATACTGTCTGATTACAAAGCTTATGTCACATAAGGCCACAAATGAAATTTTTTGTGTATTGCATAGCCCACTTACGAGATTTTTTAAAAGTCGATAATTGCAATTTCCTGCTGTAAAGATGCATAACAACACGTACTGTACACAAGGTTGTAAATGAACTATGTGCTTATAAACAGCATATAATTGTCAAAACTTGAAAGTGTGTATTATTGTGCTGTTGAAAATTCTGCACATTTTTTGTATACATAACACAATGTTTTCTTGAAATGCTATTGATAAACCAGTCACAAGTAAGGTTAATGAGGAGCAAAGAATACCATTGGGAATTTCATGTACTTCAGCTTCTTTGAGTATTATTTACAGTATCAGTTCCACTTTCTGTTCAAAATAATTTTGGTACACAGAACTTTTCATACATTTTTTAGAAGAATTTAGGAATACTGTCTTCTTGACTCTGACACTCTTCTAACTTGAAGATGGAAGCAGTATGTTCCTCTGAAATGTTGGTCAATTTCTGTTAGACTGTACTGATCCCAGAATATATTATTTTTCATAACCACTGCTGTGAGGACATCAAATCTCATGGAAAAGTAATTATTCTGATTCATAGCAACGTTACTGAATATCTTGTACCAAGATGTTTAATAAACTAGGAACATGAAATACTGTAAATTCTTTGTGATAACAAAAACCCATAAGAACTACTTCTGACTAAGAGAGATATGGTCCTAAAAAGATTGGTTAAATATTAAGTCTTCCAATTTGTGTTTCTACCAACAACTGTAGTAATGTCTAGATGTTACTCGTGAATACTAATTTTGTCTACTGCACTCAGGGAACTGTAATTTTTAGTAGCAAGAATCGGTAGTAATTTATTTCAGGATTTTTTGTAACATATACAAGTAAATACTTAAAATGGATTGTCAGCCCTAACAGTTCATAAGAATTCATAACACAGACAAAAAGCAATTTAGTCTTTTCAGTGGAAATGTTAGTAGTAGTAGTAGTAGTAGTAGTAGTAGTAGTATGTATGTATGTATCACTTTTATGCAGGGCCTTTATGATCATATACCTGAAACAGCTCATGTATCTAGGGTATATAATGTTGCAGCTATTGTGGCACTACAGATTACATTATTATTATTATTATTACACTTTCAATAGCTGCCTCTATAAATTTATGTTTTCAAAGTTCTGCCTTCATACAAGTCACTGCTGACTATTTTGCTACAAAGTGTTTACCGCACCTCCCATATTCATGTTTACAAGAAATGTGGTTTGTAGTAAATGGTACTGGAAGAGTGTTCAGAAGCATGTCTTTCATGTAAACACACACAGTGCTCTGCCACCCAGCCATAGAACGTGACTTAATGTATTATGTATTTTCAATTAATCCTGTTTTTTTAAATGGTGTCAAACCTAAATACATTGGAGCTCCATTCTCTATTTAGCACTATACTAATACTAGTTCCACACTCATACTTCTACTACTTTAATAGCTAAATAAGAGATGTACAGGATCAACAGACAAGAGAGTCCATATTGTAAAAATTCAATAAAGTAACAAACTTATAATGCTTTCTATGTGAAGAACTTGCAGTGCTTAATCAGTGAAATTTGGGTGCCATACTTCACACAGCCAGTATCAAAGCGATAATCGCTCTTGCAGACATACTTGTCTGTGCATGCCTGTTGTAGCACTTCAAATACATTGTTCCTTTGAATAAGCCATTAGAAAAGTGCAGATTGCACTTAACCTGCACAACAATAAACACCTGTTGTGAAGCAACACAGAGGGTTATGGCGTCACAGCTTACTATACTGACTCAGAAAATCACATTGCCACAGCATCTTGTAAAAGAAAGCCATTCTGGTTCCAAGTGGTGAGTTCAGAAACTTCTGGATATGCCTTCATATAAGGCTTTCTTGATACATCACAACAAAAATATAACTTTTTTAAAATATGGAAGTTCTTTTCTGGTGATCCTCTACTTAAATGTGACTTACTTTAACTGTCATATTCCATAGAGCCCCATAAGTTCCCAGTAGAACAACTGGCCAGCCCCCATTTTGAGATTACTCTGGCCTCCCTGTAAAGCAAAAAACAGCCATTAGTGCTTTACAAATTTCATATGTCCATGACAGGATAATGGAAGCCAAATCCTAAGTTTTTAAAGACAGTCTTTGAAAACTCTTTGTGTGAAAGGGGATGCTTCTCAGAAATGTAACACACAGTTTGGATATAGGAAAGGAATCTCCATTGAAAAGGCCATTTTCACCCTAATTGATAGCATTCTTACATCATTAGATCATCGAATGCAAACAGGGTGTACTTTTTGTGCTCAAACTAAAGTTTTGACTGTGTAAATCACGAGATTCTTTTAAGGAAATTGTCATACTATGGAATTCATGACATTTACATTAGCTGGCTAAAATAATATCTAACTAACAGGAAGCAGAAGGTTAATTTATGGTCTAGTAATCAAAGAGAAGAATTTTCTTCCAGTTGGGGAACAATAAAAAGTGGTGTACCTCAGGGTTCAGTTTTGGGACCCTTATTGTTTTTGATTTATATAAATGATCTCCTGTACGGGTTTAATAATTGTGCTAAATTTGTCTTTTATGCTGATGACACAAGTGTGTTAGTTACTGCCAATGATAATACTGAACTGCAATTAAAGTTACATTCTACATTAACCCTTTAAAGACGAAGCGTATCTGTTTTATATAAGGACTCAGTGCATACTGCACTGTAAACACTCTCCACTTCGGTTATAAAAACCAGTCTCTTAATGTTTTATAAGGCAAAAGTTGCTGTTTGTTCTGAGATCCGTACAAAACACATAAACACAATGTGGGCACCACGTAGAAAATTTTTTAATGTTAAACCTGGTCATATGTAAAGTTACCGCTAGGCTTTAAAAGGTTAAATAATATAAGTTATTGGTTTACAATTAATGGACTATCATTGAATATAGAAAAAACTAATATAATGAAGTTTAGCACTCATCATAGCCAAGAGGATGGAATTCAGATTATTCATAAAAATAAATTTATGGACTCAAAAGAAAGCGCTAAATTTTTAGAGTTAGAAATTGATAAACACTTAAACTGGAAGAAACATACTGAAGAAATATTACCAACATTAAGTAGTGCCTGTTACACTATGAGATCTATGTACTATACCAGCAGAATCGCTACTCTTAAGATTATTTACTTTGCTTACTTCAATTTGAAAGTAGAGTATGGCATAATTTTTTGGGGAACTTCAACTGATAGTAAAAGAGTTTTCCAGCTCCAAAAGAAGATAGAATCGTGACTGGTTCAAATACTAGAATATCATGTAAACCTTATTTAGATCATTGGGAGTTTTAACACTGCCATCGCAATACATACTATCCCTAATGAGCTTCTTGTCACAAAACATAGAAATTTCTGTATTTAATAGCTCTGTGCATGAGTTCAATACTAGAAACAAACTGAAATTGCATAAACCAATATTTAATCTCACGAGATGTCAGAAGGGTGATTATTACACAAGTACAGAGTTTTTCAACAAATTACCAAAATTCATTGCTGATCTGGTATTAGATAAAAAACATTTCATAGTATCACTGGAAAAGTATTTAATTAAAAAATCTTTTTACTCAGTGGAAGAATTCTTAAGTGATAACTCTTATGCATGAGAAAGTCTAGTGAGGTCGATTAGGAATGAACTGAGTAACTCAAACTATGTGTTTCATTGTTTTTAAGAGTCATTTGTAATATTGCGTATTAAGGAATGCATTATGAAATTCAGATTCCTTGTTTTATTGGTTTTAACATTAATTTTTATAATACGTATTTCGTATATTATTTTAGTGATTGACTACTGATTGTTTACAGTCATGCTTCTAATTCTGTGACATGTTTCATATCCAATGTCAAGTCTGACACTAATGGATTGGCGAAATGTATGAAAATGTAATGTAATGTAATTTCATTATGAAATTCAGATTCCTTGTTTTATTGGTTTTAACATTAATTTTTATAATACATATTTTGTATATTATTTTAGTGATTGACTACTGATTATTTACAATCATGCCTTTAAATTTTGTGACATGTTTCATATCCAATGTCAGTCTGACTGTAATGGATTGATGAAATGTATGAAAATGTAATGTAATGTAATTTCATTGATACAAAATCTAAATATATCTGCAGTAATGATAAGCATAAGATCTGGAACACATGAATATGAAAAATGTAGATCACTTGTTATTATAGTACTTAAATTTTTCTACACTTTCTTTTGTCTTGTTATTACAAATATTGCATTCATAGTCTTGTGAAATGTTTAGTGTAAGAACTGTGGTCATATAAGAAGCTGAAAACAGCTTCCAGTTGCAATATTAGAAACTTTTTACCTGTGGGCTGCCAATGTAACTAAAATTAAGGAAGCTGTCTGTAATGTCAAACTCATATATGGATATGTGCAATAATAATACATAAAATTTACAACTACTCCGTTTGTTCATAATACTGCTTATTTTGTAGTTCCTCATAAATGAAATTGTGTAGGGGCAACAACATTTACAGAACCTCCATGGATGCCTCTTCAGGAGCTGTTATGTTTGAGAAATTTGGATCATTTGAGTTCTTTCTTCAGAATGCTATCAGGGACTGTGTATCCATCTGCCTCCATTCAAATTCAGACACTGACATTGTAATACATGAATTTCCTGCATTTCATGAAACTCTGTGGTACTTTTTATCTCACTAATATCAGTAATCCAACTTGACTCTTGCAGAACTCTTAACCTGGAACAACACCATCACAGTGTGTCACTGCTATGCAGACTTTTGAGTTGAGAAAGACCCTACCATCATTCTGAGTATTTTCTAAATTCTGTCATAATTGTGACAAAAGCATGTAATTGCATGGTTGTATTTAGAAAATGACACAGAACTGTAACTGATACTAAAGCTATTAGGACCTTGAATAATTGATTGGGTATGTGCAAATAGAAGATATTTTAATATTCCATGAGTTTGTTTTCTATACTTCATAATGAATGATTTTAATGACATATATTGAAATAGAGATGAATGTTTCAGTTATTATTACAAATTGTGTTAACTGTTCATATATGAGTTGCTTTGATCTTCATAAAGCTTCAGACATGACTTCCCGGTTGACAATTCTGATCTGTTTTCTCCATGCTGAATTGTTTGCTGAGAAAAATTATTTTATATTTTGTACTTGCAGGAATTGGGACTGTACTAAACTGGTCTGTTCTGTAAAAAGAAAATAAAAAAACTTGGGAATGTCTCAGTTGTGTCATAAGAAAATGTACTGAATATATTATACTTCAGGCAGAGCCGGTGTTAAGGTTGTACAAACTAGGCCTCAAAATATGGCACCAAGGCTGGGTGCACCAAGTCATGGTTAGCACTGTAATAGTATACCTTATAGCAGTATTACCATAAGAAATAGTAAACATTCAGTGGACGTTTCGCATTCATCTGTCATAAAACATTATTTTGTTCTTGATGTTCAAAAATTTTGTTGTAGGTAAGACTGGAGTGCACAAGACACTAGTTCACAAAGGGCACCATACTATATTATCTAGTCCTTTCCCAGATCTCAGAAATGTTGTTTTGGTTACTGTGTTCTTAAAGTGTAAGTTATTTTGAACGAACACAAGTCCTGTTCCTGCCATCAAGGTTGCAATGTTTATACATTTGTATAAAATCTATTCAGTCAGAACATCTAACTTCAAATCGTTCAGAATCATACAGTGCACTATGTTTATGATGAGTGCTTTCCAAAAGTGTTAATCTTTCACATGTACCAGTAACAGTTTTGCACTTTTAATGTGAATAATCAGAAACAGGGTAATGCCTTACTGAAGCAACTAGATGGTGTCATACTTTTGACATTAATCGTATTTATGTTGTATTGCATAACAAAAAGTAACTGTCATGACATGAATATGATTTCAAGTTCTTATGTCTAATTATATCCAAAGTTAAAGGAACAGAAAACTAATTAGAGATGTCAAGTAATGTGAAATTTTATATCAGTATTAGATATGTATATATTTAGATTGATATTGAAAAGTTTTATCAATTTTGATTTTTTTAAATTGCTCAGGTATCTTAAGTAAATTAATTCTTTCTGCCCTCTTTACATTCAAAGTGATTATGCTTATATAAATGACAGTGCAGTTTGTGGTTATAAGTAATGGAAATCAGTTTTCAAACACCGTGTGTATTGATTTTACCTGCATTAGACAACTGTTATGATTTTTCATACACTTTTTTGACTCTAACAGCTAAGTGACATGTCTTCCCATTTATTATATAGGGGATGGAACTTGTTTCTTAGTAGTTTCAAATAAATGAGGATCATTTGTATTATACAGTACATGTATATAAACTGACACACCCAGGGATAACTGTGCATAAAATGACTGCCAAAAGCATAATTAATTCTACTCCAGAGTTGGACACAGAAGGTTTCTCCAAAACATTGCTAAATATCAACCAGGCTGTAAAAGTGTCACATCCCAGAAAAGCACTTGCTGTAATTAATCAGTTTAAGCCAAAAATTATATTTTAACTTTGCAAAACAGCATTTTTGGATATTGTGATACTATTTTAGTACTCTCATAATAATATATTAAACTATTTGAGAGAAGCAAACATTTTCATCCCACCCAAATAAAAGGGGGATTTATGTTACGGCAGTTTGCATAGTCATAAATCAGTATTCATTGGTTGGGGATGCAGGGATTTAAATTATCTCTGTATACAAAGTTCTGCATACAATGCATACAGTATAATTTAACCACTGTTGTAATATGTATAAAGTAATGTTCAGTTATGAATTATTTAATTGTATTTAAGAATTTGATTTGTGTATAATGTCAATAATATATAATATATAGCTTATGGCCTAATTTAAATTACTACGATCATATCCCTATCAGATATTCTCATTCTTTGCACCAGTATAGTAACATAAAATTTAGTGATTAGAATATTATGATTATTTTTGGCTGTTAATTGTTTGTATTTTTTATCATATAGAAATGTATGAATATATGATGATCAGACACTAACTGTCAGCATTCAGTTAAATGGAAATGTGCTGCATTATGCAGTGATTCTAAGTTACCTGTCTTCCTTCAAATAGCAGCGCTGGGGAAGAAACTGTGGATGTCTGTCTTAAGATAGCAGCACTCAGGGAAAAACTGTCAAAGAGACCTTGTGAGCATAATGCCACACAGTGTTCAAACCCCATTAATATAGGAAGTCCAAGGGACACAGGGGAAGTCCTTACTGGCACACATGCTCATAGAGAAGCAGCCTTGATCATGAAGACAAGGGACAGATAATATGATCCACTGTTGTATGGTTACTGCAGATTATAACAAGCATACGCTTGTAGAGATTTCAGACATGCATATTGTGTATGTGGGGGTGGGAGGCTGAGAATAAACAACATTGTGGCTGTAATGTAATGTGCAGAGACATATTTCCAAGTTGTCAAGCCACAGCCCAGGCAGTTAGTTGCTGGCCAATCCCCATGGGGGCCCAGGCCTGAACCCAGATTGGTCCATGTGTAATTTGTGGTGGACAAAATGGCATTGGGACGGGTTTATTTGTGAGTACTTCAGTTTCTCCCTGCCAGTATTATTCCACCAGTGCTACATACTCATTCATTCATTCATTCATTCATTCATTCATGCATCCATCCATCCATCCATCACCAATGCTATATAATCTTAGCAGCTGACAGTGTCATTAAATAACATACTTAATAAAAAAAGTACTGCAAATGAGGGTGTCCATCTAGGCAGCCCTGTATCTAGGTGCTTATGGGCAGTGCTCTGTGGTTACAGGAAACAGTGGGTAGCTGGACAATTGTACCATCAGATAATCTCTTCTGCCTGTATAGGGTATGCTGTCTGATAGTCTTAGGCAGAATGCATTCATAATGCCTAATGCCTGTGTGAAGAAAATTCCCTCCACATTCACTGAATCTTTTAAACTCAGTGTTCATCTTTTTAAAATGACTTGTGAATATACATGGTCCAAAACTACCCTGCATGTCATGAACATAAATGTACTACAAGCATCTTAATGGATATTGTAAGATATAAATAAAATAAATCTTATTTGACTGTGATACTGTACAATTTATATTATAGACATAAACTTGTGTAATTTTTAATCAGTTATTAAAATGCTGCAAAATGATGTTGAGCATTCTTTGGTATTTAACAGTCAATTGTACATGAAAACCTGAAACACTATTTTATATGTGTGCGCATTACAGACAGAGAAGATTAAACATGACACAGTGCTTCCAGTTGCTCTAAAAAATTCAAGGTAATACATGCATATATGGCCATTTTCTAAAAAAAAACATTATAAAAATGAAAAAGATGGAGATAAAAATCATTCAATTTTTGCTGAATGTTTTCAGAAACTGGTCCACCAGTGACAGGTTTCCTCAAAGATAAATGTTGGATTATCTCTTCTTTTTTGTAATTAAATTTTGTAATGCCTTCAGAATATGGTTACAGTCTTGCCCTGAAATGTATCAGGAATATGCACATTTTAGGGTCAGCATGTAAACCACTTAAAGGGAGGGGGCTTCAAATACAGTTACGTGTGATGCTGTGCTTGAAGTGGTTAATTTTATTCTTATAATGAAACTGAAAGACGATATGGTGATCTAAACCATATTAAAGCACCAACACAATACAAAATGCTAAACCTTCACCCAAAGCAAATGTTTTAATTTTTGTGTAGCGTCTCCAGTCATAGGGTCGATGCTCTGGATAGTAGGAATAGGAAGGTAGGTGCTACTGGTAGGTGTCAAGGTGCACTTACTGGATCCATGTATACTAGGTATGCTGCCACCAACCGATTTTACGAATCCTAAAGCAGAAATCGGTAACTGCCAAACATCTACAATCCCAAATCCCTACAGTAAAGCAAGCTAGGGAAAACCCAAACAAGATACACTAGACTCTGACCACTAGTAACTCAATACTTCTGCTAGCAGTGTGGGAATTCCTACTAGTCAGGATGAAGTACAGACTGCTCAAGAGCTGAATAATATGAGTAATAATATTTACACAAGAGTTACTGTACAAAATTAGGTAGATACAAATGTTACAATAATACACAATTTGGGAGGGAGTGCCACCAGTAGATAAGTTAGTTGCTTGCCAGTTTTGTAACAGAATTTTGTTACCACATTATTCGTAATTTGGAATTTTATAAGTGTAATCGCCAAACTGTTAAATTCCAAAATGCTCGTTCCAATAAGAAAATCACTCAAAATACTTGGAAATCCAACAACGCCACATACCTTGGAATATCAGCCAGAAACTGAAATTTCTCATGTCTTCAACTGCTCGTATCAGGAACTCGAAGCATCTTGCCGAAACTATGGAACTTTTGCGAGTGCATTTACCTCGCGGCACTCTCTTAAATAGAGTACGCAACTACACCAGAATGCGTTGTGTTTTGCATATTTGTGCGTGCGGCGACCCGTGGTCATTAACCGCCGTACTCAGCTTAATTTCCCTTATGTGGCATTTTATACTGATCGACAGGTGAATATACTTAGTGGTTGACAAGTATTCCATTTAAATTATTAAATTTCGTGATGGGTCCTTAGTCATTCATTACACTTGAATTTAAGCCTACATACAACTCTGCCACACCTTCTGGTCCATTTGATAGAGAAACAGTGCATGAAACAAGGTAAGATGTCATCTGTATTCTGAATGTGAACCATAATTTATTCAATTACCATAAGTGGTAGTTTCCAAACACATTTCGTATCAAAGACCGAATCTTTGCCTGGATGTGCAGTTAACTACAGTACCTGTAAATACTGCTGGACCATATCACCAAACTGTTCATTCCATTTTACATTGAAGTTTAAGTTGTGTTTACATAATACTTATACAAAACAGTGCAATGAAAAAGTTACACAGCCTATAATTAAATATTTATTGATGCCTGTAATTGAATGAAAGTTAGCTGGATTCATAGAAGAAATATATACCTGTGAGGTTACCAGTGCAGAAGTCGTACAGGTCACATGATTTTGTAACAGTCTTAAACAGTCAAAGTGCAAGCATGCTTTTTTCACAACTGCAACAAGTGTTTATTGTTGAACACTACCTGGTATCCCATCCTTACATAAGTTTCTTGTCAACTTTCAGTGTTAAATAACAATAACATGGGCAATATCTGTCATATTTTCTTCCGGTCTTGAACAAAGTCATTGAGAAGAATTACTCATCAAAGTAGGTTATCCTACAGATGTGTACAGAAGGACACACAACTTTTACAACTACATCCACACTGTATATATCATGTACACACTCAAAGGTTCTGAAGGGGTGCTACAACTCCAGTACCACAGATATTTTACACTCTTCATCCAAAAGGGTACAAACATTTTACATAAAGTCTTGTTTACTGATGAAGCATTATACATTATACATTAATAGTCAAAACAGCAGAATATGGAGTCATGAAAATCCCCCACACCTTCCATGAAAGAAAATTGTGTTCCTTAAACATCAAAGTATGGTGTGGTGTCTCTCAACATAAAATAATCAGTCCCATTTTCTTCAGAGGATTGGTAATAGCAGAGTGTTACCAAGAAATAGTTATGAATTTCATATCCTTGTTTGAACTTGTGAACAAGCCTGCTGGTTTTAACAAGATGGGATTATATCACATACAGCAACTTGAACATGCAAATGCTGCAGAAATTCTCCAGTGACCACAGTGTTTCATGAAACACAGGCCTCCTGATCTAACACTGCCAGATTTCTACCTCTGGGGATTCTTTGTAAAAATGCACATAAAAACAACTGACACACACTGGAAGAATTCAAAATATTCATCTGTGCATTTCAAGCATCAGTGAAGAAACTCTTTGACTGAGGTGAATCAAGCATGCAGAAAAGAGTGAACATGTGCTTTGCTGAGCCTGATGGACATCACCTACACTTTAAACATGCAAGATGAAAACAAAGGCAGTGCCGTCCAACACAGCTCATTGTTAATAAACAAACTGCTTTGGTTTACAATACAGCTAAAATTTGTGGCATATAATAAAGCCCTCATCAGGACATTTTTGTAAAACAAAGCAATTTGTTTTATCAATCAAGAGTCATGTTGGACTGTACTGCCATTATTTTGATCTTGTTCTACACACACACACACACACACACACACACACACACACAAATGGGTTGCGTCATATGTAAATGGCTTCATATTGTACTGTGTTTGTGTTCTCCTTTTAATGTGCCAGTCCTCTCTTTGATAAACAGAATATGTTTCAAAAAATTGACTGCATGACTTTTCAATCAGCCTGTATTCACTAACAGTCATATACTCCATCTGAATCCAAAGATCGCACATGTATAAATTAGCAAAGATTATTCATCAAATCTTATGAACATGGCAGGTTTCTTTCTTTCTTCATTTCTTTCTTTCTTTCTTTCTTTCTTTCTTTCTTTCTTTCTTTCTTTCTTTCTCTCTTTCTTTCTTTTTTCTTTCTTTCTTTCTAATTCGGACCTCTTTCTACTTACTCATTGTAGGTGTAGTGCGTTATTGTTGCACCTTATCGCATTCAATAACACACACACTCAGTAGGATTCCTCTGGACGAGGGATCGGCCCGGCACAGAGACCTCAACATGACAACACAGACATCCATGTCCCTGGCGGAACTGGAACCCGCAATCCCAGGAAGTGAGTGGCAGCAAACCTACACAAGCAGGTTCCTATGAAACGTGTATACATACACACTAAATTACATGGCGTCACATACCAGAAAACAGCGATCCGTGACAGTAAACTTCGTTGTCACAGCCGTGAGATCCCAAAATCTACAATTATCATCTGAATTAATCTTTATATACATACGTGATATGCCCTATAATGTCACAGGTTGTCCTGGTGCAAAATTTCTACAAAGTAGTTAATTATAACTTCAACGAAGTACTAGTTACCCTTTACGATTTTCCAACGGTAACATGTTACATGTAAAATTTGTGTATGTTCCTAGCTGCATCGATATGCCATGCTACTCCCATAATGTTTGTCATAATTAAATCAAATAGACCTAACCTAAATAATACAATGATCGAATTTGTATTTTAATTCACATTTCGTCATCCGTCAAATAAACCACACTCACTTCATGTACTTAACATCACAATACAGAGTCCGCTTACTTCGTACATAACCACCGAGCTACCGAACGACCGTCCGATACTAAATCGCGCCAAAAGTCAACTGAGTAGTTAAACTATCCATCGGTGCCTTTGTATGTCATATGAGCCATTACTGATACTTGTTATCCGTCCTTCTTGAATTCTCCTAATTAGGTCATTCTTAATCACTATATTTACAAAGTTAACACACGAAAATATACTGGAACATCAGAAACAAAATTCGCGGCTGCTCAGGGAGTGGAAACTGCATAATAACAATTTTCCCTACCTCATTTTACATTTCTCTTTGTAAACGATGAAGATCAAAGGCTATAAAAGGTGAACTTCCCAGGATCCCATCGTCGTATGAACTGTAATCGGCAGTATAGTTTTGTATGCAGTGACCCTCAACTTCACGGGAAATGATAGGCTGCATGAAACATATCAAGCAGAGTATAATACATATGTCGCTACTCCGTGATACGCGTATTCAGTATAATGTACGTGATGCAGTAAATCACAGGAATAGTTGCTTGCACTAGAAGATCTGTGCGCTGGTGGTTGGGCGTTCAATGTGTGGGAAGTTGTATCGCTTTAAAGGTGTTGGAAATGATCAAATAAGCCCTGATATATGATAGGTGTATGTGACGATGCAGGCAGCGTGTAGTGAGTAATTTCTGTGATATTCTTGCAGTTAGATTTTATGCCAATCAGCCCCAAGTCAAAGAAAGTACATACCAAAATGGAGGGATGTTGCTTTTGTATCGCCTGTTTTAACCCTTCAATGCACGGTTCGAAGCACTACGGACCCTTAATTCTCTATGTGCTGCCGATCTCCGTGGAGTGTACGCCCGTGTATGCAGTAATCTGTAGTATAAATTAACCCTTCGGGGCGGTAGTGGAAACTTGAACCCAATCGTCGGTGAAGGGTTAAGAAACGTAAAAATGTCATTTCTGAAATATTTGAATGCGCTACAGGGAAGGATACAATCGATGTCAACATGTTAAAGCGTAATGGATGCTAAATAAATTGAATTTAATGAATTATTAATTATGGGATACGTGGAAATGAAATCGCCGATGAGCTCGCAAACGAGGGCTCTGCTCACCACTTTGTGGGACCAGAGCCGGCTGTGGGGGTCTCAAGGCGGTGCATAAGAAGAAAAACTCAGTGCTGGTTGGATAGACAGCACTTGGGACGATGGTGGGAACTGGTTGGCACTATGAGACAGGCTCAAGAGCTGATCTTGGGGCCCTAATATTGCGGTCATGACCGCGCTAATGTCCTTCAACAGGGCGCAATCAAGGGTGGTTACTGGCCTCCTTACTGGGCATAACACCCTGAGAAGACATCTCCACACAATGGGGCTGTTAGATAGTCCCTGTGCAGGAAATGTAGAGCTGGAGAGGAAACCTCAGCCCATGTACTGTATGAGTGTGAAGCCTTGGCAACACTCAAGACATATTTATCTGGTATCCTTTTTCGTGTACCCTGAGAATGTGAGAGATCTGAGTCTAAGGGCCATCTGGAACTTCTTCAGGACAGGGCTCTTGTGTCTTGAACCTAATGAGGGGGCACAAAGGGCCTGTGAAGGCCTACGTGCAATGGGGCCATGAGGGCTTGACCCACATTTACTCATACGCATACTCAATTATTAATTATGTTTAAGTTCTGAGACACCCCGGCCAAAGTTTCTACATTTTTAAAATGCCGTGTGGCATTGCTTGGATTGACATGTGTATATTTATTGCATTTTCTGCAACATTTACTAAATAAATTAAAAATCTATGAATCTCATATAAATTCTATCAGTTTTCTGCCAATGCTATACTTTGTGTAACTTATCACATAATCACCTGTTATTGCTCTGGACACAAGCTTATATTTTCTGATGACATAACACCGGAATTTTAGACTGTAAATGGTAAGGTAGGTTATTAAGTGGTGTAGTACAACGTGTTGCAGTCTTTATCTGTACAATGAGTATTTTGTATTACTAAATGGTGGTACAGGGTAACACACGAAATATGGACTGTATTTATGTAATAGCACTCATGAACTGAAAAACATGGAAATTAAAACTGAACATATTCAGGTAGGTAATGTAATCCTGTTTTTAGATTGCACTGTTCAAGTTTCCAAGTCTTCCTGCCACTGGCACTAACAAGCACTAGAGGAAAATGGCATCAGAAGTGAAGAAGGATACATCTGTGAGTGCTACATCTGCTAGTGCCATCACAAAAGAACTCTATGTTTACAGTCCAAAGATTTCCTTGGATGGCATGTAACCCCTAACAAAAGTGTTCACCTACACATGGTGTCAGTCATTCACTGAGGCTAGTTGCATTTCTAATGGGACAAGCATCCATAAAGGACCATTCACTACAACTAAGGTGAATGAATTTTGAGAGCTGTTTGTTCACAGTGCAAGAAGATCAACAAGACAAACTGGCTTACAATTAAACATACCACAATCAACAATGAAAAAAATTATACGAAGTTGTTCACCATTTAGAAGTTAAAAAATGTGTACCTGTTGTTGCAATAGGTCACAGGCCAAAGACATATATTAGTTTGCTAAGTATTTTGCTGTGATGTTCTTTCTAAATTTCAAACCAATGGACAAAATTTCACTGCTAAAATAGTGTTTTGTGTTTCCGTCGGTCTAGGCATGTTAAACAACATAATATTAGAATCTGGTGGAGAAACAGTCCACATGCAGTCCCAAGTTGTGCCTTTTATACTGTGTCCAAACAAAGTGTTTGTTTCCTTTTATGCCAAAAGCACTGTAACTATTATGGTGTACCTGGACATTCTGGAAGAGGCAGGTCCCAATGACATGTTATTCCAACAAAATGGCACATCTGCATTTTCACATTGCATTTTTGGACTTGGATTGAAAACTTCCATGGACATAGACAGGCATAGGCAGCCCCGAAGCCCACACCACTCACTCTTCTTCTTCAGGTAGTACATAAAGAATGCTGTTTGTGTTCCATCATTTCCCACCACACTGCTGGAATCATGTGGGAGGAGCTGCTGCAGCAGCAGTTAATATGCCATGCTTATAAATGTGTGGACTGAACCTGAACACATGTATAATGTGCCTGGTTACTAACAGTAAACTGTAAAGTGTGGTCACAAAAAACATCATCATATAACCAAAATACATCTGATTCTCATTATTGTGCCCCTCACGTCTTTACCAATATTATGTTAAAATCATTTCACATGTTCGTCCTACATGTCAGCATCTGGGCTTTGTTTCATCTCTCCTCCTAGTGAGTGTTGCCTGGAACATCATTTAAAGGTCACTTGTATTTTTCTTTCACTACCAATGCACATAAAATGACCCCAACATAATTATTACAGTGGTTGCACCAAGGAATACCAGACTGAATGTCACTTGATATGATTTGTAAATAATAGTTCATACTGTAGCCTTGGAGAAGTTTAGGTTGTTACAGTTTGAGATATTCAAGCTGGTTATACAAATAGTTTTACCAGACTAAATGACTGTCACTTGGTATGATTTGTAAATAATTATTCATACTGCAGCCTTGGAGCAAATTAGGGTGTTAAAGTTTGAGATATTCAAGCTGGTTATACAAATACTTTTATTACAGAAAGCATTTATCTCAAAGTAAGTCCTGGAGTCATTCAATTTCAGAACTAATAAAAAGGTCTTTTACAGTGTGCCTAATTGTGTTTCTATTTGAAAAACCTTTTGTATGTGAGAAATTGCCTGAAGACAGAAGCCACACAGAGTCCAACATCACATTCACTGTACGTATACTGACTGTCCTTCCACTTCCCACGATTTGTGTTAAAAACTGTACACACATGGCACTGTTTCACTGGGTTCTTTCACCACTGAGTGCTTGGTACATAATATACAAAGTAAGGGTATAGAATGTTGAGGGATTTACCATTTGAACACTTTCCACCTCCGCACAGGAGTTTTCTCTATGGGTTTCCATATTACCTCTGATAATGCTCTTTGAATGGATAGTCTCAATCACAATACCAGTTAATGAACTCTACATATGCACTCAGGGAAAGGTCACCCCATAACATGCTATTCAAGCCACAGAGGTGAGTAGTGCTCAACCTCAGTGCTAAATGGAGGCGAGTGGTCAATGCCATGCTCTGACTGGTTTACCCCTGGGAAAGAGACCCTGTATCCATTGCACAGGAGGCTGGGTGAACCCTGGGGCCAGTATGCATGTGTGTGAAAAACCTCACCGCCAGTAGGGTTCAATCCCCCGCCCATCCAGTCCATAGCAAATGATTATACCAACTATGCCATCCCAACCATTATATATGTGCCTAGATTATGTTTTGTCAACAAGTAACAGAAAATATACAAATATATTCCAAACCACCATAACAGACAACAAAATTGACAGTGGTTTGGAATATATTTATATTTGACTGAAGCACAAGGGGGGATGTTCCACCTAAAAAAATAAAGTCATGAGTATAATACCTGTACACATATAATACAGTTACAAAGGAGACATGGATTTCACACTTTAAGCTTGGTAAATATTAATTTATTGTTGTGTGTACATGAAGTGCATTAAATGTACAATTTAACCAACTACTGTGTCAAGAGTTAATGCTACTTACACATGCGTGTACCACATATACACATTCATATACATGTATGAGGGCCATACTGAAAATCATGAGAAAGTTAATTTCCCAATCAAGTGAAGGCATGACAACAGTCAAATGTATCCACTGTATTTACTTTTCTATAAAATTCGCATTCCAACTGATACATCTGTTTGTAATTCTACAATGCCCATGACTTCCAGTACAACCTTCATACATGAAGTACAGACAAGAAGGATAATTTTTATCATGTACATCAGTCTGGTTCTTTCAGGTAACTTTTAACATTATATTCCTCTTTTCATACAATCCACAGAATGAATTTCATTCCATTCCTCAGATCAGTTAAAGATTAGTTGCAAAAAATTGTTTATTGAATAATGCCTTAACTTACATACAGGCCAGTTATTCTATTTTCTTAGCACTTGGACTTAGAACTGTTATGTCAGGAGTGTTCAATTCACTTAAAGGAACATCTATTACATTGCTCGATTCTGGAGTGGATGGCGAGCTCCACTCACCTGCATCAGAGTTCCCAAACATATCCACCATGTCTAGGAGATTTGGAGTATATGTTGCAAGCTCACTCCCTGAAAGCAGTGGATCAGCTTAAAAAGGAAACACATGCAAAACATTCTTTAAGATGGTGAATATTTATAAACAGCAATATTTTGGAAGAAAACTGTGTTAAAAAACCTGTACTGATGCAGCCATTATAAATCTCACCTACAGAAATGTAATTTCAAATCTTCCAGAATTTTATACTCTTTTGTCAAAGACATACATGAAATTTCAGTCACACTACTAAGAGTTTTAAACCTCAGCATGACCCAGGAGATGATAATCTGATTTGATGGTTCACAATCAAAAGTAGCTAGGACACAAGCTGGCAGCCACTGATGGTAATTTGTACATTTATTGAAAATAGTACAAAAAAAAAACGACACACACAGCATCCCACTAATCATGTCCCTCACCATGGTAGCTGTCACAGGAACTTCACCATATACAAAGATAGCACCCACTGGGAATTTAGTGTCCGTTTTCTCCCTGCAGTTCAACTTACCTTATTTCATACAGCAGACTCGAGGTGCTGACTTCCAGCTTTTAAGCAGGTCTCATCCTCTTCTGAAAATATTTCTCAATGTATGATGGAGCTCCTGTCTCTAAATATCAGCAATTTCTCTTCAATTATCATCTATCACTTCTTGCAAAAAATTTGGAATTTTCACACTCTCTCTTCTGATTCACCCACAAATAAAAACTGACCATATTCAAATCTGAATATCTAGGAATCCACAATGTGAGTTATTGTTTCTTTGGAAAGCATGGATCGCATGATTCTAAGTGCACTCACTGCACACCACTCTTGACTTTGTGGCCATGCAGAGGAATTTCATGAACTGCATAGGCATTTTTGGAACAGCAGTGTCTGTATTGTTTACATTCCCATTTTAAGTACACTGTGCCTCACCTGAGAAAAACATGAGTCGTCACACCAAGATACACATAGGCTAAGAGTTCTTGAAACCACCTGCAATACTGGCTTCCCGTTATAGAGCAGAGTTACTGTATGGTTCTAACTTTTTATGGGTGTAGTTTTAGAAGTTCTGTTGTCCTGTGAGCTGTCGATTTTCACGTTCCAGTCTAAACACTCAATTGGTGCAAACATTTTCTGAGGCTTCTTTCCATTTGAGTGCCAGTATCTTCCAACATCTTCATATTTCCCTTTGTTTGGCACTGAACCTGTCACTTGACATTTTTACACTATTCTGTATATTGTTCTGTTACATGGCACTGTTAACATGAGTTTTTTTTGCAAAGTTTTGATGGCTTCTTTTCTATGACATGCACTCTGCACAGACATTAGAAGTGAACACTTTGTCAAAACAAAATATTTTTCATGCACACTGGCCGCTTGCTCTGTACAACGCACAATACATGACCCGACAACTACCTCATGTTCCAGTGTTGGTAAGAAGAGAAAAGTCTCAGCAGACTCACTTTTGCTAAGTGAGCACACACTTACCTGTACTCAAAGGAATGATTAGTGGGATGCTCTCACAACAACTGTGTACTCCAACAGCCAGCTAGACTCAGTATCAAAAGGAAGAAATTCAGCCTTGTATCTTCCAATATAAGTGATAGTGGGACAATGAATTTAACTTGAATTAGTTATTCTGAAACAGTATTAGTATAAAACACCATGCTTTTAGTGGTGTGGACCTACTCTACTCTTGTCCAAGAAACAACTTCCTGACTTAACAGAGCTCATACGTCTGCATCTTTGTGTACTGAAAGGGTCCCATGCCCCCTGTATTACTGTACAAATCCACAACCCACAATCCCACAAACCCACAATTCTTTAAGTCTCATCTAATTGACCACAAGCCTCACTGGACACTAAGGACAGCTTCCAGATGCACCTGCAAGTGGGAGTGTTTAGCTGCTTCAGTACACACTATGAGTGTTAGTACAGTTTTGTTTTTCATAATGCTACATCCACAGATTACAATTTTGGGAAGACATAATCCTGGTTTTCACCCAAAGACCTTTGGTTATAATAGTTCTGGTCCTAAGAATGGATAATAATACAAGTTACAGACGTTTCAAGCATACAACTAGGCAACAAATAGTATGCAGTGTGATGCAATTTTTGTGTGTGAAGAATGAAGCACCATGGAAATTCACTGCCAGTTGGTGATGCAAAAGCACATCATGCAAACAGGTGTGGATATGGTGCAATGGTTTTGATAATGGCAGGACATGGTCATCACAGACAGCGACCCCGATGCCCAGGAACATCTACTACAGATAATAGTGTGTGTCACTGAGATGCCCTTACCAGACAGGGAAGACACATTTTGCTGGGTAGTATGCAAAGCACTGTCAATGACCAAATGAATTACTGAAACTGGGTGCCAAAGAATTCCACAGACTATCACAAAGCTCAATGTATGGGACTCTCATGCATTCAACACATTATGCTGATCAAGGAGACCGGTTTTGCAGGACACTGTTACAGGGGATGAAACACGGGTTAATACTGTAACATCTGAAACAACAACAGAATAGAACAGAATACAGTACATAAGGATGGGCACCAGTGACCCATGCACTTGAACCACATTTGACCTTCCGTGCTCTGAAACCACAAAAGCATCCTTGCATGTGGTAACACCCATCATCTCTCCCGGCAAAGAAATTCAAAGTGACACCCTCAAGAAGGAAGATCATTGAAAATGTCTTTTGGGTCCCATCTAATTGTGCTTATGGACCTCCTTGGCTGTGGTGACATTCTAACTCCTCAGCACTGCTGTGGTAAACTTGACAAGTTACAGCAGGCCATTCATTGCAAAAGATCTGGGTTGATACACCAAGGCATCATCAGTATGCATGATAACACCAGGCCCCAAACTGCCAACCAGACTTGTGACTGGTTACAGCACTGGCTAGAAAGTCATGGACCACCCTACCTACGGCACCAATCTCAGGCCTAGTGGTTTTCATATCTGTTGACCCTGTAAGAAGCACCTGGCTGATACGCAATTTGTAACAGATACCAACATGAAGCAAGCTGTCACTTGGCTACATACATTTGATACTGATTTCCACTACGCTACAATAAAAGCTCTGGTGCCATGGGGCGGGCGGGGCGGATTTAAATGTCAATGGTGTGGTGACTACATGGAGGTCTGATGTGTTATCACCTGCCATCTGTGTGCCATGTATACATGCAGAAGAGAAGAGTTCTCAGCATCACAGTATTTGTTACCCTATTTTTTGTAACTCCTTTGTATCATCACTACATTTCATGAAAAGTGGTACAAATGCTTAAATGAGGAGACATGTGTGGATGCACATGTGCGCACACACCAGTTTCATAACCTTATGTCTCTTCTTTTTCAGGGAGGGAGGTAGGCTACACTTTTTTTAACACAGTACAAATAATTATGACTGATACTGCATGTCACTTAATTCATTTTGTATGACACCTGTTATGTAACAGATTATGTCCACAGATAACTTAACTCATCTAACCAACATGTCACTGTTTATTAATTAAATACTGGATATGAAAGCCATGTAAGCCTGAATGAGTACACTGATTCTATAAGGAAAATTTATAATGCTGATGAGTTCAGAAATATTATTTTATATATAAAAGTGTGGTTAGTGCAACAAAAGATGTTAATATTCGTAACATTAATAACACACGTGTGACAACAGGAAAATCTACTATACACACCTGGGCCAAGATTTTTTGTTAATTCAGCTTGGTACTGTGACAATCTTTGAACCGCTGTGGTAACAGAGAAGTACAGAAGGATTACTGTAGTGGAAGTTTTTCAGTTAATGAGGATCAGTTATATGACTAGAAGATTTAATGGAAGTCAGAATTCAGACTGCGTTCTTGATTATGAGCTGTGTAGTCAAAGCAATGTCCTGCCTCCATCTTCAGGGTACAATACTACATGGTGTCATAATTTAGAAGACCAGAATACAAACAGGTTCTCACAACATTGTTTCTGAGAATTCAGGTCTCATGGGATATGGCACTGTGTTGCTGGGTAGGTGGTTCCCCATGTTTCAAGTGCACTATGTTCCTTCAAAATGTCACAAACCACTTACCCAGTGACACAGTGTCATATCCCAGAACACCTGCACACTCAGGATCATTATAACTTCAGAAGTCCAAACTAATCAAACATCCAACTGTACACCAGTCAGCGAATAACAATTTTTACATTTTATGTTCATGTCTATTCAATTTCAATTCTCGAAGAATTTCACCCTTCTTTTCTTGATTTATTAAGCAAAGGCAAGTAAGAATAGGGCAGTGAAAACAGTATACAATTTGTGGGCAATTACATGCCTAGACAGATTCTTTAAACCCAAAGTAATATCTGTGGATATGAAGAGCATAACAATCAAGTTCTAATCTACACAAAACGTGCAATTCTGAAAGCTCCAACCACAAATCTCAATACTGTACAAATTAGTGGAATGCCTACTGAAAATTCAACGGCAAGATTTCAGAACTCCCACCTCCTGCTAAATATTCTGCAGAAAACCCTGGTACTGATCCACTACAGCCCTTCAAAGATACTTCCAGATCATAATTTCACTCAATGTGCAAGTTAAGAATTTGAAAGTGTGGGTAGGTGGTGGTGGTGGTGGTGATAGCAGCAGCAGCAGTACTGATAGTGGTAATAGTAATAGTAGCAGCAGTAACCCTATGGTACCCTTTTATTACAAAGTTTGACACTGCAGTATTGACTTAACATTGCCTACTGCTGTTGCCATCTTGTACACTTCTTTATTTGTTGCTGAATGAGATTAGTTTCGCATTTTGTTTCTACAGAAACAATGTAACAAGTAACCTGTACGACCAACAAACACTGTCTTGTTTACACTAATTATACAATACGGTACCTTACCCAAAAATTCCATTTACTTACCACCAGTGTTTTGCTTATCGCGATCTTCAAGCAGGTTCTCAAATGCTGTTGCAGGTAATGGATCCTCACCAAACAGCTAGGTAAAATAATTTCACAATTAAGAAACAGCATTCACCACATCCATCAGTTCCCATAACAGCCACGCATGCTAGCTTTCATGTCATAATTAAACTTTATTAGACAAAAGAGAATACTGTTTCCCATGGCATGTATTCCTTAGCAGCCATATAGAAATTTCCAAGAACACACTACTCTCATTTACTGTTTGTCTAAAATATTTATACAGAGTTTTAATTATGTCCAAGATTTATTTCTAACTGAACTGTCCACTTGTAAGGGATAATTCTGCTCATTAACACCCCCCAGGAAGGCACCAAAAACCAGGGTTTCACTCTCCTGTGACTGTGCCTCTGGTGATACCACAGTCATAAAAAATATTCAAATTTTTCTCTCCTATTGGTCCCTTCTTCCACTGGCTGCAGAACCTGATTTATTTCACCTGATGCACCCAGCACTGACAGTGCCTCCAGTTCTGTCATCCCCAGGTCCTTTGGGAATTGCAAATGTCTCTTAACTCCTCAGCATGAAGATTATACTGGAAGGTGCTTATGGATTGGGCCTGTTGGCATGCTACCAATTTTCCTGTTTATTAGTCCCAGTCCTTGTTCTCCCACAAAAACTCAGGACTGCTGCTGTTTCCTGTTCAGCCTTTCAATACCATTGAGATATAACAGCATCATGGATTCCTGTTTGTCCATGCTGCACAGTACAGTGCCCATGTTCTTGAAAATATACTCTTCAGTGTATTCTAGCCAGAAGGCAATTACTATCGTTTTTGCAATTAATATGTTTTAATCCTTATGTGAAATTTTTAACAGGTTAAGCCACACTTTAAAGAGGCACGTTAAGCCTCCCTTGGGTCTTTCCATAGGTCCTTGGGAGTTCCAAACGTGAGGGACGTAAAAGCCATCTGGCTAGGAGTCATCGTTCATCATAAAAACAGCAACATAGTCCAGTAGCTTGTGTTGATATGGCACAAGACATTTCATTTCTGCCTGTTCAGTCTGTACATGGGATAAGTCACACGGTACAACATTGCAAGAAACATGGCCACAAATTAGCAACATGGTCGAAAACTGATAATAATCTATGTTAACTCGTGGGGTATTAGACACACAACCTCTGTGTGAACTGATTGTGACATATGACATTCACATCTGCAAGTTCAATTTCGATTATGCTTTGCTTATACACAGCATTTTAACTGCATTCCTTCACATGCACATGAGAAATATAGCACGTGCAACAATGTGTTTTGTTGGCATTACACCACAGACTGAAGTGATCAAATCAAAACAATCCTACTCATGGGATGAAACAGAAGGCAATGACTTTTCAAAAAAGAGATAAACATAAGGAACTCCACCTGTCACATAGACAGTATTAATTCAGCTCATAGTGACAGTAATGGAAAATATGCACCTCATTCCTTATACCTGCTATGTGAACTTTTACATGTTATCTGAAGAAAAAACACAAGTTTTTTCAGTAAGATATTATCATACATGTACACAGGTTTTCACATAAAATACCCCGCATTCTTGTCACATTTTAATGACACTCACATTTTCTTGACAGATTTTCAAAAGATACTCAACTATCAAATTTTACAAAACTCCAACCAGTGGGAGCCAAGCTGTTCCGTGAGGACGGACAGACAGACACAGGCAGACATGACAGAGCTAACAGGTGCTTTACACAATTTTGCGAATGTGCCTAAAAATTAATTTCATATTTACAGTTCCCATGTAAGAAGTTTCCTTTGGCTGATATGTTAAAAAACTTATCAGAGAAACACTACCTATTTCATTACCAGAACCTTCCAGTCTTTTGAAGTTCTTGGAACGAAGAGGGAGGATACAGTTACACACTCAGCACTAGATGGAGGCAAGTAAACAGCTTCACATGCAAACCATCACACCCTTCAGGAAAAGAATTCCTGTTATGCCTAGAATGGGAGGTTGTGTGGGACAAGAGTTGGTCTATGGGCCAGGCCAGCCAGGCAACTGCCTGGGGTACCAACCTGTAAGGCGCATTAAGCCATCACTTGAATAATAAAAATACTGTGCTGGTACACTCAGGTTTTCCACAAGCGAAAGAACTTGTCTGAAAATTATCTGCAATTTGGGCACACCCTCTCTAACATAGTAACCAGCCCTGTCCTAGGCTGAAAATTTTGAAGAATATCAGTTTGAAACATGCCATATTACTAGTCTGCCCGGGGCGCCCACATCTCGGGCTGATCCTGAGTGGGACACACACCATTCTGACTTATTTGTGAAATTTACCACAGGTCCATCAGGAATTTAACCCCAGCCATTCAGCCTGCACAGCCAGTTACTGAGCTGTCATGGCTCAAAACTCAGACAGTAACAGTGAATATTATTAGCATGTTCTACAGCAATGAGCAAAATGTTTCTAATAACCTTGATGAACAATGCATAGCATAAGAGATCTGCTTTATTAAAACAGCTAGCACTTAACTACTTAGTTCTAGAGCATGAGCATACCTTTACTATCCTTTGCAACTCCAATCTCTTTATGCCCATCTCACCTCACATGAAGTAGCATATTTTGTAAATGTGTGTGCTGCATGGTTCCATTTGTTTTACAAATTTTGTTACACCAATTATATTTTTCCTTAGAAGGATGGATGTTTACTACATTAAACTGAAGGTTTTGTTCCAGCAACATTCATTAGAGTGGAACATACTGACATAAAGATATACAGTATACTTGCAATAAAATGTACGGACATTTTGTTATGCTAGCATTCTTTAAAAACAAGATGTCACTCGACAGCAAATACTCCTGGCGTAAGACTAAAATAAATCTACCTTAAAGAAGCCTTTGTCATGGCACGTATAGGAGCACATACCCCTAACAAGGCGTTGGCATCGAAAGTGTACTCTTGGCCTCTAAGAAGTTCCCGAAGGGTGTCCAGCTCATGCTGCACAGAGTCCACGTGTGAATCCAGTTCAATCCTAGATCAAAAGAAATTATATTGATGTAAATAAGTCCCCGTAGTCTATTAACTACTGCATCATGAATAAACAACCCTGTGCCCAGTACACAAAACCTTTACACATCATACTTGATCTAGTCTATTTCCTGGACTGTAAGATCATACGTGTTTGCAATGCACAAATACATAAATGAGATAAAAAAAGTTAGAAAATGCATGTACAACACAATATTCTGGCACCTTCATGCCATTATTGCCCCTGAATATTAAAAATGACCTTCGTTACATTAGCTCAAAAATCTCAAGCCTATGGAAAAAATGTACTGGCCACAAAATTCATATATTATTTACAACTTTTCTTCAAAATACTTTTCCCTCTAATAAATATACAGCATCGCATACTTGAGGCATGTGCAACAATGCATGTAGGTCTTCATTTAATGTGTTACTGCTGTCCGACTAACTTGAGCGGTGACAACAAATCATAAAATTTTCAAACAATAAATTTCAATAAAATTGATTCAGCCAATCTGAAGTTGTTTCATGCACACAAACAGGTAGACAAAGCAATTTAAATAGGTACTCAGTAGGGCTACAGGGCTATAGGCTGGATGATCTGGGGTTCAAATTCCAGCAAAGGCAAGATATTTTCCTCTTCTCCAAAATGTCCAGACTAGCTCTGAGGCCCACCCAGCCTCCTAGTCCATAGGTACCAACAGCTCTTTCTTGAGTGGTAAAGCAGCCAGGGTGTGAGGCTGACCACTAACCTCCCCGTATGCCTTCATGGCATGTACAACTGTACCTTCTACCCCAGAGGGATGCACATGTGCCTAAATAAATATGAAAAATGGCACACCTCTCAAAAGAGTTTTCTTCAGAATTAATGCCAGTACGGGCTAGGATCATGTTAGATGAAGATCCACTCTCATCATTGGAAGTTGATGGTTCTTGTTTAAATATCATCAAGTCACTGGTCTTATGTTTTGCATTGCTACTGGCATCATTTTCTGACACAGCACTAGCAGCAAGATTTGCACTGGCACATTTGTTACTTGTGACACTTGACACTGGTAAAATTCCATCCAACAGAGATCTAGCAATATGTTTGCTGCCTACAGAATCTGTACGTTTGAAGGACTTGTTTTTGCTTGCTGCTGTCATACTGATGCCAGATATTGCTGCATCTGTAGCAGCTGCCACAGAATCAGGAGTCAATAAATCTTCATTAACTTCAACAAGATTTGCTGCTTCATTACTTGTGTCTGTTTTAAGATCACCTATTGTAGGAAGAACCATATCTAGAAGATCAACTCTGCAACATAATAAAATTAAGGGTTAAAATACTAGTATGGATTGCAAGAAAAATATAAAATTGAGGCAATTCTGTCCACTAACTTATTCTCTAAATTGGGAAAAGACCACCACTACTCAATTTTAGTGGTGGAACACATCAGAACGTCACGCACAATTTAGGATCCACAGCGCTACAGCAGCAGTGACAGCAATGCAATATAGTAAGTTAATACAATATTCTATAATTTACTTATATTAAGTTTTCTTTTGTGATTTATTTTACAGTACTCAAAGTATAGACCATCAACAGTAGCAGAGCAGTGACTGACAAACTGGAAAGAACTTGGCACTGATAAGGAAATACTATCCCAGGATTTTCGGAAGGAACTGACGAAAAATACAGCTACCACACTACACCAACCTACCTGGTTACTCACATGAAATACTCACCCCTCTTCAGCTGCAGCAGATAATACTTTGGTAGATGTGTTGGGAGAAGCTGAAGCTGCACTAACAGATGTTTTCCTGTTCGAATTACATCTTTTCAACCTTCTCTTCTTACTGCCAGAAAGGCTCTCTATTTTCCCATTCTTACTCTTGCACAATTTTGATGTGCCAACAACTGGATTAACATCCAATGGTGAAGCAGTTAACAACAAACTTGGACTCAATGGGCATTCTTCTGCCAGTTCTAAAAGTACTTCTGTGTTTGGGTTACTGGTCATAGATTCAGAACTGCCTGCAGGTGGTTCATTTGGTTCTAAATTAAGGGTTGAACCTTGGTGTTCATGCCGTACATCATCATTAATCACAACACTGCAAAATCTGAAAAAAAAAAAAAAGATACAATTTTAAAAGAGTCAAGTATTAAGAACAGAGACACTGTCAAGACTGTGTCTTAAGCAAACTCAGAAGGAAGCTGTGATGGCCATCAGCCAGTTTCTCTCGAGCTAGCACTGTTTATGAGGCGAAAGTGATAGACCAATACTTCTGTGTGCACAGAAGATCAAAATTCATACTTTACTTACTAATCCAGAAATCAGAAAAGAAAATTACTGTAAACAATGAAACCTACTCTGTGGGAAGAAATGCCTCCTTCACAGACGTTTCCCCTGGAAGTGCTTCACAGTCTTCAAATAGTTCTGATGCATCTAGCTCATGAATCACTGGTCCAGCTGGTGAGAGAGTATGCTGCAATTAAAAGCTATTATGCAACATGCAACCTTACAAACGAATGCACTGCAGAAAATAATCTAATACTACTGAAGTTGCAACATCTTGACAAAAAATACTGAAGCACCTTAAATACCATATTTCTCAAATACTGCACGCACACACCAGTTTTTAAGACAGAAAAAAAACAAGGAAGATTGTTTGAAGTTCTTGAAAGTTAGTACTGATAGTGACCATTTCCTTACAAATTAACAGTTATCCTTCTATTTCAGAAACCAATGTCATCATTTCAAAAAGCACCATGACCCACAACTTAGTCTGCTGCGTACGCAAACTATCATAAATGCAACACTTCAGTACTCACATTTAACAGAACATGTGAGCACACCTGAACTGTCACTTCTGTCTACACACTCACAAACCTTTCCTCTCTTTCAAAAACCAACATCATATATTCTGACAATAGTCCAATTTACAATTTATTCTGCCCCTTAAATATTTTTGGGTACATGAAAGGCAGAGGAAGTGGTGAAAGCTTAGATGGCACTTCATGTCATCGACCTCCTAAGAAAAAACACACCATTATCAACATTATCATGAATGAACTGCACACCCCTGCCACAAATAAACCACACACTATTGTTAACCTATGACAAAGAGACTACATACCATTACCAATCCTACCATGAGTCAGTTGTGCGCCCACATTTTTGGTCAAATTTTTTAAACACAAAAGTATGAGGTACTTGAGAAAGTAAGCAACTCTTTTGTTGTACTGTATTACACTGCTAATTATGCTATTGCTCCATTCTAATATAAAGAGTGAAAATTATTTTTATGATAACAAAATATTTCAATGCTCCTTCTGAGTAATAACCCAAAATGTAACCACCATACATGAACTGATGGTTCTTCACGATTATATCAAAACCCCAGCTTTATCATGAGCCTTTTAAATCCAGCCTGCAACCAACAGCCTATCTTCTTTAGCTCAATTTTTTATTATTTTCCCACCTACACCATGGTCTTTCTACTTCATACCATGCCTCATCAGCCTTAGCCTCTTTGGTGTTAAAACATGGATGTTCAGACATGAGGTGTGCACAAGAATGGAGGTTACAATATCTTCTGGAACAAGACACCATGCAGTTTTGAACAGAAGTACAGACACTTTCAAGGAACCTGCTGCCTCTGTCTGTAGAGCAGAAAAAGGTCAGGACTAGAGGTTCCTCTGAAGTATTAGCTCTTATCTACTAAACGACATGGCATAATACCACAGAAGATAATATCATCTCGTAAGTTTATTGTCACACAGTCTTCGTATTCTCCAGTCAGCTCACTTCTCTTTATGCATATTACTAAAATAAACTTACAGTGGTAGAATTCAGATTAGAAAACTCCGAACTTGGTTTGGAAATTTTGCTGGGATGATCAGAAGTGTCATACAGCATTAATGGGTAATGTCTTTTGATACCAAGTCCCCCACTCCTTGAGGACTGTACCAATGTCACCAGGAACTGTATCAACTAAAAGAAAAAGAAACTCTGTAAATGTTCATAAACTTAAAAAAATTAAACGTAACACTTAAAAACCTCCCATATATAAAAAAAACACATATACTTCTTTACAGTTAAGTCTACATAATACAATTTGTATACCATTCTCCAGAAATGTTAAACAGCAAAGAACATTATTACACATGGCACATTTTCTGCAAGCATTTCATAACAGACATCCCTAATGGGCCAAATATTCACAATTACTCTAAATTCCTACCTTACGTATCTGTATAATGAAGAACTCCATATACAACAGAAAACTCTGACTGTCAAATATATAGGCTTTTCATCAACTACCTGCACCATCAAATATAAAGAATATACAAACCATCAAATATAAAGAATATACAAACCATCATCTCCCACTACTTATTATAAGTCAGATAAGGAGTTTTTCACCGATCGTAAATGATGTCGATGAGCTTGAATCATGTAATGGCAAAAATCTGGGATGTCTATAATCTGCTTTTTCACAACATTTCGTGACTGCTTCACTTTATCAGGTAAGCTAGTTGAAATGTGGGCACATGCCCCTTTCCAGCAAAACTGACAGTGCTGTATACATCCTTGTGGAAATTTAAACTTTAATAACTTCAGATGTATGCACAGTAGAAGTACTCCGCAAAGGGCATATAAAGCTTAATTCTTTAGGTTTTTTAATGCATTATTGTTGTCAGCTGTAAGTTTATGAAAAGTTAATCTCTCTTCAGATTCTTCAACTGAGTGGTAATTTAAAAGGGTGACACTAGAAGCAAAGGTTAACTTTGTGTTACAGCCTGCAAAGAGATTCACTGCTCATTACAGGAAAGATGCAACACACAGGAACTCAACTGCAAATTGCATGAAAAAGTTTAAAGAAACTGTGTCCATGAATGACAAACCATGATCCCAAGGGCCCTCAATCAGTGAGGAAACTGTGACAGTAGGCCAGGAAGCTTTTGAAAGGGGTCCACAGATATCAATGCAGCATGCATCTGCTGAATTAAACATTCCACAAGAACAGTGTACAGAATTCCAAAAATGAAACTGCACGAACATGCTTCCTAGATTCAGGGGAGTCAAATGTCACAGGAAGAAGACTACCATGTGAGATAGACTTCCTGTCAGATGAGATCAAAATATATTGATTCCCATGAGTTTCTGCCGGGGCTGTGGAGTTGGAGTCAGAAGGAATTTTAGGTGCAGTCGGAGTAAGTACAAATGTACTGACTCTGACCTCAGTCTACAATCTTAACTAGATACTCCAACTTCAGAGTCCTGACAGCTACAGTAACCATTATACTTATACATAAATATAGGTTATAAGTCTAAAAAGTAGCCTTGTGCCGGGGTTTCCTCCCCGTGCACTTTACTTGCGTGCGCAACTACCTACTCCCCCACCTTCACCCCTCCCTTACCCCTCCTTTCCTTTCGCCTAGTCCACTTTTGCCCTAACTTGTCACTCTGCGTCCAGCCAGCTTGTGGGTTACATCAAAATTCGGTTTCGGCGGCACGGCAAAATTCCATCCGGAAGAGGCTTCCTGGGGGTTGGAGTCCCTCACCTGGCGGCGTGGTCCCGCTGACGGAGCTTTGATTGGGTTTAGCCCCACGCCTCCAGGGAGGTACCTTGGTTTCGGTTGCTCTTCTACTTGGCACGTACAACACCTTCTGTTCATTATTGTAAGTATTGTAACTTTTTCTGTTTGTTACTTCCACTTATGTAATTTTATTTATATTAAATTTGTTATGTTAATTTATATTGTGGATTTTCGGTTGTGTCGCTGCACTGTCCAGGAAGGGCTCAGCGAGGGTGGTGCAGCCTGCTGATTCACACAGTGGTGATGAAATGTTTTACAGGTTTACCATTATTAATACATATTGAGCAGTCGGAGTCAGAGTTTTAAAAACTGAGGAGTCGGAGTTGGAAGTTTTGTGTACCAACTCCACAGCCCTGGTTTCTTTCCACAACAGTGGCAAAGCCAACCACCTCAGTCGCCGCATTTGGGGAAGGGAGAAACCTTAAAAAGTCTGGCAACATGAAAGAGACTTCCCAAAATTAAATGTCTGATGTGCCCTTGGAAGTCATGCATTATCAGTCATTTCTTTTTTAATGAAGCAACAGTCAATGGTGAATGTTACCATGCAATGTTGCAAGGTTTCCTCAACCCTGAATTATGGCAGTTAAATCTCTTAGACAGAACCTTCTTTCAGCAAGATGGTGCAACCTGCCACCATGCTTTGAATGTGCAACGGACACTGAATGACATCTTCCCAAGTATGTGGATTGGCAGAGCTGGACCAATTGCTTGGCCACCTCGACTGCCTGACTTGACTCCACTGGACCACTTTTTATGGGGTAACATTAAAACAGCTATGTATTCATCAAAACAATGTTCTTTATATAAACTTAAGGTCAGGATCACAAATGCTATCCATGAAATCAGTACGCATCAACTGAGGAATGTTTTCAACAAGGTAGAATCTTGGTTTGAAGGATGTGCCCTGAAAGATGGCAGTTACATTAAAGGTTAATAATTTGAACTGCACTGCCTTAGAACTGTAAGTATTAAGCTTTCATATGGAATTCACAGTGTGCTTCTATCATGTGTACATTCACAGTTCTTAAAGTTTACATTTGGAGACAGACTTTATGTACACACCTACATCACTAGTTATAGCCAAATACCAGATGTCTGAGAGATGGGCAATTTCAGATATTTCTGTAACATGTGAAGCAACTTGTCCAAACAAAAATGTTAAACTACATACAAACAAAAGCTTATCTTCGTGGGGTGAGTCATACGTACGTCCATAAACTAACAATTACATCAATCACAACTGAGCAAGGAGAACCAACTTTTTACAAAGCTACTTACAACAAACTGCGATTTTTAGATTGTATTTATTGTGCTATATGCCATCATTCTTCCAATCTTAAATTTGAAAGCAGTCTGTACTGAATCAGAAAATGTTAATGCATAGTTTAATGATCTTTTGGATTACATGACAATTAAATGACATAATCCTGTTTTTGGTCGCTACATTGCCAGCATTTTAGAGAAACCTGCTGTCTCCATCTTCAGTGCAGAAGGGAAAACTTGGCAGGACAACAATACATTATGTACACTGACAGAAAATGGGTGTTATAGCTGTGTTCAAGCCATGATTTACTGTAACAATATTAATCTGCATTCACATCTACTGCTCAATTTAAATGTTGGAGAATATAATCAGTAGAGACAGGAAGCCAAAATTTCCTCCCACCAAAAACCCCAGCACTGACAAAATTTACCTGCAGAGATTTTGTGCAGATAGCCCTGACTATCAGGAAAGAACACACACAGTCCTCAGTTTACTTCCTACTGCATTAAATAAAAGTGGCCAGTTTTCTTCACAGCAGATCAGTACAATACAAAAATCATTAATGAAAATTAACCTTGTTGACAATATGCTGCTGCTTCCTATGTTTCTCTCGGAGGATTGCAACTTCACGCCACAGAACTTCATTTTCTCGTTTCATGGCACTAAGCTGTGAGTCTAAAGAGTCTTGACGTCCCTTCATGCTTGTCACATCTGCCAAAACCTTGCTCAATTCTGGTTTTGATCCTGTGCATCCTTCCTCCACCTTGCTTGTAGGTATCTAAAGATTAATAATTCATGATCAATAATGACAAAATCACAAGCCACAACTTTCAAGAAAGCAAAATCCTTATGCTAATTTACAAAGGACTGAGCTACAATGCCAACTCTACCAATAATCTCTTCGTATATTAACAGATATGAAAATAGAGTATGCAAGATTTCCCAATTATTTCTTCCAGTTCTTGACATACAGTAAATGAGTAAAAATGTGTGACATGATCAGTTATTTAAGGTTATATTTTTCCCGTAATAATTGCATTTGCCCTCTATTCCATTACATCCCTTTGCTCCCTTGTGACCTGATGCAGCAAGTCCAGTGAATATGTCATTGTTCAAAGTTTGTTTTAAACAACCGCAGCCTGTGATCATTCTCTGATCATAACCTTATCACATTACGTCCCTTTCATTATCAAACAGATTGCTCCCAGAACTCCCACTGCACTAGACCTAAAGAGTAAAAAAGGTGTGGGGAGTTTATTATCCTGCTTTATTGAGAAATTCAAGCATAAACAAATCTGCTTATTTGTATTTTATTTAACAATGTCGTCAGTAATTCAGACCAAAAAAAATCAGTAAATGCAAAGAGAAAATAGATGTAGCAGCAAACACATAATTCTGTTGCAATGTCACATATACAGATCTCATGTCAAAATGCTTTGGAACAATCCAAATGACACTTCCATGTCATTAGCCTAGTTGTGGGTACAGACACATATGTTTTTCATGAACCACTTCCAAGGTCTATATCACATTTTAATCCGCTTTACTAATGAACAGATGTCCTGAATGCCCAGCATCATTAACTGATGTCACTCTACGCCAAACAGTTTCAGGTTGGTAAAGTGCACCCAACTTATTTCCAAGAGTTTTATAAACCTATTCCTTTCTCTAGCCTCCAACTAATCTAACTTCCCTTCCTTCCCCCTTCTTCTCCAGCTGGCTGACATCAGTCATGACCAACATCATGTGAATTCTGATCTTCAGAGGGCACCATCACGTATTGTGGCCTGCTGAGGGTTCAATGGGGCTAAGTCCCATGACGTGTATAGTTAACGCAAACAGTGTTTTGGTTGTGCTTTCTATTTTAAATGCCATTTTAGACTTGGTAAACCATACACACCACCACAAGACTTATGTATTCTTACTTACCATAATTACCCAACTACAAAACGGGAATTTCTTCCTAAGCCATCATCTGAACAATGGCAGCATCATCTCATAATCATGCACAAAGTTAAACGTGTTCTGTATATGTACTTTCCTGCAAATTGAAGACTTTAAAGGAAGGTTGCCTTATAGGCAGGTAAATATATTATGTCATTCAGCTGAACCCATATCCCTTGCAGTACTCTCTTTCATTCCAAATTCTTTATTCAGAATTATTATTTCATGAATTATTTGCTGTTGTACGAAAAAAAAAGGTTCATCAGACTAAACAGATTCAAACCCTGATTCAGCAAATCAAACTATATGTGTTACAACGACTTGTCTACTATATTCATTTATGTGTTTAATTTCTTAATATGCATATTTATTATGAAGTGTAATTAGTTTGATTCTGTTAGTGCCTATTATACCTAACCCTGGACAGGAAGGGTAGGCTAGTAAGAACAGCTACATCCTGGTACATTATATTAAGTTTGAAGGTGTTCTTTCCAAAAATAGCAACTTGACTGGAAGTAATGCAGAATGCTACATGGCCCATATTCCATATATCCTTATTCCTCCCACACCTATTTTCCTGACACCCTTTTAAACTAGGGAATGGTAATGTTGCAGTATCTTTGTATTAATCATCACGATTAACTGACTTTAAACCACATCACAAGAGACCTCAATTCAATTTCTCAACTTGAAGAACAAATCAAATGTTTCAGTTCAGCTCAGCATTTCCTTTCCAATGGCAAGTTTCAACATCCCACAGGTTTCTGTAGCAGTGCTGCCCACACTGAAACAGAATTTCATGCACATGCACTTTTCTTTGAAAGCCACCATTTTTGGATAAAACACAAACTTCAGAAAGCACAACACAGAACCTCACTTCACAAGGTGTTGCCTTCTGAGTGCACAACACACAATTTTAAAATGAATGGCAAAAGACTCAGCAGATTCTACTCTTCTTCCACGCAGCACAAAAGTTATGTTCTTAGTACAAGAAGTGTCACTGTGGCCAGCCCAAATGTACCAATCATACCATTTAGATATCATCTTAACATGAATTAAAAAGTAACGTAACATATCCCCCTGCCGATTAACAGCTTCAAGAATTACACTAATAAAACTAAATTTTATAAGTACAGTGATAAGTCTTACACAACAACATGCACAATGTAAAAGGCATGATCAACAAGTATTGGGACACAATGGATGAAAACTAAGATAATGTATGTATAGTGGGGGGGGGGGGGGGGGGTTGAGCCCCTTCAAAGAAGGCACTTCATCTTGTACACACATGTTCCAAAGCTCCTGTCAGTGCTGTCCTACTGCATTATCTTAAACCATCGCCACATAAACATTTTGCCTTCATGTTTTCTGTTTTATGGCACAGAAAAAATAACCAAGTGCCACATCTGGTAAGTAGGTATGCTCACTTATAGCATATTGTGCTTACTTAGATAAAAACTGTCACATAAGCTGCGCTGAGTGGACAGGTACTTTACCACTGCAAATCTGCCACTTGCCACACTCCAATTTTTGCCACAATTTACAACAGCACTGATCATGGAGACTGCCAATGAATTGTAAATATAAATGCTGGTTAATAGTCTGAATCGGAGATGCATACTCATCAAACAAAACTTCCACATATTCAAAAAACAAGCATCAACCTGATTTTGCTGCACATTTGGCATGAGTTTATCAGCTGCAAGGAAAAGGAATTCACACTGTGATGACAACTGCTTAATTTCAGGGCATAACTCCAGACCCATGTTTCATCACCTGTTACATATTTCAAGAAATGTTCAACAATGTCTGCATATTCGAGCAGTTAGAAACAACAAACAACCAGTTCCCTTTCTGCCCCTGCTTCATCAGTTGTGTAACAAAACTGGCTGTGCCAGGTACTCGCAGGGTGATATTTATCTGAGAAAAAAATTCACTCCCAGTACTTTTTGATCAGATCTCTTACAAAATCTAAAAGCATTCAAGAAAATCAGATGATAAAAGTCAACCTCAAATTTAACTTCCAGTATTATACATATATTTGCAAATCAGTCACGAAATGTGACCATGTACTATCCTCATCGCGTCCATCTCTCTGCACAAAACAGGACGACTTCCACCTGACAGATTTTATGTGAAATTTCATAGATGTAATTCTTACTGAAATTTGTTGATAAAAGTGTTTTACATGAAGACCTACAGACATTTATGATTACATCTTGCTGTTCTTGGTTCCTATTACTGACACTGACTGCATTCTGGAACATGTGAGCTAACACTACAGAAACGCTTGGAAAATCAACATAAGAATCAAGCACGTTCATCCGTAAATCTCCCTACTTACAATACCTCAACATTTATGATTTATAGATTACAGTCCGCTGTGAATCTGTGGCCATCATATGAAGTAATCTCACACTGCATGTTAAAATACTTGCTTTTTCAAGGCTTCTTCCTCTCCCCCTCAGAGGAATCATTCACGAACTTAAGATCTAAGGAGTAAGTGTGCCACGCATATCTTAAATGTACAGCTGAGTACCCAAAACTAAGCCTAGTAAAAGGTTCAGACATCAAATACGGAGGGCTAAAAATAGAGTCCATGTAATACTTCATGCACTCACAATACAGAACTGCCACCAGACGTTACAAACAACACGTGAAATTTCAGAAAGGATGAGAATAACAACCAACCCTGCAGATTTCTCACAATTATGTGGCAGTTAATAAAATTTTTACTGTATGTTACACAAAATCAGTTCATGCAGATGCTCAAAAAAGGGGATTACAAATTACACAAAGCAGACATTCCAAAAAAGTCACTGTTCAAGCCATGCAAACTGTACTGCATGAAATAATTGTATGAAAAAGACTGTGACATGAGGATGAAGTTCATAAACATCTTAGTAATGGTGAGATGAGTGGCTACAGTGGAAAACATAGTGTGGAGTAGGCAGTTTTTCACATTGGTGGTTTCAATTTCGTACAAATGCCATTTTGGGCAAACAACAATCCATCCACGAATTTGGAAAAGGCTCTCAGTCATGCAAAGGTGTGGTGTGGAACGATATCCACAACAGCTGCTGGGCTTATTGTCTTTCCCATTGCAGATACTGCAAAATACCTTGAAGTGTTAAAATGACTCAGTATGGCCAACCATCTCTTGCTGGGAAAACTCTGAAACTCTTCATTTTAAGCAAGATGGGACACCCTTCACTTGCCAGTGATGTATGTGAGAGGCTACACCAACATTCCTCAGCAGGTTGGCTGAAGAAAGGTACCTATGAGTAACTTCCATGTAGCCCTGATTTAACACCCTGTGACTTCTTCCTGTGGAAGGAGGCTGGTCTAAGGAAGAAGTTTATCATACAAGACCACATAATGTGGTTCATATGAAGGCAGAATAATCAATTATCTGAACACTCCACCTGCAAACATGCTGCAAGCAGAAGTACAAAACATACCACTTCAATTCAAGAAGTGTGCTAAAAATGCACACATGTGTGTTAGCTGGTGGCACAAAAGCTTCTAGAATAACCAATCAATTCATATCATTCAATTATATAAGAATCCAATAATTTATTATGGACTTCATTTTCACAACCATGCTGGGTATGCCTACCCGACCCACTGGTGAGTGAGTAACAGAAGTTATTTCCCCACAGTAAAGGCAGCTACTTACCTCCCTCTAATGACAAAGTTCAGACTGCATTCCACTTTAACTTCACACTCCTAAACACAGACATGACATGGAACTTGGCTACATGGCTAACATTACTTTTGGGTGTATATTACCATAATCTGGCTAGACCACACTTTAATGGAACATGCAATCACATTTTTATACACCAAAACCTTGTCACACATCCCCCTCTCTTACCTTGCGTTTGATATGCTCCAGAAGATACGGGTGACCCATCATGAAAAACTGATGTGCAAATTCCGTCTCATCTTTTTCTACTTTAAGCCCACCACCTTCAATTGACACAACTTTGTGGAATCCATCTAAAAGAAATCAAATACTGTATTGTGATTATGTTGGTATAAAACAACCTAACCAGCAATACAGCACACATAGGCACACACCATATGTCTGTTTCCCAAAAGAAACAATACAAAATGTGTATGCAGGACAACACACAGTCCCTTGACACTCACTGTTTAATAAGTGTCTAGTGTGAAGTGATTTTCACACAGCCCTATGTGTCTGGAAAAACTATTAATGACCTATAATTACTTCAGCCTTATCTGAAAACCTTCCCTCATGGAAGCACAATAACTTTCATCAAGACATAGGCATGCAAACTTAGAATGTAAAAATGTAAAATCCTTTGGTTTGTAACACAAGTAAATTTAATACAATCAGATACTAAAGATCTGATGCATCAGAATATTTTTTTTCATTACATGAAAGAATAAAACCTTGGAATATTTCTAGTAACACCCAACTTTTCACTCAAAATGAATGTTCTGAATCTAGCTGAGATCCTACCAAAAGCATGTCCTTAACAATAAATATCTCATCAAATGCTGAAAAAAGTGAGGTACATGCACCTCACAATTTTCTAGATACTTGCAGATTTTACCTCATATTGAATGCACAGGAAACATACACACATCTAACTTAAAAAAGTTCTGCAAATATGGATACTAAGTGCAGTTTCACTTACACATGTTTAGTTGCCTCACAAAGCTTGCCATATTGTTGTGTTTATAATACATGGGCAAAAGTTCTCTGGAGAAACGAGCCTGGTCTCTAATCAAGAAACTTTCCCCACTCTGAAATCAATATAATAAAAGAGTCAGTGTATTTTTCCTACATTTATGTGCCTTTAAGGAATAAACCTTATTTCAATTCCAACAGTATTCCTAACACAAAATGACTATGTGTGGGAATGCCAGTTGACGGAATGGGTGCAGTCAGACCGTCTTACAACCAACATTCCCTCCAATTTTTTTTACAGCTGCATGGTCC
Organism: Coptotermes formosanus; assembly: GCA_013340265.1. Taxonomy (NCBI): domain Eukaryota; kingdom Metazoa; phylum Arthropoda; class Insecta; order Blattodea; family Rhinotermitidae; genus Coptotermes; species Coptotermes formosanus. The sequence continues at coordinate 479,489 of BLKM01006251.1, read as the reverse complement.
TGCTATAAAGAAATGTTGGTTGCATTCAATAGGAAGATCTTGAGACAGATTTTCAGCCCTACACAGGATTAAAAGGGGTGGAGGACAAGATATAATGCCAAAATTATGATTTATACAAAGATATGAAGGTCACAGAATTTATCAAGTTTAGAAGACAGCAGTGGGTAGTGCATGTGATCAGAATGGAGGAACACCGTATACCAAAGAAAGCCCTGCAACAAACAATACACTGCAAGAGACAGGTAGGCAAACCCAGGAAAAGATAGGAAGGTGGAGTGACAGAGGATGTCATCAAGTTACTAGACTTACAAGCTTGGAAAACTAAATTCAAAGATTGAGAATTCTGGAGGCAACACACAGAGGAGGCCAAGGCTCGATACAGGCAATAACGCCATTGCAGCAGCAGCAATGGACCTGCTACTGCTCTGAGCAGAAAATTTTTACACGACCTGACAACTGCGTGGCACTTTAAAAGTTATTTGTGATATGCATAATAAGAAAAAGGCAGCTGCACGCTAACAATTCAGTGTGCATAGGAGCATTTCAGTTACTGCACAGCCAAACACCTGTGCAGGAACATTGCTTACAACAGTCACTATTTCTGTAGTTACCACACACAGTATTAAAGGCACATCATTGTTGTGTCTGTGCCAGCCGTGGCATCAAAAACATTTCATGCAATCTGGGATGTCACAAAGACAATGCTGGAACTTAATCAGCGGCAAAATGGTTTGGAGGCAAAAAATGGTACATTCATCTGCCAGAGTAGAGTTCATACAGTTTGGAGCTTGATCTGCCAGACAGCCCTGTATTTTCTCACCAGTCAGACAATCTAAGAACAGCAATGGTAAATACTACTATAATTGACAGGCACGTCAACCTGTACTGACATAATACAAGGGGCATGACACTCACTAATATTTCCACTTTTTTTTCGCCAACGTTACTTTGCCTCCCTCTCTTTCACATAGGTCACACACTGAACTTTACCAGTGATGCAATATAAGGCCTTATACATGGGGTCATTCCATCACAAACCATAATACCCCCTGAACCTTAATATTCTGTATTTTTTTGAAAATTTGCATATATATTTGTCTTGAGTTGAAACCTGATTCCCTGCATTATATTTGGAATATCTTAACTAGTATAAGAGATATACTGTGTTCAAAAAATGACAAAACTCAGCCAAAATAAAATATTGAAACATACTTGTATCAATAATGTTTTAAGTACTGCACATAAAACAATGATCTATGGTTCATTTTAAAGCCTATAAAATCTACTTTCTTGCCGAATATAAAGACTCCATTTGTGACTAATTTCTTTTTTACTTTAAGACAAAAACCTAAACCAATTATAAAAGTTTATTTCTAAAAAGCAGCATCTTCAATTTCATTGAAAATTGGAAGGGATCTTGCAAATAAGGTTCGCTTTTTATGTTTACAAAACGGCTTTGGACTGACAAAAAGTTTCTGAGAAATTAATTTTTCGACTCAACATAGCTGAACGTATTACATACTTTTGGACACTGTTTTGAAAAACTTACATTTTCTCATACACTGGAATGGTTTTACATAATCTTGAAACCTTCTAATAACTTACATATATGATATGCTTCTGGTGATAACAGTTTGTATGTTCTCCCAGCTTCAGAAGTTGGTATAACCATAAACAAAATGAGAGACACGGGTAGAATTAATTCATCTGGTTGAGACAGGAACACAAAGGAGGCTGATGGTCCATGTAGACTAAGGAATCTGATTTTAAATTCTTCATATCCTTCACACTTTTCTAACATATACCCTGGCCACCAGTGATCTTCATACACTACAGCGATGTATCCTTTATTTCACATGGGATGGTTTGACTCTGACTTCTACTTTCTGTCACAGCCACTACAGAGCCATCTTGGACTTTACAGTATTTCTTTGCAATCAAAGTTGTGCCGTAAATGGGGAGGAAAGCATGATATTGACGAGTTCCAACCACTGTTCTGGTGTTGTCAAACCCAAATTTTAGGTGATATGTTGTCTGTTCAACTTCATTGTTACAGACATACTGTTCATGTATGGATGGCAAATGTTCTTTTGCCCATGAACAGAGTTGTGCTGGGGTTAATATCTGATGGTGTTGTAAGCTGGAACGAGCTGCAAGACGTTTAGTCATACCTCCTACACCATCACATAGGCCTTTGCCATGTGATGTGGCAAAGAAATGCCATTCAGCATTTATCCCAATATCAGGGTTATGATGGCATAAGTTGACGAAATTGTTCCTATTTTTTGTGTTGTGCTGATTCACCATAAGAAAAATAATACAGCTTTGACATACTTGGAACATTTTCTTTGAAAAATGCAATCACATGCTTTAGAAAAGTGTATACCGTCACAGTATCATGACACAATCATGCTGAAATATTTATAAAACATAGGTTTTCCAACTCATTCTTAGAATTTTTAAAGCAGCTAACAAGGGCATGAATGGTGGTTTGCTAGGTATTCGAATAAAATCCTCGTGCAGCATCCTGAATAATAATAAATAATTTTCTGAGAAATCCCCAAAACAATAACTTCTCTATCTTGAAGTGAAGATTTTGTTTCTTTCAAAAATGAAGACAGCTGTTGAGCTACAAAGTCATGTACTTTCAGTTTCTTCAGACTTATATGAATTTTTCTACAAATTCATCCGACATGGATGTGACAGTATCAAGATTACATCTGTCAGCAGTACAAAAGTACAAAAGTTATGTCTATGATACTAAACTTGCTGAACTCAATGATAATCTTATCCATTTATATGCCTGCACTTTCTCAAACTACCAAGGTGTATTTGATCCCTAACTGATGCCATAATGATTGTCCACCTTATGGTATTCAGGAATGTTGTCCTTAATATAACAAATTTCCCAAGTACTTATTCAAAATAATTCTGTTTCAGAAAAAACATTATACCAGTCGACTTAAGGGAGGACAGAATAACAGAAGATAGGAAGTAGTAACAGTTAAGCCATAAAATAAACAAACTACAGCAAGAACAACAAGCTGTGAGCAAGCCGCATTTAGAATCACTAGCAAAAGATACCGCCTTATCCGAAACAACTATTATAGCTCTAAAAGCACTGGAGGGCCCACAGTAATTTTTTGCACAGTTATTACTGGGACTATGACTGCCTGTCATGGAAAGGTTTAAAGAAACTGAAGATGCTACTTTTTAATTACAAATTTCTGTATTTTTTAACATTTAAGGACCTATAACTACAAAACATATCATAACTGAACAATTTTTTTACACAGGTTGATACAGAATTTTATAAGCTTTGAAATGACATATAATGCATCAATCTTTACAGCCTCATTATATGAGTTATTTAAGAAAAACTTACAACATGCACTTTTTTACAATTTCTTGATGATTTTTTAACACCCTATAGTTTTAAAATGGTTGGTTGGATAGGTAAAATAAATTAGGTGAGCATGTTTGGCTACAGTATAAACACATATGCAAATTCTGAAGTTAATCTGGAATTGTCATGTTTCACTTTGTTCCTTGGTGTGTTGGTTTTCCATGGAATGACCCATACATGAAATGTGCTACATCATCTCCATCCTGAGAAGTTTATATCTGAATATGTCACAGTCTGTACTACCGTTTTATATGAATATATCACAATAATAATCACATATTTTAGCAGTAATTATGGGATGCAGTGATGATATATTTGGGCACGAATGGACCACAATGAAAAATGCCATCCTTTAGACCTGCCACTGTCAGCCTGTGAGAAACATAGATATTTAAATCTTCAAACTCTGTGCCACCATGGAGATCTCACAACATTATATTCTTCTACCACAACATGATATGTTTCAGTTTAGGTTTGTTTAGGGAACAATATGTTGTTATAACTCATATGAACAAAAACTGTGACACTGCATGTTTCCACCTGTCTTCTTCATCACCTTTAGTATCTCTGTGCAAATCAAAACCAAACCTGATTCTTCATTTATCACAACTGCTATGTAACTGCTTTGAGGTTATCTTTGATTTTTCAGGTGTGTTACGATCATAATGATCATAACTGCCTACAGCCTGTAGTTGAAAATCAAACTAACTAAAAATGCTTAACAGCTAAAAATAAATGATCCAAATTCGAAGATACAAATGCAACTGACAGCATCAAAGCTGCTTAGGAAATTACAGCTCTTGTATGTAGTTTCGAAAATCTTTTATACTAACACAGTTCTCATCAAATTTCTCATAATATATCTCGTACTGAACTTCGAATGCTGCCAAAATACAAAATACTCTTCACCATCGTATGTCACCTTCTACCCCGAGGTGCTCAAAGCAATCCATACCGAACTCCTCTGGCGAAAGTCGCTTCAAACATATACAGCTTAAGTTACAAAGCGTTTCAATTACAAAGTGTTTCAATTACAATTTCTATCCAAGCCACTATGATGAAAACAATAAACAAATATTGGCGTCACGAATGCATGGTTCAATTACAGCCATATTTCTGTAATAGTTTGGTTACATACTGAACTCCAACATATTAAGTCGTTAGTTTCCGGATCTTCAACTATCTTCCACAGTTTGGCCAGAAATGCAGGAACATTTGTTCCCAATTCTTCGACGGAGTGCATTTCAATAGTATTAAATTTTACCAAAAACTTTTCTTTGGAAGTTAATGCGCTTCACCAAGTACGCAAGCAATACAACGCACATTTCATCCAAAACACTTTTTCGCCATTTCGCAACTCAGCCGTTTCATCTAGATCACAGATGTAGAACACAGATTAATAACAGCAGACGAACTGTGGTATCTCACGGTGTCGCACGTTCGTTCCTATCTCTGGTGTCGAGCACAGTTTATTGGTATCAAAAACGACCACTGAACGAGGACGGAAACTACCCACGGATCGCACTGATTCTTGTAAACTGCATCATTCCATTGAACGAGCACGTGTGATGATTGGCTGTCTATTTCGTTCCGTTATGCACGTTTGTGTTATTGGTCAAACCATCGTATCTGCTGAAAAGGTAAAAGTGTAAGTAGTCGCACACATTTCATTCTCAAAAACATGAAACAAAATAAAAACGATGACATTCGGAGAAAAGTAAATCCCAAAAGTTTATTATATTTGGTCTTGCTTTCTGTTTTGTTCCATCCATCGACTTTCAGTACTAGTAGGCACCTGAACTTATTAAACACGCCTTCTTGCTGTCGTCGAATCGAACCTGCCTAACAGTAGCATTATGATGCGCTTAAACCAATCACGGATTACTTCGACCAATGGTTGTCTCCTTTTGAACCCTTTTCAGTTGTAAGTTACCTTTGATGTCGTGTAGCGTGACTGACGTAAGTCAGTGATTTGTAAAATAATACAGCTCCATTTGTGTGCCATGTGCAATATTAGAATGTGAATTGGAAACATATTTAACTACATTTATAATGATTCTATGACCTGCTATATCGTATCTTTCGAACTACAGACACGTATTATGTCGCAATGATTGGCATGCAAAATGGATGCGATTGATCCTCCGTTGACTTTATCAACATTCGTACATTAATGTAGCAGACGTTAATGTATACTATTCACGAACATAGGATGTGACTTCCGCATACAATGTAACATCCTTTGCAACGCACATCCAAAACGGCTGCACTCAAGAGTGTGCGTAAAGGCCAGAGTCAAAAGAGTATCAAAAATGAGTCTTATAACAGAAAATTACCAGCATTTTCTAAGACTTGAGTAAACAATAAGATCACTGGAGCTCGAACCCCTTGGTGTTTTAAATTGTGAAGTTTACTTTATCATGGTTCACATAGACTGCATATTAAATACGTTTAAACCCTGTAAATGACTTCGCTATGAAGATATGGTCTCGGTAGACAATCTTGGAAGGAAATTATGCGGGATTCTACAATCCAATTCGTTCAGAGGTAATGGCGTAGAATTTAAGTACAGTGTTACTAAATAACAGAAAGGGCAAGTGTTTACAGAAGACAGTTTATGATGCAAATATTTTGTGGGATCTCTATGCTGTGATGTTACTATATCTTCAATTCTGTTCACGGTTGTGATAGCCTGCAACCCTGGCCAGGCATAAAATACATGAAGAGCAGTAATAGGGAAGTTTTAAATAACATCCATTGCATGGTTGATGAACATGTGCAGAAAAAGTGAAAGGGAACGTATGTTCAAAACCCGTAGGCTTATATAAAAAGAAGTAGTTAGGTAGCAGCACATGCTTGTTTAGAACTATTTGGCTACATTGAAGTCCATTGTATGTCTGCCATGATGATTATAAAACGGGTGAGAGGACTTCCTTATTTCGATGACAGGAATGCTCTTTGAGACAAGGTGGCCGCAGTTGAATTAAGTCTTCCATACAGTGAAGGGACCAGTATGGCAAATGCTAAGACTGAACAATCTAGGGTTCGAATCTCGGTAGGGGCAAGAGATTTTTCTTTTCTTAGCAGCGCCCAACCGGCTCTGGCGCCCACCCAGCGTCCAGCTCAATGGGTACCGGGCCTGAAGTTAACCATTCACATCTGTCTAGGGCTGATCTTATGAATGACTTGAGCTATGCCTATCCTCCCACTATATGCCTTCATAGTGTAGACAGGAACAACTTTACTTTTTTTTACTGCAAAATAGGTAATATCTTTTAATTTCCCCCTACTTGATTTTACAATCTAGTGGATTGCATGGAACAAAGTGCCTTTACCTACCAACATATTTGAAGAGCTGTACGTGCGTCTTGTTTTTTTATCAGTTCCAAATTCCAGATGTATCAATATAAGCTGTGTTACAGGCAAAAGTGGTTGAAGTTTTCAGTGCATTTTAAGGCATACATTTGCAGACAGTTCTTAATGCTTGCTTGTTCTGTTAGCTAGCAATGAAGTCACGAACTCTGTCACAGAACAGTGACAATAAATATTAGGATTATATTCGCACTTCTGTGATCAGGTGGCGCATGAAGAAATGTGGAAGGTGACATCTTGTGAACTATATTATTCATACTGTGCATAACCATTAAGCAAGTACAAGTTTGTACCAACTAATGTACTGTTATTATTGAAAATATTCTTACATTATGAAACTTTGTTCAAACATGTTTCAATCCCTGTTGGGATCATCTTCAGGGATACGTTTAAAAATGGAAATTAGACATACAGCATGGCAATATCTTGTTATGAAATGTGCATAAAAACAGATGGTGTATATGCAGTTCAGATATAGATGTTTCCTTTTTACTGTGCATAAATTTGAAATCTGTTTAAAACGATTCTTACACACACATTATTTTTACACCATAGATGAATATTTTCAATATAAACCTATTGCAAGTCAATAACGTCCCAATAACGGTATTAACAAGACCATTAGTATTTTAATGTACAGTTTCTAATAATTTATGTTTATATTCCTGACATATCAATGTTATTTCTCAGGTAAATGTTATGATTTGTTGTAGTCTACGTTTCGACTAGTTTTTAGTTTACTATGATATTATTGTTATACATTAGCTTATTTTATTAGTATCAACTTATGTATTTGACTTGGAATCGTTGTTCGATTCAACATATTCATTTCATTTTATTTCATTCATTTAATTATATTTATCTGTATATTATAATTACTTTTGACATGTTCTATATCCTACTTATTGTTTTTATTGTGGATTCATGGAACGTTAAATAATTGAATTGAATTGAATTGAACTGTGTGTGTAGGAGTTACATGTTTCTGTATATTGTTCAATGATGTGTTTTAATAGACCGTTAATGTGACTGTACATTGCTCATTTTCTTGTGCGCATAAGCTACTTACTTTCTATAAATAAAAGCACTGCTGTTCTTTGAATATATTTAATATTTGGTTATTTGGTGTGATTGTTTCATTATTTTCATGTTCTTCACTTTGGTTGGTAGGTTCTATACATTTGGAAGGTAGTTTTGTATATCGTAAATGAAGACTCTGTAAGTTCACTGTCTGAACTGTTTTTCCTGTGATATTTAACCAGTGCTGAAGTTGATAATACAAAGTAAGGGACATTTGTTGGCTGTGTTTTGTATAAGGTGAATATATTGTTTCAGGTTTATGTAATTATAAACATGGTGTATTTTCATGTAAGTACATTTTCAGGGGACGAGAAGGAATGGAAACTACTTGGACAAGAACAAGATGGAAGCCTGTTGGTCAGTTGGTTGATTGAATCAATTGATGAAGATGGTGTGTCAAAGCTTCAAAGCTGCATTGGACTTTTTCATCAAAAAGATAATATCCTGAAGGTATTTAATTGAAAACAAAGTTTTCAATTGAGTTAATCATATTATTAATACACACCATTACATCGTCTGGATCATAGATATTTGCAATGTCTGTTTCATAGTCTTAACCTCTACATTTGGGCTGTCTGACTTTTTTAAATTGTATCCATCATGTCAGTGAACATGATGGTTGCCAGCTTAGGATATTTACCAAAATACAGTTAAGCAAGTAATGCGTAGAAACAAGTTGTTTTACAGCAGTGTACAGAAATAATCTTTGAGTGATACCACACAAATGAGTCAAATATAAAAGAAAAACTTGCAAAAGTGTTTCCAATCTGATGACTTTCTGTATTATACATAGCTGCACCATGTTGCTATTATTACAGTTCTGATGCCTGTTTCACTTCTAGTGCTGTAGAAATACTCATTAGTTAGGTGGTAATTTAAGACGGACAGATACAGAAATACATTATATGTCCATAACATTGCTGCTCATTCATGGTCCTTTATAGCAGAACAATGTCATATTTTATGCACGTGTATGTAACACCTTCCATCATCAGGTTGTGGTTTATATGCTGTGTAATTATTTACTCTGTGAATGCAGCTCTTACTTTAATTACCTAGCCATTTATGCTACAGATTGTAATGAGTGGAATGAACATAGTTATGGGTATGTTCATATTTCTTGTTTTAATTAACTGTAATCTTTACCTTAATTTTCAGGTCTTATGTACTTTTAACCAGTATGTTAACATCATCCAGGCTACCGTAAATCATAGTCACACTTTGCTGGGTGAGTTTGTACAGTATTTTGAAGTTACTTACAGAACACATTTTGACTGATGACTCTTCTGTGGAAAAGATGTGACTTTTTTTGTCATGGTATAATAGCCCCTACTGGGCCAGGGCCGCTTCATTATCGAGGCTTCACAATCACACTCAGACACACCACACTTGGTAGGGCTCCTCTGGATGAGTGATTAGCCCAACACAGAGGCTCTTACCTGACAACTCACAACACTCACAAGAGACAGACATCCATGCCTCGAGCGAGATTTAAACCCACAAGCCCAGCAGGCGAGTGGCTGCAGACCCACACCTTAGACCACGCAGCCACTGGGATTGGCAAAGATGTGATACGGTATTTTCTCACTAATGATTTGCAGACATAAATAAAGAATGTATGTAGAACTTGTAGTTTTCCATACCATGTATGTATGTATCAAATATATATTGTTCTACCAACTCGTACACTAAGAAATTGTATATGTTATATATAATGAGACATATAACAGATCCCAACATGTTTTGAAGTATATCACATCATTGTCAGAGGAGTCATATTAGAACATTAGGAAAACAGCTGAAGCAAGCCAGTCTTTGTACTCAGGTCTATGGAATCTTGGGTATTCAGTTTTTGTGTCCTTAGTGAACCACTTATACCCTATAAAATCACTGAGAAGTAGTGCTGCAAATCCTATTGCAAGATACTGTTGATCCAATGAAAGATTTACACGATGTTGAAGCCATTGGAGGTGACGCAGGGCTGTATCTGTCTTATCAGTAACAGTGTGTTGTCCAAGTTTGTTGTTCAGTTTCCGTTCCAGTGGATCGCGTGTAATATTTAAAATTTAAAAGCACTAAGACACATGAACTGAGGCACTGATAGTATGAAGAACCACCCATAAATTATTTAAAAATGTTAAAACACAATATAAAGTTTATAATACTGATTTCATTATGAAGCACTGATATTCTGATGGTACAATGTGTTGCCGATGTGTCATGTGTTCCAACACGACACATTGGCAACATATTGTACTTTGCTTCTAATTTTACCACTTGTGGGAATTAAATTGAGTTCAATCACATGTAGTCTAACTGAAGAATCATGTTCCATCCTGTGTTTAACATTTTCCCCATACATTTAAATTTGCCCCTACCCTTTCACTAATGACTGTGCAGTATAGTTAAAATATGAGGGTGGGCTGAAAAGTTTTGCCTCCTCTGCCATATTTTTCATCAAGGTAAGCACAACTGGATAAAACCGGTTCCATGCAGTCACGTGATATCTCCCCTCCACCATACATAACCTTGAACCGACAGCTATCCATAACTCCGGTTCAGTGCCAGTCAAAATGGAAGGCTGTGAGTACATGCGGTTCAAACAATGTGCCTTTATCGAGTTCTTGACTGCGGAAAAAATTCCTCCCATCGACATTGATCGCCGTATGCAGGCAGCTGTATGGGGATAAATGTGTTGCTGTAAGCACAGTTATACATTGGGCACGGCAGTTTAAGTAAGAAGAAGTGGGGGAAGCAAGTTTGTGTGACAAACCATGGTTGGGGAGGCCACTGACTGCAACAGACAAGTCTCATCAAGAACGCGTTGCAGACATGATTAGAGAAAATCGTCGAATCAAACAGAAATACATTGCTCTTAAACTGGGAATATCTAAAGAAAGAGTGGGCCACATTATCAACCGTCTTGGATTCTGCAAAGTTTGTGCCAGGTGGGTCCCTTGAAAATTGAGTGATGAGATGAAAGCTGAAAGAGTCAGAGTTTCAAAGTAACTTCTGGGTCATTTTGAAGATGAAGGTGGCAGATTTCTACAGCGGATAGTGACGGGTAATGAAAATTGGGTCCATCACTATGATCCTGAGAACAAAAGACAGTCTATGGAATACTGCCACAAAGGACCACCAGCGCCAAAGAAATTCAAAACCAAAGCCTTTGCTGTAAAAGTCATGTTGACTGTATTCTGGAATTCTGAAGGTGCTGTGCTCACTGACTTTATGGAAAAAAGTGCTACAGTGAACTCAAAATGCTACATTAAAACTCTAAAAAGTCTCAAAAAATGCATCACAAGGAACGGGGCAGAAACTGATGACATCTTGTTTCAACAAGACAATGCCAGGCCTCACACAGGTGCCGCCGCAACTGATGCCATCGCACGTTTGGGGTTCACAGTGCTACCACATCCAGCTTACAGCTGAGATCTTGCTCCTAGCAATTTCCACTTGTTCTCCAAACTGAAGGAAGACCTCAGGGGCCAAAAACTCAGCTATGATGAAGAAGTCAAGGCTGCAGTATGCCAGTGGTTTTTGGAGAAAGAAAAAGATTTTTTTAAGAACAGGATTCAAAAACTTGTTGAATGTTGGCAAAAATGTATTGAAGTTGGAGGAGATCATGTGGAAAAGTGATTATGCACAGTTGTAAATAAAGGTTAAAGGTACATTTATTTTTTTGTTTCACTTAAATATCTTCCTTCCTTCATATTTTATTTAGCTGAAGGCAAAACTTTTCAGCCAGCCCTCTTATGTATTTCATGTGCACTTAAAATCATTTAGATGTTTTTTTCTGTATTCATGATTCATAATAAATTAATTACTTTGTTACAAGTAACATGAGTCCACTTGCTTTGGAAGTTTGAGGATGGTTGTAACTACAGATGAAGTAAAGTAACTGGAAATACATTGATGTAGTATATATATTTTTATTCATAGGTTTTATAACAAAGGTGAAAGTATGTCCATCACCAAATGAAACAACAGACAAAGAAACATCAAAAGATACATCAGATATCTCTTCCTTAGAGGTATACAGAGTTTTTATATTGGATGTAAGATTCCCAGAGGAACAGAAAGAACCAGTCGATCTTGGACTTGAGAGATCTCGGCAGCTAATGATTCAGTTCTTGTACAGAAAGAAGGAGCATGTTGCCACTGAAAAGTTTCTCTTGTTTATACATCAAGAATGTAAGTGCATTTAATGTTCAGTCTCCTGTTTTAGCATGCATTAAGAGTGTTATGACAACTAATTTATTAATCATCTGTGAAACTGTTTCTCTAATTCCTAATTTTTGGTAAACGGCAAGTACGTCAGTCATTATGAGGTCACCTTTTTGGTATTCATTGGCATGCAAATATAGATGTATATTTCTATCTCTACACACTAAATTTTCTGTATCTAAATAGAAGTATTCACAAGTTATAAAGGCAAAATAAAACAGGGAATATATCTTGTACATTTATTCTGATTTTGGTGTTTCCAGTTATGATGGAAATTACCTCTCGAAACCCTACATGTATTTACCTATATCAGTTGCTTTCTCCACTTCATAGTTTCGTACGTACAGTAGAATTTTTTTTAATGCAGTACCCGTGGGACTAGACAGGTGCAGGATTCTTGAACAGTACCTACACTTGGTTATTTTCGTTTCATTATAAAAGACTTAAGATTTTTCAGTCATAATAGGCATGAGTTTTCTTTCAGAATGCTTTGCTGTAAACCACTTACACAACACCATGTCCAGTTGCACTAATTTAGACTGTTTCAAGATATATTGCTTTCGAATGCACTTCACACTTTCACTTGATGCCATAGAGGCTTGTAATTCATCCTTCTGTTATCATATGTAGTAATCAGTTCATGATCCAATGTTGTATGAAATCATAAGCAATCTGCACCTGTTGCCACTTTAAAGCCTGTTAATTATTTCAGTTTTCTGAGGAATCACTAATGTTACATGCTGCTTCTTGCCAGCAGCATGTTGTTTGCTCCTGTTGGGATCTTTCGAAGCCATTAAAATAGCTTGATGGGCTCAGTAAAGTTGAGATAACACAAGAGAAAGTCACAGAATCACTATGCATACTGGATGTTATCAATGGCAGAACTTCCCCTCTTGGGACTATTTTCCTCACCTGCAATAGTATGAGGACTTCTGGCATATCAGCATCTGGATTAAAGGAATTCTACTGTACAAACAGAAGAGAATGTAAACATTTGAGAAATTTGGAATTTGAGGTTCTCATACCAGTGTTGAAGATTCAAGTCTTCTGGGATATGACATGATGTCAGTTGGTAAATAGTCACTACTTACATTCAGGTGACCTGTAATAGCATTTTAATGTCAAATTCCATGAAATCTCTTTATTGTTCTGAATGTTATTAAGGTGTTACACTTAGAAATAGAATTGCCCTATGAGACACTTTTTCCTTCTGAGATTCTCAGCTAACTGTGACTGCTTAACATTTCACGCATTTATTTGCAGTGACTTACAGTTTGTTCATTGTCAAGGTCTTCTGCAGTTCCTATCTTTCTTCAGCGGAAAACAGTTAACCTCTACAGTTAATAACAGACATTCATGTAGCGTTTATACATTTTCTTCTTTACTTCTTGCTTCCAGCTGTCTCACTAAATCAAATTCATCTAAAAGAGGATGGAAGCTGTGAGATGGTATGTCTAGTCATATTCCTTTACATCTGACTTTGTAACATATTGGAAAAGATTACATACAAGAAACAAAATTTATGGCATTTTTATCATTTACAGTGAAGGAACATTATCTGATACTTAAAGATTAAATAGTTATGAGAAAAATATAATGTAGTGCTGTCTGTTTATATAGACTGTCTTTGGGAATGTCTTAATGAATGTATAGAATGGAGATGGACTTATTTGTTATGCTGCTGTTTTTACTGTCTTCTTTATTCGTTCAAGAACAACATACGCATGTGTGGGAAGTGTACTTGCCAAAATGCCACATTTCTTGTTTCACTGTATAGTCTGCAGAAGATGCCTTATAATATCTCTTTCCTTTTACTGTCTGTGCTCCAAACCACAGTAAGATGCCATATTAAACTGCAGTACAGGACCCATATATAAATAATACACTGCATTTTACATACCTACTCTAATCCATAGTCCAACTTAATGTAGAAGCAAATGTTCCCTGATAATGTCATGCACAGAATTTTCCAGCTAGTAAAGGTAAGGTAAGATAATGTTGTAAGTGTATGACATTATTTGCACTAGAGTTTTTAATATACCACTGATGGTGACAAAAGATTTACTTTATTTTAAATGCTTTGGGCATAAGATATTAAAAATGCATTTAAAAATGAAGATACTTTATATGTCTTCAGAATGAATGTAATGGTTTTTAAGTTATTTTTATGCATATGTCTAAAATAATAGAGATTGAAAATACTTATTGTAGAAGGATTTATTTACTTCTGCAGTCTACTAAAACATAATCTAAATTGAAACAGTAACTATGACTCTTGACTGGAAACCATTGTTTCGTATTACATTCTTGGAAGTTGGGATATGTTTACTGGTTTCTGTTTCATATGAATAAATTATTTTTGCTGTTGGGAGTAGGAATATGTTTACCAGTTTCTGTTTGTTAAATAAAACATTTTTGTTCTGAATTTAAAAGAACCATTTGTTGTCCAGATGCTGTCCTCTTATGCTATTGCTTTTATTTCAGGATTTATTTGGTTGCTTGAACACTGAGTCAGTGGTTCGGGCATTCTCATGGGCACAGTGGGATCCCATAAATCAGTCTCTATATTATATTCATTACCGTAAGTCTCAACTTATCGTTGAGGGAGAAGAGCTAGAGGAAGGCAGAGAAGAGGAGCTGTCTCCAACTTTATCTTGCCTTCAGTTTCATGATGACAAGCCACATGAGACTGTGGTATGGAGCAAATAATTATGCACATAACTGTAGTTTCACTTGCTGTGATACACAGAATACTTATCAAATGTGTTTGTAACAATTACTTTGAATGTACATAAAAGTAAACTACATTATTGAATAGTGCGGTGTTGTAAGGTTTTTATATTCAGACTTAGAAGATTACTGTCCTGACTACATTGTTAAGTTAGATAAAAATTTGAATTGCAGAGAGTATTATAAAAGACTATATGCTCTTACACATTTACAGATTTCTGGAAAGAGGAAATTAAATTCATTTAAATAAGTGATAATTGACATAATTCTTTTAGCAGGTGGGAAGGCCTTGTTTTATCTCATGCATGTGTTATGAATGAATGACCAGGGAAAAGTTTTAACTGCATTTGGCTTGATGTATAATGTGACAAATGCAGCTGAGTGGCACAGAGTTCTATGTGCATTCTGGCAAGAAAGTCATAGTAACAGCAATAAAGGAGAACAACTTCTCAACAAGCTTTATATGTTCAAAGACCGCCTTAGTAATACTTTACCACAGGACTGATACTAAGTATTTAGGAATTACAGTTGCATTGGCAACTTCAGTTTTGAGAAATACTTATGTAAATTGTGTAACGCCAAGCAGTATTCTAGTAAAATTTGTATAAATACTCTTACTTGAATATCAGGGTAGACTGAATGTTGTTAAAGTCATCATGATATGATCAGTCTCTTTTTGAAGTAACTATCTGAATTTCTGAACTCAGCTATATGGGGATACACCTACCATCCATGTACTAGCAGGGAACCTGTAAGTTTGAGATTTGAACCTTGCAGGTGGAGCTGACTAATTAATGCAGCTCACCTGTGTACATGTAGTAAAAAATCCATTGAATGCTGTCAGATAGTGGTAAAGCAGTACAACTGTAAAATTTGAAATGTCTGCACTAGGATCATCATGTGTTACTTCCTAGTTACCAAAATATCCAGAACAGTAAATCTTACAAAGTCACAGATATTGTGTATTTTCTACGGAACCACCTCTGCTTGCCAGGTGTAAGTCACAAGTACTTAGTGGGCTAGGGCATTTTTCCCAGTTGCTGGGGAAAAGTACCATGCTTTCCAGACAATAAGATGCATTTTTTTTTCGTAGGAAGGACCATATAAGATCCTCCTGTATCTTATAGTCCAAAGATACATCAGTATGACCTTCAGAGCAATTGAGATTCCTCCATTTATTGGAGGGATAATGGTGGTTATTATGTGAATCATGCTTGGCGGAAGGCAAACAACACCTCGGCTTTGCATATGCTAGTTGTTCAGTAGTGTGAAATTCTGAGTAGCACATAGTGCTAATGAGTTTTTTGAATACAGATTGTTCTCCCAACAGAATGTGTAGTAAACAGATGAGGATTTCATATACTTTAGGCTTTAAATCAAATGAAATAAACTGAGGAAATGGATATATGTGAATGATGCAAGCAACAGGAATAATTGCAGAAGTTAGAGAAGAATGAGCAGTTTTGATATTCATTGTTTGTAAGCATAAACAGTTTTTTGTACTTCTGTTGCATAGTGGCCTGACATAGAAACAGAGGTGAATAGATGGAAAACAGACCACAGAAACAACAGAATTATGTCCACAGAAATGATAATTTTGAAGCCAGAAGATGGGTGGCTGCACATGGCAACTTGGTGCTACAGATACATGAAGAGGCATGGGCTTGAAAACATATGATGCACCATGGTCATGAAGTCTTTAAGAGATGTAGCATTAGTGATTCCCTTACTGGTAGTGAAGATTTTTGTACTGAAGAAAGTTCAAGTTTTGACACTAACAACAATAATATTGAGTGTGATAGTAACAATAATGTTAAGGGATTTGTGACCAGTAGAAACTCTGTACTTCAATGCCATTTTCTGTGGGAAATGTGTGTCAAATATTTGTTCCATAGGTTTTCCTCCTAACAGTAATGTTTTCGCATACTGCAATTCAGGAAAGTCAAAGTTATGGCCTTTGAACTTTTGTTACTCTTACAAACAAATTAACAAATTTACCTGATCAGTAAACAAAATTGCATTTTCATATGAAGATATTTTATTTGATGTTTAGCACAGAGGCCAGTAAATAAGTGTAGACAAAACTAGAACATCCATTTAAAGTTAAGATGAAAATGTTCCTTTGTCAGGGGTTGGGTTTGTGTGCTGTTTTTATCTAATTTCCCCTAAATTCCATGTCATAGGAGCCACTCAGAAGAGATTTTCTGTGACTCTGTTGATAGTGTGTGTGTGTGTGCGCGCGTGCGTGCGTGTGTGTGAATCAGATCAGCAGGAGTTATTCCGTGTGGGTGAAAGATTTTTGTTCATGACATGAGGATGCATTCAATCTGACACTGATTAATTTTGAACAAAAAGATTTTCCTGTTGGTATTTGTGAAGTCATATTGCTGTTGTTGTACATGTGACAGCTCTTTCCTAAGTGAGATTTCTTCGTATTTAATATTGAATTTTAAGACCCCTTGCACTGTATTGTAGGGATTTAATGTTATAAAGGCCTCAAAGTATATTCTTAAGGGCATTGAAATGTTGCATATATTTAATTATAGGAGGCATTGTTACAATAAAAATCCCTTATATTTTTATCTACTTACTTTCAGCTGAATATCCCATTAAATCTACCACAGCTTCCGAAAACAGCAGTACCATGTGGTGGATATGAGGATGACCCTATCCCACTTCGAGTACATGACTGCTCGCTTGATCTTCAGGTGGTATGTGATCCAAAGGGTGTTGTATGCATCTGCCATCATTACTTATATCAGGTAAACTGAACATCGAGTGACACTTCATCTTGCATCATTGTCAACCAAGAGAAATTTATGTTATAATAACACGCCTTCTGTGCCACAAAAAAGAACTGTATTTATGTTGATATTATTTTCAAGATTACTGGACTGATTCATGAAGAAAACTTCCCTGAATGAGATTTGATGCTGTCATGGCAGTGACTGTGAAGATAACCCTCTTCTGGGATGTGATGCATTTACTAGATTATACACCATCACATCCTGAACATGCTTATCTTCGAAACTCTACTACCTCAACATGCAAATATTTACTGAAAGAGTTTTAAGGTAGAATGATAATATAAGCAAGGGAACAGTAGTTAACATATGCTCACATTTCAGTATTTCCCATGATTTATGGGAAAGTTGAAAGTTGAAGCCATGCTTGTGTTGAGGACACAGGGAGATGCGCTCTGTGTGTAGTCAGTTGCAACTAAAGCTGAGTGGTTGTACTTTGGCTATCTTTCCACATGATGGAGGTGGTCAGGAGGCTGGTGCAGTTGGTCCCAGATGCAGTGTATGCATGATAGTGAATAAAGTAATCTTAAATCCTTTCCAATCAAATTCATATGCACTGCTGCTCATTCATGCAGCATTTAGATATTGCTCTTCTACATTTGATGTAGCCTCTGCAAAAAAATGTGTATGGCAAGACTGAAACAACTAGTGAGACCACATGGTTTTTCCAGTTGCCAAAAGGAGCTGTCAGAAATGTAATAATGCGAGTGATGGCCCCGACATATGAGCTGTTAGAATTGCAGCTTGTGGGTGGTGGCCGCCTGACATACAAGCTAGTTGAGAATCAGTACACTGTCCAATCCATACTGCCAGTTAAAGCAGAGTGTAACTGTTTCCTATTTTTCCTTTACTTGACCATGTTAGCTTTAAGTTTGCAAACAAACATCCAAAGCCAGAAAGCAACAATCATGCATTTCATGGCTGGCACCGGTTAGGAAGAAATTTCATAAAGATAAAGATAAAACGTACTGAAACACTTCTTTTATGAGGTGTATTTACATTTTTCTGAACACATGGAACATGTAGGGTGCACACATATTACTTTTTCATAACAGAGAAGACAAAAAAGAACCGCTGGTGATTTGGTACCACCAGCATCACTTCTCCTGTACTTGGCATCCACATAGCTGCAGTGTCTTCATTACATTCTGAAACAATTATACAGAGTATAGCTTTTGAACAGTATCATAAGATCCGAGACTGAGATGTTATCTTGCAGTGTTGCAGTTGTATTCACCATTGGGTGAAGCAACTCCCATAATTTTACAGATGGATCTAAACAAATGTGACTTGTGTACAGTTTGCCAAATAGACAGCCTGTCGTAGTCATCATTGGCATGATGTTCAAAATCTGCAGCTTTTTCAGTCAGTTTGGTGTTTCCATAACATGCTGAAGACACGAGAACTATGTGGATAGTAACTGACTAGGAGAGAAGTGACAAATTATAGACCTATCTCCTTAATTACTGGTTTTTCAAAGATTTTTTAATTATTGATTTATCAAAGGCTTAATCAGCATTTCCAAAATCACAATATATTTGGTACAGACAATATGGTTTTAGAAGGGGATTGTCAACAATTAATGCTACACATAAACTTACTGAAATTATTTTAAATGCATGGAATAATAATAGATATATTGGACATGTTTTTTGTGACCTGACGACATCATTCGATTGTGTGAATCACAAACTTTTGTTTAAAAAACTACAATTTTATGGTGTTAAAGGCATACTCTTAGAGTGGTTTAAGTCATACTTGTACAACAGGAAACAAAGAGTTGAACTGAAATTTTCAAGTACATGCAATTACTCTTCAGCGTGGAAAACTATTAAATGTGGTGTTCCTCAGGGATCGGTATTGAGTCCACTCCTGTTTAACATCTACACTAATGATTTACCAAGTTCAATTGATAATAGTTCTCATCTGATAATGTATGCCAATGACACAAGTATTCTAATTTTCAATACTTGCTGTGAAGAACTCAATAGAAATCTCAGTGACATTTTATACAACACCCTCAAATGGTTTCAGGCCAGTTAGTTAGTTTTGAATATGGAAAAGACTAAAACAGTAAAATTTACTCCTGAAAATTTTTCATATTCCGCATTACATATAAGCTTTGCTGAACATTTTCCTGTCAAAACAAATGCCATAAAATTCTTAGGTTTACCACTGGACAGTCAGATTTGTGGAAGCCGCATATAAATTATCTGTTACATAAATTGAGCTCAGTTTGTTTTATAATGAGAAGATTATCTCATGTACTTAATATTCAGATTTTGAGAACTGTTTATTTTGTGCATTTTCACTCTTTGGTTAATTATGGAATTTTTTTGGGGCAAGTTCTATGCGTAAGGTATTCCTAACTCAGAAAAAGATATTAAGAATTATGTTGGGATTAAGTTCAAGGAATTCCTGCAGAAAATGGTTTTAAAAAATTTGCGATTTTACCTATTCCAAGCTTGTATATTTATTCTTTAATGCTGTTCGTTGTCGATAACATGCATTACTTTCAAACTAATGCCTGTGTTCATGATATTAATGCAAGATATAAGAATCATTTACACATACTGTCAGTCAGACTTTCTGCCATCCAGAGAGGTATTACTTATTCTGCTGTTAAGATATCAGCAGATTGCCACCAAGAATTTCAAGACTGAAAAATTATAAGCTAGTTTTCAAGTCTACCTTCAGATGTTATCATCTTACACGTGTGTTTTTATTCTATAGAAGAGTTTTTTTAAAATGATTATCTCATTTTTATTCTATAGAAGAGTTTTTATCAAGTATTTGCTCTTGTAGTTCTTCTATATTGACTGTTTTTTAAACTCCTACATTCATATCTTCTTTTTGTTATGTTAGACTCTACTTACTTCATTGTATCTCCAAACATTTATTGTGTATATATTATTATCTAATTTTTTAACTAAGTTGCATTGTGCAGCCTATAGTTCCTGACATGTCTCATATTCACCCGTCGATGGACAAATGTTGGATCATTGAAATGTATATGTAATGTATGTATGTATGTATGTATGCATGTATGCATGTATGTATGGGTGTATGTATGTATGTATTTACGTACGTATATGTGTAAGTGCTAATGATGGTGGTTTGAAGTCGCTAATTGTTGTTTTTGTCCTCTGTGTCGTGCACAAGTTACTTGGTGTACATTCTGTACAGTAATTTATTTCCTCTACACTGCATAAAATACATCTTTTTCCTTAATGGAAATATGAACCTTGAATCATGTGTAGGAACAATATGGTGGCTGTCAAAACAAAGCAACTGCAAAGGTAGTAACTGGTCACAAAGCTGGTTAAATGAATACTTCTTTTGCTGCAATATTTCAGCCTGTGAAGCCACCAATGACTGAGGTACGGAGTCTGGAAGAATCATCCAACACTGTTCATTTCGCATATTCTGTGACATTACTGCATCATGGTTGTGTGATTCATTGTGTTGTACCTGGAATTCTGTGGTCACAGGCTAAAATAATGAAGCCAACTTTTGCATTGTATGGAGGTAAATAAAGATTTTTAAAGTCAGTAAATATTTTTCAATGTACCAAGTAAATCCTGTCCTAGACCAGCTCAGTCTAATGCAGTGCAGTTTCCCAAAGCAGATTTAATCTGTCACATTCAGAATTCTCACAGCAATGTTGCTGAAGGTAATCGTGCTGTACCATGCTGATATATAACAGACTTAATTTGCAGTAAATGGTTGAAACTAATTTTCATTATATACTCAGGGATAACACAATTTTTCAAGACACATATACAAACTGTTCTAATAGCAAGGATGTGAAAAGCATACAGGACATGACACTTTCATGTATGTGATTTTTGTACTGAAACCTGATGCTGAATGCAATCTGAAACTATATAAACAGAAAAATGTCACTGTAGTATCACTGTTAAGGACTTTGTGTCTCATTTCCTTAAACTTTTGCCCAACCTGCTGAATGTTTGGTTACCTAAACTGATAATGAGAAGGTTAACTGGAGCAATGGTATATGGAGAATGCAGGTAGCTGAATGGGTTTATTACTGATAGCAGACTGCATTCATGTATCCTTCCTACATTGTATCCTAATCCTATTTATCATCTGCCTACTAACAAAGTCCACTTTAATCTTCATAAACTTAGGCTGACCATAGGCATCATGATACAGCAAAATTCCTTTAATCCAATGTGGCACATGAGGAGGATAGTCCCAAGACCAGATGTTCTGCTGCTGTTTACCAGAAAAAGTCTTCATCAATGAAAATGGTGGATCTCAGGAGCATGTTCAAAAAGGCCTCCAAGAGTGCCTGTACATCAACCATTATGGTTATCTCCTGACCCTTAGTCTCATACTCCATCAACTTCTTCAGCTATGAAGACTCCAGAATATGCAGAAAAGGACCCTGGTGACCTTAAACCAGCAGACAAAGGAGATATCGAAACGAAATACTTGTCAAATTATTTGTATATCTCAAGTACAGGAACAGGAACAAAAAATTACCTGTAAAAACTTAGGCCACTGTAAGTATCATCTGATAATCCAGAATTCAGCACGTGTCTGGTCCTGTGAAAGATTGGTGGAATTTTGCTGTATCCTTATCATAATAATCATATCCATCATCGTCATCATCATCCATTGTTTTTTGCATCAGGGTTGTCACCTTTGTGAACAGACCTGCATTCATGTCTGGTCTCCCATACACACTCCTGCCTTTTCTGTGTCCAGTGCTTTTCCTACTTTGCGTGTTATGTCTTCTGTTACTCAATTTCATCTCCTTGATTTATTCAAAATATTCATTTCTGACACTCGAAGGAATAACTTCATTGTAACTGTGCAGAACACATGCCTAGATCACTATATCCTTAATTTCACCCTCTACTTTCATATTCCTTGTATTTTCAGACATTGTCTGACATCCCAGTTTTGAGGTCTCCATTATTCTGGGATGTTGTGCTGTGTCATTGGGTGTTTGGTACCTCATGTTTTCAGACAGTGTGGTGGTCTCATCTTCAAGAGTCAAAATGTCCACAAAGAATGAAGGTAGGATGTTTTAACCCTTCAAAATAAGACTACCATGCTGCCTTTAATTGTCATGCACAAATCGCCCAGTGACTAGGTACCACATCCAAGAAGAATGGAGGCCTCAACTGAACTGTTGCAAAAGCCTAAAAACTGGCATTCTGGTTTTGTATGTGAACCTTTGATTTTCCCATTTCACTCATTAAATGTAAGCTCTTTTGTTCACAGATCAGCATATGGTTGTGTATGTACCCGGCTTGTTCACACATCTCCTTGATATTGGACTGGCTCATGAACCATGTTGCCATATATTGATGAGTTGCACTTTACCAGGGATTCCATCATACACTTCACACCTTGTGCCACTGTTGCAGTATGACAATACTGTTACAGTAGACCTGCCAAGTTTGGACTTGATACCACTTACAGTGACCACTGGACACCTTGTTGAGACTTTTAACAGTGACCATTCTCTAGAAAACCAGCTGGCAATACTACACTACTTCCTAGTACACCAGGGAGATTTTGAAACAGTTGCAGAGGTAAGACTCAAAGATGTTTCCGAACTACCTGTGAGATTTTCCTTTAATTCTTGAAGTGTGTGAGGGTTTGATCTGTAAACTTGTTGCTTTGTGGTTTTCCGTAACTAAGTCTTGTGTGTTGAGGTTGATGTCAGAGAAGATGTTGGCGACAAATTGCCTTCATAATTCTGTCCGAAAATGCTTCCCTCACAACATTCATGTATAGTGATGGAGTCGTATTGGAAGACTGCATACTAGAGTTCTCCATCGGCTAGCCACTTGAGGGGGGGGCCCAGTTAATCTGCTCCTCATACTGTTTAGAGTGAATTATGTTATCAAAGAAATTCAGTCTGTACTCATACTATATGCCAGTTTTGAGGGCCACTTTCACTCTCCTGAGTGGACCTAAGAATCCAGTTACAGAAATTAACTCTCTTTTCAGGATAGCATGGTTACAATCCATGCACTGCTGTTTATATGGTTTTGATTTGAGAGATTTTAGCATTTGTTGCTAATGATTTTGAAACCCCCTTGTTCTGTGCAAGATGTACAAGTCATCTCCAAAGAATGCTCAAGACTAGCACCAGTTTCATCCAGTTTGACACTCGAAGGTTCTCGTGCCTCTCTTCAGTGAGCATTAATTGGCTAGTTGTGTCAGTCTGGAAAGTAAGAAAGCCATCTGTGTTTATTTGTTTACAGTTCTGCGGAGAGGTTTTGTGTGTGGAACTGTAACATCCTGAATTTTATTCCAGAATCTTCTTACTTTACTTCCAGAACCACTTATACATAAACATAATACTTGTAAGCAAGCTCATTTTACTGTAGCTATTCAACAGTGTGCTAGGGTGTATGAAAGAATATCTGGTGTGTTACTTTAATAGTCCTCCCCCCAGGCCCTTAATTTCTTCTAGCTTTTATTATTTAATTCTTGTGGAAGTATGTTGTGGATTTGGGATGTGGATGACACTGGGTCAGAATTGTGTCCACGGGTGGGCTTTGATAATAGCGCTGTTCAATGTACACGTTGTGCTACTAGAGTCATCTTGTAAGTTACACTGTCATGTATAAATATAGTATAAGCTGATTGTAATGTTATACTACAGAGTCTGAGTATGTGATATTTTAAAATATTGACGTACTACAGACTTCCCAAATTCTCCCTTGCATCAGGCCCAATAGAATACATTTTCGGCACCCAGTGATGTACATAATTACCTGGCAACCAGCTGTTGCATTTGTGGGGTTAGCACTGTTTTGTACTTGATAGGTCCTGTTTTCGGACTTGCATAGCCACTGTTCTGATTAAAGTATTTTGTAATTTTCCTCAGTTCCTCCAAGCCAATGCCAGGATAGTACCTCACTATGCTATGACTAGTTCCATCTACATCTTTTCGAGTGTATAATTCACTAGTCGTCGAAACATTCAGTGGTATGTAGCCTGTGCTGCTGACAGCATAGCTAAAATTATAAATAAATAAAAATAAATAAATAAATAAATAAGATGTTCGTGAACCCTATTTTCATGAAAGTGTACATATTTTTATCCCTCAGAAACAGCCACTGTGCAATGTATCTTGATCTGCAGTTGCTATGATATTCTGTGCTAAATAGTACAAAACATTGCAAGTACTGTCTGAGATGTGTCCAGTAATGTTAATTCTAATACAAGTGCATTATTCCTTCTTCCTGTTTTCAGCAGTCAAGGTACCTTTGCATTTTTAGTTTCTTGTATTTTTGGTTTTCATATGGAAAAGTAACAACTAATAGAAAGTTTACAGTGTTTTATGACCTCACACATATACATGCCGTAGCAACCATACTGATATTTGTAATGGGAATTTCTGTTCTTTTACATAACAGTTCAGTTCCTAAAAAGTCCTGTCTTATTGGTGTTGTAATCTCACTGCAGGACTGTGCACTCAAATTTTGAAGCACTACACTGAACAGGATGTGTTACAGGTGTGACCTGTGTTCAGGAGATACATCATTCAAACCAGCTCTTCATTTCTTTGTTCTGTCTGTCTAGATGAACAAAATAATATCATTAAACTGGCCACAGCTGCATAATACCATTCCATCCGTTCCCTTCCTTTTCATAGTTTTGATTACTGTCATATGTTGTTAAACAATGTTTTCTTTCTACTTGACACAGAATCATTAAATACCCAACAGTTCCATCAGAATATTAATTATCTTGTCACAAAGTGTAGTGCCAAAGTGACCTTATGCATCTTTAATAGACCATTATATTTTATCCCATGAAACTTGTGGAAATGGAGAAGATGCTGTGTACCCTTGTGTAAAGTGGTGTGAGAAAATGATAACGCACAGAAGTGAACCATTGACAAAAATGTTTTCTGCACACGTCTTTGAAGAGCTGTGCCTGTGTTATATTCAGACTTCCCAGTGTGATCTGACTTTGACCAAGATGATAATATGGGAAACTGTTTTTTTCTTATCTACCAAATGCAGAAAAACAGTTGAGAGTTTCATATGTCCATTGACTACATTAAATTTCTTAATCCTGTAACATACACTGTGAATATTTTCAGCTCTTGAATATTGTCGTGTAAGTTTGTAGCAATACTGTTTTATATTTATAAGATTTCCAGTTACAGTCTTAACCAGAGTAGCTGTCTTGATTGGAGTTTTTGTGACATTTCTTAGCTATTGCAGACAAATGGTGTAGCAGCCTCTTAGAGCAGGCCTGATTGCTTACTTTGTCTTCATTTCCAAATTTAATTTCATAATTTTCAGTCATTACTCATCAGCGCTATATAATATTTAATGCCCCTAGTGGCATGTGTTGCTTACCTTTTCCATTGTATGCACATTCCAGTTACTGATGTCTGTAGCAGAGCATCCTGTTGAACTGAGTGTTCCACAGTTGCTACAGGAAGTGATTATTGGTGGAGCCTATGCCTCAGCCCAGAGAAATCTCCCTGCTGATGCAATGTCCCTAGTCGCCCTGCTGCCACTAAGTACCATCGCTCATGTGTCTGAGCTGGAAGTCAAAGTTAGTCCACCCACTTCGTATATATTTCTGAATTTCACTTGTTTCTTTCTTTAGTCATAATATGATGCACAGTATGTCCACAAGGTATGCATAAATGTAGCAGTTGACTTGAATTGACTTGAAAGGCGAGTACACTCACCATATGAGCAAAACATTTAGTAAGCTAATTGCATAACATTATGGTAACCACAGCACCTGCATTTTTGTGTGTTTCTCATTGGAATTCCCATCTGTGTTCCAGTGCCAATTTATTTAATCCTCAGCAGTGAATTGCCCAATTTATTTAATCCTCAGCAGTGAATTGGCAGACATCTTAGTTATTGTTTTTGAAAGTTCATTCATGACTTTGTGATTTTCTCTGTAAAACATATGTGCCCTGCAGGTAAACCGCCAGAGCATGTCTCTAACTCAAGAAACATTGTGGAATACAGCGATGATGTTGTTGTCACCACAGCAGAGGGTGGTTCCATATCGTGTAGATATGTGGACTAGACTTTGGGATCAGCTTGCCAAAAGAATTGGCAAGGAGCAGAAACCAAGATTCAGACCTAGTCTAGTGGCTGACAAACTCATGGTCTCTCTTGTTTGTTACCAGGTACTGTGTTAATTAGCAGCTGTGCTGATCAGATTGCATTTATTGTGGTCCCGTTAACTTAAACTTGGTTGTATTGGTTTCTTTGGCTTGTGATTAATTGAGGCTGACCAGTGATATAACTGCTAGTATAACCCTTTATCACAGAATATAGTATAAGTCAACAGAATAAAAGTAACAATACATTTCCATGGTCAGACATCAGTTGTGGGCTGGAATGCCACTCCTACTCATAATTTCTGGTAATTTATTCTCCTAATCTTAAAAACCATGAACAAATAAAATGTATGTTAGAAAGACTGTAAGAAGTGCAGGAAGATTATCCAGTGTTGTTGTTTCAGCCAGAGGCATTATCACGGTCAAGCACACCTCTGTCACCAGGAACCAGTTTAGTAGGCTCAGGTACACTGGCTGATCTTGCTGCCATCACAGGTACACGGAAGGCTCCAGGAATGGATGTTCTGCCATTCTATGAGATTGAAAGTTGTACTGCCAGTAAGCAGGAGCATGTCATTTCTGTGGTAAGTCACAGAAACTTGGTAATATAATCCCTTACTTGTCCCAGTATGTATAAAGTAACATTTACCTGTATAACAGAACATATCTGCTACTTATGATTGCATATATGCTACTGAGGCCAAATTAGCTGACTGCTGTGTCAACTGTGGTATGCCTACACAAGTCACATACCTGTCTACTACCTTTCATGGTGCACAACTGAAAAGAGGACATGATGTCTGTAATAAGTACTACCAAAATTAATCCATTATCCATTATCAGTGCTTATATGTTGAGTAACCTGTTCAGAAGTGGAGATCCCCTGCTGGGTACACATCTCAGTTTTGTACATTAATTTCAGAAAAAAAGTATGTGTGATGCATAACTAAATCCTGTACTTACGTCATTAAGTTCTCCAGTTCTTTTTCTAAACATCCTTCAGTTTTTTTACTTTCCAAAATTAAATTTGGTTTTGAAGGAAACAGACAGTGTTGCTTAGTTAAATTTTATGCTGTCACTATATTAATTACAATTATAATCTGAACTTGTACACACTGTGTTATACAGTAGTGACTGGAAACATTTTGAATTTTTTGTTAAGTGCTAGACCAAAACATTTCAAAATTTGAATTACTCACAAAAATCCTTTGCTTTGCAGAACTTGCGTGAGTTAAGCATGCACCTCTTGAAGAACAGTAATAAACAGTCACCAATGCATGTGCATGTAGTGGCGACTCGCTATGTAGCAGCCCAGCTGGAAATGTCCAAGTATTTATGTCAGTTGATGTGTCGGTGTGCTGCTGTTGATCCCCATCAGGAACAGGAGCGAGGATTTGCACTCGTGTAAGTTGTTGCACTAGACGTCTGTGAACTCCACATTCAGAATAAAATTCTGATACTTACTCATTAACATATTTTTTATTGTGTTTTCATGATAGAGATCAACTAGATGAAGAAAGGCGTTACATTCTCTTCACTCTCCTGGAACGTTATTACTTTGCAGTAGATTCAATGGCCTTTCCCTTACCTCAAGGATTTACATCATTCTTCACATATTTGGGCTATCGGACACTTTCTTTCTCCATGTTCCTGCAATATCTGCAGAGGAATGTTTTTGAACTGCAGGTTGATGTGATGAAAATCATCATGGCAGGTAATATGTTTGGGCTGTCAAGATTTAAGATGAGAATTCCAGTCTTTCACATTAAGTTTGTTGACTTGAACATAAATTAATAGTTTGTGGTCAGACCTGAAAAGAAATTACAGAATATTAATATGACAGACACACTGACGTTTAGTACAGTAGTAAGTATAATTTCGTAGGAAGTGTATAGATTGGAATCTGTAGAATTCCAATGAAGTAATATCTGTAGAAACAGATATAAACTATGGACTGTGCTTTTTAACTGTATTAGGGCATGCTAGTTATGTCACTGATTTGGCAGTGCTTTCAGGCAAGACATAGTATGTGATTGAACATGTGTAAGTGTGCATGTGTGTATGCTATTTTTTGTCACTGGTATTATTCACTTGAGTGGATTTTTACAGATACAGAAGATACACGAGAGGGTGTCAAAAAGAAACTTCGCTTGCTTTTGTTTCTGCCAAGGTCCAGAGCCAAACGTTTACTAAATCAGTGGGCACATCCAGTAAGTCTTATGATCCGAGCTCGGGAGCATGCACTAAATATCCTGTCAGGAGTAGAGGGGACTCAAGCAAGAGGACATCCAGGCCCAAAAGCAAAAACCACATATGTTAGCACTAGAGGTAACCTTTCAGATATGACTCAAAACACATTGTAGGTCATGTCTTAGGTTCTGACCAGTGAAATTTTTAAGTGGAAGGCTGGGAGCGAGTCTCTTCTTTAGCAACAGGGACAGCAGATTGACAGATGAGGCAGACCAAATACCCTTCCTTTGCCATTTGTTGTACATCCTCATGTAGGTCCATCCACCAGCTCAACTAGGTTCTTCAATGGCAGAAAACTAAGAGATGTCTTGTACCATAAATATGAGATTTAAATGCTGTGGCTAGTAGCCCAGGCTCAGACTTTAGCCAGGTGCTAGCATAAAGTGTAAATTTAAGCTAGTGTTTCTACATCTTACGGATTTTGTATTTGACAGGAGAGTACATCTCTTAAACTCATATATGTTTTACCGATGTAATTACAAAGTTTAAATTGGCACACATGTCCAACTATTGGAGTGTGAGTTTGCTAGAGGGCACAACTTTGAAGTAAACGTATGCATTATATGTTTGTCCTGACCTGACAGGAGGAACATCCAACTCTTCTGTCCAACTCTGTGCTCACAAAAGTTCACTGTACTGTAAATATCTAAATACTAGGTACTACTAGGGCTTATGGAGTTCCCTGGCTATCAGTTATTGTTGGTACCAACACAGACATTGCAAATAGTAGCCAATTCAATCACATTATGCAACTTTTCCATGTGTGCGCATATTAACCCTTTAAGGCTGAAATTAAATCTCCCAGCGCAGTGCCACCAGCCGGAATTTTTTCTACTGGCGATTTAATTTTTACGCTTGCTCTTAGATAAAAAAATCATCTCTCATAGACTTTTCGTTCAAGTTTAAAGCAGCAAAATTTAGCCGTGTGTTTATGAATTGGTTAATTTAGGAAAAAATATTAATCAATTTTTATAATAAATTTAGGCCTGTGAATTGCATGCATTATACAAAATGTAGTGTAAGTATGGTATTATTCACATAATTCTGGTTGCTGCAGAAGATCCATGGCACCTTGTATCACTGTTCTATCACCACACACACACACACACACACACACACACACACACACACACACACACACATTCATTTTGGTGTGATACTCGGCAAAACAAGGTACTACACACAACCCAACATTGCATTGGACACACTTGTAGACTGTGCCTCTTCGCTGTCCATGAGCTGAACAAGCACGGCACCGGGCTTTGCTTGACTTCGCCAGCCAGTGTTTGTTATAGCGACTGTCTAGCCTCATAAAATTTGTATCAGTTGCACTTGGCCTTCCAACTAGACTGGGGGTGGGGCAATCTTGATTTCTTCCAGCTTCTTCAATCAAATTCCTCACCAGGAGGAGTCTGCAATCTGGGTGCATATATTTGGTCCCACACGAAGATAACAGAATCCAACTGTTGAGTACTGTTAGATCCAGAAAGTGGAAAAATAATTTCATGGTCCATTTGAATGTACGTCGGCACATTGAATAGCTATTTGCCGTGCAATCAGAATTTTCGATGTACTTCATGTGCCAGTTATACCATGCCACGATGTGAGGCTTCACAGGGCATTTGTTTTCACAAAAATTCCTTTCTGCTGGTGGCGAGTCCATGTTAGTCAGCATGTAAACTTCTCGTGTGTCCTTCCAAACTAGTGCAGTCAAATTTCCCCTGGTACTGACCCTTATGTCACCCCTTTTCAATTTTAGTTTTTTTCATCTGAAGTCTGGGGGCATATCTTTTCTGCCAGGCTGTACTGTCCCACAAGAATTTATTTTACATCTCTCTAAGTTGTCAAAAAGTTCTGGGGATGAAAAAAAATTGTCCATAAATAGTTTGCGTCCTAAGCCTCAACTCTGCGAGTCAAATGTCTGACAGTTGCATGTGTTGCAGTCATGTCATCAGTGGTGAAGCATGAGTCTCTGCCCAAGTACACTTTCATGTCTTATGTATATCCTGATTAGTCACACAGTTTGTAAATTTTGATCCCGAAACGTTTCCTTTTCTTTGGAATGTACTGTCCGAAAATAACCCTTCCTTTGAATTTCACAATTACTTTGTCCACTGCCAAATGTTCTGAGGGGTTATAGAATTTAGAATACGCCTGCTTCAATGTGTCAAAGACGGTCCTTATTTTCCACTGTCGGTCATGTTCCTCATCTCGGTCAGGTGTCTGTGAATTGTCTGCAAAGTACAAAAAACGCAATATATGTAAAAATCTATCTCGTGTCATCGTCTCCCTGTAAAATGGGGTGTGAAGCTGTCTAAGTCGAGACCAGTAATCACAAAGAATGTCTTTCAAGTCGTGTCCCATTTGTAGAGCCAAGGCAATGAAAGTCATCATGTCTGGCATCATAATGTCAGGCAGTTGGCGGCTATGTCCAGCTTGTTTGTCCAAGTGTCGCTGGTAGTACAGGTTCATCTGTTCCACGAGCAGGTAAAAAATTTGTGCAAAAAACAGCATCAACACAGACAGCGGCAAACTATCTTTGTTGATATGTGAAGCCTCACTCTTTTTAGACCTTTTGCTGGACCAACAAAAGGATGGACAGTGATGTTCCTTCCTTGAGGCGGTCCCCAGGTTGGTAATCCTCCGCCACTTGTTGCAGCTTGTGGCTCATCTTCTGGTACTGAGGCTGGTTGTTGTTGTTCCTCTTCCTCTTCAGATTCACGAAATTTATGTTCAAAATCACTAGGCTCAGTACCTGATGAGTCGGTATCAGCAACCAGGTATTCTCTAATGACTTGACCATCCAGCCTCCTTTTTTTACTGGCCATTGCGGGATGTAATATTCTCCACGTCTGAATGCACTGCTGACTTACAAAGACTGTGTGTCTCAGCACAACAGGAGAGACCTAAACATAACTGCTGGTGTGAAATGTTACACAGATCTGTTTTTAGACAGGAACGTTGAGTTGCTCTCGCGGTGAAAAGCCCTGGGCACCTCTGTCCCCCCTGCCATCCGAGGACAGACCATTTTTTGTTATTTATTGTTTCCAAATTTGACACAACCTTCACGGCCCGTATATGGGTCATTCGGCGTATTTAAATGGCTACTATGTGTCCCCGATTGGGGACCTTCGGCATTTAAAGGTTAAGTATTTTATACAAGGCGGTGTTTATTAATTTTTCAGTCTGTCATTTATCTGTGTACTGCTATGTTGCAGAGTTGACAGTAGTTGAGAATAGGTACAGAAGATGGAAGAAATAAGTGGCAGTGGAAAATATGCTTCAGCTGGTATATTGTACTACCTGTGTATAGGAGAACCCTAATTCTATGAATTTACCTTTGTAGAAGTTTCCATGTTTGTAGAATGTGTAGCCAGTGAAAGTCAAGGCCTAAATGGTAACCAAATGCAAAACTGAGTTAGTTTGTGATGCTTTTGTAATAATAGTGTGTCCATTGTGATGGCAGTAAGTAGCAATCATTGTCGTGTAATGATTCCAAGAAAAAAGACAGTTTTTTCAGAGGTAGGAATATTTCTTTATTCGGTTGGCATTATAGAGCAGTTTGACTTTTGTAAAATAAAGCCTGCTCCGTAGATGAAAATACGGCCCCAAAATTGTGGCAGGTACTTTCAGGTTGGGGCTTGACACTAAGAAAGTTGGTCTAGTATGCTCCATTTACACTATTTGAAAGATGCCATGGTCTGAGTTATAAACAAGTAGTGTGCTTATAAGAAAAATAGACAACATTTATTGTACATTATGTATGTTAAAAGTATTTGGACTTCATCTGTATTGGTATATAACTGCTAGATTAGCTTCA
Source organism: Coptotermes formosanus (assembly GCA_013340265.1). Taxonomy (NCBI): domain Eukaryota; kingdom Metazoa; phylum Arthropoda; class Insecta; order Blattodea; family Rhinotermitidae; genus Coptotermes; species Coptotermes formosanus. Next base: position 446,706 of record BLKM01006251.1, on the reverse strand, counting down.
TGAATAATATGTGCAAACAGATCAGTGAAAGGGCAAGCTGTGTGGGCCATAACTAGAAATGGCAATTGCCAGATATTTGCATTGAGCTTCCAATGGGCATTACACTGGTAGCTACTGACCCAAAGGAAGAGTAGTCCCTTCATTTTTTCTTTCAGTTAAACTTACGATTGTAGTAGTCCATACAGTTTTTCAGTAGCTCCTGAATTTTTAGGAAACTGTGTGCCCACAGAATTTAGATGGAAGGATACTTTTGAGCTGTGGCAAGACAGTATCTGCATTATTAAGTAATTCTTAAAAATAGCTTCCTTTAAATTTAATTTAAGTGTCTGTAGGTCATGTTCAGGAGTGGTGCAGAATACATCCACTTTCTCTTACACGTCTTTAGGGTTTTAATTAAGGTACTGAAGCAGTTAGCCTACCACGGCAGTTATTACATGTTTGTATGTACACTTGTATGTATTAAATCTGCGTGAATGTTGGTAGGTCAGTGAAATATCTTCCATCCTGTGTCTGACTCTTGGTAGTAGCATGGGCAGAAACATTAACCCTCTTCTATCCAAACAGAAGACAAAGGCAATATTATAATTTTTAAAAATTTAAAGTGTTCAGGTGTCGCTCTTGTCTTCAATTTTCTTTATTTGTACAAAAATTATCAGCAGTTTTGTGGAGGGTTTGATGGTACACTGCCTACATGAATACCTTAATGGCATAAATGCCCAAACAGAATAGCCAGAAATCTTTTAATCTATCCAGAACCTGAAATTAGCAAGGGTTAAAACATGTTCATTAGCCTGTTACTTCGCTACCAGAAGATCTTACTATTTGTTGTCATCAGTGTCTTTGCTTATCAAGTTTATGAGGGAATATACTTTTCATCATCTGAATTCCATTTATGTTGCAGGCCTTGCTGCCTTTCCTTCTGCTGACAGACTTTCTCCACTTGATACATTTCTTGATTTACTTACAGCAAAAGGTATGGTAAAGCTATTAATTAACTTACGACATTCATTTGTGTTTTTTGTCATGTAATATAAGAAATTTGTTATTTATTTACAGCAAGTTTAGCTGAACTAGACTTTGGATTGTTGATTGAAGCCACAGTTACATCCACTGAAGAATTCTTGGACTGATTTGCACATTCAGACCACACTTCTTCAACCCTTCTACTTTTTACATATTTTTAACTGTATGCTGTATATGTATTTTTTAATTGAAGATTGTATTGAAAGGTATTTTACTGTACCATGTTTGAAACACAAATGATAATTGTTCAATTTATGTCGAGCAGTCATATATTTTCTGTGAAGTGTGTTTGTTTTGTTAACACTTTCAGTATTACTGTTGAGTATTCACATCTTCTGTGTTTTAAACATATTTTATGAATAGTTGTATATTTTATCAGATTCCTTACAAAATGTGTTTAATAGATCCAGATCTCAGAGAAAGTGTAAGTCCATGAAAAGAAAATTCTTCGAATGTATATTACACAGTTGAACTCTTGCATGAATATGTGTTTATGTGCCATGAAATTTAACACCAACTTATTCTGTAACAACTGGATTGTCAACAATAGAGATTTTATGTGTAATTATGGTAATGTAGGATGTTTATGCAGTTTGTCTGGAAAATAGTACTTAAATGTATAAATACACTGGGTTTTAGCTCAGAACATAGTACCTTTTACAAATTTACATTAATTAAATGTGTTAGTGAAAAATTCATCATTCTTGACATCTGCCAACTCAATGTGTTAAATGCCAGCTTGGGGGGCCCGCGCCCCCCCCACTACAGAGCTAAATATTTTGAAATGATTGAAAACATTGTTTCTCTTTGTGTTTGCCCAATTTTCAGCCATGAGTGGATGCAGCGCATCAGTGTCCTTTCTGAATATCAATATGTCGGGCAGTCATATACGATTGCAATGTGAATCTTGAATACAGTCAGTATTTTAAAAATTACAAACATTGAATTATTCCTTAAAAATTAACTCCTTGCAGGTGAGATTTTGATAATTGTCTTGTATTTGTCAGTAATCACTGACATGCCAGGGTCAATGAAAGCTTATAAATAACTGATATAAGTAATGATCTGTCAGATTCTACAGCAAAGGACATTACCATTGGCCCTGTGTATTTAATAAAACTGACTGAAATTATTTTGTGTTGGCAAATTCACTGGCAAGGGACAAGAACCTTAGAACTACAGGGAATTTTTGTATCGTGGTTGCTAAACAGATTTGGTCCCAGTCTTGTGGGGAAATTTATTCTAGGGACTCAGATAGCGGGGATCCCCAGTACCAGCATTGGGGTATATGCCTGGAAAAGTTCAATGTATATGTATTGTTTCAGTTTTTAAAACATGCAGTTATTGTCTCTTTCATAACTGTAATTACAGTTCTGATATAACAATGTTTCTACTATTCAGATTTCTTGACAGTAAAAGTATACAGCCATCCTGGCTCAGGCATAAGGACTTTTAAGGGTATTTGGGAGCAAATGTGTTACATTCTAATAGACAGTGTGTGAATTCTTTTTACTTACTATGCAATAAGAAGCTGAAAACTTGAGCATAGTTGTTATAGTGTAATCCACTGATATACAGTTCACTCATGCCCTTATCTTGTTCTTTGCTCCTGGGTACTGACCAGTATTGCTGATATTTGCCTGTCCTTCCTTTCATAGGAAATCTGCTGTGAACTTTGTATTCAGTATTACATGTAATATATCATTCCATTTCTTTCTGTCAACTATATTCATGTAAGACAGGTCAGTTGTTACATCCCATGTATTCTACAACAACCCAGCCAAACTTCAGGAGCATGTTGTTGGGGTCATTTGGAGCAAAAAATGTTGTATGAACTGTACACCAGTTTGATGCCAATATTGAGTTAAATGACTGTGATCTTGAATGATTCTCAGTCTACTTGTGTCAGCTGGTGTGGCTGTGTTTTGTTGCACTGCAGTGTTACTCAGAATGGCTCTTAACATTTACAAATAAGGAATATGATGACATATTTTGTATACACTTTCTGAAATAGGAATTGTAGGGCTGCTCCAACAGAATACGACTGACAGCATCCAGGTTGTAGCGTTACCACATATCAGAATGTGTACAGAATTTTGAGGGATATTGGTTCATTCTTATGAGTGAATGCATTGGAGAAAACAGTGTTCTGAATGCAGTGCAGTAAAACCCACACGCATTATGTACACGGAATTTCCATCTGAACTGGTATTGCACCTACACAAGTATGCAGGATTTTGTACACTGTTGATTTGTTATCCATATCGCCTCCAAAAAGTACTAAACATTTTACTGGGAGATCATACCAGCTGTATGCAATTCTGTGAGTGGCTACAAATTCTGCCTGACATTCTCTTCACAGATGACTCAGCTGACATATGACAGTAGTAAAAACACAAAGAATTCTCACTCTTAGGTGCAGGAAAATCCACACAAAGCAGTACACAGTAATTTTCAGCAGAGGTTTTTGGCAACCATATGGTCTGGAATACTAGGAAACTGGCAACTTGGAACACATTTATTGAAGAACGTTTGACAGCTACTTATAGGAATTTTCAACAAAGTGAATTTCTGTTTTATTTTGACGATGTGCCTCTTGCAACAAGGTGATGAATGTGGATACAACATGACGGAGTATTTTTATTGTTTTCCATGTTCCATGCAGTATACTGATTATATAGCATTTAATCCAACAGTTGCACAGTTCAGAAGTTTACAGTGTGCCTCCTACATGTTTCGGCCTTAGCATGGCCATCAACAGGGCAGTCTCCAAAAAAGGAATACAATAATGGCAGAGTTGATGTACATATGTGGAGTCAGAATACAGTGTTTTCAATTAAAACTGTTAAAAATATTTAAAATACAGACTAATTACAAAATGTCTGTCCATCGTTGCAGGTGTGTATCCACCATGGTGTAAGCACCTACTGACAACACAGGGATAAGTCCCCAGAATGCAAATGACCTATTCATATAGATGTTTGTACGCAACAATGGACAGATATTCACATTAAATGTATAACATTTATACGAAAAGTATTTGTAATTACAGGTAGTCTATATTTTAAATATTTTTAACAACTTAATTGAAAACATTGTATTCTGACTCCACATGTGCACATCTTTTAACAGAATCTGCCATTATGGTATTCCTTTGTCGGAGACCTCCCTGATGATGGCCATGCTAAGGCCGAAACATGTAGGAGGCACATTGTAAAGTCACAAATGATTATTTGTTGTTAATTTTGCAAGTTTTGGATTAAATACTGTATGACACAGCATCTCTGCATTTTAGCAGAGAGGTTATAGACTATGTGAATGAAAACTATTGAGGAAGGTGGACCAGTGGTGTGGCCAGCTTGGTCACCCAACTTAAACCCATTAGATTTATTCCTCTAGATTTGCATTGAGTTTATGGTGTGCCACTGAGGTAACCCAGAAATAAGGCAGCAAACTGTAGGTGCACAGTCACAGTCACTGCTGGCCTAAGCAAAACGGAACACATTCTGTGGGAACTTGCAATAAAATGGATGTTGGCAGTATTCATGCATGCACACAGTTCATTTAAAAAAAAATTAGATATTAACATTTACATTAATGCTGATAACAGGTAATTAAAAATTGGTTCAACATGCATTGCTAAAATATGTTAGCAGTTAGCTCTGTAATGCTGTCAGAGTGTCCTAGAGTTTATGTACTTTGTTTCAAATGACCTGTTGGAACATGCTTCTACATTTGGCCAACTTGTCATGGAATAGCCTGTGTATTCCATTGGAACTTCAATACAGTTAAGAAAAGCATGTCCCAATGGACAATGTGGCACTGGAAGAGTTTTTCTATATGTACTTTGATTTCATCCAAACAGTTAGTCCATGAGTGCTCCATATTCGTATGTATTCATATGACAGTGGCTGAATATAGTGTAGCCACTGACATCAATAAAAGGAAAACAGTACAGTGAAATTCAAGAGGTGAAATTTGAAGTTCTGTTATTCAACTTGTATATGTGTGCACAGGAAGTTTCTATTTGCACCTTCCACTTGGTACTGTAGGAATAGTTTTTCCATGTCACATGCTATTGTAGGAACAATTTTACCATGTTAGGGAACACACATAGGATTGTGTGTGCACACACATTTCTTATAGGTAGAAACAGACTGTTACAGAATAAAAATAATTAGTATAATGTGACCAGTCTTGAAGTATGTAACAGCTATGACTCAAAGTACATTCTCATATTACCATGTAACTTACTGGCCAGTACAAATACAAGCATTGAAGTTTTCAATGTAGAGGTTGAAACCCTTTATGAAATATAGGCTGTAATTTTATTAACTGTAGTAATGTGTAGGAATATCAACATTTGTTCTTGTTTTATTGTATGTGTAAATAATGTTATGTATACAGAATGAGTTTAGTATATTCCATTACAAGTAGGTTTGTCATTCAGAGAAGTGCTTTTTATTTTTGTTATATTTTTATTATGATACACAGTTATGAAGTGTGTAATGTTTTACTTCGTTATATTTAAGTACAAGACTGACATGTTGCCCACAAATATATTAGTTACGGGTAAAACATCTGGTTAGAGAAGAATATGTGAATTATGTAACAGAAAATAAAAGGATTGATATGAATTAGGAAGTTGACACATTAATAATATGAGACAGCTGCCAAAGTGTGGTGACTTCTATCATGAGTGTCTTAGTAAGTGGCCAAATCCCAGCACATATTTCCATGGAGTCCAAATAAGTGTATTTACTCATTATTTCCAACATTTAGGAAAAGATGTAAAAAGTCAGGACAGTATTTGGAAATGCCTTACACATACAGCAAAAAAGTTCTATTAAAAGTGCTGAAATTTAGGTTTCCAAAATATTACTGGGCCAGAAATACTGTTTGCATACCTTACGTGTGTGTGTGTGTTTCTGCACTTGTAGTCCCAAAAACTGGATAAAAATTCCCAGGCAAAAATGGAATGCAGGTCCCCACTGTTCCCTTTACTTCACTAAAATTTACTGAGCAACCAAAAGTATCAAGCATGTCCATACTGCACCTTCAGGATGAACTGGCTAAGGGGGAATAACTGCATGTGAGGTGGTCTTTTTAACATTTGGAACCACACCTGTGCAGTAGTCAGCCACTCCAGGAGTTTCCTTATAACCGTTTCAGTTCTAATATTCATTCTTTCTGAAGTCTTACAATAGTAAGTGGCAGCTGACAGTCATTCTTCTTCAGATACTAAATTTTCCATGTTAACAGACTGCATTTGGTCATTTAGTTTTTGAAACAAAAATCACCAAAATTATCAGATTGTACTCCAACATGATTCATCTCTTACATGACACTTCCATTTATAAGACTTCTACCGAGGTTACAAATCTGACATTACATTAATACTGCTGTGTAAAAATTACAGATTGAAGAACACACAGCCTTTTTAGTATGGTGACACAGAAAAAAATCCATGTTATCACTAAATACAACAGTCCTTCACCAACCACAGGCAATATATTTTGGGGAAAACACTGCAGTTGGTGAAACCAGTTAGCAAGCCCCAGCCTCATGAGAAATGCAGGGTGAGGAAAATAGATCACATGGGCTGCAGTGGTAATCTGGAAGCTAAAAACTGGTTTCAGATACCATTACAGCCCTGCCCCAAGTAAACTCGTCTCTTTGTGCGGAAGCCACCAACTTCTTCCGTGGTATGTAAATATAAACCCTGGATACAAACCATATAAAATGGTAGCGAAAGGGGATGCAAGTGGGAGACCACACATACTCACAACTGCACGAATAATTATCAAAATCACAGTTGCTGAGGAATTCTTGTGAAGAAATACCTGTTCATAATCCACTTAATTGTAATTAAGAAGACCACTGTAGCTAAAACTGTAACGAATATCGTCAGAACCTCATGACTGCTAATCACTGAAAATAGTGTACTGGTTGGGAGTTCATCAAACTGTCTCCGATGTTTCAAGGATCCATAAGGAATAATATTCATTTATCTGCATATAATAGTAAGATCTTTTCACATATTTACTCGGCCAGTCTTATACTTGTAAACCATATTTTTAACTCTGGTATTCTAATAATGTAAAAGCCTTCAATAATTTTCCACATCATGTTTGTGCACTTCCCAGTAAGGACTGGAAACATTTTGCAAATATTACTTCAAATAAAGGAATGACAGATTATTATATCCTGAAGTATATAGTGATGGTTTTTCATTCATTAATGCTAAATCCTTGTTTGTTAAAGTAGTTTCGCTGTATGAAACCAGGAAAATATCCAGTATTTAATTTTCAAGAAGTTATTGTATGATTGTGGCACAATGATGACATGAAGTACATTGACCTGCATCTTACTTTGGTTACGTGTTACCAACATCCTGCTGAAAGTTCAGCAGTATTTATATCTGTGTGTAAGTTACTTCCTGACCAGAACACCATATTTGTACTTACCAGTATCTGATTTAAATTGGGCGACTGTGCCTTGTTTCCTAATGAAAATGTTAATTGTCATAGTAAGTGAGAGACTGAATTACTGTTGCTGTAAAAACACAGGTGATGTTTCAACATTTTTATGTGCAATATAATTAACCCTTTAAAGACAAAGCGTATCTGTTTTATATAAGGACTCAGTGCGTACCGCGCTGTAAACACTGTCCACTTCGGTTATAAAAACCAGTCTCTTAATGTTTTATAAGGCAAAAGTTGCTGTTTGTTCTGAGATCCATACAAAACACATAAACGCAATGTGAGCACCATGTAGTATTTTTTAATGTTAAACCTGGTGGTATGTACAGTTACCGCTAGGCTTTAAAAGATTAATGTGATGATGTAATTAATATTTTACGCTACATTAGTTACGTGTCTGTCATGCTAGTGCATGAATATAAATAGTATTCCCATTTAATGTACAGTATTATTCTTTATTATGTCATCAACACAAGAAATGTTCAACAGAATTTAAACATGCCGCTAAGTAGCAGCGTGGAGCACATCATTATATTGATGTTAAGTGATGTCTAAACAAGTCTGTAATACAATCTGCATGAGATTTAATTTTTATTAAGATGCCAACCAAAATGACATGCCATTTAAGGACATGCATGTGCGCGCATTTGTGTGTATGTATGCACAACAATTTTTTGTTCACTTAAGAATGAAATACAGCACGTTAACCTCTACTCCATTTTTCCTTACTGACAGAAATGTTCCAGTTCTAATATTAAGATATTCTGTACCAACAATTTACTTGTTCAGTGCCATGAATTTACCAAACAGAGAACAGGAAAACTTCATTATCGTAACTTTCAGATATGTATGAAGCAACTGGATATGCACACACTTGCAACATCAGTTATGCAACTGTACAGTTGCATGGATGGAACACACTGCTTTGTATGAGAATATGCACACAGGCAACTAATATTTGCTGAGTAGTACAAATCATTAAGTCCTCATTATGCAGTTTTCTCCACCCACTTCTTACTTCCTCCCACTTAGGCCCAAGTATCTTCCATAGCATCCTGTTCCTAACACCCTTGGCTTGTGCTCCCTCAGTGTGAGAGTCCAAGTTTCACATCCATACAATTATCAAGCAAAATTATAGTTCTGTGTATTTTAATGTTTACTGTCGTAAAGCAGCAAATGGGATGACGATTCTGGACTGAATCTGTTGTAGGCAGAAACATTCATCTATGAGGTTTATAAAGAGTCCTGATTTGTAATAAAAATACCTAAAAGAGTACAGGAATAGCACAGGTTTCTTGTCTCGATTTAACCCAACATTCATAATAGCTCCAAGTAATTCATACTGTCAACCCAACCTACCAACTTCTCAACTGTCAACTTCAATGCAAAATCCAGAATCTCTCTGTAGGTACATTTCCAATTATTCAGTTGATTCCTAAAACAGCCAGCTGCTTTCATACCTTATCCTATCCCCAGTAACACACCTATACTGCTAGATGAAGATGAATGGAATGACAGCCTCCATCAGATCATTGAGTGCAACAGCACATTTGCAATTTGCATTTTCCTTTTTTTATTCTGCATACAAATTCTTTTTCTTGTATTTTCTTTATATTTACTTTACACTGAAAGAAAGTAATGTATGAAATAAAATAATGTTTGAAAATACACATTTTGTAGCATAATGATACAGCCATTCTGGTGATGACATAGGCAGCTGTAATCAAGTGTTCTTGTATGCAGTTCATAGCCCAAGAAGCACCAAAAATTATCAAAGCTTGTGACACTCATTAGGAGCTGTGACAGTGTAGACACTATGGCCTGTGGGCTGGATAACCAAGAAACTGCAGATTTATTCCCAGGAGGTGCAGGAAATTTGTAGCTTTCCTAAGTGACCAGCCTTGTTCTGGGCCCAGCCAGCCTCCTATTCACCAAGTACCAGAAGCACTTTCTCTAGTTGTAAATCAGCTGAAGCATGAAGCTGAACCAAAACATCCATATAGTGCCAAGGTTAAGAATAAGTGGAACTATTACCTCCACTCTCCGATATGACTTCATGGCATGCACAGGAAAAACTTTACTTGTTGTTGAAGCTCATTCTGAATTACTTAAATCTTTCCTAGATACCTTCTTAAATCGTGACATAATTTATAAAACTGTTCATTTAAAATCTCATTAACTATCACAGACGTCCAGTATACCCTTTGCATCAAACATCCCTTATCATAAGCAGTAAAGCACAAAGACATGCTACCTGAGTGAAGTACATTATGTGCTGAAGGGAAAAAATCACAAGTACAAGAAACTTCTCAGTTGCAAGTGCATACATACCCAGGCTGCCACACTCAGAAACTTTTTAGTTGCCAATGCATGTGCAGCCGAAACCAGTTTCCCTGAAGCAATCATAGTTTCTGATTGAGGAACAGTGATTTGTAATACAAAGGGACTTTTTACATAAATTATAGTCAGAAGTTAACAGAATGCTTGTTATTTATAGATGTCATCAGTGAAGTTAAAAGAAAAAGACTTCACTGGTTGTACATATATTTATAATGTTACTTCTATTTGACTGAAACCACTTTTGGGAAGCCTGCTTGAAGTTAGTAAACATCTGTGTTTTATTTGTCTGAAAAAACCGTGCTTAAAGTGGGACTGGCATGACCACAGTTATGGACAGAACGCAAGCCCTTCAGCACATAGAGGTGTTCTCTACATGCCCACTATAGCATTTGCTTTATGGTACTTTGTGTTAATTTTCAGCCACATTAGCAAATCCTATATCAGGCATAAGATAAACCGCCCAAAATGAAGATTTCAAGTGTTCCAGGTTATTATTCATATTACTGAACTTCTGTATACATATACATTCATTCACTGACATTAAGCTACAATGGAGGTCTTTTTAACAATATTTTGTTACAATAAAAAACTATCTTTTCAGTTGAGATTTGCACTCTTCTGGGATACTACATGGTGTTGAGTGGTAATCCCATACCGATGTTACAGAAAAACCTACTGGTCCCATCTTCGAGGGTCCAAAAGTCTTGACGTCTTGGACTTCTTGGCCCTTGAGGATGGGACCAATAGGTTGTCCTGTAACATTGGTACAGAATTACCATTCAATGCTGCATAATATCCCAGAAGAGCACAGATCTCATCTAGTTCGCAGCAGAAGCCTGACATCATGCATAGCTTTCGAGTTTTTTTAAACCATGTCTTTCATTAGGTTAGCTTAAACTTTATATTAATATATACGGTCATATGCGTAAATCTTTGAGACTTCCATTTGCATTACAGTGAACTTGTTTGTAATGGCCCAACAGCAGTGTACATAGTTGTTTTTAATTTTATTACTGATTCAGGATGTAGAGGGTAGATATATTCCATTATAAGACAGGTTTTACAAGTCAGAACACGCCTCAAACTGGGAACTCATGTACCTTTCTTATACATATTATAATTTCTATTAGGTGTCACTATGTTTAATAGCATTTCCTGTCATCAGTGGTTGTTGCAGAGATGTGGCATGTGTATCTCCTACGTAACTGGACCAGACTTCAGTTTCATCCCATATGAGGCAGTCACATCAGTCTTCACATACTGTACAGATTAAACGATAAGTGCTACTACTCCCTAAGACAGAAATAACTGATTGTAGTACACATTTACAGACTGAATAATAAGTGCCAAGGCATCCTAATTTAAACAACATCATTCTAGACACATCAGCACCTCTTACTGATGGCACCTCTATGCAGTTATTTCCTAATATTCCACACGTATATTTACCAGAAACATGGGCTGAAGATTACTTTGTATCACTTAATGTGGAAAGTCCTGATTAAAGTTTGGTCTCTTAGGGTAAACACTGTGAAAATACCTTAAAATATGCTGCCATCACTCACCCCCACGTTCTTCCCAACTTATGATCCCATGATTCTTGTTTGTGTTAGATCCTATGTAACCTCATGAACTGAATGTGGCACTGAAGTGATATTTTTCCCGGATTTTCACATAGTAGGTCTACAGGCTTACACTGACATTTCACATGAACATGATGTCAATATGTACCAATAAGCCTTCAACTTACATTATGTAAGGGAACATGCTGCAATCAAAACAGCAGAAACTACTCATACCCAGTCTGGTAAGGTAGCTACTAGTGTGAATCTGCACTAGCAGGACACGCTGTAGATGATGGGGAGCAGCTGGCTTTATGCCCAAAGAAAGAGCCACTGGACAGGAGGCTTGTTGGGTTCCACAGCCAGTTTGAATAATTGGGAGAGCTGTTACATGTACCAGGAATCAAACCATGCCAACTGCTTGATCACTCATTCCCCCCCCCCCACAAAATGTTACAACAGGCAACACATTATGAGAAAAATTACTCAAGAAAAAAAATTTTAACAGAAATGCTATGGAGAGGGACAACCTGAAGAATAGTAAGTGGAAGCAATGGCAACCTTAGAAAAACTTGTTTTTCAAGTGCTGTAGATAAAAAAAGGCCACTGGCTTTCACTGTAGCATCCTCAGTTCCACAGTATCCTGTTATTGCCTTGTCAGAAATGATAAAAATGAATGTGGTGGCCCACATTTATTGAACCATAAAACACAAATATGAACACACTAATTATAGAAGGGATTATACGTAATCCAGTGTGCTTTATTCTTTTGCTGTGCTTTGTGATGTGATGTGAACAAGGATTTAAACACATCAGACGCTTTTGGATCATCCGCAATACTGTAAGATCCTTTTGTCTTCTTAAACACTGGATCTTCAATGTCACTCCCTGCTGGTCTCTTGGCTGGTACATTATCTCTGACACCTGCAATGAAAGAAACAATGCATTGAACTCTTCACTCAAAATGTGAATCTGTTTGTGTATTCAGTTAAAGTTCTAAGCATCAGCAACACTATAAAAGCATACAGCAAACACTTCACAAATGCATTCAGCAAAAGGAACTACAAATGGCACTAGCACCCATTTGTTCAAGTTACTTATAAGAAAAAAATACAGAATAAATCAAACACGATTTCAGTACATGCTGAACTCAGTCAGATGGAAGGATGCTTCATTCATATATTGTCAAGCATAAGGGACTTTGGTAACCACTGCCGATCATGAAAATACAGGTTAGGAAATTTACACATAGCATGATGTTCTTGTGTATCTCCAAAACAACTTATGGAAACAGTGTATTGCACATTTCAATTTTCTCAAACTTTTGTCAGGAACATTTTCCACTCTGATAACTATTAAGGAGTTATGCTTGAGACATGGACAGAAATGAATGTAAGTTTCCATTTATGTGGCAGCTGTTTTTGTGGATTTTTACAAAAATTGGAGATGTGCCAAAAAATTTTATTACACCTCCCGAGTATCAAATCTCACATAAGTCTGTTTGGCACTTCTCAAGTCATTTCATGTGTACAGTGATTTTAATAGGCACTGCCTGGCTGCAGGACAAACCAGAAAGAACAAGTCTATGAAGCATCTGCCAGTGGTATAATGAAACCTAAGGGTTCCACAGAATTATGGAAACTACTCAACGCACAGTCCTAACACAAGCATCCTCTTCCAATAATTTAGAAATACACTACTGTCACAATACCAATTCATACCTACTTCCATAAACATGTGAGGCAGAAAAACAAGCGTAAGTGATAAAAACCTACAAGAAAAGACAAGAAATGAGAAGATACATTTGTGAACAATATGACAAGTGCAGCATTGGCATACTCCAAACTTTACTCAGCTCTGCATTCTTTGAGGGTGACAGGGTGATGCAGAAAAACATGACAGTTTGGAATAAAAATAACTCAAAAACAATCTTTACCATGTGTTTCCAACAAAATGAAGTACGTATCAACACATTTTGTATACATCATTTACTTTTTAAAAATTATATCACCAAGATGACTTCTGTCCTTCTGTATACACTGTTTTACTCTTGGAATGCATTCTCCCCATTACTTGGTACGCCACCTTCACCATACTGCCACAGTTTCTTCTTTAATGTTCTGTTTCAATGCAGCAACTCTCCTAGGGCAATACATTCGTCCTGAGGTACCTCCAGACAAATCAAGATATCTTGCAAGCCATTCAACATCTCCATTCCATGAAATTACAAATACTGGGAATATCTGCTGCAGAACATTTAAGTTTCTCAGAGTAAGCCAATGGCCCAGCTTGCTGGAACCACAAATTTTTTAGGTCATCATGCCACATCTTGATGTACCAATCTAATGTTAATGTTAGTGTAATGCCCTTATCATCTTCAAACCAGGAGGAACTTGTCACCCAAAAGACCACCTATCCATTACTACTAAACTACGTTCACAGCTATACCATGGACACAAGACCACTTATACCCATTCTACCAGTTATAGCCTTAAAGCCAGTTTTAAAATTAGTCAAGTTGCTCTGCTGCACCCTTTACTATATTACATTAAAATATCTCCAACAACTTTCTGAGTGTTATGTAAAAACATAAAAATGTAGTACCTGTCGACAATTTTCATGAACACTGGTATGGAGACTGGATGCTGGACCAATGCCATTTTTATTAATTTATTAATAATTTAATTTATTAATACATACACACACACATACATACATACATACATACATACATACATACATATATAGTTAACACCTCCCCCACTAGAATATAAAGAACAGCATCACAACCATCGGGGCATTTTCTATAGTCTTTACTTTGTATGAAATGACTGTCAAATTAGAAATATGGTGACAGTGTAAATCTTGGAAGTCATATGTGACAGATCTAATGCACACAGAATCCATATGATCAGTTCTTCATAAAAACAGAAGCACAAGCAATACACACATGGGAACAAAAATCCATCCAACAGAACAAACTTCATGACCTGTATTTAGCATGCATCGTTAAAAAATAATACAGCAAGCATGCAAGACTGTAAAAAAGTGTCCACAAAATATATGCAGTGTTTCAGCACATTACACTCATATTTTTGTTACCCTGCTACATAAGTGAATGAAACAAAGTAGAAAAGAACAAACATAGAATTTGTGTTAGTAAAGATTCACATGTGCACTTTTTGTAGTGAATCATATATTCATACAAGAGCAAAATCCTGTCTCTGCCCAACTACATTAAGCATTTCTGGCGGTGTACCAGCAAGTGCCATAATCCTGTGTCTTAAAGTTTCAAGACTGTCTACATTTCCAACAGCTCCACTAATGTTGGACATTTACATACCCAGCAAAGAACCATTAAATTTGGGGGCCTAGAAGGCTACAAACTTGAAATTTTGAGCATTTCAAACACAGCTACTACATAAGGCAGTCCACTATGTTGTGGGAAAACTTCGACTTCCTTCTTCCAGCAGTAGAAAAACTATGTTTTTTTGAGCATGTCAAGGAAAATGGTGCACATTATACTAAACTCAGAACTGAAGAAAGGAAGAACGTCATTTTGATATCTGCCACGTTACAAGATTTATAGATATGGAACTTTATTAATGCAAATTCTAAGCGTGTATCATCATTTTTGTTTCATCCAATTACCATATTTACTTGAATGCAAGAGGAGGTTTTTTCCTTAAAATTTGGTGTTTAAATATGTGAGGTCATCTTAAATTCACATGAAGCGCTGAACCAGACTGCACCAAACAGGATCGCTCTGAATCACATTACGCAGAGCCAAAACAAGACCTGAATCACCAAATCATCATGTGCAGACAGAAGAGAGAACACAGCATGATTGAAGTTAACTGAAAAAATCTTGGACTTTTTGGACTTTCCCCATCATCTAATTTTCTAAAGCAGCACGACATTTCAGGTGGGCTCCATTTCCATCTTCAGGCAAACAAGAACCTAATCTGGTGGACAGCATAGATCAAACTATTCTCAGTCACTGGGCACCATACAAACAGTAAACTTCTTAAGATGATGCACCTGGGTGCAGATCTAGTCCAAGGGCAGTAACAGGAAAATGGCTATTGAAGAAATAAAAATTAAGTACAAGATCAAAAAATAAAATCTGGACCAATCCACAAATTAAAATCCAAAAAAAAGAGCCGTGAACTCACGCTGATCGGACCACAGACACAGCAAAAAAATCCGGAACACATGTATTTAAATTCTTAACACCAGTAACACCATCTGTGCAGAAAACTGTGAATCTTCATGGGTTCAAGCAAGTTTATAAACCAAGAAATATAAACATATCATTTAGTCACTGTGGATCATAGCGGCATGGCAGTGCATCTCACCAGAAGTGACTGTGAAGGGTTTTAAGAAGTGCTCTACATCCAATACAGTGGATGGGACTGATGATATGTTGTGGAATGACAGTGAAGAGGGTGGGAATGTTAGGAGTCAGTGTGAGGAAGATGAAAGCACTGACTGTGAAGATGGAGACAGCAACACTGATTATTAAAGGTAGAAAGAATCTGACATGCTTTGTGTATTAAGCTATGTATATATTTTGGGGGGGTGGGGTCATCTTGGACTTGGATAAATACACTTTCGCTTGGTCAACATGCTTTATCTGTGGGGTTGTCTTAGATTACAGTCATCCTGCACTCAGGTAAATACAGTATGTTTGAATGCATAACACTTTGAAACACTGAATATATTTTGGAGACATTTGGTATATTTTTAGCACATGTTGGGTCATAATACCAATACTGCAACTGCTGAACATATAACAAAATTGCTCAATTGGTATAAACAATGATCAAGTACAATACTGACACCCTCCGATAATTTTTTGTCAAGTGCATGTGAGATTAGTATCCACTGGACATTCAGCCCACTTAGTTACATTCCCTCAACATACCATTCAGTTTACTGCCAAGCTTCAGCATCAACTTTGCATCTGACTTCCCATTTTGTAATTTTGATTTTCGTCTTTCATCCTCCCCAACAGCAGATGCTTTCGTTTCTTCTTTATGATCATGGACTTCACTTGACAGCTCTGACAGATTCTTTGTATCGTCATGACTGTCATTTGATGTTTCCGTTGATGTGGCAGTTGCGTCAGCTTTCCCTTTGCGTTTTGCATCATTACGACCTTTCTTTTCGGCTTTGTAGCGGGCTTGGCGAACCTCTAGCTTTGCCCTCATCAGATCCAAGTCTTCAGGGCTTCCATTAAGAACCACTACATCTTCTTCTGAGAATGGCTGTTGGCACTGTATTAGAATGGAAAAGGGAAAAATATTATGCAGCCTGATAGTGAACAGAACTGCCTGCATGTAACATCTCAAAACATTTACAGGGGAACCCGATTATAAGCACATCACTTTATACGGCACCTCACCTATAGCATCAGATGTTCTGTGGTACCAATTAATTCTTCACTATTAACCATAACATTACACTACTTGGATATAACAATGCTCATTTATAACAACACAAAATATTCAGTCCCTTTCATGACATTATAACCGAGTTCAACTGTATTTAGAAACATCACATACTGAAACTCTTAATACGAGTCGAAAATCTATAATTAATAGCTTTTCATTTCCGTACACTGTAGAAAATAAAATTAAAATACAAAGACGTCCTGCCTTTAGGCCTGAAGATGCACCAAGGACAAGGAAGGAGACCTATGTATTATAAACAAAGATGGGCGGACTAGTCAGTTTTACACTACGAACACTGGGGAAAGTGCTCCTAGCACCCACTGGACTGAAACCCAGATAGCTTAAGGTGTGGGTCCTGGGTCAGATCGCACTATGCAGACCTTTAACGCTTCATGCAGGTGAAGAGAAACAACATTCAATGGCAGCAATCTGCATGCATATGTTCATCATGCCTAGCTGCACACTTACAATAGAGTTCATTCTTATGTACACAGAATATCACTAATCTCCACTTGAGGCAGAGGCAGATATGATACTGGCTTGTTTAAGGAAGCCAGACTACATGATGTTGTGCCTTATCAATGCTGGAACATGAGACGGTTACTTAGGCATGTGTTATGAGTCACTTACAGCAGGTGGACAAGTGAGTATGAGACATCTATTCTGTTAAAAAAAATGTGCATTTGCAATACCTTTGAAAAGTATGAGTCACAGGGCGAAAATATCACCAAAAGTTCTGTAAAAAAACATCTTGTGCAAACAGTGTTGTGTAAAAGAACAATGTCCAGAATACTGGAAAAATTGCGAACAGCAGGTTTAGTGATGGGCAAAAAGAAATACAACAATTTACGTTTCAACTGAAGGGAAACTAACAGCTCAAATGAAAAAAAAAACCATAAAAAGTATATGCCAGTTGGCTGTTACAACAGGGACGTCAAAATCATCAGCCTGGGAACTCAGGGTTGATGCTCCACTTTAAAAAGCCACTTATAACAACCAATGGCAACAAAACTTTTAAAACTACGCCCAAATAAAATTACAGGCACACAACAACTACTTCGCCTAGAACGGGAGGCAAGGCAGCAGAATTGTAGATGGTTTCACGAGTTGGTAACCAATGGTTCTTCTGATCTGGAATGCATGATTTTCTTGGGTAAAGCATGGTTTACATTAAATGGGAATACAAGCAGCCAGAATAACAGACACTGGTGTTTGGAAAATCCCCATGCAATTTATGATGTTACCTTGCATGACCTTAAATTCAGAGTCTAGTGTGCACTGAATGTGAACAAAATCATAAGGCCCACGTTTTTTGAAGGAACAATAAATTCCTACCACTAAATTTGGTTAATTCTATCACAGTTGTTTAGAGAATTAACAGCAAAAGAAAAAATGAATGGCTACTTCATGCAGGACAATGCAACAGCCAATATAATGAACTTCTCAATGACTGCTCTGTAAGAGGTACTTGGAAAACCAGTGATAACTCACAGATTGTGGCCTCCTAGGCCTACTTAAATCCATGCAATTGTTATTTGTGGGGAATGTGAAACACAGTTTACTGTGAACAATTGGCATTATTTGCAAGAAATAAAAGAATATCTGAAGATAAACTGCTAACATTTCGAGACAGAGAGTTCTCATGTGTGCCAAGAAATACTGTCAGAAGGTATGAGGCCTGCTTAGCAATAGGTGGTCAACACTTTGACTATCTTCTATAAAATAACAGCAGGGGAAAAACAATCTCTATATTTCTAGAGAACGCACGCCTTCTATTCCATCAAGCTGCTGTGACAGCTGCCATACTCACGGACACAGTGGTACATAAAGTATGTTACAGTAAAAATCTAGGTTTCACCATTCACAATCCTACTGAACACAAACCAAAATCGAGATCTGAACACAACCGTCATACCAATAATGTCACACAACCTACTTTTTTAATTACTCATATCTTGTTTTCACCCCCTGTTAATTACTGGTTCTTTAAAACACACTGATAAATATTAAAAATCAATAATAATAAAAATGAACTAATCAACATTATGCCCTATAATTATGACATCAAGTGATGGAAGTAGCTCTTCAAAGATGCAGTAACAATGACAAATGATGAAAACAGACAAAAGATTAGCAGGGATTTAAACTGAACATAAACTGGCTTAAAAAGTAAAAGTCAAGAGCTAATACATAATCCTACCAACCTCACAGTTAGGATGGTGCGTAAGAAGCAACACACATTGTGTGATGCAAATGCACAGGGACCCAAAATATGCAGCTATGCAGGGTCACCCTACTTGCCCCACTCTAGGGACAACTCTAGACTCTGAGCTTTCTGGGTGGAATGGCAAACAGAAAAATCCCAACTGTCCAGCTCAATGCAATACTTAGCATATGTTTTTCTACACTGTAGACCCTCAAATAAATGGACTAATAGGGGGAGTAGGGTACCCTGAGGGGGGCTACCTTGACACACACTAACAAGTGTGAGGCAGTGCCCTGATGGGAGCCACCCTGAAACATGCTGGCAATCTGTACCCTGGGTCACATGGGAGGTGGTAACAGGTGTGGAGTGGGTATGCTGTAGAGGGTTACCACGACTCATGCTGGCTAACGGGGCTCTGGTCTACCCAAGCCAAGGTGGAAGGTATCGTGCCGAAGGCTGCGTGGCACTGGGGTAGTCAACAGCAGTGTCCAAAACAATCCCCTTGGGGAACCAGGCCACACCCCACTGTATGTAGGCCTTCCATCCACATGGGGCTCCACGGATGGTGACCGCATTTCTTTTCCCATGAATGAATGAATGAATTGAATGTATGAAGGGTCTAGGAATGGGCAGCTCTTTCCATGGGGGCCCCGATGCGGAACCAGGTAGGGAGATCCTTTCCCAGGCCTTTGAGAGACGAGTATAGGCATTCTTTGGAGATGGAGCGTCCCTCTCTATGGGGGCTCTTAGAGGGGAACCTGGAGGGGGGGCTCCTTTACTGGGCTTTCTAAATGATACGTGTAGAAGGCCCTGGTGATGGGCATCTCTCTCCATAGGGCCCCAATGGGGAACTTGTAGGCAGGTTCCTTTATTGGTAACTTTGAGAGATATGTATAGAAGGCCCTGGTGATGAGCATCTCTCTCCATAGGGGCCCCGATGGGAAACCTGGTGGGGGGCTCTTTCACCAGGGACTTTGAGAGATAGGTAGAAGAAGGTTCTGGGAACGGAGCGTCTGTTTCTATGGGGCTCTGAGAGAGGAACCTGGAGGGTGGCTCCTTTTCTGGGAACTTTGAAAGATATGTAAAGAGGGCCCTGGAGACAGAACATCTTTCTCTATCTAGAGGCTCTGTAAGGGGAACCCAGAGGGGGGTTTTCTTTTCTGGGGGCTTTGAAAGATATACAAAGAGAGCTCTGGAGATGGAACAATCTTTCTTTATGCAGGGGCTCCATAAGGGGAACCCAGAGGGGGGGTTGCTTTTCTGGGGACTTTGAGAGATATGTAAAGAGGGCTCTAGAGATGGAGAATCTTTCTCTATGTAGGGGCTCTGTAAGGGGAACCTGGAGGGAGGTTTCTTTTCTGGGGACTTCGAGAGATTTGTAAAGAGGGCTCTGGAGATGGAGCATCTTTCTCTATGTAAGGGCTCCATAACAGGAACCTGGAGGGGAGGTTTCTTTTCTGGGGACTTTGAGAGATATGTAAAGAGGGCTCTAGAGATGGAGCATCTTTCTCTATGTAGGGGCTCTGTGAGGGGATCCTTGAGGGACGCTTCTTTTCCAGGGACTTTGAGAGATATGTAGAGGGCTCTGGAGATGGAGCATCTTTCTCTATGTAGGGGCTCTGTAAGGGGAACCTGGAGGGGAGGTTTCTTTTCTGGGACTTTGAGAGACGTGTAATGAGGGCTCTGGAGATACAGCATCTTTCTTGATGCAGGAGCTCCATAGGGGAACCTGGAGGGAAGCTTCTTTTCTGGGGACTTTGAAAGGTATGTAACGGGGCTGGGGAGGAAACCTCAGCCCATGTGTTTGTGTGAGTGTGAAGCCTTGGCGACATTCAGGCATATTTATCTGGGATCCTTTGTCATGGAACCTAAGGACATTAGAGCTCTGAGTCTGGGGGCAACGTTGAACTTCTTTAGAACGACAGGGCTCTCATGATTTGGGCCTAGTACGGAGGCACAAAGGGCTGGCTAAAAAGGTCTACGTGCATCGGGTCCATAAGGGCTCGACACACACTTATTCATATTCATACAATAGGGGGAGTAGGTGGTCCAACAATGCCGAATGTCCGGTACGTCCGAATTATGTACGTACGTACGTAAGTAAGTAAGTAAGTAAGTAAGTAAGTAAATAAGTATGTATGTATGTATGTATGTATGTATGTATGTATGTATGTATGTATGTAAGTAAGTATGTATGTATGTATGTATGTAAGTAAGTATGTATGTATGTATGTATGTAAGTAAGTAAGTAAGTAAGTATGTATGTATGTATGTATGTATGTATGTATGTATGTATGTATGTATGTATGTATGTATGTAAGTAAGTAAGTAAGTAAGTAAGTAAGTAAGTAAGTATGTATGTACGTATGTATGTATGTATGTATGTACGTATGTATGTATGTATGTACGTACGTACGTACGTACGTATGTATGCATGTATATATGCATGCATGCATGCATGCATGTATGTATGCATGTATGTATGCATGTATGCGTGCATGTATGTATGTACATACGTATGTATGTATGTATGTATGTATGTATGTATGTATGTATGTATGTATGTATGTAGGTATGTACATACATACATATGCATAGCCTAAAAAGTTGCCAAAACATAATACAGTACTGTAAATATAACACTAATGCATACACATAATAATGCACCCAACCATCCCGTTAGCACTATCACTTTGTGTGGAAGCCATCGTTAATTGGAATTTCGTAAGTTTCAGATAAATATAAGTCCATGATCCAGGTTATGAAAACAGTCATCCACTACTACCTCCATCAGCAAAAGACTCAGCACACATCCATGTCCACCATGTAGCTGCTGCTTTGCTGATTAACAGTCACGTCCATTAATTTCACATATTCCTATTGCAAGTTAAAATTTTTGAACCAACAGATTTCGTCTGTTATTTCTGAAATCCGCACATAAGAGGTCCATTTATTTGAGGGTCTACAATAGTTTGCTTCAGGAAGTGCTCTGTACATATAAATTTCATCTTATAACATATTTACAGAATACAAAAATATACTTATCAAGAAGATAGATCCCACAAAATTTAAAATGTGACTTAAGTTACATGATTGAAGAACAAGGTATTAACATCAGTTCCTGGTCACACAAATGGTTTTGCAGCTAACAACACAGAAACTACTACCATGATAAGGTCAAATTCAAACATAAACATGAACCTTTGTGATGTCTGAAGTTGTACTGTGAAGATTTCCTTGGAATTATTTAAAAAATCTTGGCCCTAGAAGAATGAAAAATAACTCCAAGCATTTAAGAGCCAGAACAACAACATATGTCTTATTTTACTCAAAACTGAAATAACCATCTTTGACAGCAAATTCTAATACACTCCACAGCAGACAGACTGTGAGCAATTAATAATATCTTCACATGGGACGTCCTGTCATGATATATAAATGATAATGGAGAAATAAAAACAATCACAACTACATTTTGTTTTCACTTAATCTTCCTTTAAGTATTTTACATTGCCTGATGATGGCATTTTGAAAAAGCTGACACATGTTGCAATATAACATACAGTAAATTCACACAAAACATAGTTCTGATTGTGTTTATTTCTCCACTGTCAACTAATAACAACTCCAATGTTGAAGAAATTATGGTATTCAAAAACTGACTCGCTGACAATATAACAGACTTCCACAGCTGAAGATTAACTTGGACCAACACTGTTTAGTTCAAATATTCACTGATTATTTCCCCAAGATCCATTCTAACATTATTTTATTACCTGCAACTTAACTTCCAAGTGACCTCTATTACTGCACACATTTACTTTCTCCCCATGTCTGCTACTTGTGTGGTCTCATGCCTTGTACTTTTATCACATTAACAGTGCATGGTGAAAAAGACAGACCACTAAACTCATCACTAACAATTTCCTCTAAAACCCCATTCTTTCCTGTCTTCAAAACACATAAAATAACTGACATGAAGACACAAAATTACACTAAAGTTTAATCTGCTGATACTTTCCTCTTCATGACATGCAGTCCACAGTACACAGAGCAGACATTTTACATCAGAGCAGAAGATATTTGGGTAAATCCTGCTAGTGTGTCCATGTCAGGAGGAGCCCCAGTAGATGGATTAAGTTGCTGAGAACCAGGCATCTCAACGTCCCATTGTACAGTGTTACACGTGAACATCTAAACCACTAAGTGAGCAAGGACCTGGATGTAATCCAAACTGTCCAGCAAGACAATTGGAAGAAAGCGAACTCTCCCTCAACAAGAATAATGAAATGAGGAGCCTGTCTAAGATTTCCAACAAGGCAGTCTCCCCATCAGAACACTTATTTATTCCAGTTACTTGTGAAAATTCAATAGCTCATTTTCCACTGTAACAGCCACAAGGATAGCATACCACGCAATGATGAAAATGCATAAATAATTCACCAGAACAAAAGCATTACGACACAGTTGTAATAACAAAAGGGAACAGGAAATAAACAAGAAATGTTATAACTTAACATCGCACGTAAAGATGCAGGAATCAAGACCAAGAAATGTTTAAACAAGACATGTTACAATCTAACATCAGAAATGAAGATGCAGGAATCAAAACACAAACCAGGAAAATGCTTAAGACATGTTATAACTTTACATCAGAACTGAAGATACAAGAATCAAAACACAGACAAAGAAAACACATCAAACACGGACCCAAAAATTAAGACATTATATCAATATCTAGTGGTGCCCCACTGGAAATGCATTCTGCCATAGGTACGGCCACATTTATTATGAAAATAATGGAAATTTATAATGCAACTATACTTTCATAAGTGAAGAAGTCGTTAAGGTATGACTTATTTATCCAGGAATATACACTTCTAACAAAGAGAAAAAATAAATCTTCATAACAGTTACCTAAGCCACAATGTTTTCATCCACTACCTGAAGTGAAAGCAAAGAGAAAATATAACATCAGAAATGCATTATTCCATCAGTACTTGTAAGAGTTAAACTGTTGTTCAGAATTAATTTACTCTGACTTTGCTAAATCACATCCACCTAGTACAAACATGGTTGTATAATGACACAAGCAACAAAAACATTTAACCACCAGTCACACTGCAAAAAGAAACATTTCCATTTCAGACAGTCAATAAGCAAACCATTTCCAGCATGTCACGTTGTCTCGGTATATCAGAAACACAGATGTGCCAAACCCTCACAATTATTTCTTCAGTCTTTTTGCATGCAGCATATACATGGCAGTAATAAGGACTTCCACGTACACACATTGTTACACACCATGACATTTTGTTTTACTCATTAAAATACTTCCTCATACTTTACACACAAACGTCATCTATCTAAGCCCCAAATGTGTAAGAAATTACCATCATTCTTCTTTGTATTTTATTATTTCTGTCATCTTCATAATTTTGGTTAACCCCTTACCTTATGACACAATTTGGTTTTCACTTCTTTGAGAGCTCTTTCTGACATGACACAGCCACATCCCCACAGGAAAACAAACCGAAACTTCCCATTCATTTCAAGTCCAATCACCGGGCAGATGTATGGTGCTGACTGGCGGTCAATATATGCATCGCCTTTCTCTGCAGATGGCTTAAATGTTGGATTTGGAGTAAGCTGCAAATCTTTAATATCCTGCAATACAATTTATGCATCCATAATCATAAATTATTTTCTTCTGAAAATACACTGAGTTCACATACAGAACTAGCACAAAATTGCACATACTCAAAATGTGTACTGTTACGCTACACTTAGCTCAGTCAGGACAGAATCTTGTGGAGCATTTTGTGATGGCAACAATAAACAGGATAGGTTATGTAACACCAGGGAATTATGCAGCACAAATATTCACATCAAGGAGATAATACAGAGTATCTTCACAATACAGCAATCACTTATTTATGCCTCATTTGCTTGCATGATATGCTGCTACTGCTTACACTATACATCAAGAAGCATCTGTAACTGCGCCTAAAAGCTTAATAACATGAACATTCTTTCCACAGATTTTTGCATATGGCATCCCCTGCTAGCACATCTTTATGTGATGTATACATCCCCTCTGCTGGCATGATGTACCTTCCCTGATGCCTGCAGAGCAAGCTTCTCCCTTTTCCATCTTTAATTGTCATGGGTTCCAACTTGAGGAAAACAACTTGTGACTCAACAGTCAATAGCAGGGCTACCATATGTCCTCCTTCCCCAGACATGTCTTCCTTTGTGGCCCAGTGATTCTCATTCAGGCAGGTTTTCTAAATTTGTAGGTGTGAGGGTTTGACTATTTGTTATTTCTTAATACTTCTGCATGTTTTAATGGTATTAAGATGCAAAAAAAACTTCTACTGCCTTTTTATCACATAATTATAATATTATATTATCACCATAAGTCAAAAAATAAAAACATATGAATTCAGCAATCAGCCTCGTTTCCTCCTTGTGCCTGATTACATCAGTAAGCAAAGAATAACAGAATAACAGAATAATGAAGTATGAACAGGCACATAAGAAGGAAGATGACTATACAGAGCTGGTGACAGATTATACACTGTGTGAATACTGTACAAAAATTTCAATTTTTGTGTTACATTTTGTACATTTTCTTTGAAACGACAACGCTAATTTTATTTAGTAACATTTCGACTACTTATATGCCCTTTTAACCTCCTTCTCAGTGGTATGTCCACTTTTTTGTTGTCGATAACAGCCAAATGCCCACTTTCCTCCTTCTGGATATGTGGTAAACCTAGGCAGCAGTCTTTAGTGGCCAGAAGTTGAAACTAGCATCGTTATAGCCAAGATCTTCGGTTCTCATGGTGGTGGTGATTAAGGTTCAAGTTTTCTGCAATATGATGGCTTACTGATTTGTAAAAAGCTACAAACATTTTGGAGAAGCTTGCTGCCTCCACCTTCAGGGCCTATGACGTCAAAGAAGAGATCATTGGCCTGCACAGGCCCTGAAGATGGAGGCAGCAAGCTCCTCTAAAATGTTGCAAAAAATTAACCAACTGACATGATATGAGATCCCAGACTTGAATCTTCATTGTTATAGTGGCTGGGGGCTGGAAACAAACAACTGTAGCAGTGTTTTAGTGTAATGTACTCACTTAACAAAGTTAAAAAGCTTATGTAATACAAACTTGTAAGTTTCAGGCCAACAAAAAAGCGTGAAAACATCAATTCATACCGTTAATGTTTTTAAAACAACTCTAAAGTACTAAATGCCTTTCATTAATACTCAAAAACAGTCTCCTTGATGATGGCCACTGAGGCTGGAACATGTAGAAGCTAAGTAATAAATACAATTCTGATCCACATAACACATATTTTGTGATAACTATGTATTACTAATTGCATCCAAGAAATTAACTGATTCTTCTAAAAATCTCTGACCTTATGCCTAACCTAAATATTTGTTACAAGTGTTTCTAAAGAGAAATCTAGGAGGTTAAAATGGGATAAGCACACACCTTTGATGAAGGAAACCAAAGATGTACACAGAATGGTGGCGTGGAAAACTATTTGAGGAGGTGTACTAGGAAGATCAAGTAGAGTGGGGTACGATTACGATGAATCTTAAGAAAACAGCCATAAGGTTGAGAATTGGATGGACCCAGGCAAACTATGACAGCAGTGACCAAATTCACATTTAGTAGCAGAGTGTTGGTTTGCTACGTTTCCTGTGTGAAGTGTGTTGTAGCTATAAATAGCTTCCCAACATACACCAATATGTACTTCAGTTCATACTAAATTTATTTTCTTTTTAAAATGTATGTGTTGCAGTTTGCAATGATTTTCTCTTACGTTATGCACATGGAACAGTACGAATATGGCAGGGGGTGGGGGTGATAATTGACTCTAGCAAGGAGGGCAAGCACAATTTTGTTATCTTCACGTTCCATACTACAAGAAAACTTCAATTATTTATCTGTTTCTATCAACCCTTCAGAGGCCAAATTATTCTTGTGACTTCCAACAGTCTGCTCCAAATTAATTTTCCAGAAAATCTCTAATTTCCAGAGTTCAAAAGCAGACACTAACAACTGGAACTTCAGGAAAAACCAACAAAAAACAGTGTAAAGTAATGTGTCAATCTGAGCTCCACATTGGACCTGTTACAGTGGAAAGCATTGTTGACTCTAACTCGACACTGGACTGGTAAGTGTTAACCATCAAGGTGGTGAACCACTGTGTGACAGAGGTGTAGAAGAAAATACATCACATGATGTTTAGTGTGTAATTAAGACAGCATTCTTTTGGAATCTTGACCTATTCTGTAATATTCATATCTAAATACATGTACTGTAGTATGTAATATAATAAAGAATTTTATTTGTATTACACACTGGGTAATTGTTTAAGCACCTATTATACTGTCTGTCTATTCTCGTATCCATCACTGCTTCGGTCCCAACCCCTGATGGACAATCGAAGTTTTACTGAAATTGCACATATTTTTATATTTCTAAAAATTGTCTGGTGTAGCAAAAAAAATGATGGAGGCAAGTTCCTGGCCCCTTGAAACCGTGACTTTTTGGCTAAAGGAGACAACCCCAAAAGAAAATCCTGCTCCTCCAGGTTGGGGCTGACCAGCTACCTTATCCCATAAAAAAAATACTAGCTATGAAATCTCAAGTAGCGCTGTTTGGAAAGCCAAACACCACAGAGAGTTATAAAGCAAATGGAGGAGGAGGAAGTGGAAGAGGAGGAGGAAGAAGAGGACATGAACAAGACTTCTTAAGGTGTTCAGTCGATAAAAATATTGGGGTTTATATAAGTGACAGAAACAATTTGAAAAATCTAATGATAGAATGGAAAAAAATTGAAAAGAAAATTATTTGATGTATAAAAAACTTCAACAAAATGAAGCCATTATTGTAAAGGCCAAAAAAGGAAGTTTTATAATAATTATTACAGAGGAAGATGAGTATGATGGAAAGATAAATAACTCCATTAATAAAAACAATTTTGTATTGTACCAACTAATGCACTTTCTTTGTTATTATCAATTAGCGTTTCCCAACATGTTCAGGCGTCTAATGTCGCCATCATCAGAGGTCACTTACAGTGAATATCACTCAATATCCATATGGTTTATAACATCATGTGGTCTTCACAAAAAGTGACCCCTGATAATGGCGACATTAGACGCCGAAACACATGTCGGGAAACACTAATTGATAATAATAAAGAAAGTCCATTAGTTGGTACTTGTAATGTATATGCTGCAAAATGCAGGGTGGTAACAATACAAAGCTTATTAATAATTTCCAAAAAACTATCAGAAACATTTTAAATAAGAATAATTGTATAATACCTTCTAAAAAAACTGCAGAAACATTAGCCTTAATCATTCACCACCATTTATCAAAAAATTAGTAAAGACTCACAGAGAAGATCTACTTATCAGACCGATAACAAACTGGCTAAATATGCCTGCTTACAAGATCACTGTGCAAGTTCTTAACGTCTTGGAACAATATGTTCCACTTCCGCATTCTGTTAACCCTTTGGAACTGGCCATCTGATATACTGGATACACGTATGGATAGTGTCCAAAAAACACATTTCATATATTTAGGCAACAAATATACTTACTGCATTTTTGAGACGTGCTGTACAAACTGTTTTTTCCTCCACAAAACTCCGTGTATTTCATAACGTTATTTAGGCAACAAATACACTTACTGCATTTTTGAGACATGCTGTGCAATCTCTGTTTTTATCTTCCACAAAATCCCATGTATTTCATAATGTTATCTTTCTTGGTTCATCAGACATTTATGTTTTACAAAAACATTGCGCTAGCATTTGAATGTCCAGCTGTCACCAAAGGGTTAATACAAAAAACACATTAGCCCTCACAACAGGCTTGAAAGGTATTCCGTTTCACTGTAGTATGAAACTGGACCCCCGTGACATCAAGAACATGTATACACACATTCCCACTGATAAGTTAATAAATATTATCACCAGGGCTGTGGAGTCAGTACATAAACCTCCTACTCTGGCTCCTCTATTTTGAAATCTCCGACTCCAACTCCTACTCCGACTCCTTCATAAAAGCTCAATGTGTATTACATAATAATGGTAAACCTACTAAATGGTAAACAGTACCATAAGACTTTTCATCATCACCACGTGAATCATCAGGCTACTTTTTAGACTTATAAACCTCATTTAAGTATAAGTGTAATGGTTATTGTAGCTAGTATCTATTTAAGATTTTATATCAAGGTCGGAGTCGGTACATTTTTACCGACTCCGACTCCACCCAAAATTCATTCCGACTCCGACTCCACGGCCCTGATTATCACATTAATGCTTGATGCCAATTGTGTAGGCATGAATGTAAAGATGGCCTTATCAATGGCTGAAACATGTAGCAACTTCACGTACAAAATACAGTTTTGCTTATAATATGGTGTTGTGTTTGGTATTATTTATTACCTTATAATTACACAACACAATGGCATGTCCTCTCCAAAGATTACAATATGAATGCTTTCATTTGTTATGTAAGAACAGTTTGTTAATGCTTACAGCCACAAACAAAACCCAAATCCACTGACAGGTGCTGGAACTGAATAGGTATATGACAGGTAGCAACTAAATCAACTTCAAATTCACTGACGAAAACACATAATTACCAACCGTAATTATGTTAACTTTTATATGAAGTGTCGTGGCAATTACACCACTTGAGAGACTCATGACGATGCTCTGTTACATGGTCATCATACAGCAAAGCAGTTACAAAACACATTCAACCTCATGCAATCCTACACCTGAAAATGTAGAATGACTACTGATTTCAAGAAGTGATGTACTTCGCGAGATTTCACGCTCATGCCGTGATGTCAATAAGATCCTCACTCATCTGGCTTGTTATGCAATGTATGTTGGTACCAACATGCACTGCATGATATAGTTGTTATATACAAATACCCACTTCAGAAAAAAGAAGCCACTACAAACCTAACAGTAGTAACAAATACACTCTTTACTAATTCTCTTCAGTCTTCATCAAAACTATTAACAGACATAGTTGTTATATACAAACACCCACTCCATTAAAAAGAAGCCACTACAAACTTACCAGTGGTAACAAACATATTCTCTAATAACTTTGGCCAGTATTCATCAAAACTATTACCTCTTTGCTAACATGAAAATCTGGACACAACTTTAAATTAGTATTTCCAATGAATACTTATATAATTTTTCCCTACTTTACTTGCGGTGTTTTCTCGAAAGCCTAGCCTTGCAAAAAATGAAGTGAACATACCATACCACCACTCCTCCTCTCCAGGGCTCAAAAATATGGCCACATACTCATCATGGGCAAGTTACAAAAGATCAGCATAAAATATCTGTCTGAAGTACATTGCTGGTCTTTGAGCAAACTGCCTTCTTAGTATATTTAAGTTTATGTCATACTTTCCAAGGCGTCCTCCTCCTCAACATCCTTCATGTCTGCCACAGTAGGTCCCTACTACCTAACTAAATTATTGAATTACCTTCTTTTGGAAAGACAAGATATGAACTCAAGAGCCTGAAGAGCCCATGCACTGAATATGACAGTCATGAGAACATATAACATTAATTCTGGTTACAATTTTTATCAGGTGTTTCTTTCACACTGCCGCTTAAGTCAACCATTCTAAAGCTTACCTTCAAACTTTTGACGTGCTGTGCTGTTTCCGGCAAATTAGCTCGGTCCAAGAGAGCTTCAATGACTGCATCTTTGCTATACAACCTCCCCAAACCACAAGCTACAATTGGAGTTTGAAGAGGTTCCTGTGTGATATTGCAATGTTTCCAACGAAATGATAACTCAGAATCCTTATCTTTCTGTAAATATGAAACAAATACTTGACATGAACACCTTTCCCTTCAACCAAATCGCAACATGAACGTTTTAAATGTGATACACTTACTTGTTCTGGTTTCTTTTTCTTCCTCACCAATTCGTCACGTTTAGGGATGGTTCCACCATCACAACCCATCTTTCAAATCACGAAACTTTCAAATAATCACCACGTATTACGCGACTGCAACTCGACCTCCACAGCATCCAACCGCGACCACTACAACAGCATCCGTCACAGTGAAATTGGTATTTGCAGAGTCGCCAACCTACTATTTTGAAAGCAAATCAGTTTTAAAATGAAATTCACCATCCCAGACGACTTACATCCTCATAAGCACAGCTGTAACAAACTCATATCTCACAAAGTGTAAGAAATTTCGTCCACAACATCCTCGCCACTTCCATACACATATTACTGCGCGATGTCAGGTAATTTTTTCATTCCACCATTGCTGCCACGTGACAGTAGGGAACAAATAGAACATCGATTCGAATTGAATTAAATTCGAATATTTATCAAATAAGTTATGTATTACAACATTGAGTATTCGGTTTCGGTGTAAATGAAGTCGTATTCCATAGATGAATTTTCATCAATATTGCTGCGAGAACCTCAATTATCACAAAAATTAAATTCCCTCAGCATTTTGTCGAGACGACTCATACCGTTTACATTAAGCTTTATTCTTGCGTTTTGAAAAATCAGAAATGCAGATGGATGTTTTTAGGAACAGTGTATTGGTGTTTACTCTTCACCCCATTCTATTTTAAACAACAGAAACGAAAGCATCCCGCTGGGGCATGGGCGTCTGTCTTTTATGAGTGTTCGTTGTCAGGTAGGTGCACGGACACAAATTATCTAGTAAGGGGCACAGAGGTTTTGTGACGGGCCGATCAGTAGCCCACATGAGTCGTATAATGTGTGTGTAAATGCAACAATAACCCTCTACACCTACACCTATTTTCTAACATGGTCTACATCCAGTGGTTTTATAACCCTTTGGATTTGTTGAATGACAATGCAATACAATAAGATGAGTAAGCAGAAAGAGGTCAGTATAAGAAAGAAAGAAACGAAAATAAATTAATTACATTCCTCAGTGTGCCACTAATTTCTGCATACAACTGTGCCTGGAATGTTACTTGCGCATGCGTGCTTTTTCTCATAGCTATCTTCCGCATTGTGTATTTGTTTTTGTTAAGAATATATTTGTTTCACTCATACCCTCCCCAAGCACTAAGCAGTCCATCAGTTTCTACATAATGCAAAAAAACCTTCCATCTACATGTATCTCTTCAACAAATCCACATTTGTATCTTCAAAACTAGATCATAGTCAAGTCACTAATATAAATCTCAAGGATTTATCACAACACAGCGCCATAAAAAGAAGCTCTACAGACATTGTATGTTACTAATCCTTCAAGCAGTCTACACCCAAGAAAAGATAACTTTAAAACCATGAATCTACTCTACAAAATCTTCAAGAAATAAAGTTATGTACCATAATCTAGCCCTTTAAATAGCATAACCTGAAATTGGTAAAAGATAGAACTTCGAAACATCTGGAATATGTACAACTTCAAAATTTATATCAATAACATAAACCTTTATATTTTATTGTCCTTGAAGTAAAATTGAGATATCATGTCTTTTTATGGAACTTTACATTGTTACCATCCTCCCAAGTATTTTGTTATGTGTTGTGTATTACTTGAAGATGGCAAGGTTGACAAAAACATGTCATAATAAATCCTCAGTTCTGAAAACAATAAAAATGTAGTTGTGATTGATGTGTTCTTTCAATATAGTTTATATGTTAGCACAACAGGACATTTAGAATAAAGATTTCACCTATACTACTCTGGAAGTTATTATTTGTGCTGCTCACTTATTCATATTACAAACATAGACGAGCAGAAGATGGTGATTGACGCTGTAGTCAGTGAAAATGCTGCTACTGATTTTATGAATAAAGTCATTGAAGATAATGATATCGGATATCTCTACTGTGAAAAATTAAACCTGGAATTAAACAAAGTTACTTTAGAATTAACATCTGCTAAGGAAATTATTGAAATCTGAAAGGAGGAACTTGGTATTTCTGACAAGACAGTGAATGAAGAAGGTAGAATTTCTTACAACTTTAACAGAGGAATACTCTCAACATCAAATGAGACTTTGAATCAAATAAAGGGACACCAAAAATAAGAAGAAAGTATTAGGCATGGTTTGGTGATGCTGACACAGTGGCAGAATGTTTGAAATGTTGAAACATAACACATTTGAGGTGTAGGATTTTTCAATCTTCAGAATGTCTCCTGCAGATGAGCAGTTATAACATTTCACATTATACCAAGTCATTCCTTTCCCCGCTGGCATATAGTTTTTTCATATGCGTTTGCTTCCAAATTTATCATATTAGAAAAAATGTAGGATGTCAATTTATCAATTAAAAAAGTTCAAGCTCTTAATACCTCGATATATTGGTCAGGTTATACCCAAGGAACACAGAGAGAGGAAAGGTAACTACTACCATCATCATCAAAATAAAAACTTTTCAGTGAAATTTCACTCTCAGTACTCTCACATTATACAAGTTAGTGCACGGGTATGCTACAGCAACTAATTATTCATTCACATTTTCAGTCAGTTGCCATGTTTCTGTGCCTGTCTGACTAGGCTGGGCTTACATCCAAGCCATTTTTTTCATGTTTTGAATTTTTAGATGTGAGGTTTTGCACAAACTGGTGTAGACTCCAGCACACCCCTGATGTGTGTAGCAGCAACACTGTAGACTGTATTACAAAAGTATTTGGCCCAAATTTAGCCTGAACTGTCATTCATCCTGAGGTTTCTCATGTTTCTTCAGGCAAATGTTGTTGCAATACCTTTAAATAGGCCATAACTGCCAGCTCAAAATCATTATCTGCTCACTAGTCATTATCATCTTCCCACCTCATTCAGTGCTATATAATGGAGAAGTTCAAACAGCATCGTTACAAATTGAACAATAAATCATTCAGCCATCACTATCAGGAGATACGAGATAAAATGTGGATACACAGACATACAGACAGACATGACCTGTCTAGTATGTGTTCAACTAAAAATTGAACATGTCTGAATGCAGAAATCTGATTTATTTAAAGAGTTAAGTTGATAAAAATGGTTATGCATTTTGTTCAATACAGGGAGAATTATTTTTACTTGAGCTAAGTGACTATCACATTTGAACGATTATTAAATGTACTTAGTTCTCCATGTAACTTTAGATTTGTACTTCTTAAAATATGATTCTTTGCCAGGCATAATGTAGCAAAACATAATAAATGAAGTGTTCCTTCCACCACTTTGATCGAAGACATATACAAAGAGTCTAATTTATCTGATAGCATCTGAATGCAGTTTATGTGGCATGGCAAAGCGGTGCATGTCAGCATCTCTTATACCTTCCATACATATAGCCCATCAGAGATCACATTAATCTAAAAAAGGCAGAAACCTTCAGCAAACTTATAATGCCCCACAGACTTAAAAAGTACCTGCAGAAATTATTTATATAAATATGTGCAGAAATTTGTGTAAACTATACATACTTTGACATTTTGCTACAGTTTCTGCTTTTTTAGTCTGGGGATTACAAGTCACATAAACATATGAAATTCCATCAGGATTACACTGAAAAGCATTCATCACTGTGATGTGTTTATACTGTCACTGACTGTGGAGAAACATTGAAGGAGATGCACATCCACAATACACACTGACAAGTTTTTAGTTCCCTTCAGAACTGCACACCTCATCTCGTTACATTTAAAATAATGAGTACAGGTTGTTGATTATAACTCCAAAACACATCTTAAGTCATATTTTGGAAGCATATCTTGTAAAGTGTGAACAAAGAAATGTTCTTTATAAGATCAGAGCTGGGATAGTGTAGTCAGTATAGTGAATCCCAGAAGGGCAAGAAATTTTTCTCTTCTCCAGAATATCCAGCCTAGGTCTGAGATCAACCCAGCTTCCTGTTCAATGGACAGTGGGCCTCCTTCCTGGGGATCAAGTGATGGGACATGTAGTTGACCAGTCACCTCCATCCAAAGTTGAGGTTAAGAGTGAGTGGAGTTATAATTGTGCTCCCCCTGTATGCCTTCATGGCATGGGCAGGGCCAAATTTATCTTTTATTTTGACAACATCAGTGTTATTATGTTTACTCTTTATGGTAACATCCAAAGTGAACACAACTTACTACGCAACATGGCTCAAGTGATAATGCATGACTTGAATTTAGGGGTGTGTGCTGCACATGTCAGGCAGGACTGACTATTCAGACAGGTTTCTCATGGTTTTTCTCTGTCTCTGCAGGTGACTGCTAGGACAGTACCACAGTTAGTCCCTCACTACTTCACATCCGTTTTCAATTCATTATTCAGTAATCATCCTAACAACTGGCATATTGTAGTCAAAGTTACTGATAGTGTCATGAAATAAATAATCAATAACTAAACAGACCTGTATTGTATCAAAGTTTGTCATATCTGCTGCACACATTAAGATGAGAACCAGTGCTGGATGCTGTTTTTTACTGGCTTATACATCAGGAAAGCCATCACTAGGATTTATACTTAAAAGACTTTTGAATATATAACAGGCTGCACACCAGATAACCAAGTAACACTGAATTTTGTAGTCTGCAATTGTCTTTGTGTACTCCAAATCAGTAACGCCATATCATAAACTGTGAGTTATTCACTACCAGTTCAAACCAACAAAGTATCTAACATCAACCCTTCATTCAACATCACTTCTTCAACCTTAACAGAGAAGAATATCCTTAAAGTACTTATTTTAAGGTAAGATTACAGTAAATGATTACAGTGGCTACAAAATCCGCAAAGGTAAACAGTATATCAATATGGAACAAACATTTTTATTACTGGGTAATATAGTCAGCTTTAAAATTTTGTCAGATGGCATCATGCAATACCAAATGTTGTGCTGATTTTGTATCTGACAGTTTACTAGTATACCCATCTTTTATGTAATATAACATTAAAGTTATATATTAAGGACAGGGATTATATACCGGAAGCATTATTTTACACCTTCAATTGGAAACATGTGGCGAAGTCTGGCATCTTAATAACAGCATGAACAAACTCCCGTTCTGAAATGTCACCTGACTTACCGAGGTCCACTTCTTTCAGAATCTGAAACACAATTATTCATAAACTCAATGTCTGTTTAGTTTGGATAATTATCTTAACCATCTTATGCAAATAATGGTGAACCCAAACTGTAAAAGACTGACAGTAGTAGGTAAAGAAATACTGAATGAGATAAAGTAAAATTGCATAACTATTCCTGTTGCATATCAGGAATGAGGGTTACACTATACACAACATTCAGGAAAATGAAATCATACTTGCACTGCTCCTGCTATTACCTTATGAAGTAACCTACCCAACAATTCATCTATGGAACCTTGTATTGCTGTAAACTAACTAATAAAAAACTTTGTATTTTGTAATTGTTCATACAGTCACAGAATTTCTGTCTTGTAACAAAACAATGTAAAAAACTTACAATTGAAAGCGAATAGTGAAAATACCATTAGCATCATCACATCATTAAAAACTCTTACACATATTTCTCAAAACATGGTGAAAAGGGTTGATGTGTGTAATCAAACAAGGGATCTCATTCCAGCATGATTTGTGATCGCTCATGTATGTCATATTTTCAGTGAGATAGAAAATACTATGTTTCCTATTTCAGTGCAGTTTTAAGTATATCATTCTGCATAACTGCTGTACTCACTGAAATCTAGCCTTGTAATAACCTTCATGACATGATTTCCCCTATTTTGTAAAAAGGGGGCAACCCACAAAACATCAATTTTACAACAGAAGCAAAAAACAGATTTTCAAGAAACTTTCCTCTTTATTGCAAATGGTCTATTCGAGCTATCAAAATGATATTAACATTATCATTAGTTTGACAGCTTTCATTTGTAATAAAGAAGAAAGTTTCTTGAAAATCTGTTTTTTGCTTCTCCTGGAAAATTGACGTTTTGTGGGTTGTCCGCTTTTTACAAAATAGGGGTGACTAATGAAATTACATTTTAGAATAGATCATGAGACACAACAAACTAACTTCAACAACTTTCCCAAGAGCAAGTCCCTACTTGAATGAGACTACATTTATTATAATGTTATATTTTATTCCATCAGTCTGTATTATATTGTAATGTACTGCACACTCCCGCTTATTGTTGAGTACATTTGACTGTTTTAAACCACTTCATTATTCTAGGTAATTTCATTCCTATTGGCATATACTGTAATGTCTGCAAATTTTCTTACCTTATTCATTTTTTGTGTTGTATTATGCTTATTTATAACTATATTTTAAAGATTATACATGTCTTTGATGTATTTTTGCCCTGTACTGTTCTGTTACTGTGTATGTAATACTATCTTGTACCTGACTTGGAACCAACAAGTGTCTGTTTCCATATATGATGCCACGTATTTTAATTTTATTTTAATTTACCTTCCATTTTATGCTATTTTATGTGTGTTATGTTGATAGTGTGTATATGGTTCAATTGACTTGTTCTGTATCCAACATACTACATTTTTATGGATTTATGGAACATCTAAATAAAACTAACTAATTAACTAAGTAAGATGCATCATGAATACATACACTTTGATTACTTTATGCATAATTTAATTAACAAAGCAACCTTATAATATAAATTTGAACTGAAAAGATTTCAATATTAAGTGTATATAGTATAACAAATGTACTTAAATTAGTAATGCTAGGTACAGGGATAATGGGGTGGAATTATAAGGGACTGTGTGTTTGTGTGCAGCCAAATGTCAAAGAATGAAACAGGTGAAAAATCACCCAGTACACGGGGCCACAACATGTTGTGATTAATGAACATTGCTATATTATGTGCATATTAGGCTGAAACTGGTAATAGTGTTAGTTAAAGTAATTAATACCATGGCAGAATATTTTAAACTATACAAGAGATGGATGATTCATGTTTTCACGGTTGTTACGCAGAACAGCAGGGTATTAATTCTGAGCATATCAAAGGAACACACCACCTTCATCTTCAGGACTCCTCAGCCCTTGAAGATGAAGGCAGTATGTTCCTTTCACATGATGGAATCAATAACCCAGCTAATTTGACTAGTTCTATATCCTATATAGTTCTATATTCTGTATCCTACAAGGATGTCTTAACCTGAGTGGATTTATGGAATTGTGAGAATAAATAGATAAATAAATAAATAAATAAACAAATAAATAAGTCAATCGGTATAACAAACCAGAAGACCTAAAACTTCAAGATGTGGATTAGGTCTATTGTGTGATCAGGTTGGGGGGGGGGGGGGGGGGTATGAAATGATCCTTTACACACACATCTTCAGTGTATTCACAATTGACCTACGTACAAAATATCATAGACCTTCCTATGAGAAAATACACAGAAACACTTCATACTTACACCTTCTATTATTTTCTGCTTTTCTTGGGGCGACAGTTGCTTTTGTGTCAGTTTGTCAATTACATACGTGAGATCTTCTTTATCAATATGGTTATTATTATTAAAATCTGTAACAGATATTGTTAAGAAAATGTAAACATTTGAAATGTTAAATCTTCACAATTTTTAATATCATTTCTAGTTTTTTTTGTTTGTGTTTCTTTGTCCATTTGTTTATAGCAGCAGGTGTGTTTATTGACATGTTTCATATTCAGCCGTATTAACAGACTTTGGATCAGTGAAACATAAAGGCATGTATGTATGTATGTACCACAGTCATAAATTGCAATCTTGCTACATGTTTCCAAGCCCCACATGACAGTCATATGAAGTATACAGCATTCAGACAAGTGGGTTTTTACTATGCAAAAGGCACAGATTATCAGTTGCTTGGAGGTCAAACAGCAGGACATTCTTACCACATACCAAAGACGTTGAATGCCCACATAGCTTTCACTTTGTCAGGGCACTCTGGGGACAGTGCAGAACACATATCCAACAAGTCTTCAAAGGAGAAATAAATGCCCCCATCTTGATCCCGTCTTGGAAAGAAGACATCATATAAACGTTCTCTGAAGGGGTTTACCTGGTTTAAAAAGTCAGTATTACAATTTATCAAACACTGTTAGAAGGAAAAATAATCCCGTAAAATCACTTATGTATCTCTGTGTATATAGTCTTCACATTATAAATAATGCATTTGGGCTGTGCCATGGCTCAAGTGGTTAGTCACCAGCCTTTCACTGTGGAGGCCCAGGTTCAATCCCAGACCAGTCCATGTGGGATTTGTGGTGAAAAATATTATATGGGTACAGACTTTTCCAGTTATGTTGGTTTTCCTGCATCAATAACATTCCACCACTGCTTCACACTCTTTCATTCAACCATCCACAAAATAATAATATCTTTGAAACTGAGTGTCATTATTAACTGGAACAATTATTCCTGTAGTACTGAAGTATTCAACATCTTTCTTCAAGCACAGTGTTCATAAATGTTCATACCCCGTGAAGTACACTATAAAATGAATATTGCAGCACACACATTAAGAGTACTTTACACAAAGGTTGTAACACAATTGGATTTTTTCCCCCAAAGGCCTTCACAGTTTTTATTAAATTACAAGTTTTTATCAGACTTGTCTATCTCAGATGTTTCTACTAATTACGTCCTAGCTATGACACTATTTCAACAAAGTTTTTTTAACTCCTTTGACTGTATCCAATGCATGCAAATCATGGTAAACTGACTGCCCCTTAAACTGAAAGCTTCAAGTCCACATTCATATTACTCAGCAAATATGCACTGGGAAGCACAGGGTTACAGTTTGAGCTAAATTTTGGTTTCAGACTCGTGGTGCATTTTGTGATTCATTAAGAAATGCATTACCAGTTTAAGAAACTCCAAGTGAATGACAGTTTATGGCATAATTAAGTATATTTGGAAATATCATAACAGTTTTAACAAATTGTGTGGAGGCCACTCAGGAAAAAAAACTCTGTGGCTCGACATGAGTCTTCATACAACTTCTCCAAACAAACCAGACTGTCATATATGTCCCAGGCCACAAGATAACTGAGGTGCATGCTTATCACATTCACCCCAGGCATGTAGTTCAACAAAAGGTTACAGATGTGACTGTTAAGAAATGTCACCAGTTTTTCAGTTTAATATGTACCAAAATATGTGTACTGGACATGACTTTTCAGATAAAACACTGTTACATAAAGAATCAAAACAAATATATTTGGACAGCAGAAGATATTCACAAAATGCACCTCCATTGAGTGAATGGTATGAAATGTGAGGGAACACCCAACTAATTCAGAACAGTACAAGGAGTCTGCTAAAAAGAATGGATGAAAGAATACTAATTTTAGTAAATGGAGCCAATATCCATACCACCAATGAAACTACGTCTCTGTTGAACAGCTGTTTCACATGAGTCTTGGGCATCATGATCTCCACATATAGTACTAATTCATATGGAGTTTCCTTGAGAATGAAGCTGTGGTAACAGGCCACATGTCTTATAAAGCTTAAAAACATGACAGAATTTCCAGCACTGATCAATGACATGACTAAAGGAACAAGGACATATCCAGCATACTTTGTAATACATACACAAATACCAACATATGTCCATACATATCTGTAGGTTTAAATTGCTTTCAATGGACTACACCTTAATTTGGACATTATGCAGAAGATAGAAACATTCATTCCATTTAGCACTGCACAGGCAACCAATCCCCAAATGTAACTATCGTTTGCAGTTGTTTTCTTTGACGTGCAGAAATTTTGTGCAAGATATTTTTCACGGTTATTAAAATTACCTTCAGTTGAGGCAGCAGGTACTCTTCAAGAAGGTACACAGGCAGCAAGCAAGCAGGGTTTCTACTTACTTGGTCAGGATCCATGGCATAAAAGCGCTTCCAGATGCTGTTTAAAGTATAAAGGAAGATAATTACTTTCTATGAATTTTTTTTTCCAAGCTTACTACAGTGATGAAACCATGTTAATCATAGTTCTGTGACCTGTATGTACAATTATATGCATGATATTGCACCTCAGGCTTTCTACCCTTGCACAGAAATGGGTCCATAATGCTACATTTGGAACAGTCGAGAATATGCTTAGTGTGACTTTTTAATGTTTCTTGCTGCCACTAAAAATATCACTCACAGGATTTGGTAAAAGATAAAGCTGTCCCTGTGCACAGTCATATGGAGGTATAGCTTCACTCATTCTTAACGTTGGCATTGAATGGAGGTAAATAGCTTCATGCCCGGAACACTTTATTTTGGAGGAAATAGACCTTGGTACCCACTGAACAGGAGGATGGTTGGAGCCCAAAGCTGGTGTGAATGCTGTGCAGTGAGAAAAACCCCTTGCTCCTGCCACACAGGAGTTGATATGACACAAAAACCCTACACAGTCAATGGCTAATTTTATCCATCATAATGCCATATATAACTTACTACTGTATCTCAGCCTTTTTGAGGTATGTGAGTTCGGTGTATTCCTCCAGCAGATTCTCGCCAATTGCATGTGATGCACTGCTGCCCATTATTGCACATTCAGTAACTGATGTTACTGTAACAGGCTGTAGTAAGCACAAAAATTACTGAACAATCAAATTAGTAGTACCAGTATAAAGATAAAGTTTCCCTTCCAGTCATATATATGGGGAAAGGATATAAGAAGTTCCACAAACTTTTAAGTGTGACATTAGATACCTGTGAGTGGTCAGCTTCATTCTTTGAGGAAAAGCCTCCAGAACTCAATGAGTAACAGAATGGGAAGATCCTTAAGCCAGCATATGCATGGTCATGAAAGGAAGTCTCTGTCCACACTAGAAATGAAACTATGGTCATCTGGCCTACATCCAGTAACTTTCATGACTGACCTATCCTGGTCGTCCCTGAACGATGACAATGACCAAGACAAATATAGAAAGATGACGATGATGACAATGACCACAACAGAAGCAGCAGATTATTAATTCATTAAACACAATGACAGGGCATGTTCAGTTGTATTTTAACATCAGACAGCAAGTATGTAAATGACAGTAAATGACAACCATCTTCTTGAAACAACATACTGAATGCTAACTATATCCTGCAACAATTCTGAAATCACAGACTGATACAAAAAGGAGAAGTGTCTGCTCACAGATGGAGTTGATCCAGCCCACTGAAAAGGAACTTGGCAAATAAGCCAAGAAGACTCTGACATACAAGGATAATATGAAACAACTACATTCATAATAAACATACTGGCAAAAGAAATACCAATAATTATTTTAACACCCAGAAGAAAACAAATCAAATGCAGAATGCTTGGATGTCATCACTTTCACACGTTATATAAAGACACCACAGAAAATGAACATGAAGAATGTCATTAGGATAAATATCCTAAAGAAAACCTCAATAAATCTCAGACACTAGTATGCAGGGTAGTATGGAAGTAAATAAACACAATACTAAGGATATATTCATGCTTCATTATCAGAATACAGGACAAATAATCTCAATGTAGTTCACAGATCCTTTAAATATGTGTCATAGTAGATATACACATATCTGGGAGGTGACATCAATTAAAATTTCATTCATGAAGGAAATAAAGGCAAAACTTTGCTGAACGCTTGATACCACTCAGTTCAGAATCTTTTACCTTCCCACTGCCTATCTAAAGACACAAAAATTAAAACATACTACAATATAATTTTACATCTTGTTTGTATAGGTGTGACACAGTATCTGAATCTACAGGAAAAACATGAGTTGAAGGGGTCTGAGAACAGAGTGACAAGAGAAACAGTTCAACCTGAGAATCACAGAGAACTGAAAAAAAAACTGCATAATGAGTGACTTCACAATTTATGCTCTTCACAAAATATTATTTGGATAATAAAATCAAAGAGTATCAGGTGTGTATCACATTGCATTAACAGAAGAGCTAAGCAGCACGCACACAGTTTTGGGGGGGAAGCCTGAAGGGCAGAGACCACATGTGAGATCTTGAAGTAGATGGGAGGATATCAAAATGTATCTTAAATAAAGAAGGTGTGGGCATATGGCCTGAATTTGTGTGACATGCATGCACACACATGCACATACAACCTCAAACTATGTATTCTTTGACACATAAAAGGACAAAGATTTTTGTGTAAAATTAAGTGTTGAAGGCACATTTTCAAAGCAATGCAAGCTGTATGCGGACTTCTGAAGAAGACGTCTGATACTTTATAATTTGGAACATGGCAGGCATTTTTAAAGAATGGTACCTTAATACTATTGCTCTCTTACCTTCAAACATCAAGCTGAATACACTAGATAACAAAGGTCTGAAATACTATCTCTTGAGCAACACTGTTTTCTAGGGTGTGAGACTGTGTTTAGTAGCTATAGCTCTTCAAATTTGAACATGGATGCTCAGGTCCTCTTGGAATATCAGGAGATTTCTGCTGAACTACACAGTGTCATGTCCTACAAGACAGTATTCTTATAGTCCAATGTGGAAGCCTCAAATCTCACACGTTGTCCCCTAAATCACATGTCAAATCATACTGTGCCCTGTCCAAACTTAGATCACTTTTACTGAAAGCAAAGAATAACAAATCCAAACTTAAACAGTAACTGGAAAGTTCCAGGATTGTTTTAACTACCTTGTTTTTGGCTACACAACTTACTGTAGACAGATGGTAACAAGCGTAGTAATCCTGTAGTCTAGTTTACATCAACTGATGTACAGACAGAATGTTATCAGATTAGTTTCAGCCACGGTTATCAATTCAAACAACACAATGAATACACTG
Source organism: Coptotermes formosanus (assembly GCA_013340265.1). Lineage (NCBI taxonomy): Eukaryota > Metazoa > Arthropoda > Insecta > Blattodea > Rhinotermitidae > Coptotermes > Coptotermes formosanus. Next base: position 402,832 of record BLKM01006251.1, on the reverse strand, counting down.
ATAAGACAGAGAAATTCTAAGTTCTAGCTACAAGATAATATGATATATAAGATAAGCAGTCTGATTATCTTTATTTTATGGTTTTATAACTTCATGCAGTGTGGCAGAAAACATACATAGCAATGGAAATATGTATGTCTCTGTGAATTGGTAATGTTGAAATTGATGTGTATACATGTGTGTGGAATGTTCATATACATATTAGTTTTATGTAGAGAAATCAAAATATACTACAGAAATGAATAACAGTCATTGTATATAATTTGGCAAGTAGAAATCCAGTAATTTTGACCTTAATAACTGTTTTTAAAGAATGTGATTATACACTGTTAAGAGAAGAAAAGAAGTACTAACCAGAACATAAAAAGCATGGAGCACTAACCAGATCATAAAAATTAGTAGCAGGACACATCAGCGCTTATATCTAAACTAGTCTTTCTCAGTGACTAACAGCAGAAAGACAATCTTGTAAAAGATGTCTGTCCAACTCTGGCTGCAGAATATGAAGATCTAACATCATTAATTGCAAAGCCACAATCCTGAATTACCAACATGAGAGGAATTTTTATTTCAACTACTCTAGAAAACAGAATAAGGTATTCAGCAATGACAGACGTCAGTATACACTGTGCTAATATCAGTGTCTGGCAGAACATTCAAGAAACTGCGACTGCAGTACAAGATACCCTGCTCTGAGCAAACCATTGAGTAATATGTCACAGGTCAGTCCCACTTCTATAAATACATCCTGGAGCCAGTGCCACCCATTAGGCAAAACAGGCACTCACCCAGGGCACTAACATCTGAAGGAGCCACAAAATCTGGACAAATTTTAATAAAATTACCCGATGTAAGCAAAAATATGAAAATTCAATTAGTAAAGGAGCTGATGAAAGTTACCTTTGAGAAACCCTTACTGAGGAAGAGCATTCTTATTAAAATGACACATTTTACTCTCACAAACACAACATTTCAGGGTGCGGCTGGAGGTCAGGTTGGGATGGGGAATATGATGTTAATAACATATATAACATAATTTGCTTTCACTACAGGTTATGTATTTTGAGATACAAGCACTGTATCACCATGCATCTGTAGTTAGATTACATATTAGATACAGATGGGCGTATTTTACACTCACTGTGCTTGACATGGACTGGCACTTCTTCTTGTCTGTGTATGATGTGTGCAGCGCACATGACATGTATGGTGGAAAAGAAAAATGCATGCTGGGTTTCAGTGGGGAAGCCTGAACAAAAGAAACCACTTGGAAGACCCATGCATAGACAGGAGAAACCGGCTTGGAGGGTCTGGATTGGATTAATCTGGCTCAGGACAGGGACAACTGGCAGGCTCTTCTGAAGACAGTAGTGAATCTTTGAGTCCAATAAAATACAGGGACTTTCTTAAGTAGCTGAGGGGCTACTAGCATCTCAAGAAGGGTTCTGGTTCATGTAGTTAGTTAGTTAGTTAGTTAGTTAGTTAGTTAGTAGTTGCATATGGGTGTGAAACTTAGTCTCTCACATTGAGGGAAGAACACAGGTTGTGGGTGGTAAAGAATAGGGCACTTGAGGAAATATTTGGGCATTTGAGGCAAGAAGAAACAGGAGGCTGGACATAAGTGCACATTGATGAGCTTCATGATTTGTACACCTTGAAGTGTTATTTAGGCGACAAAATCAAGGAGGGTGATGTGGGTGGGGCATGTGGCAGGTATGGTGGGGGTATGGGAAGGAAAATGCATACAGGATTTTGGTGGGAAAACCTGAAGGAAAGAGGCCACTTACCACTTTTACCTTTACCCAAGTACAGTGGTTCAGTTACTGCTGTCAACTGGAACAGTTACTTTATGTGTCACATATCTGTCTCATGACATCCACATTCTACATAAAACAAACATTATGTTGCACATATTTCACCAAAATTGCAGCATACATTTCAGAACCCTACACTGAAGGAGATGGTGTCACTCCAAACTCAGAAGTTCCAGTAGCCTTCAAAATGGTATTTTTGATGCTCAGAAACTACAGATCATGACAGTGCAGTAGCCTCCAATAGCATAACGCAGAAATCACAAACAAAGTGGTTGCAATGTTAGTAAGGAGAATACAGGAAAACATATTCATAATAACACAACACTAACTTTTCTTACAAAATATGAGAACTCAAATAAGCCATGGATGATTACAATTTGCTGCTTGTCAATTTATTCTGCATATCTTTCAAATCAGAACTAAATTGTCATGTTTGAATTCATTTCTCTAGTACAAATAAATGGACTTCCTGCTGACAGCAAGCAGTTAAAACATGTAAAAGTAATAAACCACCAACTGAGTGCACAATGTGTATTATTATATTCACTATTAGTATTACTTCCTCCTACATGTTTCAACCCCACCAGGTCATCTTCAGGGAGAATGGTTATTTACATATAAAACTGCTTTGGTATAGTTAAATTGAACATGTGCATCTGACTTCACACTCTGAAAACACAATGTATACTTGACAACTGGTACGTTCTGCACAGTTTGTTAAACCATATGGCAGCAACAGTTACTAACAGTAAATATAATAATACACATTGTGCATTTAGTTGGTGGTTTATTACTTCTACATGAGCTAATGCACAGACATGGAGAATATTACATTTCAGTTAAAACATGTTTTTGTTGCGTGTGCCTATGGAGGCAAGAATAAATTCACACGAACACATTCTAAAAACAGTATTCTTGGTACAAAAATGCAAGAAGCAGCAGATGTAAATGACATAAGTACACTAATATTCTGGGATACGAAGTGGTGCAGTTTGTTGAGGCACTGCACTACAAGCCAGAAGGCCATGGGTTTGATCCCTGATGGTGTTGTTATTGACTTAAACCTCCTGGCCACACAATGGCCCTGGGGTTGACTCAGCCTCTAACAGAAATGAGTACCAAAAATATTTCCTGGGGGTAAAGGTGGCTGGTGCATAGGGCTGACACACGTTACCACCTTCATGTGCCGACTGTCTATAGACGTCTAGAGCCTGGAACCCTAAGGGCCTATGCAAGCCTGTACAGGGATTGCTTTACCTTTTTACACTAATATTCTGTGGTGAAACTACAGATCTGGGCTTGTGGATATACTTTGGTACAATGTATATCTTGCAGTAGGATACATGACATGAAGAAGGGAAAATGTGACAAGATGGGGAAATATATATGAGTAAGAGCTGGAATCAGTGAAGATCACAGGCTACTGAAGAAGAGGGCATAAGTGTATGGGATGAGGCTATATAATCATCTTGACAGATGTAATTCCTACTGTACAGGCGTTGGAGAGTGAAACATACAGGTAATTTATTTTAGACATGACTTTATGGTCTACATACGTATTTAATGTCATGGAACACACAATTAACCTGTATCAACCAGCCTTTACACCCCAATTCAGCCGCTCATGGCCAGAATAATTTTCTTTCCAAATGCTCATGTCTGCACCTGAGCAGGCCAACATTTTCCCTATCACCTGATAAAAGTTACATTTAATGGGACAGTGTTTGCATGTTTGGCTGTTAAAGGTTAATTATTGTCCACTGCAGAGATCTTAAAATGACCAATGAATCAATATACTGATGTCAGAGAACAAGTATATCTGAAAAGTAATATGCTGAATAGACTCCTTTTCTATAAATTCACATGAGTTGAGAGCTATATATTAAAACCTTTAGTGTGTTAAAATATACATGACAGTATGAATTTCATATACACACCCTAATTCCTGCTTTATAGAACAAAATTCATACAAAATCAGCAAAAAGTCATTACTCAATGATACAAATATACAAAGCTTATATACATTATCTAAAATACTTTAATGTTGGAAGATACTCCTTATGGTTTTAACTTTAGTGCTTTTTAAGACTTTTTTAAAACAAGCCATGTTCTCATAGTTTTTAACTGTCACATGCCAACATGTTAATGTGAACAACATAAATAAATTTACCAAACTGAACTATTTTTAAACATTTCTACAGAAAAAACATAGAATGTCCCTTATTATGCATGCCCAATGACTGCCTCCCCAGTAAGCAAACAATGAACAACTGAGAGACCAGTATGCATTTGCTTATGTAATAGCAGTATGTTTTCGGCCACTTCCCCACCTAAACAGCCCAGACAATATAATGTATGAATCATGATGGCATGGAGAAAAACAAATGTGAAAAATAATTTTAAAATCTTTTATGTGGAACAAAATATGGCGCAATTACTCATACGCATTTCAGAAACAAATGAAATAAAATTCTTCAAAACTGAATCATGTTGACATCTGGAATTTAGCTCCACATATAAAATAATTAGAAGTTGAACACCATGCAACACTTCAGTATGTTTGGTATGTTTCTTAGAAACAAGTTTAAACACAACCATAACAGAACTTGTATGCTACCTATATACATCAGCAGTGCAGCCGTAGGCCTATATATTTTGTAGGTTTTGCATGTTGCCAGTGGCAAATGGATTTCATCAAGTAGAAGCTGTGAGTAGTCAAAATATTTGGTTAAAATATCCCTGTTCCCTGTTTCAGGGCTTCCACTGTATAACCCTCAATAACCACATACAGGCACGGTTCATAAAAAACTTAACATGGAAACACACTGTGGTATACAGCAAATACCTCACTGAAGGCATTCTGAAAGCAGTGGATTTGAACACTGGGCCGAATAAAATCATAGAGATAAAAGTTAACACCAACATTACTGACCTGGGGTCACTGAAATCAAACGTTAAGTAGGCAAAAACGTACACTGAGGAACATCAAATGGGGTTCCCACGGTACTAGATTTAAACAAAAATGGCTGGATAACTTAGGTTCCGGATGCTGTCCACTGTCTAGTGTTCCATAAATATGAAAATACAACACAGTAAACTCAGTGTTTCAGGAACTGCATCCGTTTCTGTCAAACTCCAACCCAGCAGATTACGCTCCACACCTTAAACTAAAGACAGAAACCAATCCAGGCACCAAAAGGTTGTGTTTACTACATTTTGTACTTTTGTAACCCCAAACAATGGACAAAATCCAATACCTGAGTAGCCCTGAGTGTAATAAACCATCATCAGATCCTTACACAACTAAATAGTGGGTCAGCCTTCAGTACATTAATACAATGCTTCTTAGACTATGTTCTTGAATTTATTATAGTTCGTCCATTTTGCTCTTCTTTCATGACGTCTCCAATATACTGTTTTGCAAGCTGCAACATGAGATCACTTGTACTGCATGAACGCTTGCAGTTTAAATCCGGCACGACATTACGCACCAACCGTGCCAAAGAAGTGGCATAAGGACGGAATAAAGGATGACTCATGCTGATGCCTTCTGCTCGCAGTGCTTCAGCTACAGCCCAAAGTAATTTCTGTGAATCACAATAAATTATTTCTGCATTAGGTACACAAATATTCATCAAATAAATTGCTCAAAATTAATCACATCATACTGTAATTTTATCTTGTGGCAACTATGCGATACAAACATTTGCATCACACATCATACATGTGTATACAAATCTTCTCACAGGTTCACTTTCTTTATCCCACTCCTTTTTGTTCCTTTATTGTTGAGGGGGGAGAGGGAGAGCTGATTATCACATGCTAATGACACTAGTCTTTATACATATACTATAGTCTATATAAATGACATCTCTGTAAAACAAAAATACTGGACTCAAGGCATAACATTTCTGTCTTATACCTGGGAGATGCCTAGTTCAAACATGGGCCAGAACACCAAACAGCCTGCAGTTTTTCACAGGTTTCCTCAGTAGCTCTTCAGTAAATACATAACACTACTTTAAATTATGCCATGGCTGCTTCCATTCATTTGATGCTACATCGTCTGAGTGCCATGAAATAAATTACAAATGCAAATACAGAAAACACTCTAGTCAGATTGAAGCATTTAAAGAACTTCCACAAAGAACTTCTTTCCAGGTATTGTAAAAGGTGAACACTCACAGACTTCCTTTGTATTTCAACATTTTGTGGTCCAATATCAACTGAAAATCTACATAGGAACCCAGGTTTCAGATACAAGAAATGCTTCAAAACTTCAATAAATTCCATGATGTTAGCATACATCATTTACTTATAGGAGTGGCATTAAATTTGAAAGTTCTTAAAACACCTTAGTGTTAAATATGGCATGAATAAGCTCAGTCATTCTCTCTCTCTCTCTCACACACACACACACACACACACCTCCAGTGGTCTAGGCATAAGACTACTGTGCCACAGGTAAGGGGTTCGAACTGTGTCTATGAAGCTGTACAAATGGTTTTTTGATGCATTTGTAAAGCAATCTGCAAAAAGGAGCTACTAGCTTCATCATGTCTCTCCTTCTACTTGCGTGGAACAACTTGGCTCCCATCACACAAATTTTGTGAAACCGATAGTGTGGAATTTTACTAAAGTTTGCCACAACATTCCACTTTGGTTACAATCACACAAAATTAACAGAAGGATACTTCACAGGAACACCGATGCACATTTATACTACCTCACTGTTTACAGCACAAGAAACACAGCCAGAGGCCACAAAAGAGTTGATAATCTAACATAACATTCTATAAGTATCTCAAGGAGACAGGGAAGGGAAGCAAAAAGAAAAAAAGCCTACATTTTAAATTCTGTTTGAATTCCCCATGCGCAGCATGTCATAAAATAAATTTTACACTACAAAGATCAAAAATGAGCTTTTAACTCTTTCCACATGATAAAACTGCATTACTTGGGTTGAAGATGCTGTACCAGATGCATGATATTAGTTTGTTCTGCAAAGTTGACTGCTGGCAAACAGTGAAACACGCAATTCCTTGAGCGTTCAAGTGTTTTGGAATGCAACATTGTGCTGCTGGGTGAGGGCATTTCAAAGGATTATAATGCTTCTTGAACTGCTTGGCTCTGATTATAAAAGCATTACAGTCCTTCAGGATGTCAGACTGATCCCCAGCAACACAGCATTATATCCCAGATGACTTGAATCTTCAGTACCGTTGCTGCAAAACCCTCAAATCTCACACATAAGTCCTTTTCTAGTGATTCTGATAAATTATTCCAAGCAAATTAAATGTCTGTGCTAGTGATAATGGGAGGCACACGGTGGTGCAGTTGGATGATTCCCGATGGTGTCGCTGGAATTTTTCATTGACTTAATCCTTCTGGCCACATTATAGCCCGGACAAACGGAAGGAAGGACCTACTGCAAGGTAATTTAAACAACAGCACAGACAAGACAAATTGACTGTGATGTAAGTAAATGTACCCATCTCAGACACATAATCCCATCACCAACATGATGCATCAGTAAACAAACAAAGAGGTTGTTAAGGGAGGTTACTGAGCGGGTATATATTTCAGTAAGGCTAACAAGTGCAAGTGGCAAAGTGAGTACAGATTTGACCACGTGCCACGATAGAGCACAAAAACTTACCTTTCTATGCACTTCACTTAAACCACCTGTCACATCCCTAGAAACTGATGTCTGCGGTTTGTTTTCACCAGTTCTGAATCCTTCAGTATTGTCACCTGCAGACATAAAGTCATTCTGTCCTTTTACTGCTGCTGCTTCACCGAACAACATCCTTCGGGCACACGTATTATGTGGTGTCAACATTCCTTGCTCTTCTCTCTTCCTTTTCCTGAACACACCCATTTCCCCACTCAGATTGGTTTGTACTCTATCATGTCCTGTGTTCACTGCAACATTATTTTTAGAGGCGCGTGGCCAAAGAGCACGCTTGGAGTTTTCAATTCTAGTTCGATCAAAGTCACTTTTAGCTTTCTTTGATCCTAATCTAGATTTTGTAGAAGAAAGTATTCGTTTATGGTTATTGGGTGGACTCTTAAACAAGGCCCGTTTAGTCTGCTGCAGCCGGTTTCTGTCAACAGAAGGCACTTGTTTATGAGGCTGATAACTCTTGGACCTCTGCCGATGTTCAGTTTTCCTGTAGATAAAACAAATACTCATTCCCATACAACAAACAATACCTACCCTAAATCAATACAACAAGATTTGAGTTTTTAAGACAAGCAAGTCATTCATATTTGTGTTAAAACACAGTTCCTGCATTACATTTATGTTACTACTTTTAAAAACTAGAATCTATGCATTCATATTTGTATCAGCATGACCAGGTAGAAGAATCAGTACTGAATAATTTGTTTCCGCTGTATCCTAGCAAGGGTACTGTAAGGTGCAATTGACAGTTCCCAGACTGACCACAAGATGACACTACTACTGCTAGCGCAAACTTATGCCACTAGGTGTTGACAGAGTCTGCAAAGTCATTTCCTGATTTGAATGAAGCTGTAGCACATGTGACTGCTGAGTATGTCTTGTTATATACAAGTACGTGTTGCTCCATTCGCAATTTTTGAATACCTAAAAAATTGCAGACTTAAAAGAAGAGTGTGTCAGCATCAAATTTCCCTTCAAACTGGGAAAACCCCCTACAGGAACTCTTTAACTGTTAGAAGTAGCTTTTGCAGCTCAAACACTTTGAAGAATTAAGGTTTTTGAGTGGTTCAAAAGCAGGGTGGCCTTTGATGAGGATGCCAAATGCTCAGAACATCCATCAACATGCAACACATATGAAAATGTGGACTGAGTGAAGAACTTGTCCTTGAAAACAGGAAAAACACTATCTGTGTAGCTGCTAGTGAGTTGGAAATTTCACCTGCATCAGTTCCTAGTAGAAACAACCTAAAAAGTGGGAATCAGGGGATTAGTTTCTCCACCATGACATGACAGCTGCTCATTCTGTTTCGTGTGTGAATTTCTACCTAAAAACAAAACATCTGTTGTTTCAAACCGTCTCTTTTTACCAGATTTAATACTGTGTGGCTCAAGATTACATGAAAGGGAAAGTGATTTAATGTCACTATGACTAACACAAAATCACAAGACAAACTTCCTGGATTTCAAACAATGCACTTCATAAAATGCTTTAAATAGTGGTGTGATCACTTTGCCCACTGTACAAAGACCCAAGCAGACTCCTTTGAAGGGGGCAACATTCATTAGAAAGTGAGTGTTGTTATGAAGAAATCAATTCTATCAGCAGCACTAGTTTTGATTTCCTCTTGGCAATGAGTTTTCATGGAGTGGGTCTTACCCTTACAATTGGTTTTCCACACATGTAAGAACAAATTTAATAACTTTTCTGAGTTTCCCTTCTTAAAACAGATAACTCTTACATCTGAAATTCTCTGCTATTATTACCAGTCTTTAAGAAACAGGGCATGATAAACACTCTCAATTATACATACAGTAAAACCTCCATCCATCATTTCCGAGGGGGCTATGGAGAAAATGAGAAATGCACAGAAACTAAAGTTGGGGGAAAGCGTTACATGTGTTACAAACATGACAACAAAAAATGAAAATTATACATTTTCCGCCTAGGCCTACAAAAATAATCAATAAACACAAAGCTACTTTAATACTTGTATGCAAATAACTTTTCAGGTCCTCTTTATGAAGTACAAAAGAACACCTCATGTGCAGACCATATCTTTCTGTCCACAACCCAGTATCAGTGACTCAACCATGTCAAACTTTCATAAAATTCGTACAATAGTTGTGGATGTTGTCTATCTTGCTTGAGTTTCATGAAAATGGCACAGTGAAAGCCACACTTTACTTAGGGACATAAATAAATTGTGTAAATCCAAATTTACTGTCCACTTTGGGTAAAATTTGGTGTGTGGGATCTAAGCATAATACTGTTGAACACCTGAGACTTTCATGAAACTTGGCACAGCGAAGGCCACATTTTTCTTACAGGCATGAATAATATTATATTTGCATGTATAATAACATCCTTCACCCCTCAGTCCTGCTGCTCCAGCTGAGAAGTGGTGATATTTTGCTAGAACCATTACAACTGTAACGGCAATTACTGGTATGGAAAGGTTACTGCTACTTCACATTCCAGAAACATTATGGCACTTTCATAATTTTTTTCTCAGAAACCATAATGCCAGGAATATTGTGGGTAAGGATCAAGACTTCTGAACGACTGATACAGTAAAACGACACTTTGAGAAATGATGTGTCTGGCATAATTATACACTGTTTGTATGAATTCAGGACCAGAAGAAATGTACAATTGTGGGAAAATGATGCATATAGGAATGATGGGTAGAGGTTTCACTGCATAGAGATTACAGAATGCCAACACTGAAACCACAGATCCAGTTCCAAACATTCTCATTTACTGGATATACTGAAAATTGTAAACTATTCACGTTATAAAATAAACTAAGCTTTGCCTAGACATTTCAAACTATCTGACAGAACACTATATATGCTACATTCAGGAGTCTTGCATACCCAAGAAAAGGCTACGTCGATGAATTCTTATGCTTTCATTGTAGTATATGATCAGATGTTATCCCAATCATCTTAACCATGACCCTCAATAATCATGGGAAGCCCAACATTATGAACTATGACATTCTTCAGATTCCCACAACTTTAATTTCAGTAATTCTTCTCTTTCATCAGGTACTGAATATACGGGGTCACACACAGAGTGTTGTCACAAAGGTGTTGCCACTTCTTGTTAGCTGTATTGATATGTTCGCGTGTCCTGTGCATCTGTATGCACAAATAAATAATGCTCTTCACACTGGTACAGACACCAAATCACAGCTGTGCAGGAAAGTAAATATAATTAGCATATGAATCATGTTATATCAGATGTTAAAGATTTCGAAACCTGGTCTTATGAATAGTAAATCAGAATGAGTGGGGACTGGTAAGACTGTGGCCATCACCATACAAGTGACACACACGCAGTAACATATTATCATACACACACACATTTCTACACTTCTATTATAAGAACAGTAGGCCACTAACAGCACTCACTTTGGGTCTACCATGATAAGTCGTCGTTCTAAGGCAGCAGGATGATGATTGCCTGGTACCTGTCCCACAACACTGCTGTTAAGTAAATTAGCACTACAGAAGGTTCGCCTTCTGCGAGCCAGATGGCTCAAACGACTGCCTGGTGAGTGACCAGTATTTCTACGCTGACTGTTAACACTGTGCACTTTATTTGTAATATCATGATCAAACCATATATTGCAGGAAGAAGTAGTCTCACTACCGACGTAACGTTCTCGTAATCTCTGGCACAGTATTTCAAATTCTTCTGAAATTTGACCAAGATTGTATCTGAAAAGAAGATTTAAAGAGTATACTGATTAAAAAAAATGCACTTGCAAGAATGCTTACGAAAAGTTGGGAACCGATATCATGTAATTCTGTTCCACTGGTCCATATTACTAAGAAGTCTCTCTGTGCCTTCCCAGACATCTGGGATATGATGATGATGATGATTATGATGATAATGATGATGACGACAACGATGATGATGATGACGATTCACCAATTTTACTAGCTTGACGATCTCAACAATCTGGTATGATGGTTGCTCATCAGTTCTAAAATCAGTAAACCTCCTAAAAGTTATGCGTTGGATCATCAGTAACACAACACCAATCACCATTACACAAGCTTCATTACATACAGGTTAGCAAAATCAATTTTCATTAGTTGTGTGTGGGTGTGCGTGTGTGTGTGTGGATACGATTAGTTTCAACCAAGGTCTGTTGGCGTAGCAGTCATACCTGCTCAGAACCTAAGGTAACTATTTTTACATTTTAGTCATTCTTTAGGAAGTGAAAGAAGTGAAGACCATGCCTATCAGACTGTAAGCAAGTTTCAACAACCAAACTCTGTCACATTTTCACAAAATTCGGCACACGGACAGTCATACTTTACTTAAGGGCGTACATGAAATTCTGCCCATGACCCCTGAAGTTCTTGACCAATTTGCTTAGGATCAAGTACGGACAACATCCACGTGATACTGTTCAGCAATTATGAGTTTTTTAAACATCTGCACAGTGAAAGCCATACTTACTTAAAGGCATAAAAAATTTTGCCCCTATTTTCCACACATTTAACGTGATTTGGACAAAATTCAGTACATACGATCCCCATGCAACACAGTTCAGGAACAGTGAGTTTCATGATAACCAGTGCAGTGAAAGACATACTTCTGGATGTACATGATATTTGTCCACGTTTTGCACATTTTTTGTCCAATTTGGATTAAATTCGGTACACGATATGTCCACAAAAAGTTATTCAGTGACCATGGGTTTGGTTAAAATCAGTGCAGTGAAATCCATGCTTTATTCAGCATTTATGAGTTCTGTGAAAATCTTTGCAGCGAAGGTCACACTTCTCTAATGGGCGTTAGGTGAAACTGCATTTACGCATGTACAATGAGATTTATAAAGTAAAGCATGCCTTGGTTACGCCCCCCATACTTTCTCACTGAGTACACAATGTGCAATCTTGTTAACTAACAACCAATCCTGCTAAGAAGATAACATAAAACATGCCGTAATCATAATACATGAGAATTCATTACAGCAAAAAAAAAGTCACTGGCACTGACAATTTCTTAACTGTTGCACATATGAAAAAACGTTGCATAAAGTAGGGGCTTTTACAGGCACTTTTGTCGTAAGGGGCAATTCCTAACTATCTGTGGCTCTTCCTCCACTCCACATAACTCTCTACACCAACAGTACTTGCTGTTTTATTTCACAAGCTGTTCATACATGTGGTTCATAAACATACTGCTAACCCACCACCTGTGCCTCTCCCTTGTCTGGAAAAAGGAAGTCTGCATTCTGGAATACATGTGTCTGAATAGGGAATTAATTTCAACAGAACGACAGACATACTTAGCAGGGAAATGCGAACTACTCAAATACATCATCAAAATCAATGACAGACTCGTCAAAATGTCATGTAACTGGACTGGGAGACACTCTTAGCAGAGCACATAGGATGGCATGACAGCTGCAAGGTGAAAGCTCCTCTAAATCTCAGCCAATAAGGAACGTTCACCACATTGCCATCTGAGCTCTTCTGACTAGTAGCTTGGCCCACGGTGCATTGTCCCTTGGCTTGTGAACAGGAGTTTGGATTTTGTTGCATGACTGTGCTGCACCATTATGCTAAACATGCTTTGCTCTAATTATGAAAATGAAACAGATCAGCTTACACTATAACATGAAGCTTCAATTAATGTCTTTATGATACTAGCCAATCAAAGAGAAAAATTGGAAGACAGTATGGATTCAGTTTTCAAGCCTATCATTGTCAAAAACACACACATGAAAAAAGATTGGCTATTCCTTAGAATACCAGTGACATAAAGACATATACAGCATGTGATAAAAATCTTCCCCCCTACAAATAGTGTTGTCAGGAAAGAGGCCACTATGTCAGTTCTGGACCAACGTTACACGCTAGTGGTTCTCACCTGCAAATCCTGCTGACCTTGTAATCCAAACACTACCACTGTCTACTCTGCATCTCTGCAAACTGTCACAGATTTAGAGCATTATATCAAAAACATATTGAGCATAATATTAAGACACAGGTCAACTTGCAAAAGCCTTTTTTTTTAAGTATATACTTAAAGAGTTAACCCTTCAGAAGGCTTTCCAACCCAAGTCCGGATCACAACCAGTAGTTTAAGAAAACGTCTAGTGTTCTGAAAAGAGGCACTAACCATTCCAAAGCAAGGAAGGCACTACCATCAGCAAAATGTCAAGTCACTTTGCTGGGCCCAGAATGAGCCTGTGTCAAAGCATATGTACACAAAAGATGGTGAAATTTCAACATCATGTATTTTTGGAAAACAGCAGAGAATGGGCAACACTTTGCTTCAGAGGACAGTGTATAACAAGTAGGCAGTTACAAGTACAGGAAAATCTTTAACTCTTCAGTTCAGGCAAATGATACTAGGAATGTCAAAGCATTCTTTGTTACTTTTATATCTGTATAACCACTACAAAAGAAGTTAGAAAAGACCCACACAGAGCAACAATTCTGGCACATTCAATCTGATGCTGTCTCTACAGAACATAAGGTCCCTTTTGTGTAACTATCTCAAAAACTTTATGACTTGTGAAAAAAGTATACTGGGTATAAAATATGAGAGATACAAGAATTACTCATTTCAAACATTCTCAGATATAACAAGCACCAATTAGAACAATACCCCCCTCCAAAAATCAATCTCTGGCATGTCCATTGCAGAGAGGGGTAACGTCTACAGATGGCTGACAGGGATGATGGTCCACCAAAGCCCAAAGTGTGAGGTATCATGCAAAGGGCTGAATGGCACTGGGGTGCTACTAACAATCCCTTCAGGGCACCAGGCAGCACCACGTCATATTTATGCCCTCCACCCACAAGGGGCTCTGTGGGTGGTGACTATTATTTCCCCATTACTCATGCGAATCTTAAGTAGAAAACACAAAATAAAAACCTATCAAAAGCAGGGACACTGTGGTATAGAAGTACCTGTCTAGCTTTTCTCAACAATCGGCCAACCACTCTGGTGAACCACCCTGAGCTGGTACTCCCAGCAAACCTAGGGACACTGAACATTTAACAAAGGTCAGGGACAAACAGGCACAAGATGTCCCAAAAATGTAAATTTATTCAAATTAATCAGCACCATAGAGGGCCAAAGGGGCAGTATAAGGTCTCAGGGATACATACTATGCCAGTGAGTATGTATTGCTAAAAAGCCTGAGTAATGCCTCTTATTCCTGCCAAGTCTTATCCACACATGTCCGTGCCATGACCCCTGGGCAACACTTTTGCGGCTACGTTGTGGAAGGGTAGAAAAACGAGTTCCCAATGCTATAATTGGGACATACTAGCTAAGGGAGTATACCCTAACAGAAAACCAAGGCCCTCCAATGCAGCGGAAATTGGGCGTTAGGCCAGCTCCCTAACCCCATAAAAAACTTAATTGCTAACCAGTCTCAACTAAGGAAAGATGGATGGATAAATGGATGCAGACCTAGGTGAGTTAAACAGAATTTAGCTAACAGAATGAATACTGGAACTTAGGAACATATTGACACTGCTGAAACCAGGCAAGATGCAGGAGCTAGCAGAGCAGATCAAGAGAATTATGCTTGATTTTGTTGCGATTCAAGAAATCAGGTGGAGTGGCACTGGTTTAATTCAGAAGAAAGACTTCTCTTTCTATTATAGTGGAGCAAATAATAACACTGGCCAGGCTGGAACTGGCTTTTTAATACAGAAGAAAATGCAAAAATATATAATCTCATTCATGCCATATAATGGAAAATTATGTAAATTAAGACTGAAGGGTAGACAAAGACAGAAGACAAAATGGACGAAATAAAGGAATAGCTCTATGAGGATTTGCAAAAGGTGGTGGATAACACACCTAAAAGTTACACAATTATTATTGTAGGTGACTTAAATGCAAGATCGGGAAAAGAAGATGCCTACAGAGGAGTAACAGGCCAATATACATTACATCAAGACACACGTGGAAATGGTGAACTGCTATGTGAATTTGCAGTTTTAAACAATATGACTATTATGAGTACACAATTCCAACATAAATTAATTCATAAAGGAACTTGGATATCATCTGATGAGAAGACTGTTAATCAAATAGATCATGTTATGAAAAACAGCAACAAGAAGGAGTTGATTGAAGATGTCAGATCAATGAAAGGGCCGAATATTGACTCAGATCATTCTCTAGTGAAAACTATATTCAATCAGAAATTACCTGCAGTATATAAAATTAAGCCAACATTAATAAAAAAGTGGAATAAATTGAATCTGCAAGATCTGGCAAAATTAAAGCAATATAGGAAAATATTACATGAGAAATTGAGTCACATTAATAAAAAACAAGGAATAAACGATGACTGGAACAACACTAAAACAGCAATAACAGAAACTGCAAGTGAGATATTACAAATACAAGGAAAACCAACAAGGAATGAATGGTGGGATGATGATTATAGACAAGCAATTTGAGAGGAGAATAACGCCTGAATTAAAGTGCTGCAGTCCAAAACAAGGGCAAGTCAAGAAGTCTACAGAGAAAAAAGGAATATGGCAAATAAGATGTGTAGAAATAAAAAGAAAAAAATGGCTCAATGATAAAATCATGCGAATAGAGGAAAATCACAAGAAAAATGAAATGAAGTTTTTTGAAGGCATTAAAAACACCAGACAACAAGGAATTAATACACCAATATTAGTAAAAGGATCTGATGGCAATATCATCTCTCAAACTGAACAAGTTTTAAACAGATGCAGAGAATAGTTCTGTGAAACGTTTAACTTCAGTGATTCACCAGTTGAACAAATCCTAATAGAAGAAATAATACACGATAATCAAGAAGTCAACAGCCCATCTTACAATGAAATATGTTATATAATTAATAACGTTAAAACTAATAAAGCAGCGGGATCAGACAACATCCCTCCGGAATTAATTAAAAGCGGAGGAAGAACATTAAGAAAGACACTGCATAAATTGATCCTAAATATCTCGGATAATGAAAAGCTACCAGATCAGCAGAATGAAGGAATAATTTCTCCAATTTTTAAAAAAGGCGACACGCTAAATTGTGAGAATTACACACCAATTACGTTGCTGAATGTTGCATATAAGATATATGCAATTCTGTTAAATAGATTAGTGAAAATAGTTGAAAAGCAACTAAGTGACGCTCAAATGGGATTCAGGCCTAACAGATCAACCATTGATAAGATATGCATAATTAGACAGGTTTTTGAAAAGTGCCATGAATTCAACATAGAATTACACAACATATTTATAGACTATTTAAGAGCATTTGACTCATTTTACAGAAATAAAATAATGGTATGTCTGGTGGAGTATGCAGTACCCACTAAGCTAATTAGACTGATCTCTCTAACTCTTATTGATACGAAGGCTAAAATTATTATAAATAACAGTCTAAGTAATGACTTTAAAGTTGAATTTGGAGTTGGACAAGGAGATCCATTGTCTGCTACCCTTTTTAGTGTAGCTATTGACTCAATCTTAAAACAGTTAGACATTAGAGGCAACATCTCTACCAAACTTAAACAATGTATCACATATGCTGACGATATTCTGATTACAGCTCGGACTAAACAGGCTGCAGTCGATACATCTGAGAAACTGAAAAATCAGTCCTTGAATATTGGTTTAGTATTAAATGAAAATAAAACTAAATATCTTAGGTGTACAAGAGGAAATTACCAAATGGATGATCTGTATACCAACAACATGCGATTGGAACAAATTCATTGTTATAAATACTTAGGATCAATCATAAACAGAGATAACTCTATTGAAGAAGAAATAAGAGAAAGAATCATGTCTGGTAACAAAGCACATTATGCAAACAGATCCATACTCAACAGTAAATTGGTCTGCAAGAAGTCCAAACTTAAAATATATCGGACCATCATAAGACCTGTAGTCACGTATGGCTGTGAAACTCGGATCTTGAGAGAAGCCATCAAACAAAAACTATCAGTCTTTGAAAGGACAATATTAAGCGGGATATTTGGACCCACCAAAGAATTAAATGCCATATCGAGAATCAAAACCAATAGCGAACTCAATAAATTGATTAAAAACCAAACTATAATTAACTTTATTAAAGCACAAAGACTAAGTTGGCTTGGACACACTCACCGAATTGATAGTGACAGGACGGTCAAAAAAGTTTATGAGTGGAAACCAATATCTAAGAGACCACAAGGTAGACCAAAACTTTGATGGGAAAATGATATCAAGAATGATCTAAAAGAAATGAAATTAAATAATTGGAGAATTTGCATCCAGGATAGAAACAAATGGAGAAGAATAGTTAGGACGGCCAAGACTTTCAATATATGAAGTTGTAGCGCCTGAAGAAGAAGAAGAAGAAGAAGAAGAAGAAGAAGAAGAAGAAGAAGAAGAAGAAGAAGAAGAAGAAGAGGAAGAAGAAGAGGAAGAAGAAAGAAGAAGAAGAAAGAAGAAGAAAGAAGAAGAAAGAAGAAGAAGAAGAAGACTCTGCACCATAGCAGGGGTGCAACTTTATGGGAAACTTGCTACAGGGGAGAAGGATAATGCATTTATTCTGGAACCCTGGGTTTACGGGGACCAAATAAGGGGATTATGCAATACAAGGGGGACACTGTTTTGTGCTCGACCCAGTATTCCTTCAAAATCTTGCATTTTTCTCAGGAACAGTTCATGCCATTCCACTGGCAGAGGTCTGTTCTAGGGATGTGACGATGGTGAGGGTGACTTACACTAGAGGAGGGAACACAAAGGAATTTATTGTTACCTCAGCATACCTCTCCTACAATTCAGATGAGCCACCCCCGTCAAAGGGGTTAAGGGAAGTCAGTGACTACTGCAGTAGGAATAAAATGCAGCTCATCATTGGATATGATGTCAATGCACACCACATTATATGGGGCAGCATGAACATCAATCCACAACAAGAATGCCTCATGGAATATTTGGTTAGTACAAACCTTAATATTCTTAATAAAGGTAATAAGCCTACTTGTCAGACCACAAGTGCATAGCATTTCAAGTACCATGCTCACACACCACAATACCAAGAAAACCAACTAGGAATCCTACTGTTGAAGACCTAAAGCCAAACACAGGGGTTGTACCAAGAGTTATACACTTGGTGTGACATGCAGAGCTGGCTGCTGACATGGTGCAACAGGCCAACTTCTCGTCCCATTACCAGAACTGTCCAGTCAGGGTGGCTCTCAGGCCAAGGATGTTTCCTTGGTGGAACAAAGAGTTGAGCTGCCTTACAGCTTCAACAGGATGGCTTCTTAATCAAGCTAAAAGAACAGGCAACTGGGAATAATATAAGATGGTCCCCACCCATTACAATAAAGAGATCAGAAAGGCCAAACAGTCCTCTTGGAAGGACTACTGTCGGGTGATTGAGGATGTACCTGACAGGGCCAGACTCATGAGTATCATGGCTAGTCGGTTTGACAGCAGGGTCGGACCTATTAAACTACCCGACGGCCAATATACACAAACTGGAAAACAGACCCTGAGGGAACTATACATAATTCATATTCCAGGGTCTATTGGAGTAGAAGTGACCTCGGACAGGGGCAGCCAAACCTGAGAGCATTTCTGCTCATAGGGAGGACTGGGAACTGTCTAAAAAGGTTATTGCTCAATCTAAAAGAAGATGGGTGATAAGCACATTCAAACCATTTTAATTGGCAGGGACTGACACAATCATACCTGCACTTTTGCTACAAGAAGCCCATCACTTAACAACTCACCTATGCCATATTCTTAGAGCCTTCCTAGCAAGATGGTATATACCCAAAGCTTGGAGGCAGGTCAAGATGATGTTTATCCCTAAACCTGGCACGGCCAACTATACCAAGGCTAAGGCATACCATCCTATTGGTCTATCTTCCTTCATGCCGAAAACAATGGAAAAATGGGTGGACAGGCATATCCCATACATCCGATACCAAATTGACTACTAACCAGGTAAGTCCACTGAAACTGCATCACGTGATTACACATATAGAGGAAGCAATGGAAAACGGGGAAGATACACTTGGAGCTTTCCTAGAGACTGAGGTAGCTTTAGATAGCACCTCATTTTACATTGTAACAAAAGCTGCTAAATGGCATGGGCTTGGAAGAACAAATTATCAATGAATGGGCTCCACTAACTTTGGTCACACCAGAATATCTCAGGACACGGAGCAGAAACCCATTTTACAGATGGGGTCTGACGGGATGTTACCAAGATAGGCATACCACAAGCCATTCACGGTCAAGTTCCCTGACAACTGTGAATGGCAGAACGGGTTCAACCCCAACAACAAAGGGTGCTTGGTATGGCATATAGATGGGTTCAAGACCAACAAAGGCACTGATGCTTGGGTGTACATATGGGGCTCAAGAAGGGGGCACAGCCTTAGTCTTGGGCTCCACACAACAGTATTCCAGGTGGAAATATATGCCACTATGGCCTGTGTAACAGAGAACGTAGAACAGGGCTACACAGGTAGGAACATCCACACTCTTTCTGCCAGTCAGGCAGCCATCAAGGCCCTTAATGGTTTCCAGATAAATTCCAAATTTGTCTGTGACTGCCATCAATCCCTGGTGAAATTGGCAGAACATAATAGGATCCAACTGGTATGACTGCCAGGACACACAGGAATCCATGAAAATGAAATAGCTGATCAATCAGACAGAGAAGGCTCCTCACATCCACTCATAGGACCTGCGTCTGCAACTGGTATATCTGCCAAGGTTGCCAGGGAAGTGACAAAGCACTGGACAAGCAGGAAACACAAGGAGCACTGACATTATATACATCAACAAGGGCAGGCTTAGGGCATTCTTAAAAAAAAACCCCCCTCAGCAAAAAAGCTGGGGAATTGCTCAATCTGAGCAGAAACCAGCTAGGAATAATGACCGGGTTGCTAACAGGACACTGTCATCTAAAAGGACACCCATTTCAACTGGGACTGGTAAACAGTCCCCAGTGTGATAGATGCAAACAGGCATCTGAAACAGCCTCACATGTTCTTTGTGACTGCGAGGCTTGGGCCACATTATGATTTAGGAACGTGGGTCATTTTATGAAACCACGTGACTTTGAGGACATGTCTCTCAGCAGGATACTGCACTTTGTTCATGGTGCTGCAGTGCTGAATGAATGAGCTAAGGGCTGCACAAAAAGATCAATACCAGTGGAAGCACATGGGTCACTGCAGTGCCTGCCCTTCTGTATTCTATTCTATTCTATTCTATTCTATTCTATTCTATTCTATTCTATTCCATTCTATTCCATTCTATTCCATTCTATTCTAGAACAAGACTATTTACAGTTTTACAAGAATAAACCCTTTGGCCTCTGTGAACTGCATGGTGTGTAAATTCTCACTGTGCCAGCCTTTGTGCACCATAAAGCATGACTGCATGTTAGGTTAATGTAAATTTAAAACTCCTCTGCCCTGGAGATATTTAGAATTTAAATCCCAGCATCATTTACGGATTAAGGGAGCACATCACTCTCAACCCATACACTGCAAACAGCTTTCTGATCTAATGCGCATTACAACTTTTATAAACTCCCGTTATATTGAGGTTAGGCTGTCCTACTGCCCAGAACTGCAAATTAAGTACCTTTATAATTTCATGTTACAGGCACAGAACTATGAACACTTACTGAATACCATAACAGCAACAATATTTTGATTCTGGCCAAGAACAATTCTTCATTTGTTCCAAATATGATCGTTTCAATACGGCTGTCTGAGATTTTACGGCTCCTGCACCTGGAAACAATGGCAGAATCATGTACAAGCAGAAAAAGTAAATGAAATGCTATTACAACCACCACCTACAAACCAGTATGACTCAAACTAATTAAAAATACACCAAACCTTGTAAACTATAATGTTGCACATAAACACACAATGTGCCAAAACATGAATAGGACTTTCTTACCAGTGATCTTTCTAAAAAGAAGCTGTTACCTCAGAGATGGCAGCCATCTCCTAACAACCTACGATTTCAAGCAAAATACAGCATTCCAAGTGGCAAAAAAGCTTACAAATTATACTCATGTTGACATAATCAAGGCAAGAATATATATGCTTGGTAGTACAAAACTATTCTTGTTAATGATTAGAAGACATAGCACTCCCAGTGCAGAAAGTCATTCCCCTTCAAATCTGAACATGCGTCACACTAATTTCCTGGTGTAATTACACAAGGTGGACCTATTCCTTCTTAAAGGACAAGCTGTAACCGCACACTCAGATGCCTGTGCGTCACATGCTATATCTCAGGAGAGCGTAACAGTCAGTGACGGGAGCTAGACAAAGTATCACAGTGAATATAACCTTCACAAAGTCTAACAAAGATGCACCAGTGCAACAGTAATGTTGAAAATACTGCCCTCCTGACCAAATGCATTCAGTATATCTGGGGAACATGTTGCTGTTAACTCTCTAGAGTTCTTCCCCAGAAATTGATTAAATCTTGTGACAGATGCTGTTTCTTTGGTCTTCCAGAGTATGGGGATTCATTTCATACACTTTATCCTTCAAAGCATGAACTAGAGCTGTCTTATACAGTTGCAGTTTTAACAGTTTTTTGGTCCTTCATGCAGACATTTTTGAAACATTTTTCTCCTGAGCTAGTTTGTCATGATGACTCATTCACTATTTACATCGCACTGTTCCTTCCCTCCCTCAAACATTTCTAAAGTCGTTTCAAAGGTCAACACCTCATTAAAATTTTGGATAGAGTCTGGCCAGTTATGTTCCCCAAAACACGTAAATTAGTTTCCTTTCCTTCATCCCCCAAATCAAAACCCTGCTGTTCCTGTTTTTTTGTGCACCTTTGAAATGACTGGAATTCTGTATTCTAAAAGTGGAGGGTAGAATGTGAGAATATTATATTCTAGTTTTCACCACGTACCAACACACTTGTGGCTGGGTGCTCGGTTAGAGAGGACTGCTCAGACGAACATCTGACAGCCTGTAGTACTTCATATCATATATGTTAGTAAAGCTTCTGCTCTGTAGTGACTATTTACTCTCTGTGGTTGACAATCCACGCTTGCCCTTACCCACCAACATCTGGGGTTACAACAAGTTGTTTAAGAGATTTTCTTGGTAAAATTTCAAGTCTAGCATCAATACTAACCTATTTCTGTTCTGTCAGCACAGTCTGTTTCCTGTCTGCCTTTTTCTCTGGCAGTGATCCTATTGTTTTCAGCATACTGACCAAATAGTGTCTACTTTGTCTACTTGGAACTGGTTCTCCTGGAAACTGGCACTGAAATTGTCCGCCACATTATCCAGCAGACTCACACGTGAAACAGAGTTGCACTACATACATACACATACCAACAAGGCCAGTGTTTCTATGTCACGCAGTGAAAGGTCCAGTTTGTAGTTAAATGTCATGAGAAAAGGTGGAAGACAGAGCTCATGAATGAATGAATGAATGAATGAATGAATGAATGAATGAATGAATGAATGAATGAATGAATGGACAGAAGCCTGGGACAGAAAACCAGGTTTTCTTCTAAAGACAAGAGAAGTGCTAGATTTAGATGCTTTCAGGGCCACTTAACAGAGTCAATGAAAACTTCAACTTCTAATCTCAACACAGATCTACTGCTCATACCAGGAGGCATGACCTCTCCCTTGCACGTTCTCTTGATGTGGTACCTAACAAACCATATAAAGAGATCTACCGCCCCTACAAGAGGGCACTACCTCTCAGTCACATGCTCTTAACATGGTAGTTAACAAAACTTTAAAGACGACTGTGCTGCCTGTATGGGAAATGGCTATCTGGGAACTGCCCAATAACAGCAGCAGGAAAGGTAAGACCACCTGAGGTACTATATGGGCAACAGAATAAGAGTGCTTGGAATCACACTCTACCAGAATCCACCACTGAGGTGTTTAAAAAGTGCTGTATGTCAAATGACACGAATGGAACACAAGATGATGTCCTGTAGGAAGAAACTCATTAAGAAAACTCTTCTTCTAGTAATAAAAGTGTTGGCAGCACCTAGATACCTCAGTAATGAGTTTGCACCTCATTACTATACTAATAACCTCATATTTTAGTTCTGATAATTATACAATTCCAGAATATTAAGCATGCAAAGACTAAATGACAAAATCTGCTTAATGTGAAGACAGGTATTTTCCCAAAAACTGAAGACAGTGTCTTACATACAGAGTTGTCTTACAATTTCTCTTCAGTACTATCAGTAATACATAGGCATATTTATACACAAGGACACAGGCACATTCAGCGTCAAACACAGGAGACACAGTTACATAGTTTTACCAAATTCACCATCAAGAACATGTTTGATTTCAGTGTGCTGGCAACTATTCACAGTTTCGGTAACAATTCTTTTCATGGCCCCTAATGTGAGCTGACAGCTAAATTTATAATAAATTTATAACAAATTTGTCCACCCCTTCCATTCCTTTACCTGGCACTGTACTATATTAAGTCCAACAGTCAAAGGGTTTATTAAAGCATAACTTTCAAGTGATCTGGACAAATAAATCCAGTCATCAACTCCTTACCAGCTTCACTCTCTGAATTTCTTGAGATCATCAAACTTTTGTTTTCTTTCCATAACCTAAGAATATCCGCTACATCATGCTGTGGAATTGTAACTGATGGTGGAGGAGGAACACCCAATAAAGCTTCTTGAAGTCGATGCAATTTCTTCTGCTCTGTTATCATAGTCTCATCATAATTTGAAGTAGTTGCAGCTATGTCCTGTTCAAAATTAACTGTTTCTGCAATTGAAAGAAAATCATCTTAAAATGTATAATTATGCAATTTTCCATAGCCCAGAAACTTCACATAATGTAAACAAATTTTCCAACATATACGCAACCACATTCAGGGATGGATTTAAAATCTATGGGACAGAAATGCAGCTGTTACCTTCACTGAAAGTTATTCTAAAAAGAAAAGTTGTTTGTAAAGCACTGACATTTGAAACAAAAATCACACATAACTTGACAGACTGGGTTATACCGTGACACAAACACAGCAGAAACTCTGCTCTGACTCATTCAAAAAAATGTACTGTAAGTTAGAAGGTAACACCTCCTATTTTTTTACTTCATGTTATTTACAAGTTAGATAAGTGAAAATTTCAAAGCACATCACCCATTGCACAAGGAATCATTATTTTTCATTACAATGTCATCTTTGCCAACAACCATTTTCCACCTCTGACTAAGAGCACATATTTCTGTCCAGTAGAAAGTGCTCTCCTGCCTGTGCAAACACTGGTCTGCAATGTTCTGCAATGCCATGTCATTTGTGTTACGGTATCCTCAAAGGCCAGCTTTAAAACAACACAGGTAAAAATGTCATGATGCCAGGGCAGGATTGTATGATAATGCACAAACTGCCATTCAAATTTTGTGATGATCTCAGGTGGTGCACATAGTTGTGTGTGGCCTGGTGTAGTCATGGAGAAGCAGCACATCTGACATTTTTCTTGTGACACAACTCAAAAAACATAGGCATTCAGAGTTCTTAATATTTCAATATAGTGGTCAGACTTCATTCTTGTCTCCCCAAGCAAAAAGGTCACCTTTTCCAACCCAAAAATCATAGCCATAATTCTTCCCTTTAATGACACACTCTTGAATTTCTTCCTTCTTCAGAATGTCATGTGGCACCCTTCTGTCAATTGCAACTTGAATTCAGGTTCAAAATAGTATCACCCCAGGTATCATCCCCAATAACAATCTGCAACAGTGGGCTTTCAACTCCTGTACTATATGAGTACAAAAGATCAGTGGCAAGTCCTTTCCTGCCTTTTTGTGTATCTACCAACATTCATGTCCCTCAGTGAGCAGACACCTTTAAATAACCAGGCTCTTCAATAATTATCATTACACTGCCTTTCCTGATATACAGTGTAGAGCACAATTCATCTGTTGTTATGTGCCAGTCACTCAAGATCAAGTCACCAATTCAGTGCCACATTGTCAGGCGTTACTGCAATGCAGAGATGACCACTCTGCAGTTTGCCATTAAGTTCAATTCCTCCTTTTCCACCTTCTTTAATCTGTCTTCAAACAGCATTCATGTCCACAGTTGCTTCACCATGTACTTTCTGCAGATATTCCTGAATACAAGTTGGCTTCCCACCTTCAGCAACAAAGAACGCAATCACCATTTTCTTCAAGTGGACATCAGTCTCCACCATTTTAATACCAAGTGTCGCACTACCATCTGTTGAGTAAGAGCTGCAACAACTGCAAAACGATCTAAACAGTGATATGCAACCCATGGCCTACGGGCCACATATGGCTCACTAGACTTACATCATGTGGCCCACCACCATTTTTGGACACATGTAACTTACACTCCCCCAACAAAACAGACAATTTTTGCAGTGGTCTCGTGAATGTCACACACATAGTTAAATTTGGTAGGTTACACTTAAGTTGCAATGGGATTCATGCATACTGCACGGGCCAACATCGCGTGCTGGAAACCTAACCCTGGGAGGAGTAAAAAAATTATGGAGTGATAAATTGCAGCATTCCCCCCCCAATTTTCAGCCTTAAGATTTATCTAATAATAATTAGTACATGCATATTTAAGTCACAATTTTATGGAAGAGAAGCATGCACATTTATTTTAAAAAATTATCAGTGACAAGAAATGGTGGCTTCTCCTTGATGTTTTTCCATTCTTCAAAAATAATGTAAGTCCTAGAAATAAAGTTATATTTAACTAATGTACTGGTTTCATTGCAATAACACTAATAATCAATTAATAGTAACTTTAGCACCTTCATTGCTTAATAAATATAAAGTTCGCTTTAGAAAATAAAGACTTTTCCTGTTAAAAACCTTGTTTCCAGCATGCGCAGGTCTATGAGCATTTCCAGTTAGACTGCTATAATAAATGATTGCTCTGCATACTTAGAATGTTCACAGACATCACCAATATAGTGGTTATTCCCTTAAAAGAAGGAACAAAAGATAAAAAAACAGAACGCACTTTTTTCCAACTGCCTCTTGTACAGTCTTATCTATGTACAATGCACCTACCTCACCCTACAAATGCAGTTGCTTGAAGAAAATTACAGTTAACTCCAACACTAAACATCCACCCTTCTACAAACACTCTTCCAATCCCATGCAATTTACGTACAGTTAAATACCCATACCTGATATGAGCTTACCTGTATAATATGAATTATCATCATCTGAACTGAAAAGGAGTGGTGAAAGTTCAGTATGAACAGTATCTGACACATTTTCACTACATAACTGAACACGAACTGAACTCTGTGACTGTAAATGATCTGCTTTACTTGTTGTACAGAACTTGTCTACACAACAGTATGCACCTCCCACTGTCATACTTCCTGCCAATTCAGAGTTACACACAGAGTTAACGATTACTTCAGCTTTTACACTCACTGACTCATCCTGTGCAATTTGATCAGTAATCACAACACCATCCATGCCTTTTGACGGACCTAGACTTCTGGGACCAACGGTAAGACTAAAATTTGACACTGTTTTTAAACCCTCACCATCATCACAGGGACACTCTACACATTTCTGCACAAAATTATCATCTTCCACTGGCAGAGTCTGTACATTTTCAGTGTAAATTACTGGGCTACTGTTTCCAGAATTTTCAACCTTGGTGGGAGACTTTCTACACCCAACAGACATTAAAGACATAATTTCTGATGCATTCCTCATTCTGTTCAATACAGATGGATTGTGCAGCATATTCATTTTAATTTCTTCAGACGTATAATCAGTTTCCTGCGTGAGAACAGGCTCACAGCCAATTTCAATCTCTAATTCAGATTTTACCGTGTCATTCTGAACAGCATCCTTGCTCACATCGGAGATTACTTCAGTCTTTTTCCATTCATCCTGTTTTCCTGCACATACAACGTGGTCCTCCTCATCAAATAAATTTCTGTCTACTGTAACTTCAACATCATGACATAAAATTGCCCTAACTTCATTACATCCTTCAGCTTGCTTATCTAATTCACTTGCATTTCCTCCCTGGATCTCCAGTAATGATAATGCACCATTTTCGAATTTTAAACTATCATCAACAGCAGCTATCCCATCTCCTTCACATACTTCATTTAATGACGCTTTTATTATGCTGCTCTTTAGATTAGATTCTCCTTCTACAACAAATTCAGATTGTACATTAAGGATAGCCATCTTTTCTGCAGACTCAGTATGTTCTCTCACATGAAATGAGTCAGTCTCCAATATTACATCAGCTGAAGACTTAACTTCATGCCTGATACTGTCCACTGCCTGAGTTTCTTGACATTCTCCACCTTTTGTAATCCCAACATTACTCTCTTCCCCTTGAACTTCCAAGACTGAATTGTAAATGGGTAACTCCACTTCTTGTTTGCTGTGTTCTGATGGAAGCATTTGCATCAATGGCTGTGCATTTTTAGGATTTCCCAATGGATGTGATAAATACTGATTTCTGTTATCAATGCTATCATTCTTCACTCTTCTATACCTCTCCCTACTGCAACACAAAGGCAACGAACAATTTCCATCTGTGCTATCACAACAGTTCTCAAACACGGGTTTTGATGGCAGTAATGCACTGTTGCCTGTGTAATTAAAGTGAACACCATTTTCACCACTGGGTATGGTACAGACTTCTACATGCACAGCATTTGCATATAAAATATTCTCGATGCATTCCTGAGTTACAACTGAGTCACTGCTTTCATTTGATGTATTCAAAATTACTTTTTGAAGGCTTCTTACAGTTCCACCTGATACTGTCTGCCCTAATACGTCATCAGATTCTTCTACATTTGAATTGATACAATTACAGGGAACAATGGCTTGTTGGTGTACGAATGAGTCATTCACTTTCCTATCAGAATTCAAAATCTCGATTTCTGAAGTTCTTTCGAACTCTTTGGTAAATGGTGATGACACACTAGAATCTCTCTTCAAAAATGGCGAATTATTCTCCGTCGTTGGTGTGCTACATCTTCTAATCACTAACGAGAATGGCTTCGTACCACTCAGGACATAATACTGTTCTGAAGAGGGACAAAGTTCAGGTGAAGAACTAAGATTCTCTCCGGATACATCTGTAGTTTCATCATCAGTATCACTGCTACGATCTCCCATTCCTTTAACACTGAAGCTGTTGTCGTCTCCGATACTCAACTTGGTACGCCGATATAATGTTTCATACCCTGCAACACAACGTTCTGCAATCTTCGAGATGTCAAGAATACATTTCTGGTGTAAGCTATCCATATTTGTTCTCTGTAACAAAGGCCGTAAGTATTTACATTTAAAGCAAAATCTCCCCAATCCTCAGAACCCCATGACCGTATGCATCAACCACCATGTTACCATGAACTCGTACACATACCTATAAAGTACATATTACTTTGACATCAATTTCCTGTCAGACGACCAAAAAGAAAGCACTTGTTTGCATGGTTTTCATTTCCATTTAAATTACTAAAATATGAAACAGTGATCTTATAACCTCTTCGGCACTCCACATAACCTCCACACACACCACAGCCCATCTAGACACGCACAGGTTATAACCCAGGGATCACGGGTTATAGTTACGGCATCGGTGATATATTGCCTTACCGTCCGCTGGTTCACAGATCGTCAGCTAGTTTATGCGGCTGGCGGACTGTCCTGCTCCTTTGCGTTTAGTGAGTGAATGAGTGAGTGAGTGCACCAGGCATCATACACTGGGGGAGGGCACAGAGCATTGCGTACAATATGCGCTCTGTATGTGTAGTCAACGCAGCCGTTGAATTGCTCATATGACTAATCTGAGAACAGCAACAACGGTCGCGTCATATTTGCACGGACTTGCTGATCGTGGGGGACTTGCAGTAATACGAATAGCATTCAGATAGCACAAAATACATCGTATGATGAACTATTGGTAATTATGCAAGAAATGTAATACGCCAGTCCTCAGACACGAAAAAGAAAATAGAGCCATTGTGAACGGATTGAAAAAGGAGCTAAAAGAACGGCATTTCCTCATGTACTGCATTACTGCCCCATAAATATAATGCTTTCTATAGTTCTTTACCCTGCAAACGGCCAAAGGACAATACATACCTTTTCACGAGATGGTATGTTGGCCACGGGTTGAAGACCATGACATAGATGATAAACTTTTAAATGAATGCACTCCACGATTCAATATGGTTAGCCCACATATGCATAACTGGACAAATATGGCCACAGCATGTGCCTGTTTGGATGTTCAGATTGGACCAAATCACATGACCAAACGACAAAAGCACATGAATCAATGTGTACACTGGATATATGACTGGACCACCCAATAATCCATTTATCATGAAGTTTACACTCAACTCTCCTCCATAAACATCCAACTAGAAAGACCACCTGGCTGATCCCAGTGGCCATGCTGTCTAAGGCATAAGTCTGCAGCCACTCAATTCCTGGGACCATGGGTTTGGATCCTGCTGAGGGCAAGGACTTCATCGCATCTTTGTTGGGTAGGCAGTAACCTATCTATCAAGCTGATAATTCGTTCACAGAAGTCCTACCATGTGTGTCTAAGTGTGTGTGATCTAGCAACCTCAACAATGAGGCCACCTAGGCCAGACTTGGGCTGCTGCATCACAGAAAGGAAGACCCTCTGTACTTAAGCATATCTTCCATGTCTGGTTTTAAGACTAAACGTGGGAACTTCAGTGCATTAAGCTCATGAAATAACACAGGCTGGACCGGAAGGTTATGATTATACCAGTTGCTTCTAATTATGTCAGTCTTAATAACTAAGGCATTTCTTTATTGAGATACTCTTTTACACCAGACTGAAAGTACAGATTTTTTACATGTTTTTTTTCTCAATTTTTTCTTAACTCTTTTCTCTGTTTTAATGCCATATTCTTTTCACCTTATTTTTTTAAGAACCCACAAAATCCTGAAAATAATCAAGGAGCATTCCAAGCACTTGGTATCCCCTGGTGGTTCCTGAAAAACACAGTACACATACGACACAGGACAAGGAGAACATACAGTTAATAAAATTAAAATTAAACACAAAAATGTTCTGTAGGAAGAAATTGAAAACAAGGACCAAGCCACCATGCCATTCTCTTGCATGGCATTCAGCTGGTTTTCCACAGAAGAGTTGACAAATTAAACAATACACCATATATGACAAGTCCAGAACATTATATCTACAACTACTCTCAAAGGAAATTATTCTTGACCTTAAAAATATGCTACCTTATCATATTCTTGAATGACATTAGTAAACTCACACTGTTATTAAACAAAACATCAGAGTTCATTATTTATAAGAAATTCCATACCATGATATGTAAAACTTAACCTCATTTGACTGCAGTTGCATAAGCAGGATAATTGCTTTCTTAAGAAACTGTATTCACAAACACTTATGAAAACATACAAATGCATAATAAGATCACTGTGGACACCTATCATTTATAAACTGTACACAGCCATTTTTTAGACAAAGCATTAATAAAGCCAAAGCAGAATTAAAACATATGTTAATTAACAAATAAGATCATGTAATTACAGTAAGAGGAAATAAAAACAGTACATTTACTGTACCTTAAAAAACATAATTCCCACAATAATGCTCTTAACTGTACATTTTCATTAGTATTTGAAAGAAATTTAATCTACATTCTTTACCTATGAAAGAAATCATTTTCTCACTGACTACACCCCTACAACCAAATGAGTGAAAACAGAATATCCTACAGTAAGCTTTGGTTGCTTGTTAAGTACTTCAAAACTTTTCATGTTCCGCATTTTTCTAGACCAGTATTTCAAACAATAATCAGACTGTTACATGAATACTTAAAAAATGTTATATTCTCATGACATAAATAATGACAAACAAGTGAAAGCTAAAAGGGCCTACTGATAAAAGTGCATAATGGAATGCTCTACAGTATTGCAAATTATTGCAACCTGAATCAAGGACCTACTACATTATGCATCTTACCAGTCTCAGCAAAACCAACCAGCTCTCTAATGGAAAACCGCATTTCCAACTCATCCAGAGTCAGGCAACTGAATTAAACTGAATGATATAAATGATACACAATACCGCTGCAGTAATACACCATTCACACAGTATGCATTTCCTGTGAATGGAACCCACAAAATATTGGTGAACACCTTTGCTCTGCATAGCAACAAATGCATCTCCCATGATCCTTCAATAGTGCTCCACAGAGTTTTATGCTGATCAAATTGGTTGGGTTCACAATATTCAAGATAAGTCCAATTTACAATGCCACAGTCTCCTCATTTAGCACTGTCTTGTTTGTCACCACATGGAAACAAGCAATGTGGTTTTGTATCATGGACAACACAGAATGATTCTACCAGCGACACTACGGCAACAATCAATGCGTGTCCTATGCATAAAAAAACTCTTCCCTATGCAATTTCTTGTGCCAGTTCTTGATCCTATCACTTAAATTGAACATATATCACTGCAGTCTCATTTAAATATTTACTTTAGATTCACACTTGCTAATGCATCATCACAAATAAAATATGAATGCAGCCACAGTTTTAGAATCCCACCATTGTACAAAAATGTATAACAATGGTAACATACCACACTTCATTCACACCAACACACAAACATGGACAGTTCAGAGAGTAATAACTTTCTATTACTTGCAAAAACAAACTTGTTACAAAATGCAAAATATTTGCATTTGTAACTTCTGCTCACACATGCATTCTCCTGATGCTGGTTGTTATATATATATACATATATATATATATATATACATACATATACACATAAATTTGTTCACTGAGGAGTAAGGGATGAGAACATAAAGAAATACATACAGTGACTATAGGTTTCCATTAACTCAGCTGCTTCATGAATTTATGTGATGAGGAAATCGGCGGTGAAATTTCTCAAAAACTGATCCAAGGTCCCAGTGATAGGCTCAGTATGGCATGTAGTATGATGATCTTCCACGATAACCTCTGTGAAGTGACAGTTGGTATTAGACATTCTTGCATTTAACAAAATATTTGTTAAACATCTTGCACATCACCCGAAAATTAAGTCTATAAATCAACTTCTACAAGACATTACTCAGTATAGCAGCTAGAAGGAATATGCAAGCTTGACATCCAATACGTGGATGTAAGCAAGTGAAAGGGTATGGAGGCAGATAACAGTCAGTAACATACTTTATGTTAAGTCGAAGGCACATCTTAGCTCACTGAAGTAAATAATGGCGTGCTATGCTGGATGTTTTTGCCTAAGGTAATATTTACCTTATCTGAAATGGTGTATGGAGAAGACAGTAAACCACAAAGATTCACACCAAATACTTAAAAACACTGTTAACTACAAGGTAGCATTCCAAGGAAGATAAATTCAGTCCTTGCTGTTGTACACTACCAACATGCCCAAACAATTCCAACAGCTATCATGAAATCATAGTGAAAACATAGTACTGCCAAAATTCATAGTTACTAACAAATATGACAGTTAACTTAAGTGCTCTAGATGTCAGTATTTCCATCTGAAGCAATTCACAATCCTCTGCAACATTCAACTAAGTTCATGAGTCACAAAACTATATTATTTTTAAACCTAGCTTAAAACTAAAATTACCTAGCAGATTTTGTGGACAATGTAGACAACTTAAACAAATGCAAATAAACCAGTTGAAGGGCGTTAAAGTGAACATGAGAGCAAATTAAGTCATGTAAATTGGCAACGGATGTTAAAGCAAAAAGGCATAAAACAAGGCCTTGGTGTCCTGCCATTTCTTAACCCCATGCATACTTCCATAATGGCATCCAGCCTGTCCTTCCAGCTACATTTAAACTGCTGAATGTCCCTGCTGTTACAGCCCAATATTTCTGTTACACTCTGTTGCATACCAATAAATAAGTCACCCTTTGGTCAAAGAAAGACTACAGAAGAGCACATGGACCATATACATTGATGACAAATGAAATACTAAAATCTAAGCATGATAAACAAATGTCAACAGAGTAGTCAACCATGTCTCAGACTATCGTGTATCATGAATAGCACTTATATAACAAGGTCTTTCAAAATCGAGTAATTCAAATCTTTTCAAAACACATCTAATACAAGTACAATCAATCAATAAATCAATCACTCAATCAATCAAAGTTGCCTCCAATTGCAGCTGAAACTGTAGGTATCTTTCTCCACTGGATCAAGATCCTAAACACATCACTTGAGTGTTTTACGTATGTTATCCCTTCCACTCATTTTCTCATCCTCCCATTCCATTTCACATGATCCATTTTTTTTATCTTGCAACACCTAGCCTGACACAGGAGTCTGAAGATCTTGCATCATAACTACACGGTCTGCTTTACTAACAGCTGTCACCTTGCACAAAAAATTACCCATTCTCTACTACACACATGATTTAAAATAGTAAAGAAAACACATTCTTGAGAACTTACATGCTACACTTATGACTATTCCATTACTTGCATATCATATCAAGACACAGTGTACAGAATGGCAACAAACCAGGCACTTCAAAATGTATGAATATTAAAATATGAGCCTGTACAGCACAGAATGGTGACTAGGCTACGGGCTGGACTGTGGATCCACGTTTTGATTTATGGCAGGTACAAGAGATTTCTGGAGGTAACGTGGCCAGAACATGAAGCTGATGACACCCCTCAATCCACTGCCAAGGTTAAGACTGAGTGCAGATACACCTCCCCCAGTGTACAATTCTTGTAATTATGTAAAGGATGTCAGTATAATCCAATCAACAAACATGACATGATGCTAAATGTATTTTGCTAATAATGTGAGAAAAAATACAATGGTGTGGCTATGAAAAAAGATGGATACAATAACCACACCACAATGGTTCAGCCGCATAATGGAAAATAACAAGAGATGGCAAAAAACTGAAAGGGAAAAAATGTGAGACAAGAGGAAGACAGCCCAGACTTTTGTCCATTAACCTGAATAAAACAGAAAAGTGATCTGGAATTACTTACTTCAAGGTCTTTGTCCACTGTCTTTTGTCAAAAGACAAGATTAAGAAACACAATATATAAGGGCCAGGTTTCATCCCTATCCCTAGGCTAAAAATATGGTCAAAACTGACTCATATGGCAATATCACCAATGTGTAATCACTGAATTCCAACACAACAGGTTGCTTAACATCAAAGTTGTAATAGTCAGTCATGCTAAACATATATATCTATAAAATAATGTGAAAATAAAGATTTTGAACTGCAATACCATGTGTTATGTAGGTGGCAGTATCACCAATTTTAATCATTACTCACATGGGCCTGAAGGCAAAGACACTGTCAACCTCTGCTGCTGAAACTTATGTTTTATTAAAGTGTTTTTATTATTTTTAAATACAAGTCCATGAACAAAGTCCACAAAGTAAATTACTCAAGCTGTGAAAACCCACTGCCAGAATGTTAGAAAACTGTAGAAAAAGTGATGTTAGAAGAGGGAACTTTGTTACTTCAAATAAAAAAATACATGTTCCAAACATATTATCACTACTTTAAAAGTTATCTGGTTTTCAGATCACCTGTGGAAATATTATGCAAGGAAAAGATGAACATATTAGATGAAAATTATTTGTAGCCTTGTTTCCTGAACCAGTGGAAAAAGTGTAGTCTATTTATTTGCCCAAATAAATGCACATTGTTCACGTATATTACATATATCACTCTGACATGCTCCATCATTCAGAACACCATATTCAGGGAGCACGTAATGCCAAGTTTCAAACAAACTGTCAGTAGAATGTGGAATCATAAGTAAGTGGCATGTCTACTGACAGTTAGCTTTAACTTAGCATTATGTGCTCCGTGAAGATGGTGTTCTGAATGCCAAAACATGTCACAGTGATATACATAATATATGTGAACAATCGTGCATTTAGTTGGACTAATAAACTGACTACAATTCTTCATAACAATGCATGGAATGAATACCCTCAAAATAGTGGAAAAATGTTCACAAAACTCAAAATCAGTTATAACATGTAGTTTCCTCATGCCACATTTCCTTACACCTTCACGAAAGGAAAAGAGATACCTCCCACAGGACATCAACAGCCTCTTTAGTGCATGTCACAAATATGCATTGTTTATCAGTCTTTGTAAACATTATTAATGGAATATTACTGCCATTTATTGCACACCACAGAATCACTCACCTTGTGGAAATTCCCTAACAGTTAGTAGTACTGAACAGCTCCCTATGAAGTAGTGAGCACAGGTCAGCAGACTTGTCTTTCCTGCTCCCTTTACCACTAATGCTTCGAAGTTAGTCCAAGGTCTTTATGTCTCTTCATTATCACTTGGCACTAGACCACATACACTACTTTCACAAACATTTTTTCTGAACATTTGAGAGTCACCCTTCACAAAATCTCCAAGTATGGCCAGACTTAGCTCTGTGAAATGGTTGGCGTCATCAGTTGCTCAGCAGCAACAACGCCGTTCAATCCACAACAAGCAGTCTGGCAAGAAAAATACCCTCTGTATCTGCACAGTATGCTGATTTCTGGGGATGCAACCTAGGCAGTGTGCAAGATCTAACAGAATCAATGAAACAGATGTAACAAATTTTGAGACAGAGCAAATTCAGGACTTATAAGCTTGGGATCTAATATGATCTCCTATTACCAGTTCCTATTTTTCATATGAGAAATCTTTATAAAACGTAGAATTTTTGCTAGTTTCATTTCAAAGTATATGAAAATAGCTACACTAGACACGTTTCTTCCAAAATTCGTCACATCTGACAAATCACAATGCCATGTACACATCCAATTCTGTATACAGAAAAATATCAACATGGCAACCTTGCAGGCAACAGACAGAATTCTGTAATTTAGATTCTCAAAAAATAAGTCTGGAACTGAGGCATAGTGTCTCATCTGGTGCTCTAGTGTGTTTTATATTTCACACAATTTTTATTCAATGAAGTGTTCTGTGCCATACTCTTGTTAACTGCATCTTACAACATACTCACTTTAGCCAATCACAAAGGTAAAAGAGGGGGGCCAAAAGAGATTCCAAATTATGAACTGTCCATCACATCCTACTGACATACAGGGAAACCTCTGTGAGTTCAGCAGATGAAATTCCTTTACAGTACTTTGTCATATGGGCATTCTCGACACAGAGGAAACTTTAATGTAATACAGTGGTCCCAGGATATTCCTACACAGAGGTTTTACTGTTACATAAAATTTATAAAACAAATAGCTTTGTTCACAATATGTATTCATGTGCACAGAAATATAAAACATTTTAAATACTGTATAAGTTTTGAACCAGTCTCATGTACTTCATTCTTTCATTACATCCTATGGCACTGTCCCAACACTTTTTAATTAGGTCTACCAGCAACTTTCATTACAATAAATCTTAAAATAGCACAATTTACATAAAACACAAAACAAGAGATGGGAAATGTCTGTATAACGTAACATTGTGGCACAGTTAGATTTTTGTTTGTAGTGTCCTCATTCTTAAGCACACAAAATGTTGCAGTATTTCACGTGTATTGAGCACTTGCAACAGACGTAATGTCATCAATATCTTAATTAATGTCAGATCCTTGTTTGTATAAAAGGTGCAGCACACCCTCCCACCGAACAAAATAAGTTTCCCTTAGAAATATGGAATTCAGCTGTATTTCTAGTGTGTGAAAATGATTGTTTGATGCTGGCATGTCGTTTACTGGATGTAACTGTTCATATCATTACACTGTAGGTCCACAATTACAAGCACTGACATGAAAGTGCACCAGAGAGTTCCCATTTCTACTGGTGAGCTACACATGCCACTTTTGACAATATAAAAGGATCTGTCACACTTTTATGGCAACACCAGCAAATCAAATCTTCTTTGTACTATATTATATTCTATCAACGACCACCTGTCTAGGTCTGTCGTTACCTTTCTTAATTATTCCATAAACAGGAACATTTTCAGAAAAAGTTATGAACTTAACATAAAATGTTCTGAATTTCTCTACAAATATAGACTGAAACTATTATCAGCACAGGAAGAATTGTGAGAGACATTATCACAAACATGCTTAGGTGTTCACGGAAAGTGCCTGATGTTTTTGAATGACTTTAAAGTGAACTTCAACTTTTTCATAGATTTAACATAAGCCAAAAAACAAAATTTCATGAAAATTGGTCCTGTGGGAGCTGAGCTGTTCCATGCAAACGGACGGAGTAACAGAAATGACAAACCTGAGTCAATTTTCCGAACTTTGCAAACATGCCTAAAAACTGACACATGCAAATATACTGTCGATTTCTACGTATAGTTACATCAAATGATAAGTGCATTACAACGCTCAAGGATAAAATAAATGCCAGGCATGCGCGCGTCTGTGTGTGTGTGTGTGTGTGTCGAAAAATCTATGCATACAACATTCCAAAGCCACTTACAAATTAGTTAAGGGCAATCCTTTCAACGAGCAGATTACTGCATGCAAGTGTTTGTAGCAACATTAAAAAACACAATGCATGCTGGCAACATTACTAGAATCAATTCTTCCAGATCATCTAGAAATTACACATCAGCAGTCCCTTACAGAAAACAAAATTCCATCTGCAGTATGAATGCTGGAATCAACCATTCCATAACATAAAAAATGAAGCAAACTTATATATACTATGCCACTTTTAAATTTTAAAAAAGATTTCAGTCAATGCTGAAGAAATTCCCAGAGACCAATATTATGAACACTAATGTGGTAATAAAGGAGTGGAACAAAACTCAACACTTGTTGAAGTTCCAACTTTTGCTTCCAGTAATAATAGGTTGCTGTTTTAACTCATGGATACAGCACGTCTCATGATGGAGAGGGCTGTCCACCAAAAAAGATTTAAGACATTCTGTACAAATCTATCCTATGGCACGCACTTCACAGATAATTGCAAATGCAGATGTCTCATGTCTTTTGACTTCACCACATATCTTTCATCTACAGACAGCATGTTTCCACTGGAGTGGACGGGACAGGGGGAATGTACAACCATGACCTCAAGTTTTGTGCTATTCTTCATTTCCACAGGGTGTTATGCATAAGTTACCATTTTTATACATGTCTATAACAATTCCATAACACAAGAGGTATGCCAGAAGTCTAGAACAACCATGATCATAAAAGAGTTAAGAGATAACGTGAATGTTATCTCTGGCAACGTACTTCAGTAACGTACATTTAAAAACAATCATTTACTTGAGTTGAAAATCGTAGTTCCTTCCATCCTAAATAAGCACCAATTAAGGAAACACTGCAGTCCATTTATTCATTTTCAGAACAGTCTCCTCATGTGACACACACACAGTTTAGAGTACATCTTTTCTAAACGAAACAAGTTCTGGATACCTGAAGTTCACAGTCCTCATCAACCTTACATAAAATAATTTTCATTTTAGGTGATCCATATATGTTTATATGCCTCTGAAATGCTAAAATTCAATATAAATTACTTTACATCGCTCATACTGGTAGAATGACAAATTATATAGGTAACGCAAACCATCTTACATCCCACCTTCTTACTCCAGTGCGCTTATACATAATGTCCAACTGATAATTAAATTTACACTGACAAATATCAGACAGCTTCCACATCATTGAACATAGTATTTACCACAATTATACACGAAATGGCTAGTTATGCCAATACCAGGACGGGTATAAAATCCTCTTAAATTGGTGCCTCATGTGAATGGTAAAACAGGACTGTGAAAGTATAATGTATCACTTCACAGGCATGTTTGAGGCAGGAAGTCATAAAACAAGAAGCCAAAATCCACATTCAAGTATCTACTTGCAGTTAATTAAAATACTTGACATATTAATTAGCCCCAGAAAGTATATATGCTCTTAGGCAAAACAGTTAACACGAGCATGGAATATGCTGGCCTATAACAACATTTCAACAACATAACAACACTTATTTATCTATTACGGATACTTCCATTCCATAATGGAATCATATTCTGTGGGAATTCATCAGTAAGTAGGATAGTAATCCAATTACACAAGAGAACTATAAGAATCATGACAGGGTCACCTTCTAGAATTTCATGTGAACTTTTACTTTGAGCTTTGGAAATACTAACCTTACAATCTCAACACATCTTGTCTTTGATTAGTTCTTTAATAAATAAGTTGGAACATTACACTTTTAACCTCTCAATTCATAATATAAATACAAGACAAAGACTACAGCTTCATAAGCTACTGGTTAACCTTACATCTTATCACAGGGGTGTATATTACACAAGCATAAAAACATTTAATGCACTGCCAATATCTACTGCTGAATTAGTAACAAACAAAAAACATTTTACAATAGCTCTAAAAAATTCTTAATTCATAAATCCTTTTATTCTATCAATGAACATTTTAATTACTAATGTAAGATGAGGACTGATGATGACTCTAAGAAAAATATTTTATCATTATTTTATTACTTTCGATATTCAAGAGTTTATCTTCATATGTATACAACTGATGTAAGTAGAGGATTGACAACACCAAGGAAAAAGATTTGATCACTATTTTATAATTTTAGATGTTCGAGAATAGATCATACACAAGGCATATAATTGTACTTTAAATTGATATATATTGACTACTGACTATATATTGGTCATGTCCAGTGACAAATGACTTGTTTCATATCCAAGCCATAAGTGGCGCGTGTGCGCGCCACTTGTGTGTGTGTGTGTGTGTAAATTCAGGTCAAACAAATCTTGGCTGAATTACTGACCATAAGAATTCATGAAACTTTGCATGTTTTTCACAAACTACTAATGACTGCCCACACATGTGTGTGTTCACAAAAAAACTTTTGAGTTTCTGATCAAAATCTTTTCTCTCAGATAAATATTTACACTGAAAACAAACACAGGTATTCATGTAAACTGTCCATTATTTGTCACATTTTAATCAAAACTGTTGACCAAACAGTGATCAGCATCTATATTCACCAGCAGTTCTCAAAATTAGTGTCAGAGAATAAGATAAAGAACCATGGCGACAGCCGTACATAAAGTATCAGTGGGACACGCAAAGAGATAATGCAGTGAGTGATTCTAGTCGTGTGTGTGGATCTGGTTCAGAAAACTTTAAAAACCATTGATAAATATATGAGACCTCCTATTTAGCAATAAGGTTATTTAACCCTAATTCTAAGTGTTTACAATACACTGCACTTACAATCACCAGTGACAAGATGGTAGATACTTCACCAATGGACGGTACAATCATATCAAAACATGTTGAGTGTACATGAAAAAACTTTCGCAGTAATCACTGTATGTGGGTGACACATACAGTAATGTGTACATATTTCTTTTTGGCATAAAAGAATGTAAACACTGTATAACTGTCGTCGCTGTTGTTTTAAAGCAAATTTTGATTACACTTACTTCCAAAAACACATTTTATATAATAGTGTACTCATATATATTTTATAATACCAAATAATCTTTCTCTTTTCACCTACATAAGGCACCAGAGGAAGTGGGTTCAGTGGCAAATACATCTCTGGTTACAAAGAACACCATTTTAACAAACTCAAAACTTAGTGCAACGAAGTTGGACGCACGAATTAGAGCATGCTAAAATGCGTTGAACTGACTTCAGGTTCCAAACTTTGCATTTTGGTACAAGTTTCTTTAAAAAATGTGACAGCCCACATAAGCCATCTCTATCTTTGTAATAAACCTTCCTAAAACAAAGGCATCAACCTAACGGCCCCACGAAACACAAATGTAAACGTGCAAAGGAAACGAATGTGTGCAAGAATCGAAAGTTCATTAACACACCTCCTACAAAAAGTTTCTCATGAACACTCCTGCTAACACAGTAATTCTCTTAGACACAATCAAAGGCATGGACTTCACGGCAAACACAGTAAGAAGAGAATATACTGCACCATACAACCAAATATCAGGTTAACATTTAAATGCATATGGTGATCAGAAAACATGCATGGCCACTGTATTTGACTGCAGCATTGAATTTTAGTAAGAGTTAATGAGCATACCATAGAGTAGTTCAAATACCCTAAGACTGGCTGATGTACAGCATGGGTGAAGAGACTTCATGCACCACGTCACAGTGGCAACTGAATTTTGTATGATGGGCCTAACGGTTGTGGGAACATGCTTAATGTCACCCTTCTGGCACCTAGAATTTTGTGGTGGCTCCTAGACTTTTGGCAAAC
The DNA here is from genome assembly GCA_013340265.1 of Coptotermes formosanus. Classification (NCBI taxonomy): domain Eukaryota; kingdom Metazoa; phylum Arthropoda; class Insecta; order Blattodea; family Rhinotermitidae; genus Coptotermes; species Coptotermes formosanus. The sequence goes on along the minus strand of BLKM01006251.1, from coordinate 360,993 downwards.
TTGTGCACTCCTGATGTACAGTAATATATCAATGAACTATACACACTGGACAACCATCAACAACCCATGGAGCACTGAAATTAAGTCGCATACTACAAATGAACCACACTTCACTGTAGGCAAGTCATTATGATTACTTCGTGACTTCCAATGTGTCATCAATCACCAACCTCCTCCTCCTGCTCCTCTCATAATCATAATCATCATCATCATCAGCAGCAGCAGGGTATAAGCCATTCCAGGATTCTTCCTTATTCCACTTTAAGACTGTCATTGTGAAACATGCTATAAAATACACCTCTCAACCAAAACCTTCAAGATTAGCCCTTTCGTACGGAAGATGAACTAAGGCTAGCACTTTCATACAGAAGAAGAACTAAGGAGGATCAAATATTTTGCAATGAAAATTTGGCATAATGTTTTCATATTTAAAAGCCTGATAAAATTCCGTAACAGCAATGAAACCCATCCTAGCAAAAGTAGGTATGTTTTCAAACTGCACCCAAAAAAGCAAGAAAAGTAGTTCTCTAAATTGATATATGAGGTTAGTAAGGTTTTGATATATGTACTGTTAATAAAATAAAACTTCAATTAAAAGTGGTCAAGACCAAGTAAGCGCACTTTAAATTATACAATTTTGAATATTATTACTTTTTTTAATACACTCACCTGATATGAGGTCAGTCAAAATCATGAAGTAACATAATCTATAATTCTTTTATACAGCAGCATACCTAGAAATTCATTTTTGTTCTTTTTTACACCTGTAATGTACTGTAATACAATTTACAAACAGAAAACAAGCCTGCAAAGAATGTTCACGTTTGTTGAACTTACGTCTGTGTTCATTGTTTCCTAAAATAGCAGTTAACTGATCTTTGTTTCAAACAGTTTTTACATACTTGCGACACAAAATCATGCAGTCCATTCATAGTTTTCACAACTATCATCTGCATCACTTAAACTTACTACTGAATACAGCACTGATGCAATTAGGGAATCTTTGTGAGAGGCTCAGATGGAAAGCAGCCATGTTTCTCACCTTCTCTTCTTCCTCGCCTATCATGCACACAGACCTTGGGCCAGGGATGTCCAAACCTGTCAGCTGATCACCAGCTGGACATATGTGTCAACATTTTGAAACTTGTCAAAAGTATTAGGGCAATCAATGTGACCTTGCAGTTCCACTCATTCAGTTTTCTTCACCATCACTGGTGTTGAAAGAACTTGCAGTGCCAAAGCCACATGTTACAAAGACCTTCTGAATTACTACAGGCATGATGGATTTCTATGCCATGCAAACACACTGCATGGCATCCAAGATGATACATTTTCCTATGTCTTCTGCAGGAATTCCCATATATTCCATGCAAAAAAAAAAATACTACACACCTTCAGTATGCTCATCTGATAACAGTATATCATGCCCTGGTCCAGTGGCTGAATGTAATTGGTTGCATTCTGCTACAGGCATAAGAGATGCACATGTTCCAGTGAAACTCATCACTGTGGGCAGCACATTTGCAGAAGTACAGTCCTCTTCTGGCAAGCCATTTTCCTCTCAAAACCGAACAGCCACTCCCTAAACAATCTTCCAGTCACCCACATCGATTTGGAAGATTTGTAATAACATGGGTAATGCCTCAAACCTTTCAAGCAGTGTGGTTTTTCAAACTTGCTAACAATTAATGGACAAAGTTTTTCACTGCCATCAGCATTGCAGCATACCAAGACTGTCATTNAGATGAGGTAATTGGAAAAATCCCACAAGGAAGAAGAAAAACATGGTTTGATGAGGAATGTAAAGAGGTCACAAGGAAGAAAATTGAGATATGTAGGCAAATTCAGCAGAGATGAACAAGGGTCCAAGAGGAAGAGTATGGGCACCTACGAAGAGCTGAAAAAGGAACACATGAATGGAAGAAACGGGCCTTCTATAATGGGGAAATGAGGGACCTAGAATCTGCAAGGGAGAAAGCAGTAAGATTATTATATCAAAAGGTTAATAGTACAAGTCAGCACTTCAGGCCAAGGACAACCATATGTAAAAGAAAAGAAGGAAGATTAATATCAGACAAAGAGGGTGTTCTCAGACGCTGGAGAGAACACTTTGATGGTATACTAAACAAGGAAACAACACCTACATCTGAGCCCTCACCAATACAGGGTATGTCAGCTAAAAGCCTGGTAGTCTCTGAACTGACAATGGAGAAAGTGCAGAAGGCACTCCATAAAATGAATAATAATAAATCTCCTGGTATAGACACAATTCCATCTGAATTAATAAAGTTTGGTGGACAGAGTCTTATAAAATTAACTCATGAGCTGATCAGGAACGTACGGGCACAAGAGAAGATACCAGATGAATGGAAAAGAAGTATAATATGCCCAATACACAAGAAGGGTGACTTTTTTGGAATGTGCCAATTGTAGGGGCATATCATTACTAAATACAGCATATAAAGTTCTGTCTAATATCATTTATGCACGCTTGCTCCCGTACACTGAAGCAAAAATTGGATCATATTAGTATGGCTTCCAACCACATAAATCAACAACTGATGCCCTATTCATCATATGACAGAGTTTAGAAAAGGTGCACGAAAGTAAGACTGAAATACACTTCCTCTTTATTGACTTCAAAACAGCGTACGATCCAGTCATCAGAAGGCAGCTGCATAAAGTGATGAATGAACTACGCATATCAGAGAAGTTGACCAGAATGGTGAGAGCAACAATGGAAAACACATCATCCAGTATATGTTTGCAGAACTCCTTCTCTGATCCACTAGATGTAACAAATGGCTTGAGGCAAGGAGATACTTTAGCATGTCTCCTTTTTAACAAAGCCCTACAAAAGGCGATCATAGATTCATGTATACAGACTAATGGAAATATTTTTGCAAAATCAGTGCAAATACTTGCTTACGCAGATGATGATGTTCTAGTAGCTAGAACATGTAAAGACCTGGTAGAAGGATTTCACTCCTTAGAAGTGCAGCTGTGAGGATTCGGCTCAAAATAAATGAGAATAAAATAAAATAAAATATATGGCTATGAACACAAGCAGATTGATGGACATACCTGTTTTGGAAATAGAGCCGTACATATTTTTACCTATTTGGGTACAATACTTACTAAGGATAATAATATAACATAAGTTCGAAATAGAATTGCAATAGCACATAGATGTTATTTTAGCCTCCAGAAATGCTGTAAATCTAATTTTATATCCACAAATACAAAGATTTTACTATATAAGATGCAGGTACAACAAATAGTTCTGTGCAGGACAGAGTGCTGGACACTATCACAAATGAATGAGAAAATGGTGGATGTGTTTCAACAGAAAATTTTTTGAAGAATATAAGGCCCTGTTAAGGACCGTGACCAGTGGAGATGTAGATATAACAAAGAACTGTATGGTCTTTTCAAAGAGCCCCGACTCTCAGTGATAATCAGAATTGCAAGATTACGATGGGCTGCTCATGTTACAAGAATGGAGGAAAATTCTATGCCTAGGATACTGATGTATATGTAACTGGAAGGACCAAGAAAAGTGGGAAGACCACATGCCAGATGGAGAGATGATGTGGGAAAGGATGCAAGGATGCTGGGAATAAGGAGTTGGTGGGCAACACCCATGAATCACAAAGAATGGAGGAAACTTCTGAAGGAGGTCAAGACTCTCTATGAGTTGTAGCGCCGATGATGATGATGATGATCATGATGATGCTGATGATGATGATGCTGATGATGATGATACAGGTGGGTTCAAAGCAGTTATCAACTACACTGAATCAATTCTTCCTCACACCTTGTGCGGTCCTGAATTTTATGCAACCATAATTTACATAGCCTCAAACACACACAATTACACTCTGAGAGTCAGTTTTTACACCCCTTTTTGTTCAAATTCATGAAATGTACGAGTCAATGCAGCAGTCCACATAATTCAGAACGTAAGAAAGAGTAAGCCATTCATCAGGACTTCACAGAGTATAAAGGTGCCGCTGTAAATAACAACATTTCCTACAACCTGGGTGTTTTACATCTGGCCCTGCAATGAATGTGCTAAGCCACACACGCATTACAGGGAGAGAGAGAATTTTGTTAAAAGCATTGACAGTACTAATCATTTTGAAAAAATAACTAATCTCACTAAACTTACATTCAGGAAAGTGGCTGTGCCAATTCTGATGATTCAATAACATTAACAAACAAGTCTGTCAGTATGTAATTAAATACATTAAGATATTATACAATGCAAATGTAGAAAATGTTTTTGCCATTAACAGTACAGTACTCCTAATCCTACCTGATCTTCACAGACACTTATTGCAACTACAACCCCTTTTGATTACCCTGCAGAGCAACAGGAAGCATATATAGAAATATTCAGTGCACTGTCCTGTTGAGGACAGAATATATTAAAAAACTACCCTCCAGAGAAGCACCTTCACCACTGCACAACACCGATCACCAGTTCATCTCATTACCATCGTGTAATTACTCTTAACCCCAAATTCCTTCATTTCCCAGGCTTGTTACCACAACCTATCAACCTATTTATTAATTTCCTGAGAAAAGAAGACCATCGAACATCCATTCATACCAAACATGAGGCACAGTTTATTTACAAATGGCAACCAATAAAAAAGTGGAAATTAATCATGCAGTCCATCTGTCAGCATCAGCTACAGATGAAGAAAAAATTTCATAACATAAATATGCAGGCTGTTATAATAGGAATAACATGATGTAACCTACAGCACTACCATCCAAATCTCAACATGCTGATGGGTTCTCCAATTTCCCTTGCATTTACAGTCAATTACCTTGGCCTTCTTGTTGGTCTATATCCGTAATATGAAGATCCTCTACCTCTTCCTCCACGATAGCCCCTACCTCGCGGTGGACGATTGGTCATGCTCATCCCTGGCCGATTTGTACGTTTAGGCATTACCTGAAAACATTTTTAGAGTAATTACTGGCCAAGACATCACTCAGCTAGTTAGTGGCTGGTTTCTCAGCATGCATGCCCAAGTTCAATCCCACAGCAGTAAATTTGGGATTTGTGATAAACAAAGCAGCAATGGTGCAGGTTTTTCACCAAGTACAGTAGTCCTTTGGTCATCTAAACTACATAGGTGGGTGGGTGTGGGGTGGGGGGAGGTCATCCAGATTACCCAAGAATCCAGACCACTGAGGGAAACTCTGTGCTATAGGTAACATATGAAGAATGACCACTCAACGGTAAAGTAAAACTCCATACATACTGACCAATACTTGGTACAAAATTGTCTGGACCACCTACTGAGGGACCACTGTACTTTGGTTTCCCCATCAATTACTGTTACATTAATATTCCATTTTAAGTAAACCACCTACCACTAAAACTAAAGTCTAAATCAGTGCTTTTGTACCACTGGTATGCGTACTATTGGTGGTACGCAAAGGGTCGGCTGGTGGTTTGTGACGTTATTTGAGAAGTAAAATTTTTTTTGATAATTCTATTTCAAAGATTTTAATCACATTACTAAAATAGCTCAAATGTATTTAAATGAAAAGGAAAACCAGAGGTCTAGATACTGACAGCACCACTGATTTCCATTTCATCATCACTTTGGGGTGAGTGTTAAATGCGGCTTTCAATAACTTCATGTGAACTACTACATACGTGTACTGTAATGGATGTTACCAATGATCTGAGAAAATCATCAGTTGGAGGAAATATGACATCAAGCTATGTCAGACACAGACCAGTTTTAACCGTTTCACTGCTTAGTAGTCTACTTTATACCATGTTGAAGTACTACACATGAATGTCAGGCATAAAGGTCGAAATTTACAAGCATTTTGAACACAGTAGGTTCCTCCTAACACTGCTACATTTCTACCACACTACACAATGTCAGAACCCAGACAACAGCATGCTTCACGCATGTCCAAAACTACCTCAAATTTTACTTACTTTTATCTGTCGACCCCTGAAAAGTGATTCATCCATTGCCATAGCTGTCTGCACAGAATCTCTTTCCGCAAATTCTATGTAGGCAAATCCTTTTGGGTGACCATCAAATTTGTTACAGAGGATTGTAACTCGATTGATTGAACCACAACCATGAAAATGTTGTTCCAGTTCTTCTGCAGTTGCACCATAGTCAACCTGATAACACGAAATACATTATGCTCCATAGGTACTACAATTTGAACATGAAACATAAGCTTCAACTACCACTTTGTTCACAAACAGCAGTTTTCAACTCCAAATAATTTTACAGTAATTCCTTGGTGGTGTGGATCCCCAGATGATGCAGCCATTTCAGATCAACAATAAACCTGTCTCCCCAAGTGATACACAGTCACTTGTCCAGAACACCCTGGGGACCTCTGGGTAACTATGTACTCTGATAAGACACACAGTAAGGATATAGTCTTGTGAGTACAGCTTTGAGTGGTGATTTTTTGTATGTTACCCGCAACATGGAATTCCCCACTTGTGGTCCAAATTCCTGGGCCACCCATACCACCCCTCGTACCCTACAGTCCCGATGACTAAGGACTACTGTAGAATACAATTTGCCAATGTATCCCCATATTTAACATTTCATTTACAGCCAAGATATATGGGAATCATAACTGTGGCCATGAGTGAGCTCATGGAAGAAAAGCAAGATGATTACCATCGGCAGATCCACTTTGGCTGCCAGATGAACTACTATTATCAGTACAAAACACAACACCTACCTGTATTAGAAACAAATCTGAACTCAGCTCAACTTGATACACCCAGTGAAGACATTTCCTGAACTAAGAGCAGACATAAATTTTAATCATTACCACTCAATGACTCACCTACTTACCTGCCTACCCTCACTTCTGCCAGACACAAGACCCTTCAAGCGTGATCACTGATACTAAGACTGTAACAGCATTCACAGCATGCCTTGTACTTAACACATCTCTGTCATGTTCTGACTACTGGCCAGTGACAGCCTACATTTTGCTGATGTTCCACCATTTAATCTTAATACAAATCTAAAATTACTCCATAAAATTACATAAAATCTAAATTACAGGTGCCACTAAAAATGCTGTCTATGTACATGCACACCCACTATACAGTGTAACAGAGTCAGGCCGACACAGAAAAGTACTCTGCGAGTAACCTGTTACAAAGTCATCCTTTGTGGCTGAAGCAATTTCAAACCTCTTTCTGCTGCCAGTTTTAAAATGCCAGCTCTTGTTTAAAACACATACATTAAAAACCAGCAAATTTAACCACATTCCATCCTGAATCTTACTAACAAATTTACAACCATTAATAGTTTATGGAACACTGTCTTCTGTGATGTGACAGCTGGTAGTGCAGTAGAAATTTACTGATGCTTCCGAGGGGCCAACTGCCTCCCTCTTCAAGGTAGATGGAGGCAGCAGCTATCTGTAAAGGTCAGTGCATTTCTACCAGACTGCATTACACAACAAGAGTAACTGTTATGAGAACTTCAAATGATACATAATGATATTCTGCTTTATTTTAATGAAGCTTTAGTATATACTATACATAGTAACAAAGTCATTCCACACAGCACAAATCAAACACGGTTCCTTTTTTCTTTACCCAAGATGTGAGAATTGTTCCATTTTGTCTTAATACTTAAACTGTAATCTCTGGATGACTTTAAAAAATGACCTTGTTTTAAAATTATCCCGTGCTCATGTTTTGTCAGTTTTACATGCTTACGGGTTTTTTTTACCACTGTTGAGACTGTCAGACTCAAGACAGCAACTGTGCAAGTTACAGGAAAAGAGAAAGCAACTGCTAAGGGAGATGGTGTAGTGTAAATAACAGATCAATCATGAGCCAAACCCTTCTCCCAAACAAATTTTCATTTCTACACTATCTCCACAAACCATATGACAGAAAATGTAAAAACTGTATAAATGATAACTCACACAACACACTTGTTTAGGCCTGATGTACCAAGTATGCAACATTTATAGCAAAAGAACAGCAAACACAAAAATAGCAATAATACAATAACACCCTCTTAAGACGTTTTTGAAATTCCAAGAAAATCTGACTTCTTAAGCAGGAAATGTCTTAAAAGGGTAAGGTCAAAAAGTTCAATTTTTAAACTGTTTTTGTGAACTTACTACACTGAATTTGCATAAGTTGCAGCTGTCTTAACACATTCTCACCTGTATCTGACCATCTAAACATTCTGTCTGTAACTTTTCCTTCAGAGTTTTATTTACACCTGTAACTATAGTGTCACTGACTTCTCATTCACAGGCCCAAATTTCATTCCAGATGTTTACTTTTCCTTGAAATATTTGTCAAGTGTGAGTTATCTTGCTCTTTCTTCAAAAACAGCTGCAGTATACATCTTCAGATTCCATAGGTTTGTTTTCAGGTAGACCATATGGGGTGGTAAGTAGTTCCAGTCACTTTCACTACCTCAGCAGTGCGTTGAACTTATTTTCTGGAATTACCAATCTAACTTGTCTGCGCAATCACCACAAATGTTTCACAATCACCCTACACCATGACATATTTATATTATTGCCAATAAATTATGTTTGAACAAGCTGTCGCATGTGAGCATCCACACATCTGGTCTCAAAGTGCTGTCCCTGTGGTGGAGTGGCTTCCACATGGCTTATGTGCCCCATGGTAGAACTCCAGGTGGCATCGGCTAGCGCACCTAAACTTCTTCAAATGTTATTGGCTGCCTGAGTTCCATCTCAGTTCCCGGCCACTTCAAGTGGCCGGTCACCTCCCACATGGCCAACATAGCCAAATGCAGGCTTGTGAAGGTCACAGAACAGCTAGAATAAGCTCCTGGCCTCCCGATACAATCTTTCAGTCGCTGTGACAGAGACCAAGTACTGGGGACTGACAGACTGCAGTCTTTACATCACAGGAGAAATAGAACACCCCCATTCCATGAGGATGCGTCACTCTGCTGTGTGAAACTTGCGGAAATGACTTTGGAGATTAACACACATGAACTGACCACGCCATTTGAATGCTGTATTTTGGAAATACAGCGAATGGAAACATGGGGCAATTGTGTAAGATTTTGGTACAGAAAATGTATTAAACGGGTAAAAAACTCTTTTGTTGTCGACTTTTTTTAATTCTTAGGCAGGAAATTTTCTTATGCGGGGACGTATCAAAAGTGCAACATGTAATGTTAACCAAATTGGAAAATTTTGGTGCTTTTTTATCCTGACATCTTAAGCAGGAAAACATCTTAACCGGGGACGTGTTAAAACATGTTTTACTGTAATAATAATGAGAATAAAAATAAATGATGTGTTGTCACTTACATTGCCAACATAAATAGATCGATTATCAACTTCCATTTTTTCTTCTGTAGACATATTCAGTGGACTAGCTGTGAACAGATATTTGGAGATTATACAGTAAATAATTGTAAATAAATCACAATGAATCACAAATAACAGATGACAAACTGCACAATGCAGGTAAAAGCTAAGCAAAATGAAGCAAGCTGAGGACAGTCTTTCAAAATGCATCACTTGGTAATTAACACAATGTTTAAAACAAGTACATCACAATCCGCAACATTATAACACAACCCCCACCAAAAAGTAAAAATTATTTTGCAATACCTTAACACAAATGTAACCAGAAATGCCAAACACTACCGAATTTGAACAACTTCATTACAAATGCAGAATGTCCCTTGAAAAACACACAATGTGCCTGTATTAATCTCTCTCTCTCTCCACGTTACTAATATACAAGCTTCAGTACTGCAAAACACACAACAAAGCCAAGCCACAATTCTCCACAAAACAGATCAAGTAGCATGAATACAATAATGAAACAGTTTCCCAGTGAAGACTTCCCTTTGTACTTCACACTTATGTGCTCAATAAACTACTAGCATGAACTACTGAGACTCACCACTGCATCCACAAACATACTTCTCTCAGATGCATTTTAACACTGACTTTCTGCAACCTTATACAGAATGGATAAACAGTCACTTAGCACCAAGCAAAAACAACTTCAAACCCTTAAGACACATATGCCACAGATGTTTAAATTATGTGATGGTAACAAAATAAGTCTTAATAAGTCATCTGCAAGTACACAGAACAATTGAACACCAAATGTACACATCACAACATACCAAACACAAAACAGCGTGTAACATCCTGCAATTTTCTGCCAGGGTGCGTCATCCTATGATGTGTTTTCCATTCTTCTCAGTCATCCCTTATTATATCCTTCCCTGTTCTCTTTTGTATGACATCCTTCAGCTGGTCCAACCTTTGTCACATTATTGACCCCTCAGAACACAGCATTCAAATGCAACAAACCTCCATATTACTCCATCCTTATATGACCAGCTCTTCAAATTTACATTTTCAAATTTTATCCCTCCTGACATAGTTAACAAGCTCTATCAATTTGTTCGGTAATTTCATCTTGAACATTTCAGTTGATAAAATGCTACTATCCCAATACAAAAATACTTTACCATTTTTAAAATTGTCATCACACTTTATTTGTTGCAGATTAATTGCTGTGGTCAAGTGTGTAGTAAGTAGTGATGTGTGTAGTGTTCGGGTCAGATTCAAATCTTGGCGCAGCAACTGGCTCTCCTGACATTATCACAGTTGTCCTTAGTCCTTAAATATTAATTCTGATGTCTGAATCCAATTCACAAAACCAATTTCAATACACTCTTAGACTCTTTAACATTAGATATGTCCACACATTACCATATGTCCTACATATTTTGCTGTTGTGACCATCATCATCAAGAGTCTTCTATTATGTAAGTCCGCTAACAGGTTTACAATAATTTGTCCAAATCTAAACACTTTATAAAACCAGGGCCATTCGTAAGATACTGTAACACACCCTTCTACACAGCCTAATTCTTATGGCTATGCATTTCTCACAAGTGATCTTCATGTCCGAATTTTCTAAACATTTATGCCTTTTATGTGGTTTCTTTTCAGTCTGTCTTCTTTGATCTCTCTCAGGAGGACATCATCTGCAAATCTTAACGTTACCGAATATACAGTCATTTGTGACCCCATTACCATCACTATTTCATCAGATACAATGTTAAACAGTTATGCTGAGTGTTTCTGCCTTACATTTCTGAATCTTATTCATTTCCTGCTGCCTCCCACTTCCATGGTTGATCTTTAAAAATATTAAAGACAAGATGTTCCAGTCATGAGTACTTTTGACATTCATTACTACTACGTCTCTCTCCTGTCTACAGAAAATCTGTGTGGCAAGGGCAAAAAGGGTGGATCTTCACATACAATGATAGTATTATCTCAGCAATAATACAACACAGTGTAATATATGTATATACTACTACTAAGAAATTTTTGCCCTTAAAATTACCCCGAACTTAACAATAGTGACCACGCACATGAAGCTCTTCCATGAACACTCATCCACAACCACCCACTGCCATGTTTTACAGAATTTGTGGTTTACATATATATATTAGACCTAACATATATATTCTGCAGCATGTGGGTTTCATTTACGTTTCTTAGAACCAACAGAGACCTCGTAACTTATCAATCGGAATTTATCCGAGAAATGTTCGCTAACATGAAATACAGGGCACACTTATCTTGCTTATAATATATACCTATTGACCATTTTCATTCATAACAATTCAAAATATTCTTAATTTGTGAACAAAAGCAACATTTATAAGTGAACATGTTACTGCAATCATAATACACATATATACCTTCGTGCCTACTCTTCTTTTGATGGCTAATACAGTTCACATCACATTGTACCAGTGATGACAACACACACAGTTATGAGGTTTTGCTTTGAGATTTCACTACAGTTGCAGAAAACCGAGTTATGTCTGCCGACATACACAAAGGTTAGGCATTCAGTCTTCACGGTAGCCAGCATACGTACAGGTTACACTTTCAGATCTAGTTCCAGTGGCAGACATTCAAGTTATGGCTACCACCACACATAAGGATTAGGCTTTCAGATTCGATTTTAGTGACAGTAACTCAGGTCATGCCTGCCAATACCCATAACAAATTTTGTTACTTCAATGAAGACATGCACATGTGACCTAGAATGGATAGGCTCTCGTTTTCATATTGGTGACAAAACAATCTATGCCAACTACTGCTACTTCAGTTACATCCACTATCTACGCTGTCAACCCCAATTAATTAAAGTTTCCGTTACTGTAGATGCAAAAATACCAAAATACAAAGGTATGTATTTCTATTACAATTATCACTCCCAAAAAACAAGCTTCTGTTGCAGAAAAAAGAATATACAGAGTGTTCACAAACGCAGAATGTAAACAGTGAAAATTCAGAATGATTACAAGGGCTTAGAATAACAAATGCATTCAAAACTACAAAATTAAAACAGCATATCAAGGGCTGCACAACAGATGGGCATGTTAACATAGTTTTTCAAACCTGAGTTACTTTGCCACCAGGAGTTTAAGTTGGACTACATAATGTTAGAGTTGTATACTTTTCTGCGCAGAGGTTATCATACAAATCGGTAAAAGAAAACAGCGCACCAAATGCTTTATTGTTTAAGAAACAAACGTGGGGAATGTGCCCATTTTCAGTGGTCTTTATGAAATAATAAACGTATGCCTTTGTGGAGAAGTCCTTGCCCCTGTAATTCAGTGTAAGTGGCTAAACTTCACAGAAGTTGTTTACAAAAATTTGTCCAGCAAGCATGAGTTTCATGCTAATCAGTTCAGTGACAGCCATACTTTACTGAAAGGGGTAAATACACTTCAACCTGTACTTTCCAGACTTCCTGAGTGACCTGGGTGAAATTCACTACAGAAGATCGCCATGTAATGATGCTGAGCAAATATGAGCTTAATAAAAATCAGCACAATGAAAGTTATGCTTTGTTTAGGAGTGTAAATGAATTTCAATCTATACTTCTGACATTTGTTATCTGATTTTGGAGAAATTCAGTATGACAGAACTGTTCGTAGCAGGTGTACCCCCAGAGTTTTTCCTTGGTGGGGTGTGGGCTGACCCTGAGGCTATACATAATTTATGCTTGACTTTAAAAACTTATATTATGAAAATCATGTTGTAAGTACAACATATCACTGTTTGCAACTTTATTTATATACATACAAATATAACTACATGTTCCATAACTCAATCACAGTGTCCTTTCTTCATTTTTTTTTAATTTTATTATTTATTTTTCAAAATTCTAAGGTACTAGTCATCAGCTAAATTCAGTGGCTGATTTTGGCTGAAGGGGAAATCACTTTGACATCATATCTACAAAATCTGTATTTTTGGGGGGTTTGGGGGGATGCAACCCAGCAGCCCAACCCCCTGCGTTGTGATCTGTGGCCTGTCTCACGCTACCATATTTTCCACATCATCTCAGAAACAGCATGATTTTAAAAAAAAACCGCACTGAAAATAAAATGTGAGTTTTGATTCAATCCACAAATTCTGTCTGAAACATTTCTCATTCTAAGAAGAATTTAGTGAGAAATTATCACAAATTGACATATGACTTCATGTAACGCAGCAATTTTTGTCAGTTTCTAATGAAACTTGAGTTTTCTTGACAGATTTTTGAAAAATACAAAAATATAAGATTTCAAGACCATCCAGTGGGAACCGAGTTGTACCACGCAGATGGACAGACAGACAAGAAATGACGCTGCTAATAGTCGCTTTTCGCAGTTTTGTGAATACGCCTACAACACAAATGAATTGGGCTACACCACGCATATCCTTAAAGACAACAACAGCTATGGTGAATTGTATGATACTAGAAAAAAGATCACGTGAAAAAATGGCTGTATATGAAGCTAAACAACAAAGAAAATTAATAAAGACGCAGGTTTAAGGCAAACCAGATAGTTTGATACTGCTTTCAAACTGCTACAATGAACAAAAAGTTCACAGACATAATGCATTCAACAAGACCCAGAACAGGAGGCAAGAAACGCACCCTCACCAGAACATTAACCACAGATGAACAAATAGGGAACAGGAAACAAGGAACACATTCCATCACAGACAATGAAAAGTTCCTACAAAAATAAACACATTAATTGAATCTACGAAATACCTGAACAAGTTCGGAAATATGACTAGGTTTCACATGACAGTACAAACTTTCAGTGCAGATTTGAAATTTGGGCCACCTTACTTGATTTGGACCAACGAACAAATAACAGATCATGTCAGTAATTTTCTGCATGTACTATGACTACAAAATTAAGACCAGAACTACATCTACAACTGTCAACAATTATGAAAAACAACTACATCAGATATCCCTAGCCTGTCAAAGAACAAATGTTCATTTAGGATATATTAAAAATAGTTCAACAATTATATTTTCTTTGTAGCAGATCTCAAAGGTTACACTTCATGACAGACACCTACAATGTCGCCCTCCATAAGAGTCCTTACGATAAATGCACAGGCTTGAAGTGTGTATTTTGATGGTCACTGTTTCCATAAATCAGTACGACACAATGGTACAACATAAAATCTGAAAAAATGCTCTACTTAGGCACTGCTGGGGGAAGATTTTATAATTGTATATGTTACGTTTTTAATCCTCATTAGTACAAGCACGTATCGACAAACCAATATACACAGAATATCTCAAAGTGAAATGCTTGTATATGGTCACTATAAATTGAAACACTGTACCAAAATATCCTGTGGACAGGCAACACTAGGCATACATCTAATATACTATGGCTTAACACTATTTACTTTCACACTCTTTGTGACAAATCACCAAATTAATAAAAAAATATATTTTATTAATTTTCAGATTTTAGTACTTGAAGAACCATCTCCATCACGGCTTTACACACAAAAAACCCAGGAATATACAATCGTCAGAATCACTAATCCTAGTTTGTACATATACTGCAATATCGTAGTACTGCTATTACATAAAAAGTGCTTTAACTTTAGAGTTTAATGCTTCGGAAGTTTATCAAGAAGCACATAACCCACATACACGAAGCACTTCACAAAGAAAACATATGAGTTCTATGTAGAAACCACAGGATTAGACTTTACAAACAAAATTTACAAAAATGTTTAAAAATTTGCAACTTACAGGAACAAGTAGTGGCCACATATCTTTTGGCTAAACACCTTATACAAGTTTTGGTTACTTGTAACATGAATCGCACTGAAAATTTGACATATTTTAAATTGAATGTTGCCCGTAAAGAATGAAATCCCATTTTATTGCCGACCTGATATTATACACTAGCACTTTTTCCCCCCAGGGTACACTGTAGTACCTCATGATGGCCATCATAAAGCCCCAAACATGTTGTGCTAAGTAATGATTATTATAATAACTGAGTTGTGAATGACGGCCTCTGTATTATTTTGTTGAACTGTATGAATTTACAATACAATGTATAAACTAAAATTTATAAGTACATGCGCCACCTGGAACGGGGAAGTATAGAAAGGGGTCCCAGTCCTCTGTTAATCTGAAACTACCTTGTTTTTATTATAAGAGCTTGCCATATTTTTTGGTCTTTAGTTGTGAATAAACTACCCTGCCAACATTACCAATCCACTTCAATCACTACAAGTACAACAGGGAACAAAGTCAAAGGCACTCATGAATCTGGAAATCATAAGGAACAGAGCATGACATCTGCATTTATGTACTAACTTATTCCTGGCGGACTGCCAAGATTCATCTGTTTATCAACTTCAGATTGTAACTGCTTTAATTTCTCTGCCTCTTCTTCCATTTCACGAACTCTTGCTTTTATTGCCTCCAACTCCTGTAATCGAGAAGCTAAACTGATAAAGGTCACTCTCAAACTTCTTGCACCAACATGTCACAATATAATTCAAGTTACAAATGGATGCTTCCAGTAAAATTGCCAGACACTTCACAGGAAACTTACTGGATCATCCACTGCGTTTGACCCAACAACAGATACATCTCCTCCTCCCTCTGCAGCATCAACTTCTTGACCATTTTCCATCGCATCTAAGGCTTCTAGCTGATCTTCTGCAGTAAGCCCCAACTCTTCCGTTTCGGCCATTTTTTCCTGCAATTACCAAATATTATAGACCCTCGTTTTACTGCAGGTATGACCATGTGCCTCAAGACAGTCCTGTATTTCTACACAATATTCAGGGACCTGAAGCTATCTGCCAATACCCGCAGTACGACGGTCGAACGAACTTTATGCATTCTCGCCGTAAACTGAAATACGTAGCCTCCCAATACCAAACGATCCACCACGATATCAAACTACAACAAAAATCAGACTTCACCCAATTAGCAATACTTATACACTGCATACAAAAAGTCAAAGCTACCAACGCCTTATTCATATATAAGAGCTTACACCCATACGCGTAGTAGTTACTAATTTAATAACTTATCTGATAGGGGAAAAAATAATTTGTTTCACACAGAAGAAATAATTTTAAACTTCATCACCTAAACTCTGATGATGATGGATTACTACAACACAAAACGCTCACAACTTAATAACGCCGGTAATATAGCGCACCCTCACTATCGTTTCTTTTATTTTTTCCGTCTGTTTGGTCAGTGCCACCAATACACACACAACAGGTTTCTCCTTCTATATTAACAAATGTCCCTGAGGCAATTTTTGTCCAGGAAAGAAAATATTACCAGGAAACATGAACAGAAGCACTGTATTGCAAGGCGGAAAATTTCATGCTGAAGCCAGTACTTAACTCCGAGCAAAAGCGTGCTTCAGATATGCGCTCTTCTGGGATATTATGCAGCGTTCAGTGGTAATTCTGTACCTACGTTTCGGGAAAACCTGTCGGTTCCATCTTCAAGAGTGAAAGAACCTTTCTGGACTTCTTGACCCTTCAAGACAGTCCCGATAGGTTTCCCGAAACGTCGGTAAAGAATTACCACTCTACGCTGCATAATATACCCAAACAGCTCAGATCGCATCTATATCGCGGTGTAAGACTGAAATCAAGCATAAGAATAGTCGATAATTTTGGAGTTACTACCAGAAATTAACCGCTACGTAAGAAAACCTGACAGGGCTTGCAGATCACGGATCACAGGAAGAGAGGTAATATATGAGTCACGGATTAAATCTGGAATACTACTTCTACTACTAGTAGTAGAAGTTGTAGTAGCAGTAGTAATAGAAATGATACTAGACGTGATGGATGGAAGGACGAGAGATGGTAAGAGAAGAAAATAAGTATGACAGTAGTTACCGTGGACGTTTAATTTTTGGCGCGTATGCATGCGCTCTTTTATTCCAATTACTTGTCTGTGTATAATGTGACAAGTGCAACTATACAAGTTACTGAACATACGGAATACCCGTACTTGTGTGCAACATGCTTAGAAGTGCATAACTGCAAAAATTACAATCACCATTAAGAGTCGGTATATAGTATTGTGTTAGGCAATGAGCCTTTAGTTATGTAGGATAGCTGCGAATACATTGACTAAGCAGTCGCGGACAGCCGACAAGGGGTGGTCCTCTAGCTTGGGGGTTGGGCGTGGTGCTAACAACTCACCGTAAAAAATTATGATGTTACAAAACAGCCTACAAACCCTCGGACCAGGACCAATTCTTTGATACGACCCCAGCTACAGAAAAGGGATACGAGTTTTGAAACCTGGAATGTGAGGCACCTGTATAGGTCTGGGTCACTTATGACAGTGGCCAGTGAATTAGCTAATATAAATTAGATTTAGTGGGTGTATAGAAGGTTAGGTAGGACAAAGAAGGGACTGTAAGAGCAGCGGAGTGTTCTTTTTTCTATGGCATAGGGCAGGAAAATCACCAATTGGGAACATGCTTTTTCTCCACCAGAGAATATTATCAGCAATCAAGAAAGTGGAATTTTGTTAGTAATAGGATATCATATATAGTGCTGAGAGGCCACTGGTGTAATATCATTGTTCTGAATATGCATGCACCAACAGAAGAGACAGGTGATGATTTAAAGGACAGCTTCTATGAGGAATAAGAAGGGGTGTTTGATCATTTTTATAAGTACCATATGAAAATTCTGTTAGCAGATTTTAATGCCAAGATGGGGAGAGAGGATACTTTCAAATCAATAATTTGGAATGAGAGTTTACTTCAGGATAGTAATGACAGTGGCGTTAGAGTAGTAAACTTTGCCACGTCAAAGAAGATAGTTGTTAAGAGCATGATGTTCCCGCATCAAAAAATTCATAAATACACCTGGACCTCTCCTGATGGGAAGACTCGTAATCAGATTGATCACGTATTGATAGATAGGAGATGGCATTTGAGTATGCCCGATATGTGATCTTTCAGGGACGCTGACTGATATTGATCACTATCTGGTGGTTGCAAAAGTTAGGGAAAGTCTGGCAGTAAATAAACAAGCAGCACAGAAATTTGATGCAGAGAGATTTAATCTCAAGAAGGTAAGTGAACTACAGGTTAGGAAAGAGTATCAGCTTAAGATCTCAAACAGGTTTGCAGCTTTGGAAAACTTAAATGTTAGTGAGGACATAAATAGGGCTTGGGAAAACATTAAAGAGAATATCCAAATCTCAGCTCAAGAGAGTCTAGGTCTGCATGAATGGAAGCAGCATAAACCATGGATTGATGCAGAATGTTCACAATTTTTAGATAAAAGGAAGGAGGCTAAAATCCATTGGTTACGGAATCCAAACCAAAGTAATGGAGATAATCTGAACAACATAAGATGTGAAGCTAGTAGACACTTCAGGAACGAAAAGGAGGCATATCTGAAAGCTAAAATTAATGAACATGAAAAAGCAGTAAGAACATGAATATCAGAGACTTGTATAGGGGCATCAGTGACTTTAAAAAGGGGTACCAGCCTAGAACTAATGTAATAAAGGATGAGAAGGGTGATCTGGTTGCAGACTCCCACAGTATTTTGGCTAGGTGGAGGAGATCTTTCTACCAGCTGTTGAATGTACACAGGGTTAATAATGTTAGGCAGACTGAAGTACATACGGCAGAGCCACTAGTGCCTGAGCCCAGTGTCTTTGAGGTTGAGATGGCTATTGAAAAACTAAAAAGACACAAATCAGATTCCAGCGGAATTGATTAAAGCAGAGGATAGGATAATTCGGTCTGATATCCATAAACTTATTATTTCTATTTTGAATAAAGAGGAATTACCTGAGGAGTGGACACAGTCAATCATTGTGCCTATTTATAAGAAGGGTGATAAAACAGATCGTAACAGGTCAACTACTGATCATATATTCAGCACTCATCAAATACTTCAGAAAAAATGGGAATACAATGAGGTAGTGTATCAGCTATTTATAGACTTCAAGAAAGTCTACAGTTCAGTTAGGAGGGAGGTCTTGTTTAATATTCTCATTGAGTTTGGTATCCCCATGAAACCAGTAAGGTTAATAAAAATGTGTCTAAGTGAAACCTATAGGAGAGTTCAGGTAGGCATAGATCTGTCTGACACGTTTGCTATTAAGAATGGTTTGAAATAAGGAGATGCTCTGTCACCATTGCTTTTCAACTTTGCTTTAGAATATGCCATTACGAGGGTTCAGGCAAACCAGGAGGGCTTGAAATTAAATGAGACACATCAGCTTCCGGTTTATGCTGATGATGTTAATATATTGGGCGCAAGCATACATAATATATACAGAAAAACGCAGAAGATTTAGTAGGTGCTAGTAAGGAGATTGGTCTAGAAGTGAATGCTGAGAAAACTAAGTACATGGTCATGTCTCGAAATCAGGATGCATGACAAAATCCAAACCTAAAAATAGAAAATAAATCCTTTGAAAAGGTGGAAGAATTCAAATATTTGGGAACAACCCTACCAAATTGAAACTCCATTCATGAAGAAATGGAGAGCAGATTGAAGTCCGGGAATGCTTGCTATCATTTAGTGCAGAATCTTTTGACTTCCAGGTTGCTATCCAAAAACACAAAGATTAAGGTATACACAACTATAATTTTACCTGTTGGTTTGTATGGGTGTGAAACTTGGTCTCTCACACTGAGGGAGGAACAAAGACTGAGGGTGTTCCAGAATAGGGTCCTGAGGAGGGTATTTGGGCCTAAGAGGGACAATGTTACAGGGAAGTGGAGAAAACTACATAATGAGGAACATAATGATCTGTACTCATCACCAAATATTATTTGGGTGATCAAATCAAAAAGAATGAGAGAGGCGGGGCATGTAGCACGCAAGGGGGGGAAGCGAGGTGCATACAGAATTTTGGTAGGGAGACCTGAGGGAGGGTGACCACTTGGGAGACCCAGGCATAGATAGGATAATATTAAAATAGATCTTCAAGAAGTGGGATGAGGGGCACAGACTTGATTGAGCTGGCTCAGGATAGGGACAGGTGGCAGGCTCTTCTGAATGCGGTAATGAACCTCCAGGTTCCCTAAAATGCAGGGAATTTCTTGACTAGCTGAGAAACCATTAGCTTTTCAAGAAGGCCTTTTTGTCCACGTAGTTAGTTAGTTAGGCTTCTGCATCTTTTTCTTAGACGGCACCACTAACCAATATGCATCTTCGCCTGGTTAATGGGTGTATCCCAATCACCACTCTTTTTTAACCATTCTTTCCAGTTTTTAATTTTGCATGTATTTGTGTCTCTTCGTACAGAAATTCAGTATCTGTTTTTTGGAGGTCCTCTTCGTTGAATTCCATGCAGATTGTTATTACATACTTGACTTACTTTTCATTGTGTCCATTCTGTAATCTATGTGCTTGTCCAAGGATATTATATATGTGCGTTTCCATAGCTTTAGATTTTTCTGTTGAGGTAAATTTGTCAACACATTAGATGGATTAAGATAAGTGATACTGTTTCAAAGTAGGATGAAAGACTTATGTATCATGTGTTGGAACTGTAAGTGGAAAATTACAGAATAACTTGCTAGTTCACTTGAAAGCAAAGATTCTTATCTATGACTCAAGTCTTCTGAGAGGATACATTGTTTATTGGTATATGGTTATTAATGTTAAGGGTGCACTACACTCCTCTGAAACATCAGCAACTATTTATCACTTTATGTAGCATAAGATGCCAGAAGACCGGGATCCAGAACATACAGATCATTGAAACAATTTTACCAGTGTACACCTGAACCATTTTTCAAATAACGCATGCAAAGTAAACACAATATTTGAGAAAAACTAAAGTTAACCTTTGAACTACTGACTCACAAAGAAAGCTGCAAAATGCATCAGCCATTTCAAAAAGTGTAAGTGTAAGTGTAAAAGTATTCTGTTCAGAATCATTGACCCCCACTGCTCTTTCACTGAAGCACAGCTGATGTGCTGCAGACATGTCTTTCACAAAGAGGTTCATAATCCAGCCATTAAGTTACAAGTTAAATCAGCAGAAAAGAATACTCCCATATTCTAAATACCACTGGTCATAATGCATAATTAGCCTCGAAAAATATTACTGGCAAACTTCAGACACAACTCATCATAATGCACAGGTTAACATGATAAGAAACTATGACTCCCAACTTTGACTGGGAAGCACAGAGATATAAAATTAACTTTGCAAGTGTTTTACGATACATGTAAGCTTCAGTTGAATCTGGTATAAGATCTGCCTGCAGATGTTCTGAGTCATCTGCATCCTATCTTGTAGGCTCTACCATGGCTCAGGTCATCACCAGTCTCTCACCATGAAGGCCTGGGTTCAATCCCAGGACAGTCCACGTGGAACTTGTGGTGGACAAATGTGCATCATTGCTCATCAGAGTGTAGTTCAGCTGGTCTGAATTTTCAGTCAGTATTCCCTGAAACTGACAACAAAATTGCAAGTGTACGTCTCTGTCGCAACCACTCAAAGAATACACAGTTTGCAATTTGTATGGGCGAAGATTCAGGTCACTATGTAGGATGCACTACACACTCCTGTCAGAATGCCTAATGGTTGAGCGTGGCTACATGCAGATTGCCTCGAATGGTGGCTGATGGACACCAATACTTGGACAATGTTCTCAGGTGTGCGAACTGAGGACCACCGCCAGGTGCCTTTTTATACATGGCACAGCCTTCTTCATGCCACTGCCTTACCCATCCATGGATTGCATTTGGAGGTGGGGCTTCCTGTTTATAGAGTTCACAGCAAATTCCACGCCAATTCTCTCTAAGGGACCCCACCTAAATAAAAGGTTCCATAGCACACACACATTCTCTAACTCCCCAGTGCTCCAGGTCAACTAAATCTGAAGGTCACTGCTTTTGTTCAAACACCTGCACTCAATGATACCCTAGCTGAGAAGCACTTAACTAAAATTTTAAAAGGCTCCATTATCCCATTGTGCATGTATATACTACTATTTCCAATCTATAGCAGGCATGGTCCAGCCTTCTATCCTACTTACTTGCTTCTGCTTCTACACCTCATATTTTCTGGGTGTGGTCATGGTCTATTCTTTGTTATCCCCACCAGAATGAAGTCATTCTGTATGTCTCTTTCCAAGTCTGCACACATTTTGTAATCACAGATCCTTCATGTCTTCAGCAGTCACAGAACTTGCACTTTTGTGACAAGTGCACCAAACAAAGCTGCCCCATGTTGCACATATTTTTCACGTTTCTCACCCCTGCCATTCATTTTTCTTGTATCTTCATTATTGCCATACTATGAATATCATTTATGTAAAATTACTGGGGAAAGTGTTACAAAATTGTTAAAGCAATCCTTTCTCAACAAACTACTTCTTGCAAGCAAGGATGTATACACTAAATATTGTGAAGTTCATGTAGTTCATTATTTTATTACGAAGCAAAAGCATGACATTTTACTATACGCTATATTTGGGATATTACATCTCTGATGCCGGAATTAAATGCCCAGAGGGATCTGCAGAAGACCAGAATTTAAATTAGAGAGTACAAGACTGGCCATAATTGGCAGATGCTCACAGACCATCTTTGGCGCATCGAGCATCACAATCACAAAGCCAACAGGAAGTAGGCAGCAACATGTTAAAAGTGAACTTCATAGCTTATCATGCATAACTTTCATTATATTTACTCCACAGGAAAAATTGTATACTTTAATAACGAAGTCAGTGTGCTTTACGAGTAGAATTCACATTGTATTATTTTAAAAAGTGTACAAATTTAAGTCATGGTTTAGTACCACTTGAAATCCTAGGATCATCTGTCCTAATCACAAATGTCTTAAATGTCAATATCCTCCACTCCTATGCTAGTTCATTTTTATTACACTTCAAACCAGAATTAGCACTGGTATTTAAAACCCTATTTCAGTTTAGTTGCAAGAAAACAAAACCTTCTTCCACATTCCTTGTTTGTTCTATAATTTCTCAATATCAGTCTGTTTCATCATTCTGAAGAACTTGAAGGTAACGTGACAATATCTGTCACTGTGGGAGACTGTCATGTTTGACTTTTTCCTTTCTTGTCTTTGATAGAAATAACATAGCGTTGTGCAACAGTCAGGGGTGGAGAATAACCATCAGCATAAGATGGGTCTTCAAAAAGAACTTCATATTCTTCAGTTGAAGATGTAGGAAGTTGATTCACAACAGCTTTGTAGAAACATGTTGTCTGAGGGTACAGAGCCATTACTGGAAGAAAGAGAACTTCTTATTAAGTCCTATGAAGAGAGGTAAACATATTTATGCATTGAAATTTTGTTATCGTAATTCTTAACTGGTGAAGAAGAAATTACAGTGCCAAGTAGAATGAGCTAATCAAAATGCATTACTGTACATTCCTAGCACTAGGAGTGAAATGCAAAAACTATGTCCGAAAGCCTTAGAGATTAACATTTTTGGAGACCCCACTACAGTCAATGTAAGATACTATCAGCAGCCTGACAGTCTTCCCTATTTAACACAATACATGAATACAAACCGACAGATCCCTTAGGGAACAGAGCATGTGGATCAGTCTCAGGATTTGCTCTCATCAGTGGGAGAGGTACAACACGACGCCGACTCAAAGTGTGTCTGTCTTTCTGTTCCTCATCTATGTCATCTACTTCATATTTGTTTGTGGCTGCATTAAACTGTACAACTTCTGCTAGAATCCAATTTTCTTCTTCTTCTGCACCTTTTACTAAGGCAGCAACCATGTCCCCCATCTGCATACCAAAAATAGAACAGATCTGTGCAGTTCAGTGACACAGGAACACTAAGCTGCACAAAAACGGCACAAAACTGCTAGTGGTTTAACCATATCTGCTGTGCAGTAAAACACCATTGCTCATTTTGCATTTAACAGCCTATAATTAATGTGAGCTTACGAGGAAATATTTAAGTTAATTAAGTGTAACAAAATATTCAGAAATCTACTGCACATTCTTCTTGACTTTAATCATGTGAAACATAAGTCAGATGATAAATAATATAATTACAAGCCATACACTGCACATTTTTATAGGTATGGTCTACCTTAGCTATGTATGTAGGTTCTGCAGGAACTGCGCCACAAAGTGGTGGGGCCTTCTCCCCCAGTTTGCCTACCCACAAGGGCAATGTCTGTGCTGAGCTCTGAAGCATTTTCATCAGTGCACCCCTACGTATTGTTTCTTTGTTTCCAGCATTCCTTGCTTGTATCCTCCTTTCATTCCTGATGGACCGAATCTCATTCACTTTAGTCAGTGCACTACGAATTAATTCTTCTTCTTGCTCTGCATCTGCTACAGCAGCAGAATATAGACCTTTTAATTTTTGCTGGAGAAAACAACCAAAAATGGTTTATTAACTTTCTTCATGTACTTTTAATGAAATTAAATTAGACATTGTGTAATCATTTACCAGAAAAACCACAACCATTTCATGTGTTAGAAAAGTCGATGTGTCAGTTATTTAATGGTGCTGCATCAACTGTGAAAGTTTCAGAGCATCAAATGAGATACAAAGAATACTGAGTTGCAACTTATTTAGCCTTTACTCCTAACATACATAGCAAGCCAATTATCTATTGACATGCAGCTGCCCAGTGTACACAGCAAGGCTAATCAAGTGGTAAAACAAATATCATATTCTGAAACAGTTTTGATGTCAATTAGTCCTTTTACTTTTCTGCAATGAGTTGATCAAACTTCAGGGGCATGTTCTAGAGGCAATCTGGAGCAAGAAAATGTCACAGACATTATGTCAATCTGATGCCATTATCGATTTTGATCTGCAAACCCCACTCAGCAGACTGCTAGTACAGCAAACCGACACTGTTATCACCGTTCCACTCTCAATCTCCTCACAAGTTTCACCTGGTGTGATTCTGTTTTGTTGTGCGTCTTATACAAAATGCCTTTCAACATTTACATGTGGAGGAATATGCTGACATGCATTTTGTGTATGGTTTCTGCAATGGAAATGGTAAAGCTGGCGCAATGAAATACCAGTAATAATATCCAGGCCACAGAATTCCACATCAAAATGCCTTTCTGAATGTACACTGAGTTTTGGAAGAAACTAAGTTCCTTGCCAAGAGTGAATAAAGAATGTGGACAACCATTGCTTGGGGAAGGCAATGTCCTTAATGTATGGCAGCAGAACCCATATATAAGTGTAAGCAGACTTTCCATAAGGACCAGTATTGCAATCACACAAGTATGGAGGATTTTGCGTAAGGACAGTATTCATCTATATTACTACTGCCTTTTACTGGGAGATCATGCCAGTTATGTACAATTCTGTGCATTGTTGCAATCAGGATTACAAATTCTGACATGCTGTTGACAGGTAAGGCTCAATTCATGCTACAGCCATTCTGGATTTGCAATGGTGAGGACATTTCCAATAAAATATAACTTCAAGAACTATCTGTACATAAACAAATAAAAACACACAACGGCATCTCATTCTTGCTGATACAGTGAAACCCTGTTAGGAAAATTTTGAAAATTCCAAGAAAATCCTACTTCTTAAGCGGGAAATTTCTTAAAAGAGTAATTTTAATGAAATGGGAGAATTTTGGCGCTTTTTTATCCTGACTTCTTAGCCGGGAAATTTTGTTAACTGGGTTTTTCTTAAGCAAGTTTCACTGTATCAGTATCTGACACTTACCTGAAATATAAGGTAATGAAATAAAACAGTAACAAATAACCACTACTAAGTTCTATGATGCAGCATTCATGTTGCACAAAAAAAAATGGTCTAAATTTTGAAAGAACGGGCTTTCACAGGACTTGTAAAATATTACAAAAGAGATGCTGCTGATGATGATGAAGAGGAGGAGAAACAGCAGCTATTTAGCAAGACCTACGTACAATATTGCTGATTCTGTCCCCAGGCACAGGAAAATACAATGCCGACTTGTTGAAGGGAGCCAGCCCACATGACTTTCGTCTCACCAGCACTGCAATGTGACACAGGCACTCCATTGTTATCAGTCATAGAGAGCAACAGGATGGTGTGCATGTGTGAACAAAGAGTGTTCCTTTGGAGTACTACTGCAAAGCATGCTTCATGGACAAAATGTTGTAGAAGTTTTGTAGAAAAGAATCCTGCATCAACAATGCCATGTAAAAGAACAATACAAAGAACAGTGGGAAAATTTTAAATGAAAAGTTTCGCACTGGCTAATAAGAAAATAAGAAAATACTGTTATTTAACCAAAGATAAATTAAGCAACACTGGTACTCAGATGGAAATAAGCTCCAAAAAATTATTGTGCTGGTTGGCTATTCAAAATGGCGTGTCAAAACCTCAGCTCACTGGACAACAAAATTTTTAAACCTATGCCCTTACAAAATTACAGCCATACAACAATGCTGTCACCCAGACATGGAAACAAGAAGCTGGTATTGCACATGATTTTAGGGATCAGTAGCAAAAGAATTTCTTGATCCAAAACTTGTGGTTTTCCTGGACAGTACATGGTCTATATTAAATGGAAATGTAAACAGCCAGAATAACAGATACTGGTGTTCTAAAAATCCCCATGCAGTTCATGATTTCCCTTGCAGTGAGTGCATACAAATTATAGGGCCCATGTGTCTCAAAGAAACAGTAGTAACTGACAGACTGTGGCCTCCTGGATCTCCTGATCTGAATTTGTGAGAACATTGTTTGGGGGGGGGGACACTGAAATAAAAGAGTTATGTGAACAGTCTACATTCTTTGCAAGAAGAAAAAGACAATACCTAATGACAACTGGTAATATTTCAAGACACGCAGTCCATCATGTCAAGAAATACTTTCAGAAGGTGCCAGACATTCTTCAAAGCTTGAGGTCAGCACTTTAAAGACTCTCCTATAACAAGGTTAAGTTGGACTTCAGGGAAAAAATGGGCTCTTAAATTCCTGCCACAGCATGCAAGCTTCTACACAGTATGGCTCCTGTGGCAACTGCCATGCTCAAGGGCACAATTAGAGGTACACGTATTACAATATTGAATGATAAATGATATCATACTGTAATACTTAACATACTTCACAAATATGATGTTTAAATGCTTAATCATGAATTAACCATACCTGATAATATGGTGACACTTTCTCTTCTTGATTTATCTTCTCATGCGCTTTAGTGATATTGTTGAGGTTGTGTTCACTTCGCATTCGTTCCTCTTCTATGTCATGCACCAAACGGTATAAACTTTTCAGACGTTCCTAAATAATTGTAAAACAATGTTTAAAAATTTAATGCATCTAAAAATGCCCAGAAAATATAATATTCCAAAGAAAGATAATACCATTCAAATGTGCTTGAATGATGACATACTTACTGCACCTTGTTGGAGCTAGAAGTTTTGTGGGGTTACATTGTAGGTGTAGATAATGACAATTCAAAGAATGAATAAGTGGCAGTTTGACATACTAACCAGCAGGATTAAAAAGGGGTAAACACATTTTCAGAAGCCCACTAATCCATACCTGACACTCAAAAATTGAATTCAGCATGAAAATGGAAGGAAAGGTGTCACTGTATATTCTGTCTGAAACTTCTTGTTCCAATACATGAGGTAACTATATGTATAGTATGGTAGACTGAATAATAAACTGAGTGTTCTTACTTTAATCATGGAAGTAATTTTGTTGGACATTATCCTTTCTACATACTGCAGATTCTCTCTCTTTCCAGTTGACTGATACCTACTATATTCACCACAAGGAACAACCACAGACTCATAAACATTACTAGATTAAAGAAATAGTGTGAATGAACTAATCTGAACTCAGAGGTGTAGCTAGGGGTTGCAAGTGGTGCCACCACCCCATATTCCAGAGTCCAAGGGGCAGAACAGTAGGTGACAAATGTTATAACCGAAGAAATCTGAGTTTCTGCACTCAACAAATTTTAAATTATTGAGCCAAATACAAGGAAACTGAATAAATAATTGTGATTTTGTTTAAAGTTCATATGCTCTGTTAGCAGCGAACACTGTGATTGCTCACCCTGGCCACAAAAAGCATACCTACACCTCTGCCTGAACTAACTAAATGTAACTATACCTTCTCTAATCACACAGTCCTATTCACTACGGTAAGTCATGTAATGAATGGAACTCAGTATGTGATTTTGTTCTAGATTTCAACAGTCATGGCCCATGTAATTATAATTATGTTCAAGTTTATTTCTACACAACTGTCTGCACTGGTACTACAATACTTTCTAAGTTCTCTACATTATTCACATTTATGCCTTAAAAATTAACACTGTTAATACATGAAATCCTTTCTCATGTCAAATTACAATCCTTTCAAATTCCTGAGTTCTTGACTGTCACAGGTCAGATCATAATTATAAAATAATGGGTAACAAAGGTTTACCCACTGTGAATACATGGAGATTCAAATAAAGAGCCACAAGGAAAATTATATATATGGAGCAGAGTCCTTTCTGGGAAGTTTGTAAGTCCTTAACTAGTCAAGAAATTACCTGCAATTTATGCAAGCTGAAGGTTCATTACCACGTTCACAAGAGCCCACCACCTGCCCCTGTCCTGAGCCAGATGAATCCAGTCCATGCCCTCCTGTCCTATTTCTTTAAGATCCTATCTACACTGCCCAGTTCTTCTAAGTGGTCTCTTTGCTTCAAGTTTCCCCACCAAAATCCTATATGCATTTCTCTTCTCCAATATCCATGCCACACACTCGCCCATCTCATCCTTTTCGACCATAGGGGAAAACAAAAAGCTGTAATCACACCACCTATTTTATGATTATACTTGCATTCTAGGTGCACAGAATATTACTAGTCATACACAAAATTTGTAATAAAATCTACATTAAGTCTGAGAGTTCGGATTTTCCGAATTTCTATTCCATGTGTGAATATTTTGAACATCTTTAGCACACATAAATGAGGGTTCTACTAACCTCACACATCAAAGATTTGGAAAATACCTGTAACCAAACTTCCGTATATTCTCTACAGATTTAGGTGCCCCAATATAAGTTACCTGCTAGAATGAAAATAGATTGCTTTTAATCGGTTACCACTGCAAATCCAGCCCCATGTACCACAATGTGACATATGAAAAAATGCAGGAGGCTTTCACTTCTTGATAAACTATAAACAAGCATAAACCACTGCACAGTATTAAAAGCTATCTCATGGCAAACACTTCAATTTCAAATCACTGATTATAACAATCACTGTGTACCACAGATTTCTGTCTGCTGTTGTTTTGTTGTGTGCAATGAAAATCTTGCAGTTTCATAAATAGTTCAAGCTTAATTTTTAATATGTGCATACTAGACAAACTTTAGAACAGAACCCCAAGAATAAAAGGTGTGACAATAAAACCTTAGGTGATGAGCTCTGTTCCTAAACTGAAAAATTTAGTGTAATCACTTTATAAGACTGACAGTTGACACAGAGGCCACAGCTCACCTGAACCTGAAAAGCTGCAGCATCAGCAGAAAATGCCATCTCAATTAATTACTTATCACCACTGACAGGTAACTGGGAGCTGTGAATGTTGGTGCAGGGGTGACGCAGAGATACATATCTTCCAGCAGCTATCACATATCCCCAACTTATGACAACAATGCAAATGAGGACCTAGAAGAGATCAGCTAATTTATTAATAATCTTTACTTTCAGATAACTCAGCTGGAGTTTGCACCTGTCAACAGGATGAACTTTCCAACACCTACTATGCCTCAGACACAAAACACACATGCAAGATCTTCCATATGGGTCGAAGGAACGGGAATATAAAAGCGACTACTATGACGGGTACACCTATGTGGACTCTTACATATATGCTCCCCTGTAAGTTTGGTTGCCATTTGGAGAACTTCATTTCTATTCTATACACAAAGTTCATTCAGCAGACTGTCTAAGAAACAAGTCTGACCACCCATCCACCTTTATGAGTGTTCATCACATGCTTAGGCAGTCCAAGGCAAATCTGGCCTCAAAATTCACAGCATTTAACTAACTCTGATACTAGAACCCAAAGGCTAAACAAAGACTGCTACTGTACATGTTCATAAGCCAGTTCTATCCATCTCAAATCCTCACAACCCATGTTACCTTCTTCCTAGTCTTCTATGTGGCTACTACTCAACAGGTTTCCCCACTAAAACCTTGTATAAATTTGTGTACCCCATCCAAGCTATGTCACACTACCCTAACTGCTGTACTGTCAGATCTAGATGTACCACAATGATCCTTGGCTTCAGGTGTTTATTCCATGTTATACACAGAGTCAGTCGGGACAGACATAATTACCACTGTAACAGCAACAACATGCCTGCCACATTTATTGGAACACAGTACTATGGTATTACAGGAACACACAGGCAGTCTACATCAAAGACCTGTCAACTGCAGATATATAGAGGATAATTCTACAAGGTAAATTCACAAGGATCAGATGGGGTATCAAGCTCTGTATAAAGCTATCATCTCATTATTTTCCTGTGGAAAGTAAAACCAAAGACTTCAGCAGGGCTGTGGAGTTGGAATCACAGTCAGAAGGAATTTTAGGTGGAGTCGGAGTCGGTAAAAATGTATTGACTCCGACTCTGACCTCAATTTAAAATCTTAACTAGATACTCCAAATTCAGACCCCTGAGAGCTACAACCATTAGACTTATACTTAAAAATAGGTTACAAGTCTAAAAAGTAGCCTGATGATTCACATGGTGGTGATGAAATGTCTTATACATTTATCATTATTAATACATATTGAGATTTTATGAAGGAGTCGGAGTCAGAGTTTTAAAAATTGAGGAGTCAGAGTTGAAAGTTTTGTGTACCAAATCCAGAGCTCTGGACTTCAGTTGGAATAGCTGGGTTACCGATCAGGATTGAAACAGATACTTCTTAATGTGAGATAACCAGTCCTAGTGAACTTCACCAGTTGCATTACTGTTATAAATACTTATAATGATGTGATGAAGCACAACCTCAACAGCAGGAATTCCAGAAACCAAAACTGTAAAATAGATATAACTTATGTTGAGCCTTGCACATTTGGGATCCTCATGCTTTATTAACCTTCAAATGGCTGGGTATTATTTGAACATAAAAAATAAAATTATGAAATAAAAGTCATTTTGTGGAAAACAAACGAGATTACGCAGCATGTCTTAAAAATGCAGTAAATTTCCTTGCTGCCTGCCTATATAAAATGTATTTCTAGGGGTGGTTTTTTATGTGCGTTCATGTATACGCACACAGGTCACTTAATGGTTAATGCATGCAAGGTCTGATAAATAACTGGACTGTGAGTCAGCATAAATCACATGCAAGTATGATTCATGAGTTTTGTATGAGTTCCAGCACACCTGCTTGTTAGACCCCATACACCAATTTCCTGTACCTGAAATTACAGGTCCCTTGCACTGTGTCTCACTTCGAATCACTAGAAAGCAATGACAGCAATATGCCAGACAATATCTGAAATAATTTTGAGAAATGATTTCTCCTAATATTTCCCGACATGGCGCAGGCACTGGAATGAACTCAAAACATGAGTACTTTGAAGGTGACTACACCCACTAGAGTGCAATGAATGAACATATGTTTTCCTTTTACAGAATCCACTCAGTTGTTTGTCAAGACTGAAATATGTTTTCTCCAAATTTTCATACGCTATGGGAATAGCCATCTAGTAATGCTGACCATCTTAAGTGCTTGAACACCCAACAGCAGCTTTGTGATGAGGCAAAGAGTTGGTAATTAAACTTTTAATACAACTGCTTTGAATATTATACGTCTGTCTGTATGGCCGCACCAAAAGAACTATCTAACTAACTAACTAACTAACTAACTAACTAACTAACTAACTCCATGCAGCAGCGTCCTTCTTGAGAAGATAACAGGTTCTCAGCTAGTCAAGAAATTCCCTGCATTTCATGAAACCCGAAGGTTCATTACTGCATTTACAACAGCCCGCCACTTGTCCCTATCCTGAGCCAGCTCAATCCTGTCTATGCCCCATCCCACTTCTTGAATATCCATTTTAATATTATCCTCCCATCTATGCCTGGGTCTCCCAAGCAGTCTCCTTCCCTCAGGTCTCCCTACCAAAACCTGTATGCACCTCACCTTCATGGAAAGAACTATGACCTTATAATTTGATGACTAGATACTTACTACTCAGTAACTGAAATGGTTAACAGCAATGGCTTCTGGTATGTCCTACTCATCAGGATGATGCAGTAAATACACACAGGATGTTCTGACCATTAGGTAAAAACTGTCACTGCAACTCTGAATGCATACTATGACCAAACTGTATTAACACACACACAGGCATGCACACCACTTTTCAGCATAATCAAAGCCCCCGCTGAGACATCTGTTCCACGTCGAACCAGCACATCAAAACACTTGGCAGAGAAATCCACATGAAGTGCATGGAGCCAACCTCATCACTCTCACACCAGAAGTCTCTTCGAAAGGAACAAAAAACTGACGTCCAAAAATACTGGGTCTGGACAATGTGGTGAATGTTACAATTTTAATGGAATTCATCACACAGCGTCTTTAAAATAATCAAACATCATCATATCATCAGTCGAACACAACTACATATTCTCAGAAAATGCTACATGTTTTGGATTAAATAATCCATTATCAGACTAAACACACACTTAAATTGCAGGTAAACTGCACTTTAAGCCTCTATTTAGCCGGATACCGGATTATTTAATCCGAAACATGTAGCATTTTTTCAAATATATAGTTGTGTTGGACTGATGATATGATGGTGTTTAGAATGTTGCAACACTTCTCCCCCATAATACCTGAACCACTTTTTGGTCACTTGACTGTATGGAGTGTCACACTGTCATAGAAGCTGACAACGCCAAGGTAGAGCCATCCCAACTTCTTTCTTTGAACAGCTTCTCTCAGTCTGTCCCCCATGTTGCAGCACCATCAACTGTCTCACATCTGGGGTGGAGGTCGAGTCTCTCAAAAAGTCTTTGGCTGCAATTGGCTTCATGCGATTGATGCAGATTTCTCTGCTAGAGCTTCCATGCACTAGGTTCCTGTTGGGATGACTTCCTCAACAGAGGTGGTGATCACATTGAAGAGCAGAGAGAGAGAGAGAGAGAGAGAGAGAGCATGTGTGTGTGTGTGTGTGTGTGTGGTAACAGAACCTGTTCATAGCATAGTATGCATTTTCACAGCTGCAGTCAGTATGTCACTTTTGGAACATCTCTCATACATGCAAGTTCAAAAAATCTTTACTGTAAACTGTAAAATAAAAAAGAAATACTTTCTTTCGCTACATAATACCCCTCCAACTGCAATGCACTTGGTCCACCTGCCCAGCAGATGCATGTGTGCCCATACAGCATGGATGCACAAATCCCTGGGGACTAAAGTTTCTACCGTGGCGCCTAATATTTTCGGCATAATTATTGCGGCTCTTCTTCCATACAAAAATGTGCTCAGTTCGCATGCGCCGAGCATAAAGCGCATAATAATGAGGATCGCAGATCACTCCAGAACGGTGGGTGCTCAGCACTGACATTCCTTCACGTCACCCGTCTGACGCCTATAATCTAAACGTGGTCCCAGAATTTTTTTGTCATTTGTGGACCCTTGCCCTGCGCTAGGTTTCTCCGAAGATCACAAAAAGAATGTACTTCCAATTTTAACTTCTACAAATACACTACATTCATTTTGACATAACAGTAATTTGAATACCATTCTTTTCTTTGACACAAATGTACCTACAGTATTTATTATGCACTCAATGGATTTCCTTTTACCAATATGAATCATAAATATCCTACAGGACGTTCCTGCACACACACAACACAACGCAACCACGAACCGTCACAGATGTTTCGCACCCATACCCGATCAAATGTTACAACTCTGTGCTTCATACCTCCCTGCACCACGGATTATCACAGCCCTCACTGCCATTGAATCACAGACCATATATTGTCTTGAACAAGGACAGCCAACATCACGAACGTAAACATCACGGACCTACGCCGTTATGATACAGTCAGTTCGAGTTGAATATGTTCATTAGAAACGCATTACACGATACTGACATGCCTGTCACACACAACCATTTCCTTACTATAGGGTTATATTTAATTTTAATGTCAAGAATGATGGACGCAATTACGTGATTTTAGACACAAATACGTGTCATCCGTGACACGGGCACATAGTTGGATAGCTTATATTGTCAGCA
Source organism: Coptotermes formosanus (assembly GCA_013340265.1). Classification (NCBI taxonomy): domain Eukaryota; kingdom Metazoa; phylum Arthropoda; class Insecta; order Blattodea; family Rhinotermitidae; genus Coptotermes; species Coptotermes formosanus. The sequence goes on along the minus strand of BLKM01006251.1, from coordinate 326,351 downwards.
GTGATGCACGTTCGAGTACATTCTCAAATCAGAAATTATTGACGTGTGGTCTGATTGATTGTCCGTCTTGTGTAGTGTTCAGATGTTGAGTATTAAATTGGTATGATGATAATACTTTCTCCAAAAGAGAGATAAGTTGGGCCCAGGTACAGTGTTTGGGCTTAATAGTGACACTTGTTAGACGTTATGGTCATTGAAACGGAGCGTGCTTCAGAGTACGATTTTCTGAATTTTCCTGAAACAGTTGAACGATGGTGTTGTTACTGTGAAATCATTATCTTTACATCAAATAATAGTTAATAGTGATGAATTGGTGTTTGTATGTATGTTGTTGGAAGTAATTAAATATGTCGGAAAATAGGGAAGAAATATTGGCTGACTTTCAGGTAAGCGTGAAGTCATCACAGTACATAGCATTAATAGTTAAAATTCAGGTGTGTGATAAAGTCAGTTACAGAAAAGTGTTATAGAGGTGAAGAATTATCGATCAATTTTAGGTTAACCCATGATATTAATTTTCGACTCCTGAATAAAAGTCTTATATATGACCTGAGTATTTTTCTTTTGATGTATTAATTGGTTTCCCCCAACAGGCCTGCACAGGTATTGAGGATGTTGGAGAAGCAATTTTTCACTTGGAAGAATCAAATTGGGATCTTCTGGTAAGAGAGTTGGAGAAATTGAAGTGAGTGTAGCTTTTCCCGTTTTCATTCCCTTTCTTCCTCCACAAGCAGTCCACAAACCCTCTTGGCTGTAGTAATACCAACAATTGCATTGTAAATAGTTTTACATTAACTACAGTAACAACATAACCCATCTTAACCATGGCTGTGGAGTCTGAGTCGGTAAAAATGTACCCATTCCGACCTCAATATAAAACCTTAAATAGATACTAACTACAATAACCATTACACTTATACTTAAATGTAGGCTATAAGTCTAAAAAGTACCCTGATGACTCCTGTGGTGGTGATGAAATATCTTATGATACCATTTATCAGTTTAGTAGGTTTACCATCATTATATAATACATATTGAGCTTTTATGAAGGAGTAGGAGTCGGGGTCAGAGTTGGAGATTTAGAAATTGAGGAGTCGCAGTCAGAGGTTTTATGTACCAAGTCCACAGCCCTGGTCATAACAAAGTTTGTACCTAAAGTGTTTTTACCATTATGCCCCTCTGACACATTTGATGCAAAGGAACTGGGAACTGTGTTCAGCTCTTTCAGTGATGTTTGTGAATTGACTAATAGTCGTTGGAATTGGAAGTTACAGTATCATAGTAGAATGGATCAAAGAACATCAAAGAGTACATAGTGGGGATGTGCTGAATGGTACTTGAGAAGTTTCATGTGTTTCTTCACTGTAGGAAAACTAGTCAACACAGTGTTTAGATCTCTTTTAAAGATACTAACACATTCCTTTCTCTTCAGGCTGCCATTAACTGTGTAATGCCACAGGAGACCCAAACGTTGCCTTCTGAGATGGATGTGGATGTTGAAATGATAGAAGAGACAAAGCAGGATCCATCTAGTCCTGTAAAATCAAGCCCAGATGTAACTGTTGTTTCATGTGTTGGTTCAGATTGCCCGTTGTCTTTCCAATTACCTGTAAGTGTTAGTACTGATGTAATTCCTCTCCCATCCACTTCACAATCTGAGAGCAGTACAAGACTTCTACAGTTTCACATCCACTTCAGAGAAAAGGTGATACAGCTGCAGTTGCCTGATACTGGAACAGTAGGTTAGTATGAACTTATTAATGTCATGTGTGAATGATGTGTTAACTGTTTCTTTATAAGCTGCTTTTTCTTTCTATTTTAGGTGATTTGAAAACCTTATTGACAGCTCAGTTGGGAATTCCTACATGTCAGCAAGGTCTTGAAGGCTGGAAACAATATCCAAATTCGGACTTTACAACATTAGCAAATCTTGACTTACCTCGAGAGAACATACTTTTCCTTACAATACCAAACATGGAGGATGGTGAACTGTCTACAGAAGAGTAAGTGTAGAATATTAGTACAAATACAGAGTGTTGCTATTTTGGACAGCAATATTCCAAGTGAGTAAAGGCTATAATTTTTAAATCTGCATAACATTTCGTAATGCCGCTGTAGTATATGAACTGTTATTACATTAAGATGTTAATCTCCATATAAGAATTTGTATTATGTTAGTTAGCTTCACCGGAATGTTAATACCAAATTGCCACCTAGCTGAAGGTAACTATTTCCTGGGAGTCTACACAGCATTATGGGCAGGTACTTACAAAGTTACATGGTATCACATCCTAGAAGAAAGCAGTCTTCTTAGTTGCTACTACGAGAACCCCAAATTTCATTGATCATGTACTATTCCTTGTTTTCTATCTTAATATAATTTCAAGCTTTGTGAGAAGATCTTTGTGCTATGGATAATAGTGTGCATCTACTGTATAATGACACTTCTCCTTCCTCTTGTGTAATCCTGACAAATTTGTATTCTTTAGTGGTCTAAAGGTATTATTCAGTACATTGTTGTGCTGGATGTTTTCATCATTCTGAAGGTTGGGATTAGTGAAACTTAATGTCAGCTTGAAATAAAATAATTGCTTCCCTGTCAGGCACTGTACATAGATCAGAAAGAATTTTTTGCATTGCATGACATTAAACTAATCCTGTTTGGGTCATATGCCAGGTGGCAGTGGAAGCAGGTAGTATCACTGATATGTTACAACAACTCATGCAGTCCACACCATGAGCTTATTCTGTGTCAGAAGCCATGGGAAGTAAATCTTGTGTGTGTTTGTGCATGTGTGTGCACATATGCACATACTAACCCATTTATTCAACAGGGGTTTGATGGTTTAGATTAATAAGCTGTAGATAGATTATGGAGAAAGAGTAAGAAGATACACAAATTTTAAAAGATATATCATGAACAGTTTAGAGAAATCAAAATTATTCCTGCTGCAAGCAGGTGTAGAAAAGATTTTTGTGAGTTAATGACATACATGCAAGAGTTTAAAGCTAGTACAGAAATGTGAAGAAATGCAGATGGGAATTAGTGATAAGAGTTATTATGTAGATGGAATTAACATTGTAGAGACATGCATAGTAGAACAGAGGAAGGAACAGAGAATAGAATACAGAAGGGTGGGCACCACAGTGACCTCAGCATGTCATTATCAATATTTGGTGTGACCCTTTAGCTCATTCATTCGGCAGTCCCATACCTTGAACAAAGTGCTGTATCATATTGACAGAGGTGTGTTCAAATTCATGTGGTTTCATAAAATGATGACCCAGGTGCCTGAATCTTAGTGTGTCCAAAGCCTCACGGTCACAAAGAATGTGTGAGGCCCTTTCAGATTCCTGCTTGCATCTACAGCAGATTCCTGCTTGCATCTACAACACTTGGGACTGTTTACCAGTAGTTGTCCTTTTAAAAGACAGTGTCCTGTTAGCAACCCTGTTATTATTCTTAGCTGGTTTCTGGTCAAATTGAGTAATTCCCCAGCTTTTTTGCAGAGGGTTTTGTAAAAAGCCCTTAGCCTGCCTTTGTCTGCATATAGACTGCCACTGCACGTCGTGTTTCTTACTCATCCAGTCCCTGATCACACCCCTGGCAACCTTTGCAGATATACCAAGTACGTGCTCAGGCCCTGTGAGTGGATGTGAGGATGCTCGTCTGGCTAACTGGTCAGCTGTTTCATTTCCATCAATTCCCATGTGTCCCAGCACCCATGCCAGTTGGGGTCCTGTCATGTTCTGCCAGTTCCACCTGGGATTGATGGCAATCCCAGACTAATTTGGAATTTATTTGGAAGCTGTCAAAGACCTTGATGGCTGCCTGACTAGTGGAAAGAATATAGATGTTGCTACCTGTGTAGCCCTTTTCTATATTCTCCATTATACAAGCCTTGATGCCATATATATCAGCCTGGAATAATGTGTGGAGCCCAAAGCTGATCCTGTGCCTGCTTCTGGAGTACCATTTATACATACAAGCACCAGCACCTGTATTGGTCTTGTACCAGTCTTTTTACCATACCAGGCCCCCATTGTTTTCTGGGTTGAACCCATTCCTTCATTCACACTTGTCAGGGAACTTGACTGGGAATGGCTTGTGGTATTCATATCTTGGAAGCATCTGTCAGACCCCATCTGTAGGATGGGTTCATGCTCCATCCCAAGGTTTTTTGGTGTGACCAAAGTTAGTGGATTTAGGTTTCCACTGCTGGTTACACATTAGCCTGTAGTTCCCTGCCTGGGCCTCCGCCTCAATTGTCACATGAAGAGGAGGAAGTCCCAGGAGGACCTCCATTGCAGCTGTTGGGGTTGTCTTCATCACCCCTGTAATAGCCAGACAGGCTGGAGTGTGTAGCTTACTGAGCTCTGTCCTGCTGACATTCTATCTGACCCACGGCCACCAAACTACAGAGCGGTAGGTCAAGATGTTTCTGATCACCATGGTGTAGATCCAGTGCAGCACCTGGGGTTTCAGACCCCAGGTTTTACCAAATGTGCCCTTCCAGGTCAATCCCTTGTCCAGAATAAGTCCAAGGTATTTGACCATGGTTGGCAGCTGCAGAGTGTGTCCAGAGAGGGTTGGTTCCTTTAGGCCCCTTAAATGTCTCTTCAGGGTAAATAGTACTATCACCATCTTTTGTGGATTGTTAGACAGCTGTATCCTATCATACCACTGTTAGTACAATACTCAAAGCCTCCTGTAGAAGCTCTGAGACAATATGTGGGAATTTTCTGTGGATAAGGACAGCAATGTCATCTGCTTATTCCAGTCTATAGTAGCCATTCCCATCCTCCTATGAGTTTGTCCACAACCAGGCTGCACAAGAGAGGCAATAAAACACCCTGCTTCAGGCAACCCATGGCCACAGACCTCTCCAGACTTTAACCTGCAAGCCCGCCTGTGCTTTTGCTGCTACTCAGCATGGAGCTGATCCAACGACAGCTCATCTCTCCAAGCCCATGCCGTTTGGCAGCCTTTGTTGTCGTGTCAAATGAGGTGCTATCAAAAGCTCCCTCAATATCTGGGAAAGATCCAAGTGTAACTTCCCTGTTTTCCACTGCTTCCCCTATATGTGTGATCACAAGATGCAGTGCAGTTTCAGTGGACTTCCCTGGGTATTAGGCAAACTGGTATCACTGTAGGAGATGTAGCTCCAAAATCTCATCTCTTATATGGCTGTCCACCAATTTTTCCATCGTTTTCAGCATGAAGGACTACAGAAGTTAGCCTTCCTGGGTTTAGGGGTAAACGTCATCTTGACCTGCCTCCAATTTTTTGGTATGTACCCTGTTGCTAGGCAGGCTGTAAAGATACAGCATGGATGAGTTGTTAAGTGTTTGACTCTTAATTGCAACAGAGCAGGTACAATTCCATCAGTCCCTGCCAATTTAAGTCGTTTGAACGTGCTAATCACCCATCTTATTTTAGACTGATCAGTGATCTTTGTAGACAGTTCCCAGTCCTCCCTGTGAGCAGCATATGCCCTCAGGTTTGGCTGTCCCTGTCCTTGCAAGGTTACTTCTTCTCCAACAGACCCTAGAGAATGAACTCTGTATAGTTCCCTCGGGGTCTCTTTTCCAGATTGTATCGGCCATCAGGTAGTTGAATAGATTCCAAGCTGTTGGCCGACTGACTGGCCATGATTCTCGCGAGCCTGTACCTGTCAGGTACATCCTTGATCCCCAGACAGTAGTCCTTCCAAGTGGATGGTTTGGCTTTTCTGATCTCTTTGTTGTAACACATGATGACCATCTTGTATGTTTCCCAGTGTCCTGTCCTGTTAGCTTGATTAAGAAGCCATCTTGCCGAAGTTTGAAAGTGGCTGAACTCTTTGTTCCACCAAGGAACCGTCCTTGGTGAGAGAGCCACTCTGGCTGGACAGTTTTGGTGATAGGACAAGAGGATGACATGTTGCAACATGTCAACAGCCAGCTCTGCATCCCACATTGAGTGTATAACTCTTGATACAACGTCTAGATTTACCTTTAGGTCTTCCTGATAGGATTCCCAGTTGGTTCTCTTGGGGTTGCAGTATCTGAGCCTGGTAACTTCTAGGTCACCCACTTGAAATACTATGTATCTGTGATCTGACAAAGAGATTTCATCAGCTACATTAAGATTTGTGCTTACCAAATATTCCACTAAGCATTTTCCTTGTGGATTGATGTCTGTGCTGCTCCATATAATGTGATGTGCATCAGCATCACACCCGTGATGAGCTGCAGTTTATTTCTACTGCAGTAGTCAGTGACTTCCCTTAACCTTTTTGACGGGATGATTAGTCTGAATCATAGGGGAGGTATGCCGAGTTTAAAATAAGTTCCTTCTTGCTCCCTCCTGTAATGTAAGTCATCCTCACCTCCATCACATCCGTAGAACAGACCTCTGCCAGTGGATAGGCATGAACTGTTCCTGATACAAATGCAGGATCTAGGAGCATTACAGGGTCCAGCAGAAAACATTGTCCCCCTTATGTTGCATTACTCCCTTATTCAGTCCCCATAAACCCAGGGTTACTGAATAAATGCTATATCTGTCTCCCCTGTAGCATGTTTCTAGCAAAGGAGTCCATCACTGTCTTGCTATGGTACAGATTAATTTGAATAAGTGTACATTTTTGGGCCATCATGTACCCATTTGCCTTGGACTTTTGTCAGATGCTCGGTGTCCCGAGGTTTTCTGGAAATACCAGCTCCCTGGCACTGTTGGCCATGCTGACTGGCCGCCTGTTGAGCACAACTAGGCAGGTACTTCTGTACCACAGTGTCCCCACTTTTGATAGATTTTTTATGTCATGTTTTCTGCATAAGAGTCCCACGAGTAATCGGAAATAATAGTGACCACCTTCAGAGCCCCTTACGAGTGGAAGGCATAAATACAACGGGGTGCTGTCTGGTGCCCAGAGGGGATCGTTAATGGCATTGCAATCACCACCCCAGTGCCATGCAGCTCTTGGCATTATGCCGCACACCTTGGCTTGGATGAACTGTTGCCCCTGTTAGCCACCTATAGACGTTACCCCCTTTTGCAACTGGAACACCAGAAACTGGATTTTGGAGGGGACAGAGGAAGGAGATCATGGTGTGCAGCAGGATATTACCCTAGACATCTGGAAGGTCTGTCTGTTCGTGAAGATCGGTACTGAATTCCTACATTATAAGAGATAAAAGCTACTGTAAGAAATCCAAGGATTAATAGAGTAACTGAATTAAAGGTGTGAAGGATGTTAAATAAGTAAGGTTCCCTAGGTAATAAAACTTAATGTGAAACCATTGCGACCTTCAGTGTAGCTCATTTTGTCAAGTATCATTGTTTTTAAACATAATCTGTGAGCACACTGATGCATTTTTCCCATCATGGCATGAGTTGAAAAATACTGCTGTGGTTAAAATCAGGCTGTTACATGCACAGTTGGTCACAAACAGCCAACTTCAGTGCAGTAGATATGCGACTTAGCAGTTCCTCCACTTATGCTGCATTCACTTCCGTCCCTGATGTTTAGGGTCAACGAGTTTGCTTTCATGATGGATGTTTGTTTTGAATCTGTCTTCACCATCATCTGCCAGGCTGCACCCTCATTATTAATTGGCAGTTAATTTTGTTTGCTTCCAATGTCATTGCCATTGCACATCAGGTTTTTTGAGTTATCCCATGAATGGCATCTGAGTGATTCCCGCACCATCGGTTGCTTGTTACCCCTACTGCACATGATATCTCTGAAGAACAAAATGTTTGATAAACACAAAGGTTACAGTTCAGGGAACTGTACTTACTACATGTTTTGTAAAGTACATAAAATAATGAATAGCATGTATGACAGAAAAATTGTTTATGCCTAATAGCGCAGGAGTCAGAATGCAAAAGAAGTCAAAGCATTACATTGCTAACTTGGCCAACATAACTGTTTCAACTATTTTATTTGTGTGGTTATGACTATATGTGAAAAACAACTGAGACAAGCCAGTGTGGATTTCTGGAGAGTCTGTTACATATCAAATACAGGGTGTAGCACAAGTAATAGGAAAGACATGGGAATACAGTGTCAGCATATTTCATCTCTTGTTTACTATGAAGTTGTCTGTGATACTATAAAGAGAAAGAAAAATGATACATGACAGTGGAAATCTGAAATATTGGAATTAGTTAACCTACAAAGGCTGCAACATTAATGTGTGTGAAATGTAGAAAGAAACTGTAAAGTAACACATCCAAACTGTTCTTTGAGGAAATGACAGATGTTGATACTGTAGCATGTATGCACTTTAAAAATCCATTCAGGATTCAGAACTTTAAAGAAACTGTGCTTAATATTTAACTTAAATTGTAGCCTATGCAAATGACAGTGACATTATAGGGAGATTAGGCACTGCAGGGAATGAAGCATTTTGATAACTGGAAATCAAGCACATGGAATGGGCCATATAATTATGGAAGTAAAATACATGGAAATAGCAACTAAACCTACAAATAATCTCTGAGTGTCCTAACTATAATTTTAAGAAAGTTACAGAATTCAAATACCTGGGAACATTAGTACCAGCAGCAGTATAAACACATCTGTTAATCATTGGGTGTGCTAATTATCAGTGCTGTTATGAGGTTACATTTTTGAGCATTAACACCAAAAGCAGACTGTATGAAGCACTTCTGCAGTTATATAATAATAATAGAAACACAGTCTGACACACCACTGTATATATTTGTATTGGCACACTATACCGTTTATTCTAATATGCGTGATAAGTTACTACATGTTTCGGCTCAGCCAAGCCATCATCTGCAGTGTATGGTCATATATGGCAGGGAATGTTGGGAATTAATCAAAGGTGATGAAAATACATTTAACATAAAAGCTGCTGGCAGTTTATGGTTCCACCAGTGAAAATTGTGTTTGGGAAATCAGAAATAGTTCTGCATTATATCAGCTGTATGATGAGCAACGTAATTCAAATACTAGAAGCTGGAAGAGTGAGGTGATTCAGATGCCTCTTCAGGACTGCTGATATATACTGAGCAGAAAATTAACTTTTTCTATCTTAGAAATTATCAGAGGAACAAGGATGCCAAGTACATGGGGTGGTGGGACAGCGCTGAATGACATGTGCAAGTTCTTGGAAGTGGTGGATGAGAGGAAACTACACTGAATAGGAACCTGTGGATGAGTGTCATTGAGGAGGTCAATGCTTGCCCTGGACTGTAGTATCAGAGAAGAATTATCATAGGAGCAGATGACATTGCCAATGAAGTTGCAGAATGCAGATGTTGTGTATATACTGCAAATATCAATGAATCGTATGAATAAGTTATAGGTTGATAATGGTGATAGAGGAAGGTAGTTTCAGTTGCAGGTTTCTGTTACAATTATAGTGTCACACATCAGCAGCAGAGAAGATATTATGAATGGAAGTTGTTGAATGACCGTGAGTAGTGATTCTACAGTAATGTGTAGGAGATGGTGAGTTTCAGTCATGGCCTCTTTACTACAGATGCTTCGTGAATTACACAATTTCAGGTTATCGAATTTCAGTCTTATGCAATTTTAAAGAGGTGAGAAGTTAAAATGGTAATGTTTTTGAAATGTAAGCAGAATTTTTCCTTGTGTGAATGAAAATGCAATGAGAAGAAGGTAGCAGAAGACTACGGTTGGGTGATAACACATGTGGTAGGGTGGTCATGCTGTGGCCAGTCATGTTCCAGTGTGTTGGAGGTTGGATTTCTGCTGAACTCCCTTGTATACATGTACGTTTTTGATCATATGTGAACTCAATTCCTACTTGCACTGGATCTTCTGGAATGCTGCTGTTGTGTAAGTTGGGGAGAATTGGTATTCTGGAAATTTCCTGCAAGAAAGAGTAAAATCATGACTAGCTCAATCAGAATTGTGTGTTCTTGCCTATGAATCTAAACTGCTTTCTCCTAAATGTGGGCATAGTTTCCACTGTACTATATAAGTAAACTGTTACTGTTGTCAGGTTTTATGGTACTGTACATTTTAAGTAAAGTATGATGGCATTTTTTTCACTTTGATTGAAGTTGTCACCAACATGTAATATGACAGACTAACAGTGATCTCTGCCATTTAGAATAGAATGGAGGTTAGGCAGTATCAAATGAGACTGACAGATTATTGTAATTGGTAAATGAAAGGAAAAAGCGCTAGATACAAACCAGTGGATGAGTATCATTGAGGAGGTTGAGGCTTGTGTTGGGTTCTATTACCACAGAAGAAGGATTTTGGTCAACAGATAACTTCATTGACTTGTTTCATGCCTCATGCAATCCACACCAGGAGCTTAGTCTATGTCTTAGTGGTCATTTGCGATTATTAACATTTTAGCCCTCACACTCTGTGGCCATATTGTAGTAATTCAAAGAACATTTCTGAAAGCATGTGTTAGTTGTTTGTGTATCCAGCTATTCACAAGTAATGGGATAAATTTGGTATGCCACCACTAAATTGTCTAAGGCACCCTCATTTTTTATTTATGTGGCTCATTGTAAGGGCTTCTTAAGGACCGTAGTAGGCTTTGACTTTATTAGCCCCTTGTCAGATTTTGATGCACCTTACATACAGCAACACTTTTATGTGAATACTAGTATAAAGCTCTTTGAGTTTTGGTGGGTAATAGGGGAACTTAATAAGCCCTTTACACCTCTTTTATTTGTACAATTATTTCTTTCATGCAGAAATTTTTAGAACATTTTGAGGAATTTTTAGAAGTTTCAAGTCACCTCAAGCAGCAAATAGTTCCTGTAAGTTCATGTTTGTTTCAAAAGTAAGTGTGTTTATTATTAAATCCTCAGTTTCTTTCCTTTAATTAGTCAACACCTAGTATTTCCTCAGCTAAGTAACTCTTCATTTCTTTTATTAATTGTGTTAATTATTATGAAATATATTACATTTATTTAAATTTTGCATCAGGAAGTGGATAAATATCCTCTTCTAGTCTACTGGCACCAGTTCTCTGAGCACGTTTTCAGGGTACCAAAATGATCCATATTTTTCAATTATTGTGGCTAAACTATTCAATGTATTGAAGTAAGAGTTAGGCTGAAATAAACCCTGATATTTTTCCTAAAAATGATACACAGATACTAGAGTGTGTTCCTTTTATTCCTGTTCTGAGCCCTGCAGTTGCCATTGGGCATCCCAGCAGACGCCGGCTTTCTGTGCAATAAAGCTGACGTGCTTGGTGAGGCAATAAAGAAGGCCCTGTGTATGTCCACTGTACACATGTTTATTAAATTGAAATAAAAGTTACACCAGCGTAAGGGTCAGGTGTGCCAATCATTTGTATCATCACAGGGGTTGAAACAGGTGTGAAGAAATGGTTTAGCTTTTGGTGCAATTAATAGATCATTGTAACATACATTTTGTTCTTATATTGCGCTTTCAGTGGGCTATAAAATAATGAAAGTGGATTTTGTGGTTGTATTTAATAAGCTTCACCTTTTCCACCTTTGCTGAAAGTACTTTATGATATATATGAAATGAAAAGAATGTTTCAGAACATATAACTCAGTTACTTGAGTACTGAATATTATTACACAATGTTCTTAGAAAATGGGACTGAACAGGGTTCAACTGGCATAGAATTATGCCCAATGACAGGCTGGTATGTGTAGCATACCTTTACTTCCTGTTACCAGGGAGTTACAAACTTGTTTTACAATGAGGTGATTACATAATTCTGAATTGTACCTGCCGATGGAGTTCCCCAGTTGTTTAGCATGATTTATGTGTTGAGTGCAGTGACTTACCTTGTCTTTTTTTTTTCATCTAGTCAAATTGCATACAAATATCTGTAGTTTTATATTTGATTTTGATGTCACTTTTCAATGCATTTCAGCTCAAACATAGCAGATAGATTAACACAGTCATATACTTTAAATGTTCATGATGAATCACACCAAAAGAAGTACAGTTTGAAGTTTCTTGGTTCTAAAACTGTGCTGGAGGTTAAAACAGATGTTTATACACTCACTGACATCCCTGTGCGACATCAAGTGTGGACTGGCTGGCCATCACAGCTGAAGAGTGATAGAACGACCTTAGCATGTTCAGGAATTAAATACCCTGCTCATGAGTTTACTGTTAAGAGAGCACCCTTCACTGCAAATTCTTCCAAGGATAACAGGAAGGTTGGTACATGTTGGTTTTTACTGCAGCTGAATAACATGTTGCTGCAATCTAAGCGACTTAGCCCATTGATAGCCATTCCCCTCCACCCTAGAAAAATATACTGTCTCTTTAATTATGCAGGTCATATATCTATTGTAGATGTATATTCAGTGTATGTTATGTACTGAGAATAGAATGCACCAGTTTATGGAGTAAATTGTCAATAATAATGGCATCTTTCAAAGTGCATATTTCTGTCAACTATCCTTATTAATTAAATTAAATAACTTTATTTGGATTGGTGTTCATTATGTTTGCTGTTGCTCTGAAGATCTGAACATTTTGTATATCCAAACATTTTTTGCCCTGTTGTACATACATTTAATTTATATCATAATTGGATACATTGTTCTTTGTTACCAATATGCTGTTCTTACCACCTGCTCTTACTACAAGGGGTGTAGCTAGGGTGGGGCAAGTGATGTGGCCATCCTGGGCAGCAGAGTCCAAGGTGCATCAGAATGACTTAGATCTTTCCTGCCTGTTCCCTAAATTAACTGTACATGTAATTTTAATTTCAGTTTATAGTGGATTTGGCAGATAGTGACAATAGTTCTGTAGAAGAATTTGAAGATGCTTCAGAGACATTCACAGAGGACGACATATTTGTAGATGTTGAAACAAAGAGGATGCAACCACTAAGTATGTTGTTATAGTTAAATGAAGGTGAAAATTAATTATTACAGTGCAAAGATAAGTTCCCATCAGATGCAGCATATTCAAAATTGTGAAACAGTACTAAGTTAAAAACATACACTTAAATGTTTCTTAGTTTTTTTTTAAGTTAGGCAAATTATGGCATATGGTTCTATGGGAATATTGTAGCTGTTTGTCTTTTTGTCAGTTTGTAATTACTTTGGCACTGGAGGCATTAAATATGAATGTGCATTCCATGTAGTTGAAGCCTTGTCATTGTTGGGAGACACTTCGAAATTGTAGTTAATTAAATGCTGTTATTGTCACACTGGAATGTGGTAGGCTTCACTCCAATAACCACCGAATGATCTGTAGCAAGAAGTGTATTCTGAAATTAATCTTATCAGCTTCAGTATGTCTGTTTGTTGCTTTAGATCTAGCTCAAGACCATGACAGATTGAAAGCTTCTTGTAAACCAGTTTTTACTTGGGTCATTCTGGTGTGTTACTTCAATTACAATAATAATAAACATAGTCTGACATACCACTGTATGATTAGAGATCTGTGTTTTTAACATTTATACATGTACCTGATGATGGCTTGGCCAAGCCAAAACATGTAATAAATTGGCACAACTTAGAAGAAAATGGTATAGTGTGCAAACAAATACATGCAGTGGTGTGTCAGACTGTGTTTATTACTGTTCTTGTAAACCGTTTACACCTACTGATAGAAAAGGTCAACTCACTGAGGTGAAGTGAATATGTCACTTCTGACATAACTAGATGTAGCTCCTTTGTATGTATAGAGTCAATAGCAGCTAAATAACTACCCCGCTGAGACATGTGTGCTTTCTGTGCAAATTTATATCACATATGACTGACTGAGCTGGCTGAAGCAATAGTAGTACTGGCCCTTTTTTTTTTTTAGGATATGAGGTCTTCTGTGGTTTCCAAACAAATGTCAAGGTGGTACCTCAGATTTGGCCAGTACCATCTGCTTTCACTTCATTCACATTCATTATTTACTAATTGTCCTACAACAGTATTGAAGTACTCTTTAGAGGTGCAACTTACACTTGAATGTGTCCTAATTCAAAGATATTTTTCCTTTATGCAGTCCCAAATAATGTGGAAGATGAAACAGCTGGCTGTATTCACTTTGCGGATCAGTTTACGAACCGTTATGGAGAATGTCATCCAGAGTTTTTCCCTGGGTCTTTGGATGAAGCTGTTAAAGAAGCATGTTTGAAACCAGCGAAGGATGTGAGTAAAACATTGTTTTTGTATTACTGTTACATTTTAGGGACCCTGTTAATTAATGTTTATGTTTTGTGGCGTATTGAATTTATATGTATGTTCGTCATGTATTTTATTGCTGATGTTTAAAAAGTAATATGAGTCTGCATTGTGATGGCAGTTTGTCTCATAGTTTGCCTCCAAATGCTGGTGAGACACCTTGTGCACTTAAGTTAACTTTCAGACTCACGTTTGCCTGTTATAATATCGTTCTCTAAGCATTCTTTGGGATAGGTCAGTGAAAACATTTGGATGAATTTCTCAAAAATAAAATTAATAAATGTACAGGAAGAATTGTTGGTGATTGTAAGTGATTTGCTGTCACTAGTTAATGTGACATTCATTTTTTCTTTGTGTCAGTGGTCCTGTGTCTGCTTATTCATTCATGATAACAGATTTAAGTATATCCTCCAAATCCTGGTTTCTGGCTTGTTGCAGAGACGGCTCCTTGCAGTGTACCTGCACCATGATGGCAGTGTCCTCACAAATGTGTTTTGCACTCATTTGTTAGGCTTTGAATCTGTTCTTCAATGCCTTAACAATCATTTTGTTGTTTGGGGATGGGATCTCACTCATGAATCAAACAAGTTAAAGTGAGTATTGTACTTGTTAATTTGTGTTCATGTGAAGTTCTCCATTCTTCTGGGATGTGAGACTGTGCCACTGGGTTATTAGTTGCCAAAATTTTGAGGTGACATTGTGGTCTCATCTTCATTGATATTTTGACGTTTGAAGCTGAGACCATTACATCATCTCAAAATGTGAGGAACCAATTACCCAGTTACACAGTTCCACATCCAAGAAGAATGGTGACCTCAACTGTACTGCTGTGAAAGTATATAAGTACTTGCATGTGTTTATGTTACATAATTTTGAAGCAAGTACTAAGTATGGGTGATGGATACTACTGCTAACTACATGGATGTAGAAAGATGCAGTTGGAGGTGTAGTTATATGATTATCACTGAAAACAGGTACATCTCTACAGTTGCAGTGTTACTTCTTACAGCTTTGTAAATTAACTCCACATTTAAAGGTACCTGTGTTAACTTTGATCATGAACATGATTAATTAATGCTAGTTACCAACTCATCATGGTCTGGAGTCTGGCTGTTCTGACTGATGTTAGTGGGTATTGAAATAAATTACTATGTAATTTTTGTGTTTGTAAAGTGACAGAAAATTTAAATGTTGTGTGTACGAACTGTATTTATAATTTGTCATATTGGTTACCTTAAAATAACAGTATAAAGTGACTGGCTATTTATTGAACAGTTTGGTTTAGTTCTCAACAGGAACAGATATTTTTATCTTTATCAGTATGTGCAGACTAGCTCTGGAGGCCCTCTGACATATCTTTCCCTGTGGGTGAAGCATTGGGAGCATGAAGCTGGCCACTTACCTAGTGCCATGGTCTAGAATGAGTGAAGCTTTTACCTCTGTAATTTCTGCACCTCCTTGGCATGGTAACCAGGCACAACAGGATGGTTTAAATTACATAACAGTTTGCTATTCTGAAATACGCTCAGGAGACTGTGGTGTTCTCTGTACCTTCAGGATATCCCATTGCCCTAATTTATTGTGATCAAATGTGATGCCTTCAAGGCAAGCTGCAGGCTCTGTTGAACACTGCAGAATACTGCGACCTTGTGGCACTTCTCAAGTGTGTTCGCTTCCCACTGCAGCACCTTTTAAAAATGTTTTCTCTGTTTACATGTATAACAGTTTAGGAACCATTGATCAGATCTCCCTGGAATTTTATATTAGAGAATTTAATGATAAACTCTTAAGCCAGTCCAGATTTTTGTTTATATTGGACATTTCTGGTAAACAGGTTGTGTGGAGACCTGCCTGTGTTTATGCATGTATCAGTATTCACATACCCATTCTCTATGCGTATAGAGTGTTGACGTCCATACTCTGTGAATGCACAGTTCCAATCATGCTTTGACTGATATGTAAGTTAGGAATAGAAGGCTGGACCATATGTCATTTAAATTCATGTGCCAAAAGTGAAAATCTGGTGCTCTAGGTAGTTTGTGTTTTTTCTGTATCTTAGCAACAATACCACGGTCAATCATAGGTAGGAACTGTGCATCGACTGTGGTATTGTCACTGGGATATGAAGAGGAGTGAATGTACCAAAGTATTTACACTCTGTGTAAATGTGTTTGTTGTTTACTGTATGTGTGTGTTATGTGTATCGTTTGTTGCAGGTTCTTGGGGTCTGTGACTAGAACACTGGGAAGTGTGGCAGCAATGACAATTAGAAATATAGAAGTGGAAAGACTTCCAGCACTGCTGATTATTATGAGGATGCGGTCAGCTACTGAGATATTCACAGTTGTGTATGGTATGGTTAACTTCTATATTTTTTAGGTTTAATATAATTTTCATTTGGCTTGATTTCTTTAAAGCACAGCAGTACAGTGAAAGTCTGTATTAGTGAATTCATAATGGCATGAAAACTTGTTTCTTGTAGTAGGTACTTCTTGTAGCCAGATTTGTATTTGGCAGCATAAATATCTTATCCAGAAACAAACTAGATATTTTTATGAATATCTCATTATACATGGGGAAGTCAGAAAGTAATGTATCCTATTTTTTATTTTACACTTTTGACAAGTTGGACACGTGAAAATGTCACAGAACTTCACTACAACATTGCTGAAGGCACAGTTATTGTAAAATTCTGTCCTCATCTTTGTTGAGTCTTCTTTCACCTTTGAAAAAGAATGTGTATTCCTGCTTGGTAAAACTTACAGTCCCTCCTCTGCTGCCACTGGCATATGGCATTTTGCTGTGCCTTGTTAATGGCACTGTGATGTCTTCACATGCATTTTTAAAAGGACCAAACATGTGGTAACCTGATGGTGCTGGGTCAGGACTGTAGGGTGGCTGTGGCAACACTGTCCATCCAAAATTTGTGATGGCATCTGTTGTACACACACATGTGTATGGCCCGTTTTTGTCATGGAGGAGCAACACTTCAGATGGTTTACTTGTGGGACAAACTTCAAGGTGAGCTTTCAGGCCTCTTTGTGTTCCAACATAGTGGTTGGAGCTGACAGTTGTCTGACTAGGCAAGAAGTAAAGATTAAACACTTTCTTGTCCCAAATGACTAGCTATGATTTTTCCAGCTGACAGTGCACTCCTGGATTTTTTCTCCTTTGGATGTCATATGGCACCATTCTGTTTATTGCCACTCGGATTTAGGTTCAGAATGGTGGACTTGAAGTTTCATTCCCTGTGACAATCTGCAACAGGGAGCCATCACCCGAGTAACAGTCGCTCTTGTTGTCTCTTTGTGTGCATCTGTTAGCATTCTTGGCATCCAGGGATCACAGACCTTTTATTGGTTAAGCTGTTTAATAATTGCCACTTTCCTGCCTTTATCAAGCAATATGGTGGACCATAATTTGTCTGTTGTTATGTGATGGTCACTGCTTATCGGTTTGTCAACCTAGCAGACACGAGGCATCACTGCAGTGCATGTGCAACCATTCTGCAGTTTGTTATGAAGTTTTGCTTCTCCTGGTCGCGATTCTTCAATCTTATCTTACCCATTGTCAAATAATACTCACATCTGCAGTAGCTTTACGATATGCTTTGAGCAGATGCTTATGTATGCAAGTCACCTTCTCATCTTCAGCAACCAAAACCACTGTTGTTTGTTCTTTCAACTGCGTGTGAACCTCTGCTATGTGACAATCAACTGTAGTGTTGCCCTCTATCAAGCAGAGTTGTTACAACCAATAGAATATGATTGAGAATATTCAAGGATTTCACTGATGTAATGGTTATTCCCATAAAAAAAGAATGTAAGGGGACAAGAAGTAGGAGTCACTACTTTCTGACAGCCCTTTGTACCTACTGATAATGCATGATTCTGTAAAGGAATTATGAGCTCTTGTCCAAGACTGAAATTGCAAGTGAATGTTGTTGGTAAAGTGGAACTTAGTATAGTAATGAAAAACTGCCATATTGGTTTCATAACAAGGAGAAATTCTGTGTGGTATGTCACAAAGATGGTAAAAAATTCCACTTTACATTGCATCACATCTTTATACCACTTAAAGAGCATGGGGACTAAATGGATGTATTAATAGTAACTATTTATACAATTGTATTATTGGTGTTGATTGTTACATAATTTGCCAGTTTCAAAATCTTGAATTGAGACAGTGATCCTATGTAAGAGCTCACTATCACGCATGTCACTGCTGGAATAAGGTGTGCTTATTATTAATACCTACCCACTGACTATCATGTACAGCAATAGGGTGTATTCTCATGAAAAATGAGAGCTTTAAAAGTATGAGTGGGAAAGGAAGGGATAAAATATGTCTCTGCCTGCCTCCCATCCCATGAAATTCTGTGTTTGTGGTTGTTATACTTTGTAATTCTCTGTGTGTATTGCAGTGGTGATTTTTGTCCGTATGCTCCTCCCTTCCTCAGCAGCACCAGTTATGGGCAGAAGAGTAGGGTTTAAAACCCTCCCCATCCCAAAAGTTTGCAGCCTGGTGTATGTAATTGTGTCTTATCTACCAGCCTAAAAGTAGGTCAATTTCTTCCTCAGGGTGAAGAGAGCACATAAATCAGGTTCCTGTAACACCTGGGCAGTGTGCAGTCTGTGACCATAGTGAGTTGGCTGGCAGTGCTGTCCCAAAATATTTTGTAATGTGGGGCTAGACAAAATGTCACAAAGCTGTAGCAGCCAGCCTATTTATTTGTGAAAATTGTTTACCTTGCCTCTGAACTTCTCTTTCACAGGCCGTGCACACTTAATAGTACCATTACCCCTTCCTCTGTCATGGCATAACCTTAAGAGGTGGGAGAGGGAGAAGAATGAACTGTGGCTAGTGCATTGGTGTGAGACGTACTTCACTAAAGATAACTAAAAATTATACAAAATACTTTGGCACTGGGTGAGAGACAGTGTAACAGCAATTGCAGCAAGCACATTTGTAGAAATGGTTCAACTTCTCTTGTCAGCTTCTGTGGAATGAAGTGTAATGCCAATGGCGATGGCGAGCTGGATTACACAAAGTCCCACCATTAACCTCGCCTTCCACAACTTTCCTTCTTCCTATGTACCTGAGAGAAAGAAACTACTTCTAGCACAAGCATGCAAGGTTGTGGTAACAGCAGTTGAACTGAAACAGTGACTTTCAAAATGCTTGTAATAACAGAGGAGTTAACAGACACTCACTGTTACTGAGTAAATGTACTGTATATAATATGATTTGTTGGTAAACTGTTGCTGCAATTGACTTCTCATTATAAGCCATGCCCATAACAACAGTCTTTCACTGTATGTAACATAGTTCTTAAACATAAAATAATTGCTGTAATTTGTTGTAGGTAATGTGGGTGTTAGTGAATTGGTAACAAGTTTGATACAAGCTGTTGACGTATTTACGGAGCAGCAAAGGATGGAAATACGTGAAGAAGATGAACGAGCAGCCCGGGAACTTGTGAAAAGAGAACAAGATGCAGCTTATCAAGAATCACTAGAAGCAGATAGGTAGTACCATACTTTTCATTGGTAAATATACAGCTGTAATTGTAAATATTTTAAAGAATGTATTTTACCCTTTGGTGCTGTAATTAAGTGTTGAGCGCGATGTGAAGCAGACGAAAATTTAAATTGGGGCTGCATAATAAAGGCCATGATAAGCCACTGGCTGTGCCTTTCATTCAGCGTTCTGAGCATAACGCTGCGTGAAAGGCGTACTTCACATTAGGCACCAGGGGTAAATATAAAGCACAAGGTGTTTAAGCATTTTGGTATGAACTTGCAGAGCCAAAGAAGAGGCAAAGCGACATCAAGAATTGATGGAAAATAGAGAAAAAGAGCGGAAGGAAATCCAGCGTCAAAAAGTAGAATCGATAAAAGAGGTATATGTCAGTTCTGGCCTTTTTGCATACTCCAGTTTCAAAACACTTGCATGTGGAGTTCTTATGTAGGTTTCCACAGTTTCCACAGTATTTGATGTTCACAAACAACAACAGCAAAAGTAGTTTACATCACATTAACCTTTTAAAGCCTAGCTGTAACTTTACATACGACCAGGTTTAACATTAAGAAATTCTACGTGGTGCCCACATTGCATTTATGTGTTTTGTATGGATCTCAGAACAAACAGCAACTTTTGCCTTATAAAACATTAAGAGACTGGTTTTTATAACCGAAGTGGAGAGTGTTTACAGCATGGTACGCACTGAGTCCTTATATAAAAACAGATACGCTTCGTCTTTAAAGGGTTAAGTAATCTGTCTGTTACACAGTACTTCCTAAGCATGAACAAGAACAAAGATGTCTTATGTGCAGCTGCTGAACCTGGACTGTTCTTGAGGCTTGTTGATTTGTGTGACTAGGTGCATAGAACTGGTGTGTCAGCAAATGTGCAGTGATCAAGCTACAAAGGATGGCACACAGCCAGATAATGGAGCCTTTGGTGTGGTTTTGACTTTGAAATAAATGCTTCCTAATAATATGAAACTTGGATCTGTGGCATAATATGTCAATAAAAATGGCTGATCTCAAATTTAGAAAATACAGTAAAACCCTGTTAAGACGTTCGTGAAAGTTCCAAGAAAATCTGGCTTCTTAAGTGGGAAATTTCTTAAAACGGTAAGACTGAAAGGTTCAATTTTTAAAATTTTTTTTAACTTATTATATATGTATGCTGAATTTGTGCAATTTTCAGCTGTCTTAACACATTCTCATTCGTATCTGACCACTTAACCATTTTCTCTGTAACCTTTCATTCGCAGTTTTATTTATACCTTCACCTATACCGTCACTGACTTTTCATTCACAAGTTCACATTTTGTTCAGATGTTTACTTTTCCTTGAAATATTTTTCAGGCATGGGTTGTCTTGCTCGTTTTTCAAAAAAGTAGCAGTATACATCTTCAGATTCCATAGGTCTGCTGTTAGGTAGACCATAAGGGGTGGTCAGTAGTTCCCATTCACTGTCACTAACTCTACAATGTCTTGAATTTATTTTCTGGAACTGCTGATGTAACTTCTCTACATACAGTCACAACAAATATTTCACAGTCACACTACACCATGATGCATTTATATTACTGCCAATCAATTACATTTAAATAAGCTGTCACAATCGACCACCCACTTATCTCGTGTCAAACCACCTTCCCCCCAGCAACTGGGAGTGTCATGTCACTTAGACTAGCAAGCACCTGAACTTCTTCAAATGTTATTGGTTGCCTTCATTTCCTCCAAGTCCGGGGTAGCTGCAGCGGCAAGTTCAGGTGCCACATGCCAGCATTGCCAAACGCAGGCTTACGCAGGTCACGGAACAACTACGATCAGCTTCTGGCTGCCCTATACAGTTTTTTGGTTGTCGTGAGAGACTAAGTAGTTGAGACTGACTGGCTGCAGTCTCTATATCATGGAAGAAGTAGGGCACTACTGCATCGGCCGTGAGGTTGCATCATTCTGCTGTGTGAAACATGGCCGAAATGACCTTGGAAATTAACCTATATGAACTGACCGCGCCATTTGAACACTGCGTTTTGGAAACAGTACAAATGGAAACTCAGGGAAATTCTTCAAGATTTTGACACAGAAAATGTATTAAATGGGTAAAAAAATTGTTCTCCCATCAGATTTGTTACTTCTTAGGTGGGAAATTTTTTTATGCGGGGATGTATTAAAAGGGCAACGTGTAATGTTAATCAAATGGAAGAATTTGGTGCTTTTTCTATCCCGACTTCTTAGGCGGGAAATTTTCTTAACCAGGGATGTCTTAAATGAGTTTCACTGTAAGTTTCTCTTCAGGTGCATATACTAATTTCTTTACTGTAGAATTTAGCTACTCATTACACACAGCTGTAACACTGTTCATCATTTTCCTTACTGCTTACTGGAACAGGGAAGTTAGTGTCCACATCATGGAGAAAGGAGGGAAAAAGCAGAAGAGTAAATACAATGTTAAATTTAAATACCAACTCACCTAGTAGAAGGAGTGAAAAACTACCAGGTTTTACGGTTGAACGGCTGGTTTCCTGCTTCATATTTTGGGGAGTTCTGAGTTGAAATCTCGGCCCACTGACTGACTTTCCTGACCAACCTTTTTCATGATTTTCCTAAGATCCTCCAGGTAATGATTTGGATGAGATCTTCATATAAGCCATGACTGCTTTTTTTCACATTTCCCCAAATTCATCATTCATAATTGTGCTATCTTTCAAAGCTGTACAGAGTGATTTATGACTTAATGCCTTAACTTCAGGATTGTATTCCTGAGGTCATAACTAACTAACTAACTAACTCCATGGAGCAGAGGCCTTCTTGAGAAGCTAACAGTTTCTCAGCTAGTCAAGAAATTCCCCGCATTTTATGGAACCCGAAGGTTCATTACCGCATTCACAAGAGCCCGCCACCTGTCCCTATCCTGAGCCAGATCAATCCAGTTCATGTCCTTCCATCCCACTTCCCGAATATCCATCTTAATATTATCCTCCCATCTACGCCTGGGTCTCCCAAGTGGTCGCCTTCCCTCGGATCTCCCCACCAAAATCCGGTATGCACCTCTCTCCTCCCCCATACGTGCCACATGCCCCGCCCATCTCAGTCTTCTCGATTTGATTACCCGAATAATATTTGGTGATGAGTACAGGTCATTAAGTTCCTCGTTATGTAGTCTTCTCCACTCCCCTGTCGCCTCGTCCCTCTTAGGCCCAAATATCCTCCTCAGCACCCTATTCTCGAACACCCTCAGTCTTTGTTCCTCCCTCAGTGTGAGAGACCAAGTTTCGCATCCATACAGAACAACAGGTAAAATTATAGTTCTGTACACCCTAATCTTTGTGTTTTTGGATAGCAACCTCGAAGACAAAAGATTCTGCACCGAATGATAGCAAGCATTCCCCGACTTCAATCTGCTCTTAATTTCTTCATGAATGGAGTTTCGATTCGTTAGGGTTGCTCCCAAATATTTGAATTCTTCCACCCTTTCAAAGGATTTATTATCTATATTTATGTTGTGATTGTGTCGTGCATTCTGATTTCGAGACATGACCATGTACTTAGTTTTCTCAGCATTTACTTCTAGACCAATCTCCTTACTAGCAATAATTAAATCTTCTGCATTTTTCTTTATGCTATGTACGCTTCCGCCCAATATATTAACATCATCAGCATAAACCAGAAGCTGATGTGTACCATTCAATTTCAAGCCCTCCTGGTTTGCCTGAACCCTCCTAATGGCATATTCTAAAGCAAAGTTGAAAAGCAATGGCGACAGAGCATCTCCTTGTTTCAAGCCATTCTTAATAGGGAACGTGTCAGACAGATGTTTGCCTACCCGAACTCTGCTATATGTTTCACTTAGACACATTTTTATTAACCTTACTAGTTTCATGGGGATACCGAACTCAATGAGAATATTATACAAGACCTCCCTCCTAACTGAATCATAGGCTTTCTTGAAGTCTATAAATAGCTGATGCACTGCCTCATTGTATTCCCATTTTTTCTCAAGTATTTGGCGAATGCTGAATATATGATCAGTGGTTGACCTGTTACGTCGAAATCCACACTGATGATCCCCAATAATTTCCTCTGCATATGGAGTTAACCTTGACAAAAGGATGTTGGATAGAATTTTGTACGTAGTCGACAAAAGTGATATGCCTCGATAGTTATTGCAATCTGTCTTATCACCCTTCTTATAAATAGGCACAATGACCGACTCCTTCCATTCCTCAGGCAATTCCTCCTTATTCCAAATAGAAATAATAAGTTTATGGATTTCAGACCGAATAATCCTACCCCCTGCTTTAATCAATTCTGCTGGAATCTGATCAATACCTGGTGATTTGTGACTTGTGACTTTTTAGTTTTTCAATAGCCATCTCTTCCTGAGGTCATACAAAGTCATAAATACTGCTTTTCTCAAGAGTTACCAATGTGTCATTACCTGAATGCTTAAAAAATAAACGTAAGCAAATATGGTCTTACCTGAAGTTTGTATTGCTGAATTTAAAACCAATGTTCAGA
Source organism: Coptotermes formosanus (assembly GCA_013340265.1). Lineage (NCBI taxonomy): Eukaryota > Metazoa > Arthropoda > Insecta > Blattodea > Rhinotermitidae > Coptotermes > Coptotermes formosanus. The sequence continues at coordinate 302,186 of BLKM01006251.1, read as the reverse complement.
AGGACCCCTCTTATCCTCACTACACATTTTTGCACATCTATGAATCTGGTGTGCAGCTTACATCAATTCATTAGGATTATCTGTTACATAGGTTACGGCATTGAAAATGTGGTGTAGCACTACTGCTGGTGTATTTGCTTTCTGCTGTTACACCATGTCTTCCTTAGTCCCCTCCGCCACACATAAGAATCTAGGTGGCCATTGCTGTGGAGGGCCCCAATTGGTTACTCCACCAATTGAAAGATTGTGGATCCTGTATGAGCACTTGCAATGTGATAGAGTGCCTCACCGTTTTTAGCATGCACTGAAAATATATTTCTGCCAGTGCTTCCCTTATAAATCTGTAACCCTTGAATGTCAGACGTATGTTTATATAACCTTTCACTCTGTATAACCAGTCCAGTTATCATTATGTATGCCAATAATTATGAACTAAAACTAAGCCCAAATGTTGCTTGTTGCAGGATTTAGAATTTCTCTTCCCCTGATGAAGTTTCTCATCACAGTCTGCATCATTTATCTGTAACCTTAGCTTACTAAACTTTTTTTGTCAGAGTATGCTATCATGGCATTGTTTTGTTTCAGGCACATAGACTGGAAGTTAAATCCCAGTTGCCAGAGGAACCGCAGGAGGATGCTGGTAATGGCATCACCAAAATTCGTTTTAGGCTTCCAAAGGGCGAGTGTTTGGATCGACGATTTCAAGCTACAGCACCTCTTAAAGTATGCAGTATTCATGAGTTGTGCAAATTTTAGTTCTTCTGGCATTGTACTTTATTTATTGTGTCCTTGTCCATGTATGTTTTAGGTATTACTCGATTTCCTTGTGGTGCAGGGTTATCCACCAGATGAGTATAAGGTTATTTGTAGCTGGCCTCGAAGAGATGTAAGTAGGATTTATTTGTTTTTCATTGTTGAGCAAGTTTTCAGTTAGGTGACTTAAGGTACCTACAATAAATTAATAATAAATGAGGTTGTTTGTGTAAGGATGTATCCCTCAGTCATTTTTGTAATGAAGTTGGGAATTGGCGTGCCAAATGTACATGTATACGTGCATCATGCCATATTTGCTGACTCAGCTGCTTCTACCCTATTTTTAACACTTACAGCATGGAGTAGGTGGTTGTAGTGGTCATGCTGTAGGCTTGTATTTGGGAGGTGCATGGTTTGAATCTTGGCTGGGAGACCGTAAATCTTGACAGGTTTTATTTTTGTGGTTTTTACTCCATTTCTCCAGGCAAATGCTGGTATAGTACCCTTGATTATGCCGTGGCTACTCCTTTTAAAATCCTTTCTATTCTATCAGTCATGCATACAAATTGCGTCCCCAGCAGCTTCTAGAAAGTGTTGTATAACTGCCTCTTCAAACCCCTGGACAAAAGGAAAGCAAGTCGTGTTAAACTCCTGTTTCCTGTTTATAGAAGACTAGTAGCATGAGAGACAGTCATAATGCATTTCCTAGTACCTGCCGTGGAGTTGCAGAGAAAGCTATGTGCTAGTGCAGGCATATACATTAGGAGGTTTTGCAATCAAAGGGTCAGACTTGAAACATACTCTTGTAAGATCAGTGATGAGAACTGAACAATACACCTGTGAAAAATTGGAGTGGGAGGGGATGCTGCACAAACAGGCACAGTGTATGAGTAAATACAATATATATATGTGTGTGTGCGTGTGTATATATATATATATACACACACACACACATACAGTTCTGTGTTTTTTTTCTTCACCAAAGAGTAATGCTGCTCCCATCTCAGCAAACTCATTCTTTTTTGTAAATTCTACAGGATGGGCGTTATGAAATGGTATTGGGATGAGAATGGTTAATTTGTGCCTCTTAAAAGAGAATTTTGGCTGATCGTCAAAGGTATTATATTTTATTTTGATGTTTTCAAGTATGTCAACATCACCTTCGTCTAGGCTGTGATTACACATGAAATTGGATTTTGGCTCAAGTGAACACTTTTTTCACTTCAATGAAGTCATATCTCACCCGTTCCTACATTTGTGATTTCTGTATTACCAAATATCTGATAGTGCATAACTTACTCTGAGTTATTCTGGTAGCCATTGTAGTAAGGTAATTGGACTGAATAAGAACCTTTAATTTGAATCTAAGCAATTTAATATATCTTGCTGATGTGGCGTAATATTTTCATATTATCTTGCAGAATAATATTTCAGTTACATTGAACTTCATATAGTTCCCATTTTGACCAAGTGTTTGAAATTATTATTGCTCCCTTCATTGGAGAGTCCATGAGTGGAATAACCTTTGCATTATAGAAAATCATGTTGAGCTAGTGGCAAGATTGCTGGAGCAGTAATATTTGTGTTTCTTTTATTCTTGAGATGCCCACTTCACATCCCTACTGACCCACTGACTATTGTGATCAGTACTCCAGGCTGATGTCAGGATATTGTCTGATATTAGGCCATTACTGCTTCCACTTCGTTTTTATTGATTATTCACTGTTCGTCCTACTATTCAGTGCTGTATAGTTTGAGCTATAAATAGGATCGTAAATAAATCCTAAATAAGTAAAATAAATACATGAAGTGCTCTCAAGCTTCCGCCATGATGTTGATGAGATCTGTGCTCTTTTGGGATATTATGCATCGTCGTGTGGTAATCCTTTACCTGGGGGGCAACATTATCAGTCCCATCTTCCAGGGTCAAGAAGTCCAAGAAGAAAAGCAAACCAGCAAGACGGCACACAGTTGGTACAGGGGAAGGTGTCAGCAGTGACTGGTGATCAGTAAGCATATGACAGCCAGTAGGGTTGAAACAGAGTGAGGGTGGGGGGAGAGAGACAACATTGTTTAGCTTAGGGGTGAACTGAGGTGAAACTCGCCTGGGACAGTTAAGTCATTACCAAGTCCAGGAACATGAGACTGATGGAAAACGTGTATGGAATAATTTAAGAACAAGGAGAAAATATAAAAAATAAAATTAAAATAAATAAATTTGGAGAAATATAAAGAAACCAAAAAGTAGGAATAAAAAGGAAAATGGGCAGAAAAGCAGATGGAGGAAAAGAAAAGGAGGGAGGATAAGTGCCTGGAGGTGGGGGGGAAAGAGAATGATTAGAACCAGGAGGAGCTTTGGCGGAAAGTAGTGCTGGGGAATGGAAGAGCAGGGAATAGGATGGGGGAGAATGTGGTACTCAAAAGGACCGTGTGTTAGCCACCCCAAGGGGGGGGCGCCCCCCATGTACATTTTCTAAGGAGGTGAAGGAGAGGTTTCCGTGACCTGTTTAGAGTCAGGCCATCCTCCTTGTTCATATTGTTTGGGTGAGCTCCAACTTGACTGCGTCTGTAATAAGTAGGTTCACGTAGTGGGATTTGGTAGAGAGGATTTGGGTGTCTTGGTATTTAATGAGGTGATCATGGTTGGGCCTATGTTCTACCACTGTTGATTTGTCTGGATGTCCAAGCTATATGTGCCAGTGATCCTCTTTTATTCTGGTCTTGATGGTTCGACCAGTCTGTCTGATGTACACCTGGCCACACGCACAGGGGATTCTATACACACCTGGAGTACTCAGCTCCAGATTGTCCTTTACAGGATGGAGGAAGCTGGATATCTCTTTGTTGGGAAGCCAACACTCTTGGTGTTGTGTTTGGCCAACATGCTGCTGAGGTGGCTGTATGTCGTCTGGACATATGGCAGGAGGGTGACTGAGGTGGGCTTGTCTTTCAGCTTGGAGGCTTTCACTGTCAGGTTGCGGGCATGTTGTATCTGCGTAAGACTGTACCCATTTTTCTTGAAGGTGGTCTTAAGGAACTCCCAACACAACTGGGAGGCTGTCCTTGTCACACAGAGCTCTGCCTCTTTGCACCAAGGTTGCAAGAATGGCCTGTTTGTTGGAGGGGTGGTGATGTGATCCAGGGTTCAGGTAAAGATAAAGGTAAAGTTCCTCTTCTCCATTCTTCCATTCCCCAGTGCTGCTTTTTGTCAAAGCTCCTGCTGGTTCTAATCATTCTCTTCCCCCCATCCACCCAGCTCAGGCAGTTCTCCTCCCTCCTTTTCTTTTCCTCCATCTGGTTTTCTGCTTATTTTCCTTTTTATTCCTACATTTTGATTTCTTTATATTTCTCCTAATTTATTTATTTATTTATGTTAATTTTATTTTTTATATTTTTGTTCATTTTCATTATTTATTTTTGTATTTTCTCCTTGTTACTTTATTCCATACATGTTTTCCATCAGTCTCACGTTCCTGGACTTGGTAGTGACCTAACCATCCCAGGCTGGTTTCACCTAGGCTTACCCCTAAGCTAACCAATATTGTCTCTCACCTCCCTCCCTCATGCTATTTGAATCCTATTGGCTGTCATATGCTTACTGATCACCAGTCACTGCCCACACCTTCTCCTGTATGAACTGTGTACCATATTGCTGGCTTTCTTTTCTTCTTGGATTTCTTGACCCTTGAAGATGGGATGGGTACATCATCCTGTAAGATTGGTAAAGAATTACCACTCTATGCTGCCTAGTATCCCAAAAGAGCACAGATCTCAAATACATGAAGGTTACTTGAAGAGTTATGAAGATAGTAGGGCACACATGAGCATGCATAAGTGACTTTAAATGGTGTACTTTCAGTGTCAGAAATTTTTCTTAAAATTATACCTCTTGAGATATAGACACTAGATCAACTGAGGAAAGGGTGGGTGGGAGGTTAGAATTAAGATAAGTCACAGGGATGGGTTTTGAGAAGGGCTGGATGGAGTTGTTTTTGGATCATGTCCATTGGTGCGATTAGATAGTTCTGAATGAACATTCGGGTTCTGCTACGACAGTTTTAGTTCATATGTTTCTTTACCTGTAATTCTTTGTAAGAAAATGTGTGTATATGCTTGTGTGTCTGTGTGAGTCAGCTAGAGAGGAGGCGGGAGGGTGGATGGGTGTGCATATGTACACATACGCAAGTGTGTGTGTAAGAGAAAGAGGAACACAAAGAAATGTGCGTGTGTGTTGACTGCCTTTTTCCCTCATCATTACTGTGAATTTGCAAGGCATACACTGCATTTTAGTTTGTTTTACTCAGATTTGTAGTAGTGTTCTGCGTTTTATCGCCACCCTTTATTTGGTAAATATACTGTAAATTGAACAATGTTATACTATTTCATAATTTTCTTACATAGATTTACATTGAACATCTCTCATGTTTCAGCTTACTTCACTTGATTCTAAATTAACTCTACAAGAGCTTAAGTTATGCCCACAAGAAACTGTGATTTTAGAAGAACGGTAAACTGGTTTGTTTTTCCACCTCCCTGCATTGATTGAACTGATTCTTCAGTACCAATGCTTGGAACAGTTAAGCTCTTGAACGAAAGATAAAGTTCAGGGTGTTTGGAGTGGTGCTGGGATGGAAGTGTGCAACCACCACGCAAGTGATATTTATATGTAAATAAAATAAAACTTTGTGGGGAAGCATCTCCATTCAATTCATCTGATATTTTAGTCTGGCTGTGGACAGTTTATGCATAATGTGAGAGGATGATTGCACAATGTACCCGGTGTGTGTAAATTTGTTTATCTTTTTTTGTATACTGCGGTATGTTCGGTTCTTGCTAAATTTAAAGTTGATATCTGTATATAACAAAAATATGAATAAACATTTTCACTATTAATATCATTCACTCTTTCATTATTCTTATTTAGTGATGAGACTTTTATCTGTTTCAACATTGAATGTGGGAGTTTTAAAGATAACTGATGACAGTGCACAAAAATCTGTACTCAGTAGTTTGTCTTCCCATTTTCCTGCATGAAATTTTTCTCTTCTCAAAGTATCAGTTATGACGGTACTAGTACTGCATTCTGTCAGCGGAATAGTCAGTTGTTACACTGTGATATTAAAGACGGTGAAAAGTCTATTTTTATAAAAATTGAGTTCTAATAAATTGTATGTGGAAATATTTTTAATGAGAATTAATTTGTTACGAAAGAATATAAAAGGTATTGCGAGTACCAACAATCACAACAATCTTAATATATTAATAATGTTGAAATGTATTAATCCACACGTTTCAGCTCACCTACAAAAGAGCCATCATCAGGCAGTAAGATATAAAGGGAAAATTATACATGTGTTACATACAGACTACCCACCTGCAGGTCAGAGTGCAGTATTTTACTTTTCATTACTTACAATTAACTTGTAATAATTTGTCTAAAATGTTCTTCATTGGAATTAATCAATTAATCAATGGGAAAAATACTTTCCTTCATGGCACAGAAGGGATGAATTTATAACATAATTGAGAGATGGTATAGAAAATTGAATTTGAAAATTAACAGGCTGCAGTTGGCAGGCATGAACTTGTAGGATTTTACATTTTATTATGCTTTAAAAAATTTATCTCCACGTTTCAAATATGGGAGGTGTTTTCACAAAGACTGATGATAATATTGTACTATATGTCTTGACACAGTGTGGTATTAACAAATTATTTAAATTCACAGATCTTCTTAGAACAGTAGGAAGGACCTTTGACATCTTCCTGGGCTGTGTGGATCATTGTTTTCTATTTCTGTTTTAAAAAATAATTTGTATCCAAGGTTTCAAGTATGAGGGGTCTGGTTGGTAAGGTAACATACCGGATGACAAACAGGTGTGCCAGTAACATTTCAACTGAAGACACTAGTTTAAAGAACACAAATTGCACGAGATTTGCAGTTGTGTACCTGGGACAGGACATACCAGGATGCCTGCCTAGTATTTCTTTAAGTGGCAGGTTGCCACGGTGGTACTTATTTCGGAAGATGGCAGAAGGGACAGACTCCCATAATCTCAGGTGTCCATAAATGGATCCATACTGATGTATGTATGGAGAGTAATTCCAGTGGGAGGTGTGTGATATAGAGGTGAATGCAGGATTATGTTGGAGGAAACCTGATGGAAAGGGACCATTGGAAGAAATAGGCTTTGATGGGAGGATAATATTCAAGTGTATCTTCAAGAAACAGAGTGTGTGGATTGGATTGTCTTGCCCAGGACAGGGACATTTGGAAAGCTCTTGTGAACACACTGATGAACCTACAAGTTCAATAAAATGCAGGGAATTTCATGACTACTGAGGAACTACAGGTTGCTCAAGAAGGACTTTACTCCCAGGGGTCACGGAGGTAGGATTGGCGTTGATGCAGATCATCCGACGCAGGTAAGTTCAAATCACAGATCGCAAGGTTCAGCCACCAAGTGGCGAACCGTGTAGAACTTTCAATTTACTTTCAATTTATTCAGCATCCATGTCTGCTACATAAACAGCAATAGGACACGTCCATTTATATAAATATTACAATTTCGATCCAATAGGATCCGTACCTGCCACATAAATAGTAACCCTAACAAATATAAATGACAAGACATAATTAAATTAGCAATACCTGTCTAAAACCAAATACACAATGATGTAAAACTAAATACAGATCAATTTAAAACCAGAATAACAATTTTTCAGTAGAAATCATCTATAGTTGAACTAAACACAAATCTATTTAAAACCAAGTTTAAAATCTATGTGTCAATGAAAGAAGTCACTCATCACAGCTACAGGTAAAAACATATATAATTACATTTGAGAATAGTAATCGTTATACAAGAAAATTGTACTTGTTCCAAAGCTCAAGTTGAAAAAACATCCATAGACCAAGCTACAACACAATCCCTATAAAATATTGAGGCATTCAAAGAACCTGTATTAACAACATACAGAATGGCAAGCACCCAAGCAATTTTTAGTCCCAATAACACGGGCATTTACAACAGGAAAGGAATGCCCTCTTTTAAATTCTTTGCTTCTGTGTACAGGGTAGAGACGTCTTTCGTGCATGTTTTCAAAATTTGGGAACCAGTCGTCACCAGCCCGTAAGGTCTTGATGTTCAGTGGAAAACAGACTTTGCCTACTACGTCCTTAGCGCGCACCGAACACTGCCAAGAACCAGTGCGAACAGGAAGGTGATACCACAGACTATCGTACCCGAGCATTTTGTGATACGTGACGCTATTGCGTTTGGGCGGGAACACCAAGTGTGGATCTGGCTGAAGTCAGGGATTATAGATGATTAGGGATCTGAAAAGAAAGCGCCAGAATTTTATGTTGTGCATATATTTCGTAACTTCTTAATGTATAAGACGTTTCTACTCCGCTCTGACCGTACCATTTTTACACCAGTCATATCATTCGGGGTTTTGTGATTCAAATCTTGCGTTCATTTCGTGGAAGTAGTAAGTGAAAATGAAAATCTTATGTTGTAACAGACAGAGTGTATACATTTATGAGAGGTTTGAGGTCATAACAGGGGTTGGAAGATTCAAGTTTAATTATATATGCCGCAGTGTATACTGGTAACTACGTTCAGTCATGTATGATCTGTGGTCGAAGGGGTGTCATATATCCCACGAGACTTCAACTTGCGGTATATTGTGTTCGTGCGATTGGCATATAGTGGACATGTGGTGACAGCGGGAAGGAGAAGAAGTGTTAATTTGTTAGTGATATAAAATAATGATATTTCCATTTATTTTGTAACAGTCACTTGTTCATTACTTCCAGTCATGCACATCAGTTGCGTTATATGTAGTGATTTGTTTGTTGCTGCATCTGATGTATTTGCAACAGGTTGTGGCCATCTCTTCCATTATGCTTGTTTGATTCAGTGGATTGAGAGGTATTATTTATTTTTATTACACTGCATTTGACCATTCTTGTGTATTTTAAAATTTATGGCACGTATTGTCGCATATCATCCTATATGAAAAATGAAAATGCATAGCATGCAGTGTTAGAAAAATACCTTTTGACCCATATCTTCTGCTTTGTTGTTGAATTTGTATTGCTACGAAGTTAATGAGTGATTGTTATCATGTAGCTGACTGTAAAGTTTGTATGTAGAGCTATTATTAATTGCATGCAATAAACATAAAGATCGTGCTCTGCTCTTAAACCCAAGCCAAAACTTTTCTATAATCATAGTAATAATTGCTTTCTTAGTAGTGTGACAGCAGCAGAATACCTCAGCTACTGAAGAGTATATAATTAACAACAACATAATACTATGTGATTTGTGTACTGTAGAGCTTCTACTTGTGTTACCCGCAATGTAAAGTGATTTTTGGATGCCAACTACCCAAACTGATGAACAGGACAGACTGCCTTTGTGGCCTCTGTGTTTGCCTGATCTCACTCCTGGCATCTTAGGCTTGGGGCCATATGGGGGGGCATAGTTTCCTTGAAGAGCAACTACATGCAGGATGGCGGTAGTATTTTACTGAAGCAGCGACATCAATACGAGATGCCTGGAATTTTTCAGCATGCCAAGAATTCTTGGTAGTACTGGGCTCAGTTATGCATTCACAATAAGGGAAAATATTTTCAGTGGCTTATATAAATATTTAAATATGTTGTCACTGCAAAGACACTATCATGTTGAAATGTGATAAATCTAATGAACAAGCATGCTCTTTTAAAGTACAGTAGTGACTTCATTTGGTTTCCTAATCCTGTTTTTGCTAAGAATGCATTTGTCACCAGATGTTTATGAGACTTTTGTCTTCAGTTTGGGAGTACAACGTGATGGTTATGTTTAGTGCACATAATTAAGAATAATTCTGTATGTGCTGACTCTAGTGCATCTATTTGTAAAATTTGTATGTATAATTTTATATATAGGTTGTTTTGTGACATTTTGGCCATACTTTGGGACCATGTTCTAGATGTCATGTGGCACACAAATAATTAACCATAGGTTGATTTGATATCATTATTAAGTTAGGCGCTAGTATGTTACAGCATTGAATATGGAAACAGTTTTCAGTTGCTCCTTAATAGAATAATCTTAAGCCTTTACAACTGACCACCTTTTGTGACTGCATGTGTGCTGCCAGGTGTCACTTTATTGTTAATTCCCACTGAATATGTGCTGTTCAGTTTCGTTTGGCAGAAGCAACTTTGATTATGTGCTCTACTAATCATTACCTTGTTTCTGAACTGTAAGGTGTACCCAGACCTCATTCTATCCCAGAGAAAGAAATTTATTCAGTTTAAATTAGATGACCAAGCTGGCCATGCCACCAGTCCATCTGTTACTGTCCATCTTCCATAATTATTTTTGTTGACGTGCTGCATGAACTCTTATGCCAAAATGTGGAGACACTCTGTCATGTTGTATCCCCATTCATGCTCTTGTTTCAAGAGGCACATTCTCTAAATAATGCAGTAGTTCATTTTCTAAAATGTTGTTAATAACCAGCTGTTAAGTGTGCATCAATAAAATGTAGTCAGTGTAGGCAGCGTCCCTGTACGTCATATGATACTTTGCCAGTACCTGTTGAAAATTACAATGTACTAATTCATGTGGCTTTTGCTACATGCATGAGAAAATTCCTTTTGTTGTTAATACCATCATTTGTAAATTGAGCTTCATCTGTGCACACATCAGGCAGCACTTAATTTAGGCTTGTGTTCTTCTGGGGTATTATGGTGCAACAAAGGACAATTGGATCGCAACATTTGAAGGCGACATAGTGTCCTCATATTCAAGGGTCGATATGTCCAAGAACACATTTTGACTTGAAGATGAGGACGTTGCTCTGCCTCAGAATGCCAGGATCCAATTGCTCATTGATGCAGCTACTTATCCCAGAAGAGTAGAACCCTCTGGTACCTCACTGCAAAAATCTCAAAACTTCTACACACTCAAGTTGCTAAAGGTTACATTTTGCTTAGCACTGAAGGAACCTGTCGTTTATAGGACATCTTACTGCTAATGACCTCTAGAACACACTGCTAGATTTTGGCCAGCCTTGAGTTGATGCACAAATACAAATGCCAGTGCCCAGAAACTAGTTCAAACAAGTATCATGTATGCATGAAGTACAAAAACCTAAAAATAGGGGGAGGAAGGAGGGGCACAAGGTTGTTATTGTGAAACACCACTTATTGAAGCAAGGAAGCACACAATAATGGCGGATGCCTGTACATGGAGTAACCTAATGTGATATTCATATGCATAAATGCTGATGATTGATTTGGTAAGAGACATATTTTGAATGTAGTAAACCTCTAGTTATCTCTCAATGCTCAGTACTGTAAAATTGCTAAGCAACTGTTAATAATGTATTTGTGCATATAATGTAGTCTAATGTACTCTATTTATTCATGGAAAATGTTCGATAGTTTATTTGTTGTATTTTTTTATCATTATGTATCATACTCTGACTTGTCATATGCTCTACTTTCTAGGATCTGTGGGAAGCAGCTATCTATATATTGTATCTGTCTTTCTATATATTGGTCCTTCTTGGTGGATCAAAGTTTGGTAAACTGGGTAAATTTTTTCAAGACACGTTGGTGTAAATGATCTTCTAGCCTTTGCAACTTGTTTATAACTTAACCAAACAGTACCATTGATGTTAATATCTGAAGTCATGGTTTTAATGTTTGTTGTGTCAAGTTAATAATTTATTCTTATTTTAGATCCAAGTCCTGTCCACAGTGTCGAAACAAGACCACTGAGAAGACAATCCATCGAGTTTATTTTAATGTTGCGAGCAGTGAACTAGAAGAAGATAGTAGTGTTTTGCGTAATAAGATTGATAATCTGAAATTTCAGATTCATCTAAAAGACACAGACATTAAAAATGCTACTGAAGAAAATAAAAATTTGAACAGTCAAAATAAGGGATTAAGGTTAGTGATGCATGCCACATGTACTTACACAACTCATGTGGAGGAAACTGCTCTTTGATAATATTGTGTAAATGATTATAAGCCTCCCTTATCCTCTTGGCCTTTTATTTCATGTAGTAGTTCACTGACATATCTGTCTATATATCAATGTAAAGAAAGTAACTCAGCTGGTTAAATGATACCACAAAACAACCTTCATATTTATCATCTGTGAATAACATGAAAATAAGATTTCTCAGGTTTTTGTAGTAGTGTAGCTGACTGCCACGTGAAAATAAAATGCCATTGCCTATGAACAACTTACACATGGGACACATTATGGACACCATTACCTGTCATGGGTCACACCCTACATTCCGATATAATGGGTTATGATCCTATATAATAAATGCACCTACTGCAAACTCTTCACTTAATCATTTCATGGAAGTACCTTTCACTGATTTCATAAGTAACTCCACCTTCTTTATATTAAATGCAAAATGCTTTTTTGCAGCCCAACCACTAGCCATTAAACTTCATGCTGGCCTTTTGGACATGTCTCTAGGGACAAAAATTAATGGAGAAACAAGTGTTACACACGTGCACCATTCAAACAAAGGCCAGCTGGCATACTACTCAATAATTTTAACCAACCCATATTTTTAAAAATACTGTAGTCAAGGTTTCTGCTTCTCCCAGATTTTTGAACACTGTGTATAAGGTGTCTCTTTCCTGGGAGTAAACCAGCTCGGGCATGGTTTTGACCACCCACCCCTTCTAGCACTGAGGTTGAGCATGGGTCGGGCTATACTTCTGCCTCCCCTGTGTGCCTGTTTGGCATGTTATGGGGTAGCCTTTACCTGTATATAAGGTATGGTACTGCATACCAGTCTGTTATCTTTGTTCCATTCACTGTTGTCTGTGTCAGTCTCATATGAATGTATGCAGATTAAGCTATTGTGTATTCATCCAGTCTTTCGGGCAGAACATGTTTTTTATTAATGCTTGGATTTCTTCAATCATATAATTGTTATGCTTGTCAATTATATATTCTCCACAGAGCAAAACGTATATGAATGCTTGCAACCGTACTACTGCAACTCTTTATGATTTATGTGACATATGCAGACAAGATATCTCCTAGAGAGTGACATTTTGACATCACTTGTAGGCTACTCAGTTGTTTAGTGTCTTTTGGGATAATTTTAGATAAATGAGAATGTGTTCTCTTGGTAAATTATATAATGTGGTATGCAGACTGATAGGATTTCTATATGTATTTGACAGTTGACATTTTCAGCCAAGGTAATCTATGTACAGAACAACTAACATGTTCTCAGTTGAGAATGTACACTCTGCACCATAACATCTCAAATGTACCTGTCTGTAGCATGTCAAATATTATTTGTTTTATACAAGCATAATAAATGTGAAAACCAAAGTTAACAATTACAAAATTGCAGACGTGTTTGTTGTACAGGATATACCATATTTACCCACATATAAGACAAGAATTTTTCCTAATTCGTCATCTCAAAAAGTGGGGGTGCGGGGTCACCTTATGATCACGCACAAAGTTAAACACATTTTGTGAACAGAGTCTGATGTTTCTGTATCTGCTGTGGCTAGATTAATAGGGAAATTACACAGTTGCTGCAGTAATTATATATATATTACTTTATACTTCTGATTTCATTACTGATATGCCAACAGCTCATTTCAAGTCAGATTATTGAAGTGAAAAGTTGTCAAATTTAAAGAATTCTGTAAAAATTGTGGGTGATTGTGTTGAAAGGAGAGGTACAACAGCATCTACAGGACCAAACTCAGTAGACTGCAGTTGTGATGGTAATTTCCATTAAATGGTGGTTACAGATGCAGAATAGACTAACAGTTGCACTGTGGCATGGAAATTCCATATCAGAGAACAGAATGTATGACACTAGAGAAAACTGAAGTAGAAGTTATAAAGCACTTTATGGGCCAAAACAGGGGAATTTCAGTACCATTGTAGAAAGGGTTCTAGAGTATGTGCTAGTGGGGGAGGGGAGGCGAGATCCTCATTACTACAGAAGCAGTAGAATTGAAGGGTTTGGAAGTCACTACATCCCAAGGGATTCCATTCATCCCAGTTTTGTGGGTTTTGTAGATCTCAGTCCCAGTGTCCCACGAAATTTGGTTCAGGATGCAAAATATCCTGGGTTTTTCAAGTCATAAAAATCCAACATTTTTGAGAGTGTGTACAAACATTTTGACTTGATCACAGTGAGAGAAAACATGTGTAGGAGTAGGACAGCTATCAGACAGCCACTAACAAAGAGGAGTGGGGAAGGAAAGGAAGATCTGTAGATTAGTTACTGTAGTCTGTACTGAGACTGAAGGATGAGGAACAGATATGCAAAGAAAAGTCAGTAAGTGAACTGAATGTCTGATTGTTGTTGTTGTTGTTGTTGTTGTTGTTTCATTCTTTTGTCTGTGTATAATAATTTTGTTTTCTGAGTTAGCTCACTGTAGCAAGATTAATATATTACTCTGCTTTTTTACTGTGAGATGGGTTACAAATTTTGTCTTGTGGACACCCCCCCCCCCCCAAACTAAATGTTATTAAGTGTCCCAGTTCTTGGTTTTTAAGACGTGGGACCCGTATACATCCCTGAAGATTCCGTGGCAAGATTTCAAAGCAAGTACTGGTTGGACGTTAAGATTATGCATTGTGAAGGTTTAGGTTTTTGTTGGACCCATTCATGTAAAAGCTTCCCACACAGTGCCTTGCAAAATTAGTAGCATACCAGCCCCATGCTCACCAACCCTGCAATTGATGCAGAAGTATCAAAGTCAGTACTTGTCAAAACAAAAGGACATGAAAACCTGAGAATACTGTAATGCTTTCAGTTCTAGTTGATGTAAGGCAACTGCCACCATTCATTATTCTGAAAAGAAAGAATCTTCTGGAAGCTAAACTTCATAGTGGAATTATGTTTAAGGGTAATGAGCAAGGGTGGGTGACAGAATAACTGATGGTTGAATGGCTGACAGAAGTCTGATACAGAAGACCAAGAGCCCTTCTGAAGAAAAGAGGAATGCTGGTTTTAGATGCTTCCAAGGTTCACTGAATAGAAACAGTGAAAACTCCAACTTTTGATCTAAACACAAATCAATTTGTTAGTTAACAAGCTATTCAGGTATCAACTATGTTGCCTGTATGGGCAATGTGTGCTATCTGGAAGCTGCCAACACCAGTGGGAAACGTAAGAAGACCGCCTGAAGCACTACTTGGGCAGTGGGTCAAGACTGCTTGGAATGACATTTCACCACAATTCATCATCAAGAGGTTTAAAAAGTGGTGTGTCAAATGCTAGGAATGCAAAATGAAGATGATGATGTGTGGGAAGAATATCTTCACTAGTGTGACTTTTTTTACAGTAATATTCTAATATTTTGTCTCTAATGGTTATTAATTCAGTTCAGTTCTTTATTCAATCCAACCAGCCACACATCTGACTCTGGACACGTCAAGTGTGACATAGCCATACATTCAACACAGTATCATAATAACATCAATATTTTACACCAGCAACACAAACAAATAAGTGCTATAACATCATATAAAATTCTGGGACCACACATGTGACTCTAGACACGTCAAGTACAACATAGGTATATATTAACATAATGTTATCAATAACATCAATATTTTGTACATCAACACAAATAAACAATACCCTATAAATCATAAAATTCTAAAACATGCAATTGCAGGTTATGTAATCAGTAACATAAAAATTCATCTATAGAATAAAATGCATGATTCATTAGAAAGGACTTTAATTCTCTTTTAAAAGATTCATACTCATTCAACTTTGTATTAACCGTCACCTTATTATACAATTGAATTCCCATGTTAATCACACTTCTTTTAAAGAGATTTGTATTACATGGCGAAACATGTAAATCCATTTTTTCCTTCTATTGTAATGATGTACAAGTACATTCTGCTCTAATGAGGATTTATATTTCTTTATAAAACATATCACTTCAAGTACATATATGGAAATCACTGTATCTTATAATCTTTAAACAGCTGTCTACAATATGTACCTGTACCAACACCACACATTATCCGCATAACCCTCTTCTGTAGCTTAAATATAGGTATACTTTCATTATCTGGGGGCCCCCCCCCCCCCCAAATGATATCGTATCTTAACAGTGCTTGAAATTTAGATTCATAGACACTTCTTATCATACAAGGCCTCATAATTTCTTGAAGTGATTTAATAAGACAGGATACTTTGCTCAATTTTAAGCTTAATGTGCGTACATTAGCATTCCACTTCAAATTTTCTGTAATATGAATACCAAGTAATTTTGATTCTGATTTGTAAGCAATGTCGATATTTCTGAGAGTGACTTTAGGTCTTACAGGCAATCTATTTCGTCTCATATGAAATGATACTGCTGCTGTTTTTCCAACGTTTATCAGAAGGTTATTTTTCTGAAACCAAAGTTCCAGCTTCTTCATAACGTAAAACATTTTCATCTCTTTCAATGATTAATAAATTAATATCATCAGCAAATAAAACCAATTTTCCCTCTTTCACATTTAAAGGAAGGTCATTTATATATATTAAAAAGAGAAGAGGTCCAAGTACCAAGCCCTGTGGTACTCCATGTTTTAATACCGTGCAAGAGGAAGTATATTTATACTGTTTGGAGTTTATGTGATCACTTTTATTTATTTCAGCAAACTGCTTTCAATCTGTCAGGTAGGATTTAAACCTTGAGTTTATATTTCCTCTCACACCATAAGAATGTAATTTACCCAACAGTATGTCATGGTTTAAAACATCATATGCCTCTGTCAAGTAAAAAAATATGCCAATTGCCTTTAGCCCACTATCCAATGCTTTTTGTATTCTCTCAATGAAGGACCAAATTGCAGTATTGGTACATTTCTTTCCCTAAATCCATTTTGAGCCTCCATTAAAATATTGTTTATTTAAAAACATTATTAATCTATTATATATTAACTTTTCCACTATGTTAGAGAAAAGTGATAAAACTGATATTGGTCTGTAAGTTTGTATATTCTGAATATCTCCTTTTTTATAAAGGGGTTTTACTCTTGCTATTTGAAACTTCTCCGGAAGTGTGCCTGATTTGATAGAAATATTATAAACATGCGTTAAGGGTTCTCTTATAAAGTCGCACACTGTGTTACTACCTATTCTGGCACGTCATCATATCCCGCTGAAAATTTACCTTTAAAATTTTTTATAACACTTTCTACTTCATTTTCGGTTATTGGTACCACAAATATTGAATTGGGACACTAATCTATCTTTTTTTTTACTACGTGAGTGTTTGTATGGCAGTTATTTTGTTGTATCATTTCATCTGCAATTTCTACAAAATAGGAGTTCAGCATCTCTGTCACCTTAAGGATTTATTATTGTACCTGTTTCTGTCTTTAATTCAATTTTTTGATCAGAAGAGAAATTTCCAGTTTCTTTATTTATTAGCTGCCACATTGCTTTCCCAAATATTAAGCCTGCAACACTTAAGCAACATGAAATCCTGGCTAATGTGATTATAGTAATTTTTCTGAAAACTGAAGACAGTGACGGGTAATTTCATTTCATGTCTGACACAATTAATGACACCTGGTGTCAGAGAAGTGTGCAATAATTGCTCTGTAACCATTTTTGTCAGTATGAGGCCCAGATAAATTTTATCAACAATGCTAATAAACTTCTTCTTTATTGTTTTATGTTGTTAAACTACACAGGCTGTTTGTTTACCTTGTGCACTCTGTCATCACTCTGTTCCTCATTGATGTCAAGCAGCATTTTTTTTCCTTGAAATTTTCTCGTTGGAGATATACACATTTCTTCCAGCACTGCCTCTGGTCGTTACATGGCTTTTAGAAGCTTCCACTTTTTATTTTCCAAAGTGCTAATGTGATAGCATTAACTTCTTCAGAAGATAAGTGGTGATCATTCAGCCCCACATTTCACCTTAAAACAAGTGGAAACCGTGCTCTGCCAGATGAGGATACCAAGGGAACATGGTGTTACACTTTGTCACTGACTTGTCTTTATCTCTGCACCTTTTGTTTTGCATGATGGAGCAGAGTATCTGGTACAGTATAGTTTTCCTTTCTTCTCCTTCTCCCACCCACCCACCCAGGTAGTACAGCAGAATTCTGAATGCAGGACTTCAGCATAGACATTTGCAGTTCAGTGATCTTCATTGTTTCTTCTACACAAGGAATCTGATTTGGGTGGTTTTATGACTGCACCTTCTCTGTCATAGAGTGTAGTCCTGTCTTGAACCACTTGTGCCATATCAAAACTCATCTTTGCAGACAGTGCTGTCCATAAGTTTTGGTCATTTCATTGAAAGCAGGAGCAACATTTAATTCTCCAAATGCAATCATGAATAACAAGCATTGCAATAATGAATAACAATCATTGCTCAGTTTCTAAATCTTAAATTTCCAAAATTACAGTACACAAAGTCACTGAAATTACTCACAAGGGAAGAAGCTATCACAGCTTACAAAAATATGTACTAAATGAGTAGAATGGCCTTTAGGCTGGCTAAACATCTTGCTAATTTAAAACCACATTTTTCTGTAATTTGTCTATCATCCCGTATTTAAAATTCAAAAATTTGGTACAGTGTTTTGGAAACCAGTTATGTTTCCATCATCAGGTAAGTGCCTAACAAGGTATTTACATGACGATATAAATGGAATCAGTTACTGAAACTTCCTGTTAAATTTTTGGATGGTGAATGACCCAAAAACTGGGCAGTTTTAAATGTGATATACCATGATCAAAACTCTTTAGAATTAAATGCTTTCAATTGTTCAGTAAAAGGTTACTTCTACTGAGACTCTAACAACAGATGAGTAATTGGCTTATATTGGCTCCAGTTCACAAACTGAATTACTGACTGTAATATACTTGTGAAATAAATACTGTACTTGTTATACAAATATAAAGCTTTTCCAAGGTGCTTGTGATTTAATTTAGGAGAATCATCCAATTACCTTATTTCCTTTCTAAGCAGTTTTGACTTATAACTTGTGAAAAAATTATAACATTCCCTGAAACCAGAATTCATTATCACTCCATATATGGTATTCTAGGGAAGAGATCAAAACACTGGAATTCAAGATTTGTTCACTGGAATCGTCAATATCAATACTTAAGGATCAAATAAAATATCTACAAGCACAGAACAAAGATGCTGCGGATGCTAAGGAGGCAGCAAAGAAGCTCCATCAACAGCTGGACACACTGAAAAGGTATTTATTTGTAAAAATATGGTATGGATATGTAGCTCCATGCATTCTTAACAATAACACTAAATAAAGGCGGGTAATCAGCTTCATTCTGCAGCCGCAGTCCCCCATGGACAGACTCCCTGGAACTTGTTGGATAGGAAGCTGGGTGGGCTGCAAGAGCTGTCTGAACACTGTGTCAGTTGGGAGTTAAATCCCACTTCCACAGCTGTGCAGTGTGTAGCGTAGTTACTATACTGACTAAGCTGTCTTAGCTCCAGATATTTATGTGTGTGATATACACCTAATTAACATCTGTGGTTACAGAAGTTGGCACTTGATTCTTGCAAGTACAGTACTAGCTGATTAAACACCTGTGTAGCAACAGAATGAAGGAAGAGGTATTTTACTTCAGTAAGTAGGTAATTTACATGCCCTGTCAACTACTGGAACAGGTAGTGCAGACATGCACCCAAAATATTTCACTGGGGCAGGCTGACCCTGAGGCTGTATATAATTTGTGTTTGATTTGAAAAACTACACTATAAAATTCATGTCCTAAATATATAATTACATGTTCCATGACTCACCTAATTTAAATCATAGGGTCTAATCTTGTTTCTTTAAGTTTATCTAGAACTTCTGAAGCTTTTTATTTTATTTTTTCAAAAAATTCCAGTGTATTAGTCACCAGGTGATTTCAGTGGATGATTTCAGCTGAAGGGTAAATCAGTAAGAAATGTGATATTACCATGTCTACAAAATGTAATTTTTTAAAGTTTTGATTGGAGGGAGACTGCAGCCCAGCAGCCCCCCCCCCCCCAGGCTGCACGCTTGATGTAGTGTCAAATTAAAGATATAGGTTGGTTGCATATGTAAGAGCTCTCGGTGGTTTTAAGGTATTGCCCCAAAATTTGCCTGGAGACAATTCCCATTTCTCATACACCAGCATCAAGAACATACATAATTTATGAAGTTAATCAAATCTGACCTGATTTTGCATGTATTCAGTAGTTATGCATGCAAGTTTTTTTGAACTGAAATATGCTTGTGTAAATTGATTACTTCTATTGTGATGAAGAACATAGTTGAGGTATATAAACATTGTGCCATATTTTTTACAGTATTCAGATAATTGTTGCGGGAACCACAGCAGAAGTTGAAGACATGCTAAATAAATATGGAGATTCATATGATTCAAGGAAATCATTAGCAACCTTTGTGTCAGTCCTTAAAAGGTAATTAATTTGAGTGTGAAAACAGAACAAATTAGGAAGTTGTACTTTATTCATGTGCCACAGTTTCATATCATATTACAATTTTGTATACACTACTAAAAATTAAGTTTTTGTGCATAAAACATTTTTGTCATCCGCGATCATATCATGGGTAACATTCCACTGCATTTCAGTGCATGTTTAGTTTCACTGCTGCCTACAAAGACAAATCTGTTGTGACTGTTACTCATTGTGCGATCAGTTTAATAATGCTAAATACAGGAAAGCTGCTCTCTTTTAATAGTGGGATATTAATAATTTTTTGTTGTAGGAGATACTTTAAAATGCACAAAAAATATAAAAATGCTGGTGCTCTGCCCCCCCCCCAAACATTGTATTCACATTTGCCTTTATTACTGCATATTTTTACACTTTGCAATTTTTTAAATACATCACTAATGCACCACTGTATTCATCAAGATTGTGAGAGGGTAAAACTGGCAAAAATGTTCTTGCTTTACTACTATATGTAAGTTGGTTGATTGATTCCGTGGTTTATTTAGCAGTACTGTTAGTATCTTAGACCATAGCATTAATGGTTGATAAATGGTTGCATTGGTGGAATGATAAGTGATGGGAAAACCAAAGCACTTAAACAAAACATGCTGTACAAATTTGTCCACTACAAATTCCACGTGGTCCACCCTGAGATTGGACCTTGGCCCATGTGGTGAAAACCCAGTAGCTGAGCACCTGAGGTATGCCATGTTCAAGTTGGTATTAGAAGATGAAAATTGCCATTAGGATGATGTAATTGGTGATATAATTTGAATGTAGTGAAATTTTAGCTATTTACAAATATACTGTAAAACTGCTAAGCAGTTCTTAATAATGTTACGGTAACAGTCTATTGTAATGCACTTTCTAGTGCAACTGTATTTCTTGGTATTGTCTGAATGTGATGTATTGTGCCTGGGTTTGTCGTCAACCATACTTCTTAGGATCTATCAGATATCTGTCTAATAACTAAATGAAATATGAACTGTCATGGTTGCAGTGCAGCCATGAAAAATTTAAGTACTCATGAGTGCAGGCAGAGCAGTTTCTTTTGTTCGTGTGTTCCTTCATGGTAATTTCTTGCTTGAGAACTGATCTGAATGGTCACTATACTGTCAGTAACATTTGAATTCTGATATAAAATGGAAAAGCATTGTACTCCTGTACTGCTGCATATGTTCATGTGTCTATAATTAATGACTGTAGGAAGTTACATGTATGGCACTGCAGTGGCTTCCAGTGGTGTTACATTCATACTAAGTTTCATAGAAATTGGTGAATTGGTTCAAAACTTGAAGTGGGTACACACAGACAGCATGTTGATCCCATAATACTTTTCCCTTTCAAGGAAGGAAAGTGGTCTAACAAAGAAAATATGGGCAACTAGGATTATTTGTTTACAAAGGAACAGTATCTTCCAGGCAAATCATATGCCTACTAAAAATTAAAAAAAAATTGATATATGCTGTGAGCAGCAGTAGCATACTTGGCTGAGGGACTGAGCATAATATTTACTGCTTACATTATATGTGAAAGAGTGACATCTTATTATGTAAATAAGACGCTAATATGGCAATATTTCTACAGGTTTTCAGGTGGCATGTAACTGTAACTGGTGAGAAGGAATTGAACATAATATTTGAATAGTGACATTTGTGGAAAATAAAAATTACACAGTGTAATTTGTTACACTGTACAGAGCCCTTTTTCCTCTGATCATGTAACCTTATGCACACCAAAACTGTTGTGACTGCTGAAAGAGAATAAACTATAACCATATATTAGTTTCCAACCTCATATTTTATGAAATGATTATTTTTAGAGAAGTGCATGCAGCCTCAGAGAAAAAACGGGATCTTAGAGAGCGGCTAAGAATATGTCAGCGAGATTTGAGTGCAGCAAATTTAGAAAAGGAAAAGTTAAATGAAGAAGTAAATCTTAAATCAAAGCTCAATAAACAACTGGAAGATGATTTACAACATTTGGAACATGAGAAGAAAAGCCTGCAAAAGAAAGTATGTGATCTTGAAAAAGCCATCTCCTCACCCAGTGGAAGAAATCCCAGGGACAGTGCTCTTCAGAGACTCTTATTGGAAAGCCCTATACCAGAGGCAGTCAGGAGACCAAAACTAACTGATCCTGCTGAAGGCGACTCATTTACGTCAACAATGGTAAGAGAATGGAATAATAATTTATTAAAACTTGCATTTCAAGATTTCTGTTTTGTTTTTCCATCTTTACATTAACTAAGGACAATTGAGGGGTCTTCTTCCATGTTTTTTCATGAATAGCATCAGAAAGGTGAGCCAGAATTTTTGTGTACAAGACTCATTCCATTAAATGTCAATACAACATTCACACTTATAAAAAATATGGTCAGGACCAGTTTTAGGGGTGGGAAAGTAGGGGATGGTCACCAGAATACAAAGCTGAAAAGGGGAACTATACTTAAGCAGTTCACAAAAATTTATTAAGTTTCTTTTCTAAGTAAAGCAAAATTTGAATAGTGTAATGGCATCTATCTCTTTTTTGAATGACCTCTGCCATCGTTTCCCGACATTTGACACACATATGCTTTCACAGCCATCACTTTTAGCACAAATGGTGTTTTTTCATGCATGTGGAGCTGAGAGATTACATTTTTTAAATATTACAGCATCATTTTTGACTGCATGTTAGTGATCATGAGAGGGGAAGACCCTACTGCATTACATTTATGTAAGTCATAACTTGTCTGTCATGCTACAGCATCCATCACATTGCACTTACATGGAAGTTTTCATTAGTCTGGTGCATTTTTCAGGTACACAACACAAAATTTATATGAGAAATTAGAGTCTGTATGTGAGATAGAAAGTTCTCATGGTTGACATGTGTGCCGACGAAGTTGAAGAAGATCACTGTCTCTGAGATGTTGTATCATGTAGTCTGGTATATTACATACCAGCATTCTGGAGGAACCTGCCACCTCCATGTTCAAGAATTTGGTACAGATCTACCAGAATACACAGCATCACATCTCAGAAGACAATAATCTTTAATGGCTGCGTTGCTGCTTGTTTAGGTTTGTTTGTAACAAAAAGGTGCCATAAGCTCCTTTTAGCATCATCAGTCTCTGTGTCCAATTCTACTAACTCGGCTCTTGCTTGATGGATTTTCATGGAACTGTATGTTGTAACCTATTCCACAAACCTGTTGGCCATTTCAATCATTATCAAAATTTGTAAGCCAGAAGTTTTAGTTCTTGTGTGTACATATATAAAATTTCCTTTCCTCTTTATTGGATTTGGGCAGCAATCCAGAATTTAAATGGCACCAATACAGGAACTTCAGAGCAGTATCATGCCTAAATGTTCCTGCTGCATACACATATTCCTTACTTTAGTTCTGATTTATGTTTTCAGTTTAATATCGGTGCATGTTGCAAAGGTAAAAGAACATTGTGGGCCACAGATGAAGTAATGAATAAAATAATCTTTAAAAATGCGAACTACTTAACGGTGGAATGTTCTTAATAACAAATTGTTGACAGATGCCCTTTTTGAGTCATTTACTGGAACATGACTTGTGTTATGACTTTGAAGATGAAAGCACCACGATCCCTCAAAACGTCAGGAACTACCTGCTAACAGCAGAGCATCACATCATAGAAGACTTGTATCTTCAAGTTTAACAATGTATAATCATACTATTCCAGTTTTGTCAGTCGATCACAACTTCTTCCCTTTAATATTATTATTATATAGCTACATGTTTCAGCCTATATAATAATAATATTAAAACGAAGAAGTTGTGATGGACTGAAAAAACTGGAATAGTATTATACAAACACGACGGGATGGGAAATCTAAAAAAATGTATAATCAGTTATTCTGTCTTCAGTTGATACTCCAGAAGAATCTGCAAGAGCATGTAACTCCAACTTAGTCTGTCACATTCTTTGTCAAGACCATTGTACAGAAACTGCTTCTTCCTGCAGCAGTGATGAGGGGACCCTGCATTGTGTTTGCACTATCAAGGGCATCTGCAAGTTCTTTTGCAGAGGTGACTGCCTGTGTCTATTCATTATCCCTGTAGGAAATGAGGAATTCTGAACATTTCTTCATGTGATAAGTGGCAGTTATGATGTGCATGCAATATCCTGCACAGCCTTACTTGTAATAGTCATTTGGAACAAAATATACCCCACACAACTCAATTCAGGAATTTCAAGTCAGGCAGTTGATCTGATAGGCAGTTTGTTTTGTGGCAAATACATGTGTCTGTTTGAGGTACTTCTGCTTCTTTCAATAATGCATCATGTCTGTTCTCTTTGATACTGAGCAGACTTCACTGTGAGGATGAACACATTGCAAGTACCAGCTACCAAGGAACAGAGACATAGAACAATAGATGTACCGTGGCACAGCAAAAAGCGTGATAGGATCTCTCGAGAATGAAACTGTGTCACAACCAAAATCATGGAATGACAACTACAGAGCATGAATTATGCTTGTCAGTTCAGCTCAAGTACTCTTACCTGGACACCTTTGTTTTTATCTTTCATATTGTCACTGTTGTTATACCCTTAACTGCAGCAGTAATTGATATTCATATTGTTTTCCCACAATGGTTCTTGTTCTATTTCAACATGCCATTCTTATGAAAATTCTGAAGTCTTGAAATCCAGGATGTGCTTCTTCATGTGACACATTTTTCCACCTTAATAAATCTGACAGCACATGCTGTCTTTTCATAGTGCCTTATATCAAACATACAATCGGTACAAAACAGCAACACTTTGCTTTGCTTGTTCTGAATGTTCGTCCTAGAGTAACGATCATTGTTCTTTTGATAATATACATTGCAACTGCTCATGTCTCACCTTGTCATACTTCTTGCCAAGCAGCTCCATGAAACCCAGAAAATTTCAAGAAGTTTCAAGATCCCTGAAAGGCCAAGGCATTAGCTGTTAAGAATAAGTGTAATAGCTATCAGGCATTTGAGGACTCCACTCTACTGCTGAATGTATTAATTTAATGCCTGGTGTCCCATATGAATTTGTTCGCCCCAGATATCATTTTTCCTAAGGTGAGCCCTGCAGGTCATCGGCAGATGCTTATACTATGCCAACATGCAGATGTGCAGGCACGGAGCATTTTACCTTCTCTGAATATTAAATGCTTTAGAACAGGTGCATGGATGAATGATATCAGTATCAAAATTGTGTAAATCCCAAAGCTAATAACAGAAAAATTGTACCAGAAGTTTCAAATTGACTTATCTAGCATGCAATTCCATACTGCAACAGTACACTGACATATCAAAGTGAAACTCGCAATCCAGACTTTTGTAAGGTAGAGATACACGAAAGAGGCTGTCCTGATGCTTACATGCCAGATTATGAAAAGGAGTGGGGTTTCAACTCCACACTTTTGGATGGAAGAGAATGGTCAGCTTCACAGTTTAGCTGCTAGACATATCATATCCGTTGGATAGCAGGCTGAACAGACCTTGGAAGTCACACAGATTCAAAAATAAATTCAAGAATAAGAGCACTAGCAAATTGCAAATGGCAGCAGAGTTTAAAGTATTTCTTAAACACTAACTGCAATGGTAGGCATACTTGACTGTTTTCCATTGTTTCGTCCAGCCTGATGTGATAATCAGTGTAACTATCTAATGGAAGCCGCAAACTTGTCACTCCCCATAGCTCACCACTGAATCTCATTCTCAGACAAATGAAGTAATTTATCAAAACAAAATTTTGTAATCGTATATTCAAATTATGCTCCTACACATGGTCTCTATTACAGTATATACTCATGTTCCATGTGTACAACAAAATTTCATGTTCTTTGTTTTCCTAACTTACGATCATATCCCATCAGTCTCTGGCTCACTGACTTCACAGTACATATTGTCATAAAGAGAATACTGATGTCATTTTGTTTGCAGTTTGGTACCCTGCTGTCACCAGAGTCAAAAGCAAACTGTCAGTCCGAACCACAGTCACCATATCTGAACATTAAATCATGCAGCTTCGGTCTCACACCGCTGAAAGGTTCTCAGAGTGTGACTCAGCAACTGCCTTGTGCCAGTAATAAATTCAGCATATTCAACAAGCCAAATCACACAAGAATGCCTTCTTCAGTAGCCACAAATCCTGAAGTAGCATATGATGGCTTGGGAGGACATTCTAAAATCGATGCATTTCCAGTACCAAGTCCAAAATTGAAGCCAACACAAAAAAAGTTAAAATGTGTTGGCACTTCCAAAACGAAAAAGAAGGTTACAGTCTCATATAAATTGGATACATTTTTTGATTTAACATGAATTTAACATTCTTTCAACAAGAGTTCTGGTTGAAAAGCCCTATGAACTTCATATAAATATAGAATTTAGGCAGTATAATTATTTGGGTATAATGTAAAGCTTTTAACATTTGTACATGAAATATGAACATTGTTTCAGAAGTTTGTTTCCAAACAATGTTTTACTGCAACCTGTATGATTATCATCCATTAATGTTGTAATGAAAGTGCATATTCTGTACAAGCACGTAAAAGGAACTGGAAAAGGAATTATTTTGTATTAATAAACACCTTTTTACAAAGCAAGCTGGTATGGGGTTGTTTATTGTACCACCATTATACACTTTCAGCCTTAGTGGCTTTCCTTTCTTCTGCACGTTTCTTTTGCTCTGCAGGTTTCAAATTATGTTTTTTTGCAAATCGCTGATTGCGGAGGAATTTTGCATCAACCTGAAAATTAACAAAATTAACCACAATAGTATCACCTCCATACACATCTCAAAGGAGCATACCTGCAGCATGAAATCAAAAAAGTACAATCAAAATTCCACAAATGAAGCATCACAAAATGTGTCAATATAATTTTTCACTGATTTGATGTCTCTTGGGTTATACCATGATAAAAGAAACACATGAAACTTGGGTTATCATAGGGTTACCATACATCCATCACACAAAAAGAGGACATTTCCCACTTATCAACCACAAAAAAAGAGGACATGCCAGTAGCAAAGGGGGTTTTCAAATTTTGGTCAAAAAAGAGGATTCCATGTGGGCTTGAAGATCAAGAGCACCCTTGTTCACCACAGACACGCGAGTTCCTGGTTTACATACCAAGCATTTGGCTTCCCACTCGTCGCAACCATTTTGGAAACACGAATACTTGCTTTTCAGTTCGTCCATGAATTTAAGTTTCTCTTCCCCATTGTAAGAATGTGATAAAAATGATACATGAACCAAAGAGCACACAACACATCATCCATTGAACTGCACACAATTCAAAATGAATGCCCGGAACCGGGCTGTGCAAGCATGTGTTCGGATCAACCAGCAGTGACTGAAAATAAGTTTTGAGGTTGAAACACTGCCTATAAGGATGAACTATGACATGCAACGACCGCCAAAAAATTAACAAAAGCCAAAAACCCAAACATTTTTGTGAAATTAAAAAATCCCTGTGGACACAATTCTGAAGCCTGAAAAAAGAGGACATGTCTGGGAAAACCGTGACATATGGTAACCCTAAGGTATCAACAACCTTGACAGCCATGGAAGCTAAGATAAAATATTATAAGTGCCGCCTTTAACAGACATGGCTGGTGACTAGTTTTTGGTCTCTCTTGATATCACTGGGCTGGTAATGTTGGAGAATAAGAGAATGTTTTTCACTCCAGTATTTTCCATCAATGTAAGATGTGACAGACAAACACTGGAGTGTTGCACTTCTGAAAATTTAAGTACCGGTGCTATTACTCTATACAGTGCCAAATGATTTGGGCACAGTCACTTACTCCTCGTGTTGATTCATGTCTGTAACGCTTAGGTTTCTTAATTCCATTTCGATGAGCTTTCCTATCTGCAACAGAACACAAAGCACTTAAAATCTCTTCAGCAACACCACAATGTAGGCTTCTGTTTTACATTAAAGTTACAACTACTTTTCCACAGATATTAGCATAAGCAGGACATATAACTTTTGGTGTAGAGGTCACGAAAATTTCATCTACTGTGATAACCACAAATAACCTTTCATCACAAAACAACCTGAAGCACACAGTTGCACAGGTATGTTTTAGGCTTTGCTCTTATATACAGTACTGTTCCATTCATTACAGAAGAACTGTTACCAAGAAAACTTGATAACCAAATCCAATGAAACTGCACTTCCATTTTATATACTGCTGTATATTTAGAATTATACACTTCATGACATAAACCAACATTAAAGTAAAAATGGAAGGAAACATCTCGTTTACATTACTCAAACTGTGCATTGTCATGAATCATACAATGTCAACAACCAATTACATGCACATTTAAATACATCAATTATAATAAAATATATTTATTGTATGTACATATATCAATTATAATTCAACATTCTGATATATGTCAAATGTGCATGTAGTTCGTTTTTAACATTATATGAAACATCTTGTTCTAAGCACAGTAATTCCATTTACAGTACTTAACATGTTCAACAATCACCATATATACTGCAACAACTGCACTATAATTAGACACAAAAAATATAGTAGCATGTGGTGTTCCTCCTATGTGTTTCGGCCTTTTCTGGCCATCCTCAGGGAGGCATTCAACAAAGACAAATACAATAATGGCTGTTTATGTCACAGATATGCAATGGTCAAGTTAAAATGCAAGTATTAAAATGGTTACAAGGTTCAAAAACATAATACAATGTGTATCATAATAATTATTTGATTGCAAACAAACATCTATTGCAGAAAATCATCTTTACTTTCAGGGATATACCCCTGTGTCTCTATACAAATTGTATTATGCTTTTTAACCTTTTAATCATTTTAATATTTGTATTTTCACTCTACCACTGCACACGTATAAAATAAACAGCCATTATTGTAATTTCTTTGTTGAACACCTCCATAAGGATTGCTGAAAAAGGCTGAAACATGTAGGATTACCACATGTTTATATATTATTGCATCTAATTATAGTACAGCTCATGGAGTATGTATAGTGACTTGTCTTAATATATGGAACATGAATAATTTTAAATGTTCACTACACTTAGGTATCTTAGGGTGTTCTGAGGTGTCACTCAAAGTCAGATGTGCATATTCATGTTACGGTTTCACTTAGAGGTCCAACCCATGCCGCTAAACCAGTATCTGCAATGCGCATCACAGCCCAAACTCTTATGAGAACTATACCGCAGCAACACGCCGGTATACTCACTTTGATTGTGATTGGTATGATTCTTGGACTTCGCCATTTATACCCGCCTGAAAATAAATAATGTAAGAAAACAATGAATTTGAATAATCGTGAAATATGGTATTCACATAAACGCCTCCACTATATTCTACACGTGTGTGGCAAACTCTAGCTTTAAATTTCGGTAACTGATGGAGATCCCGAAATTTCAACTAAAGCGGGTCCCACAAAATGTTTACGTCTAATGTTCAATACAAACTTCACAAATTTAATACGCACAAGTGAGGCAAACATTAAATTACAAATGCAAAATATATTTTCCTACCTCTATTCCTTGCCACCACGTTGCCTTACGCCTACACCATCCAGCGAAGAACATCAACCACAGGATACCTATGTCGAGGTACCGTTGTAATGTGGTGCGTTGTCCTGCACCCTCTGCATACCAAACACCACGGGGACAACAACGAAGAGGTGCATGGTGCGCAACATCCCAAAGAGCGAAGACCCCTTTGTCACCGCGAAGGTAGCCTGAAATCATGTTGTCCCTCTGGTCCGTGGTTTCAAATACCAACGGCCGCCCACACTAATTGATTCACGGATAAGTCCTGGCCACGTGAGATATTTGAGAACGCCACTGAACAGTAGGATTCAATTTGGGATCAGTGGATGGGTTGATAGCGTCGATGTGAAACTGCTCTCGGCTGAGGAATCATCCTCCCGTTGTGTTGATTACATCAGAATTCCACAGAATATATTAACTTTTAACACCCAGACCCCGCCAAGTTCACGTTCGCTCTCAACGCAGTGCGAAGTCAGTGGCACATTCTCACTCGACTGTATAAGTGCAGCCTTAGTGTGACGAAACTGTTCTCCCTGAAGATGACCCAGCGGGGTTGAAACATGTAGGAGGTTTCTACAGTGAAGATAATATACACATTGTGCATTTGCTGGTGATTATTACGTTTATGTGACATAGTGATCGGATATGGAGCATATTAAATTTGAATTTAATTCTTTGATTATTTGAAATACTGCTGTATATTATTTTTCCATTTTGGAATAATAGCTTAGTCTTACCACACATTTTTGCAATAAGAGAGGCCTCGTCTTAAGCTACACTTTCTTTGTATGGATTTGTAGACTGCCTGACGATGGCCTAAAAATTTGGCCGAAACATGTAGTAAGGTGGTAAAGATACGAACATACATGTAAACTACAGTCGTTAGGTCACAAATTAGGTAAAAATGAACTGTGACAGTCCGTGGTACTAGTTATACTATATCCCTGAGAGTTGCAGCAGGACGGCAACAATCCGTGGCGTGTCAAAACATATCAGTGAGTTACTGGATGTTAACAATTCGAATTAGTGTGGGATGTAACAGTGGTGACAAATGAATGTAAATACGGAGTGAACAGAAATAATTAAGAATGTGTGTTTGATATATTACTACTTACCTCTGATCCATGATTTTGAAACATGCACTCGGGGCAAATCACGTCCAATGTGTTAAAGGAGAAGAATTTAAATCTATAAAAACTTTTTAGACTGGAATTGAAAGTTATTAGTTATAAGAAAAGTTACGCATCCGCAGAACTTTTCAAATCGATACTGAATAGGTTTACACACCGACCTTTTTGTTTCTGTGACATTACTGCTAGCAGAAAATATACATGTAACTTGGTAAGTTCTTTTCATTTAAAAATACTTGATCAGGAAAAGGAATTATACGATAAGCCAATTGGTAGTCAATGAATATTTAAGAAGGGTATGAAGTGAATACTTCGGTGCGAACGGTGCTTTTTCGAAATAGGCTTTTTTCTTTTGTGTTCTTCAGAACAAAGTAAACTCAGACATGTAAGATGTGAAAACAGACTTCGCCATTTTTCACTAGAAAATGTAAAACCGGGTTTTGTTTTCATTGTCATGTCATAACTGCATAGTTGACATTCCTTTATTTGATCGAGCATTTTGCCCATGCTGTCGTCATCTGTATGAACATACCGTGTAGCAAAATACATGTTGGACTTTTGCTTAACCAGTTGGCTACAGCACAAGCATACTGTACAGTTCAGTCTGGTGTATCTAGTTTGTGGCCTGTTAGTCTTACCTTCAAACAAGAATTCCAAAGCATTTTTAGCAAATTGTCTTTTCCTTAACAAGTAGTAGTTGAAAGTCCTTTGTGTAGTGGTCAAATTAATGTTGCTGTACAGTTTCAATAATTGTTCGTCTCCTGCACTGAGTGATTTGGCAACTTCAGTGGGTTATTCTGCATTGGAGTAACAAAAACAGAATTTTGAAAAACAGAGCGATAATTTGTTCTGCCATTACAAAGATATTTGGCCCATTGTTCATGACAGAAAATGCAGTTTCTGGTATGAAGTTCCTAGATATGCTGCAGCAGTGACTGAGCCTGCTTTAGGCACTGTATGTAACATTTGCATGTTACAGGTACATCCAATCATCCAGTGCAATAATCAGTGTGATTCAGGACACATGTGAAAATATGCATATGACTTGGTCACTTAATGGAGTAAGTTTCACATTATAAACAAGCCAACAGGACATGACAAACAATATTGGTCTGCTAAAGTGATCCCCTTATATCAGATTCACGGCTAAGTTCCCGTGCATAAATGTTTATTTCATTATATTCTTCCCAGTTTTCCACCTCGTAAATCAGTCTTTCTACAACCATATTTCCAATAACCTAACATCTTATCCCAGGAAACTGTCAGTAAAAAGTTGGGGTTGGAAAGGAATATAAGAGAGATCATCTTCAAAAATCGGTATACTTATGCACTCTTCATAAAATGTATACATCAGTAAATGTCATATTAACTAAACATGTTTTGTACAAACTAAATAAGAAAATGAAAAAATTTCACAAACAAAATAAAACCCAATGTTTCTGGGAATATCTGTTCATACTGTACAACATTTAAGATCAATGTACAACTATTTCTGTAAGTGTACAGAATATTAAATAGCACATACGCAATGTAAAGTTTGGTCATTCTCATGTGGTTACAAAGTTAAGAAAGTGATTATGCGACACAAAGACACAGGACATAGTATCCATAAATTTGAAACACGTGTGGAAGCCATATTGTTCAAAATAGTTTTGGGTTTTTAAATACAACCAGATCCACTTGAGTCTGAAAGGGGGACAATACAGCCATACATACATAAAGAACACACAGTACTACTAATTCTGGGTTTCTTGGCAGTTTGCATCAGCAAAGAGGTTAGTGTTCAGCACTTTCACCATATATGTGTAAATATAAAACCACATCATTGACACAACTAGGTGTTATTTTTTGTGTTTTTTGCTGCATGCTTTGGGCTAAACAGCCATCCTCAAGCAATCCATTACATGCAAATTAGTGAATGCTATGTACTGCCAATTTGGTAACAAGATCCCAACTTGTTACATCAGTTTTACATAAATTCAGGAAATTATTCAAATATATGTATACTCTTCAATATTATATGTTGAACTTCATCCTCTGTTGCTTTTACGTAAGTTCTTTGCAGCATTTTATTACCCATATTGGAAGCTGTCCTATACACCTTAATTATATCCAGTCACTATTTTGCATCGTGTTATTAATAGGGTGCAATGTTTTAGAACTAATGTTTCTTACATAGTGTGTAGTATCCTCCGTTTACTCTTAATAACAATTTTGTTAATTTATTTTATGTTCAAACTGAGGATGTAGAGAAAACTTACACACGTTAGAATTCTTATGCCCATTTTTTTAGTAAGTTCCTGGTGATATTATTTGATTAATTTGTTTGAACTGAGGATGTAAGTAAGACTTGTTAAACAAGGTCAGTTCCCACAAAACCAAATAATATCACCAGCAATTTACTATGAAAAAATTGGGATGAGAAGTTCACACTAAAAGGCCTGTCTCACATGCTCAATTTTAACACACAATACATGAATAAGAAGGTCCTCATTAAGAAGCAAAGGAGGATACTACAAATTACAGAAGAAATGTCTAAGCTAAAATATTGATCAGCTTATTAGTAAGAAAAAGGTCCCAACAGTGAACAGATATAATGTAGGTATATAGGACAGCATTGAGTATGTAGACTGAAATGCTGCAAAACCTTAATGTAAAAACAGAAGAGATTTTAAAATGTTATTTTATAATATGTACAAATTTTAATAAGTTTATGATTTTTTGTAAAACTAGTGTAATGGCATGGATCCCCTCTGTTACTAAATGGGCACTACGTGTAAAGTAGATTTTCATGTAACTGATAACTGCCTGAGGATGGCTGTGTTTTATCTGGAACATGCAGCATAGAAGACCAAAGCTGATTGTATATTTTTATATTTGTATATATATTTAGCTGCAGCACAACAGGATGTCTCAACTGCAGGCATTGGTAGGTTTGCTGGTATTTTCATCCAATGCTCAGTCTCCTGGATTTCTGCATTCTGCTTCTTAGGACAGTGATATTTTAATCTACTAGGAACAGGTACTTCAGATTAAAGCTATGTGGAGATCTTTAGGCTGCATACAATTTACTGCCTAACATTACAAAGAAAAATTCTGAATGGTTTACTTCCCTCAGCTGTCTATTGGCTTCATCACACAAGTGCCTTTATAACGAGTACTTTTATTTGATACCCAACATCTCTCTCTGAAAACTCATCCAATTCAAAACTTTTTGTGTGAGTGTAGATGTCTGCAGTAATGCTTTAGCTGCTTCTTGAAATGTCTCCTCATTACGGCGGTAATACATAGCTGCATCTTGTTCCAACTGACCTATCTTGTCTGGTCGAATTTCATCCATTGTCACCATTTCAGTTACATATGGATTGAATCGGAAATACACGTTGCCAGGCAGAAGGTCATTAAGCATTGTGTGAACACCTGCAACCATGCAGAAATAACAATTTCAGTGCAGTTGTATGAGACCTAATAGTGAAACACCATAAAGCTTAATCATCCAAAAGGAACATATCAGAAAATTGTATTACATTCAGTTCAGTTACAGATGCATTTTTCAAGTGATAAAAGAAATTTCATGGCATAGTGATTGCTCAAACTGAATGTTCTGCCCTCTAGCAACAGCCCACCTTCAAATATTTAAAGCAGTTCACATGCTACAGAATGACTGACGTCATATTAACATTATATTTATGGAAGTCATCACTTTTTTTCTGGGATAATTATTCACATCCTCACTCACTTAGAAACTTGTGTGTGTTTGCACGTGTTAATCCATGCAAACACATTTGCTTGCATGCGCACACCCACCCACAGCCAAATGCGCGCATGCACAGACATGTATAATCTATAGGCACTGAACTGACACTATAAAAATGACAGAAGAAAATCAGCCCAAGCAAAGTAAATTGTCGAACACCTATCCATTACAACAATTCAAACATAAAAATATGCACCTACATGCTGCTTCTGTCTTGTAACTCCTATATGGAGCACACGGCCTCATGCACCTATATACTGGGAAAGAAAAGACTGTATTTACACTAAAAGACAACACCCACCTTCACAATCTTCAGTTTTAGGGATAGTACCTGTAAAGAACATGTTTAACTTTGGGGATGACTCGAAGGTGACACCCCATTCTTCAGATGATGAATTAGGAAACTGTTTTTTTTTTACATTCTGGTAAATACAGTACTGTAAAAATGTTCAGGATTTGCTTGTCTGTCAGCCTCTCAAAAAGACAAACGAATATGGTGCCTCCATTGTAGATGCAGACAGCATGTTCCTTCAAAATGTACAAACCTAGATAAAAACGTGGATATGTGCAATGAAAACCTCGAACACCTCATTATTTCTTCATGAATCTTATGCTATTCTGATTAATATATGTGAAGACACGACACTGCATGAGGCCTGCTTTGAAATAGTCACAGTTCACTAATTTTATAACAGTAGTGAAACTGTGAGAAA
Source organism: Coptotermes formosanus (assembly GCA_013340265.1). Lineage (NCBI taxonomy): Eukaryota > Metazoa > Arthropoda > Insecta > Blattodea > Rhinotermitidae > Coptotermes > Coptotermes formosanus. Next base: position 266,777 of record BLKM01006251.1, on the reverse strand, counting down.
GTGAGTTCACATTTACATCACTTTGCATTTGAAAGACTTATGCACAGACGCATGTGCGCGCGCACACACACACACACAAAGCATGAATTTTGAACCTTATATTTTACCTGACATTTAACAACTGCTGGACATCATGTAACTCCAACCATAATTACTTCTAACTGAAGCTCATGTCTGGTATACATAATTAGCATAAGGATTATACTGAAATAATGGGTGATAGGACAATGACCACAATTACCACAATAAATTTGCCAGGGTAAACTCATCAACACAGACCAGTGGCAACTGCTGATGTGGTGTAAACAGACATAAGAGTGAAGTATGGCAATCCAGGCAACTACTAGCATGGTCATTAGTAGTTTTATGTATGGTTAATAACCTAAATCATGAATATGATATAAGTGATTTTAGCTATATCAAACAAGAAGCATCATTCTGAGGTTGTAACTCACAAATAACACGTTTTAATCCCTACAGCTAATGTTTCTGTAATAACCAGACCAAATCATGGCCCAACCTGCTAATTTAGTCATCTTATCTTGCAAACATAACCCAAACTTAAAGAAAATTCAGGCTTGTCTCATGTGACAAGTAATCTTGTATGCCAGTATAGCCTATATGGTATGTGCTCACCCTTATTGTGAAGGTCCATAAAGCAGCTGTAAGGCATGATTTATTCAAGTCTCATGAAGGTGACAAGCGTGTATGAGGAGGCACCATTGTAGCACAGCAGCAATCCTAAATGTGCAATCCCATCATAATCCCTATCTCAGCTACTTCATATATCATGTTCTGCATTATATCAAAAGCAGTTTTGTGCAACTTACCTTCTGTATCTGTTGCACTATCAAGTATTTTGAAAAACTTTGTTTTCCAGGATGAACTATTAACATCTTCACCATTTATTACTGGCTTTGTGCGCCCAGTGCCAAATGAGACTACACACTGAATTGGACAACCAGGCCATAACTGCTTAGCTTCATGGAGAGCCACAGCTGTCGGATTGTTTACCAAGAGACCACCATCCTGAGATGAAGAAAGTAATATATTCAAAGAAAACTTGCTTATATAGAACACCCAGAAACAAAGTAAGTAACTACTGATTCACACACTTTTTTAACAGTGCCCAGTTTTCCTCAATATGTGTACCACTGGTATTGATGAAAGAAATCATGATTGTGAATTTCCTTTCTTCCCCCCACCCCACACACTTGCAAAGACTGTATTATCCTATGTGTTTAACACAGGGGTACAGTCTGTTTACTACACTTCTAGATTATAATTATTCAGAACTTGGAACTTATTTTATAAACTTACGGAACATCAGAAGAACTGCCAATAAACAGGTAAATCTGAAATTCACAGCCAAATCCTAATTTCAGCGAAAGTAAATACTACAGAATATTTTAACATTCTGTTGGTACTGACAATATGAAAGTAATAATTTGCATTACTAACATGTTACTATAAACAAAAATCAAAGATAAACTTACTTGTATACATCTTTATGTGCATGGTAACTTAAAACACAGACAATTATTGTTGCACTTACCTGGTGTAATAATTCACCCAATCTGTATTCTTCAAAGTATGATGGTGCTGCTGCAGACGCCCTTACAGCCTCCCACAGTTTGTATTTGCTGCCTCCCAAATATGGTGATTGAACTTTATATGGCAGTGAGTAATTTCGAAATACATAAGCTGTTACTCTGGGCAAATTTACCACAGTAGAAATCACAGATAGCTGAAAGAGAGATCAGTAATGGCTGTGTCCCCAAAAAAGGCTGGTGCTCAGATGCAGAAAAACAGCATTTCATTGTGTCACTGTTTTAAAGAATATACAATATTCTTGACCCAAATGATGCTACCACAAAATTAGTTATTTTTTAAAACTCCAATGCTATAATTATAACACCTATGAAAACATGTGAAATGATGAGTTGATGAAAATACACCTTGCAGAATATGTTCATTCCAAATCCAGCTGCTTATAAAAGTAAGATAATTTGCTTGTTTATCCCCCACCCCCCACCTAAAAATGACAAAGACAGTGAAAATTGTAACTGACAATTAAAAAATCAATTTCCTGTGCATCATAAATAGTAATAAATTTAATGAAGCCAACATCACAGAGTTTCATAACATATAACATTATCTTTTATGGTATACATCATAGAATAGCACTGTATGCAATGTAAAGAACAAAACTGATGAACATAACAGCAGTAAATTCACATACCTGCTACTAGCAGTCAGAATTACAATACAGGCCTGTTGGATACTTCATTAACACATTCTTGTAACATGCATTACAATGCATACCTCTTAAAGGAAGAAACTACGAAAGCTACACTATCATTCCTTTTCAGAGGCATGTTCCTTCATTCATTACATCGACATGTGGTCACAAATTACACTAACATGTTACAGTGTACAAACAGACACATAGAGAACGGCATCTGAATAAATATGATAGGCAGTGTAAGTATAACATTACATTGTGGCACATTTACATAAGCACTGTTGCCATGGAATGCAACAATGCATTTTATTTACAGTAAAATTAAACCAACAATGCACAATATTTTGTTTTGTATTTATTTAGCTTCTATTCATACTTTTCCCTGACATATTTCAGCATTTATGTTGCCATTTTCAAGGGGGTTCACTTTAATTACATAAAACTTTTTTAACATGCAATAACATGTGACTCTTAAAACATCTAAAATCCTAAAAGGTAAAGATTAAAATCCTTCTATAAGTTATGATTCTCTGAAGTCATATAGCTTTGCTCTGGTTCTTTGTTACTGATATGGCGCTATGTGGTAAGGCATCTCTGATTATTCTATTCAAGGTTATGTGTGTGTTGTAAGCTGAGCCAGGTAACAGATGGATCTGTTCTAGTATGATGTGATGTTGTGTCAAGTAGGATCAGGTGACACGATCAACATCACATCATACTAGAACCGATCCATCTGTTACCTGGCTCAGCTTACAACACACACATAACCTTGAATAGAATAATCAGAGATGCCTTACCACATAGCGCCATATCAGTAACAAAGAACCAGAGCAAAGCTATATGACTTCAGAGAATTATATCTTATAGAAGGATTTTAATCTTTAACTTTAAAGATTTTATACGTTTTAAGAGTCACATGTTACTGCATGTTAAAAACGTTTTATGTAATTAAAGTGAACCCCCTTGAAAATGGCAATATAGATGCTGAAACATGTTGGAGAAAAGTAAGAATAGAAGCTAAATAAATACAAAAGAAAATATTGTGCACTGTTGATTTAATTTTACTGAAATATAAACATAAGCATGGAAATAAGCTACATAAAGCATTTTATTTAGTACCGTTTTTCAGATACAAATATTTTCTACTTCTTATACGTCCTTGGCTGTCCTAACAGCCTAACACCTTTGGATTGTCGAGAGTGATTACATGGAGATTTTATGTTGTTGTCAACAATAGGAATGTACTCAGGTCCTTTTGAAAACGTGAAAATACTTTTCTACCCAATTTCCGCAACATCGAAAACAGCATTGGTTTTTGGAAGTTTCTCGGCCTTTGCCCATTTGTCCTTCTGGTAAGAGCAACAAGTACATGAAGATGAGTGTGGAGCATTGGTAGAATGATACTGGGAGGGGAAAACCAAAGAATTTGGAGAAAAACCCCCTCCCAGTGCCACTTTGTCCAACACAAATCTCATATGGACTGACGACCTGCGATCGAACCCAGGCCTTTGTGGTGACAGGCCAGCAACTAACCACCTTGTAATCATACAGCCAATGTACATAGCTCATGAGTTGCTGTTATACATAAAGATTCAGTTCATACCTAACAGAAAATGCCATGTGCTTCTGTTAGAAAGAACATCAGTGCATGTTCTTTCTAACACAAGCACACATTATTCTCTGTGAGGCACAAACTAAAGCTATGTACAAGACAGGAAATGTAAATTATGTAATCAATCTACAAAACACTGCCACAAGACGATAACATTGCATTCCTTCTGCCCTGTTGTGCTACATGTTGCTGTCAACAATGATTTTATGGCAATTTTATGTCACCAGTAACATTTAAAACATACTTAGGTGTACATGTAAAGCACCCACTATTTTTCTCCAACTGTAACCAAATAGAGATTTTCTCAACAGACTTTAATAAAAGTTTCCAGCATCAAATTTCAGTAACATCAGTCCAGTGGGAGCTCATGATACGCACAAACAGACAAACGGACAGATGTGACAAAGCTAATAGGCGTTTTTCATGACTATATTTGAATGCAACTAAAAACTGAACATGTAAATTATTACATAACATATACTTTTGTAAATGACCATTACAATGATACATTATTAATTAATCTACAAATTAGTACACTAGAGTTTCTTTACATTTAAATCACCTCATTAAATAACCCCATCACAGCAAAATTCATATCAGTACACATAACCCTGAGTACTATCAAGCAGATCAACACAATGTAATGTGTCTGATTTGTGAGTGGGAAGTTTCCACTTTGATTATCTTCTGGATAACCAGCTATCCTGACTGATCTTATCAGTGGTTCGCCCAGGAAATGTTGGGATACTTCCCTCAAGTATGCTGCAACTGCGATTTCTTCGTTGTTCTGAATTCATACAGAACTGTCACACATCATTTTATGCTAAAACATAATTAGCAGTTGGTACAGCACTGGTACATAACCAGCAACAAAACTGAACTTTTACTGCATTTACACAGATTTTGCAACTAATGATAAAGTGGCCTCATCAGAAATGCAGCCACCCACACTGCTGAATTACAAGAGCTGTGATCTGTTATCATCTATCCCCCTAACCCTTAATTGAATCAGAATGGCTAAACAGATAAATCAGATGGACCCAGCTGGAGAACTGTAGCTAATGTGCACAATCCTAAAAGTTGGGCATTGTCTAGCAGAAGACAAAATATGCTCACCTTGGGCATTAAAGGATCTCTTGCTGTCTTTATAAGTGGAGTTTCCCCAACATACTTTCTCAGGAGTTGTTCCCACATCTCAGTGTCATAGTATGAATGACTCCAAACCAGGTTACTTGTTCCCCAGAATGCACTCTGGGTAAATATTTTGGTACTTAATTCTTTGTACATTTCTGATAGCTCAATCAGTGTTTTCTTTTGTGGCACTGTAAATGAAGGGAAAAGTCACAGAATCACATGAATCTGCTTTGCTGTTAAAACAGAAATTAAATACATTATGCATACATGCATATATGAAGTACGCATACCAAGAACACACAAAAGTATGGCTCCTGTACTGACACCACAGATGTAATCAAACATCTCATAAATCTGCCTTCCAGTGAGCTCTTCCAGCCTCTTTAACAACTCTATCACAAGTACACCTCTGCAAAATAAATACACACACTTTATTTTTGTAAATAACATGTTATTTAATTACAGATTCTAAATATGCATCCAATTTGTTTGATATAACCTGAAGGCTGCTCATCATTGCCATGTCTATAATTATTGGCTTAAAAACAATATTTCATATATGATGTAGACATGTTTATGATCTATCTCATTACCATAATTCACATGTCTAGCTAAAATGGTTTTTTAGTTATCACCATAAAACCAAGAAACATTTGCAAATTCACCATCTTATTAGTCTAAATTCTACAAAATATTACCTTAACAAAAGTGGCACATTTTTCCAAATCTTTTCCCATGCACTATTTCAGAACCATAAAATTGTGCTGTTGTCAGTCCCGCCTCAAAATTTTGCGTATTCTTCACGGCATTAAGTATTGGAAACTGGAAAATATGGCACTGAGTTTTCTCTAATGCAGTGGTTCCTGAAGTGTGCTCCGCGGATCCCTTGGGATCTGCGACCAGTTCCCAAGGGATCCATGGATACATATCTGTAATGGCTACTTTGAAGTTTACTAATTCTTTTTAATTAAAGGAAGAATGTTTTGTTAAAAATAATCGCAGGGCTTCTTCAATTGGCAATATGTTTATTTCATATGACTGTTTGAATATCTAATGAAGAAACTTCCTGTACCCACGAAGAGAGCGACAATCATTTTATTTAAGGTCAAATCATGCAATGTATTGTTACACATGCTACTGGTATTTGTAGCTATCTAAAATCAGTTCTGAGATATAAAGTTTTAATTTTGGATACCTATCATCCAGACCCTTTATGTGAGCAAAGATGTGAGAATCTGTGGTTATTCTTCGAAACCAAAAGGGGTCCACGAGCAAAAGCATTTGGGCAACACTGCTCTAACAGCAAAATGGCTATACCAAGGTTTGCAAAACAGGTCTGGTGCTTCAGATGTTGAAATGGAGATACAAACACAGACAGCAAGGTCAATTCTAGTTATTCCCTCTCTTGTAAGGGAAGTAGGTTAAAAACTTTTCCCGGCAGACTTTCTACACAGTCATGCTGTGTATATAACCCTTTATGGAGGTGAATTCATCATATGGAGCCACAAGCCTTGAACTCTTTCAAGCACAATGTGCCACCAGCTTTAATATACGAAACTCTGCATTTTGTCCACAGAGTGTATTTTTATGTGTTTTCATATGATTCTCACTCAGAATACATAGAAATTATTTCCCTAAACAGTGTTAGGCACACTGTGTCTGATGTGAGGTAGAAGAGAATGTTTCAGTATTTTGTAGACAAAATTCATGTCTCATAAGACACCTGCCACACGTTGTGAAGATTCTATGTGCTTAGGTAATGGAGCAAAGCCTGATGCCAAATGCATGCAGGATCTAGGGTATAATATTTAAACCAAAGCACTTCCCACATTTAATTTAATGAAAATCTGTTCACTGTTTCCAAAGTTAAATGCAAGCAGTTGGACAAACAGTGATTTTAAGTGGCACCCTGCAGGAATGCAAACACACCCCAAAGCAAATGTACATATCTGCTCTTCAGCCTTACAAAACAGTTAATGCCTTTGGTGTTAAAGTATAGGATCGAGTGACCATTTTCTTCTCTCTTCATAGATCTGAGAGAGCACAAAGTAATCTCTGTTTCTTGTATATCAACTGCATTTTCACAAACTGCAGTGTAGAGAAATACCTTTCTGAATGTTCAAAAACAAAATGTTTAGTATGCCATCCAACACAACTACCTCTTAGAAGCAGCTGCATGTTTCACCCGTTTTTGACCATCACTGGTCCAAAGTGCTCCACAAGCAAAACGGGATCTACTCCATTAAAAACAACCTATCTGAATGCTGACATAATTTCAGGGAATGTAATCATTTCACTGAAAATTTCTTTTACAATGTTGTGTTTTAAGGAATGACAATATTTTACATCACTTCAAAGATCTGTCTGTACACAATACTGCAATCTGTCCATTTTTTCCTAAACTGAATAGCGTTCATCTGACATATTTAATTTCTCATAAGGAAAAGGACACCATTCTTTAAACAATTCTACATCAACTAATTTGTCTTCAATATGGATCCTACTATAATGCAAGCTTGGGGACAGACAGTAGAAACTTGACTGAGGACTATGGCGTAGACATACTTTCAGGTACTTCCTACATGTGGCAACACTCAAGCTAATGCAAAAACTAGCTAAGAAACACAGCTTGTGAGCACAGGTCTAAGTCATCTCCTCCACATGGTTCTTTTCCTTTCACAAAATTCACTCTCCGTGCTTTGCCATCAGGGAAATAAGTTGAACATATCACTACAAACACAGCAGAACTCAAACACTTTAAATTACTAGTAAAATAAATTTATGGGAAATCCTTATGGCCACTATTAAAGCAAAATGACACATATCTTAGTGATGATTATACAGTTCTGATGAGTTGAGTATGGATTTGCTGTTTCCAAGGTATGAGTCTCCTTGCTGAAGCCACACGCAAACAGTGTAGTTGAATGGTTCAGATCCAGACAAGGAACCAATTTGTACATGTGAACATGGAAATGTCCTACAATATGTTAAGGCAAAATCAAAGGTGCAGGTTTTTATGTTTACCAGCATGGCTGTATCTTCATCCTAAATTGGAACAACCCCATAAATTCAAGCCCTACTTACTTTTCTGAGCTTGTGACAGTGACATTACTTATGCAACAAACAGGACCATTTGCATGTCACATGTGGATGACCAAACTGGTTGTAGCAGTGTGATGAGCACTATATTAACACATCTGCTCCCATATCTAACCACATCTGGATCAGGCTCTTTTGCTCACAGTACACTACCTGACCATGGTTATATAATTGCTCCTCCTCCTTTTCCGCTAGCTTCTTCAGTCAGTTAAGCATGTCTCTTCGTTTTACAGAATCTAAGTGTTCTGAAGCACTACTTAACACTTCGGTAATTGATCACACAAATTTATTGTTACTAACCAAAGTTGACACTGAATCTATAATTTTTATTTCTAGATGTGGCACTGAATTAAATCATCGCTTTTGGTTTGTGTTCTTCCAAATGTGTCCGACCACCAAGAAATACAAACAGCGTCTCCCCTGGTGTGAGCAACCACTGGCTGTCTCCCTAGTTCAAATTCCTCCCTCTCTCAAATTTTCCCACATCTTCTAATGGGCCATACTCATATTTTGACCATCCCTAATAGGTCAAAAAGTTGAAATTTCAAATTCTAAATTCCCATTGGCTATGACATGACATCGTAAACTGTGACTCAACCCGTGTGAACCCCGTGCTCTAAGTAATGTTCAAAAGTGGGCATATGACTTCGTTACCTCCTACCAGACGAGTTATGATGGGCAAAAGCTGTCAACTTCCCAAATTTCTGTAGCTGCAAAACACTTCTAAAACCCATTAAACCTGACATTGACAAACTAAGTTCCTTTTGCTGCAAACTAGCCGCAGATCTGTCTCCCCTTCTAACTAGTGCTTACTCTGCCTACAGTCCTCACCTTTCCCCTTCAGACCTGCACAGTTGTGTACACCAGATGTCCTAATTAACTATGGTTATAGTTATTAAAAATGTGGTGGAGGGGAAACAATGGCAGCACTTCCTCAATGTGGTTTGACCATGTAGCTTCACTTTAGTCAGTAGATAGAATTTTCTTCTTTGTACATAAGAAATTGTTTCTTGGTTTTTAGAGTGCTTTATTGCAAGTAGTGTAAAACAAATGGCTTGACTGGCAGTTCTGAAACTGGCAGGTTTGCTGGGAATGGAAGTGTTAAGACAGCTGGTCTGATCACCTTCATCCCCAGTGACAAAACAATGCCTCTCCTGAGGTAAAGGCAGAGAATACCTAGGGATAGCCTAATTAAATCAGACCAATGAGGATTGTGCAGTATACTCCAAGAAAGATTAGTCAGCAAACAATGAAAAGATCTCTTTTGTTTCCTATCCAATCACAGAAGCTGAAGGTGCATTTCTCAAAGTTGATATTTGTTTATGCAAACACTGCCAGATGATGAGAGATGTGAGTTCTCACCTGAGTTCTAGTCAGTAAGTCCATACATGTCTATTACCAAGAGTAGTACTCACAATCCTGTGTTGGGCAAAAGAAAAATTCTCCACTGTTCGCTGGCAGCTTAATTTACTGCTGTTTATTAATCAGCTGCTAACTACCTGAACAATAATTATAAAGCCAAAGTGGGTGTCTGATCTTAGTGATTGAATAAGTGTGTGATATGATCAGAAACATATCAAATCATGTCACATGTGCTGAGAAGTGCTGTGTAATCTTCCACACCCACATTCATCCTGCCAAAGAACACCCCATTAAAGCTTTGGAGGAGGAACTTGCTGTAGTCAGTCTAGCGACACACCTCACTGCTTGTCTCACTTTACCTACCCCAGCTTATCCATTAGCACCTTTTACTGTAGTGGTGAGTGAAGTGTGACAAGCAGGTTAAATAGCTTCAACCAAATAAGAAGGGTTCACAAGGGATGGTAGTGACAGTGTTTTGACCACACATCCACTGATAAACAAAACAGAACTATCCTACTAAACAAGGGGTAGTTTTAGGCTTATTAACAAAAAATTTCAAGCAGCACTCATAAAGCCTACTTTACTACTGCACAGATTTCTAGTCCTACATATCTACCAATACATTATTCTTTTTTTACTTTATTTTGTTCATCCCATAAGTACAAATTCTGTATACATAAAATGTGTCAAACATACGTAAGAGTTTCATATCACAATGTTTTTATTTGTTGACATACATTTCATATGCAGTACACATATATTCTTGTGGTTATATTTCCACACCAGACTTCATGATCCTAGCACCAGTGGTTCATTAGTTATTTTTATCAAACTGAAAGCTTACGAAACTGTTCACACAGCTCCTCTGTTGTCAATTCACTTTAATAAAAGTTGCCTACTTTTCCGAGATCTATTACCATGCATCATTTCGAGATCTGAAGTACAGGGCACCAGTGTCATTTCCAGCTCAAAATTTCGTGCATCCCTCATGTTGTTACTACTGAGTGTAAGAAAGTAAAAACCATGGGACTGGCGTGTTCTCCAGTGGCACAACAAGTTCTGTGAAAATTGGTCAGCTGGTTCAAAAGTTGGAATTGGCGCAGGGGGGGCGGCATGAGGCACAACCATGAGCTGATCCCCTTCAAGGAGGCAATTAGGCTAAAATGAATAATGCTGCACTGCATAATTTGATTTAGATACATCCAGTTTTCATACACAGTACTTTTTTCTGCATTATGAGAAGTACAAACTGTAGTAATTTTTGGAAGCCCATATTTCATAACAAAATACATAAATTCTCATTTTGAGCACTGTTCTAATGGCACTTCATAGTAAGAAAAACGTTAACAAACAAAATAAAGTACTTGTCTCCTTCTCTCTCCCATAATAACAAGCACCACATGATCATACCGCCACTTATGACACTTATGATATTTTCCAAGCCTTCCTGGCAACACCCCCCCCCTCCCCCAAAAAGTTAGGGAATACAGCACCATTTAAAAGAGGTTTCTGAATTTCATGCAGCTGTTAACATCATGTTTGTTCAGCAATGTGAGTTAGAAATTTCAAATACATAATCATAAGCATCTGAAAATGTCGCATGGGAAGTACTTTGTATAGCAAAATACACTAATGATGATCATATCACCCCTATTTTGTTAAAAGGGGAAATGCCACTAAAATATCAATGTTACAGGAGAAGCAAGAAGATGGCTCTGTTTTACACATGACAAATGCTTTGAGAAGTAAGATATTCCAGACCTATCTTGGTTATTCTTGAAGACAGAGTTATCATCTTTCTACACATCATAGAGGACCATTAGCTGAATGATTCACTACACGTAATTCAGTTTAGTTCAAAGTGTGCATTAACCCCTTTTTACAAAACAGGGGCGATATGAAGTAACTTATCCTTCCCAATATCAAAAACTGAGGAAAAAGTTGCCATGTCACATCTTCCCAGGCAAAAATTTAGTTCTTGATACTGTTATAAATCGTTTTACCTCTGTTCAGTTTATACAAACCCTTTATTGAAAACAACAGTACACAGCAATTTATGAAACTGAAACTGTACATTAACTTGCAGAACACAGTCTTTTCTGTATGTGACAACAGACAGTCCAATAGAAATTTACTGATATTTCAGAGGCACCCACTGCATCCGCGTTCTTCCACTGTTCTTACATCCCCCGCCACAGCGCTGAGGCTAATGAAAGGGTAGAGCTATACCTCTACTTTCCCTTGGGCCTTAGGCCTGTGTAGGGATCCCTTTTCCCTTACCATATTCTTTATAGTCAATGCCATGAGAATATCAAATCTCACATTTCGTTACCTTAGTAAATATGGCCCTTCAGTTAACTTGAACTTCCTTCCAATGTTCAAGTTCAGTTCAACTGCATAATTTTTATTAGTGTTACATACTTTTGACATCCATTTGATCTATTTTTCATATTTCAGTCAAAGTAATCTATTACATTTAAAATACATTTCTTATTATATTTTACATTAAGACTACATGGAAGAGCATCCCATGCTACTTTCACAAATTTCTGTAGCACAGCTACTGCATGTAAACACAGCCGTTAATAGTATAAAAAGGTACAGAAAAAGTGTTTTACCTTATTCCTCCACCATCAATGGAGAGAATCCTAATTCCTCTACCAGGCAAAGGATCAACATGGCCAAGTACAGCCAATGTTTCACGCAGAACAGCTAGTGTAGTTTCATCAGCTTCTTTACGCATCCGAAGCAACAGATGAATGACTCCTTCCTAAGACAAAATTTAAGAACAGATTTAGTCTCCTTAGTTGTCCATCTTGCATCAAACTGGAGGTAACAGTTTGTAAAATTTGCCTTTGCTTCACGTAGTTCATGGACTACAGTTGTCTTATACGGATGTAAATGCAAGTTTTGTTGCAGTTTGTGATGATGCAGGCACATCTATTTGCTGTGCAAGTCAAACCTACAATTTTCTTGGAGATGTGTCCAATACTGCACCAATTTCCTCTCATTTTTACCCGGTTATGTTTTCTGCATGTTCTCTTCCTGTCCAGAATTTAACCTGTTGCTCACAACCTTTACACGTTTTGGAAAATTGTAGTTGTGTTTGGAATATGTGCATCAGGAAACTCATATGAATTTCTGATGGCACTTCTTACAGGATTGGTATGTAGTTTATACATCATACAGAAACACACAATGATGCAATGATATTGCCAGTGCAACTGAAGACTAACGTCATGACTACAGGTGTAACCTTTGCAAAAGGTCTAATGTAGGCAGTCTGCTGAGTTGGCTAAGTTCCACTTGACAATATAGGTGAAAGGAAGTAACCTACAATATGGGCCACATAGACTAAAAAACCTATAAAACAAATGTACAAACATATCAACCAGAGCTGTGGAGTCAGAGTTGGAGTCAGAAGGAATTTTGGGTAGAGGCGGAGTTGGTAAAAATGTACCGACTCCGACTCCGACCTCAATATAAAATCTTAAATAGATACTCGCTACAATAACCAACCATTACACTTATCCTTAAATATAGGTTATAATTCTAAAAAGTAGCCTGATGATTCACGTGGTGGTGATGAAATGTCTTATGATACCATTTACCATTTTAGTAGGTTTACAATTATTAGTACATATTGAGCCTTCATCATTCCAAAATCTTCAATGTCATTATAGACCAGGATTATTGGAGAAACAAAGACCCAGTGTTCCCTGAGGATGCTCTGATCTGGTTCACTGATGGTTTCAGGGCTGACTCAGGGACAGGGTCTGGTATTTTTGGCAGAAGACCAAACAGAAGCTTTAGCTTCCCTTTGGGTAAGTTTGCCACGGTTTTTCAAACTGAAATATATGCCATTCTTCAATGTGCATGTGAAAATATAAGAAGGGCTTATAAACATACGCAGATTCTTATTTTTTCTGATAACCAGGCTGCATTTAAGGTACTTAGCAGCCCGACAGTGACTGCAGGACTGGTTGCACAATGCCTGGATGCTAGCCTGCACTGGCTAGCCTGAATGAGGTAACCACCTTTTGGGTGCCAGGGCACTGTGGCATTCCTGGCAATCAGGAAGCTGATAAGCGTGCCAGACAAGCATCAGCTATGCCATTACTTGGTCCAGAGCCGGCTCTTGGAATACCTAGGTGTTCAGCAGAAGCAGCAATTAAGAACTGGACTGAGTATCAACATTATATTGCATAGAAAGATTTACCAGGTCATAGATATGGCAAACTTTTTATTAGTAGACCATGTAAGAGAAGAGCTGAAGACCTGCTTAAATTAACTTGGCATCAATTAAAAATGGCAGTTGGGGCCCTCATGGGATATGCTCCTGTGAGGTGGCACCTGTATATTACGGGCTGGGGATCCAACCTGCAGATTTTGCAGGATGGAGACTGAAACAGTGCAGCATATTATTTGCTGCTGCGATGTGTTGGCTCGTCAACGCTATAATGTCTTTGGAAAACTGCTTGCTGAACCAAAAGATATAAGCACAGCTTCAGTAAGGGACCTTTGCCACTGTATAAGAGGCACAGGGTTATTGAACCTGTGCTGAATGGAGTGTTTAGGGCTGCACAATAAGCTTAAGGCTGAGGTGCATCTGGGGCATCTGCTGATGGGCCCTAAAGAAGAAGAAGAAGACATACTGAGCTTCTATGAAGGAGTCGGAGTCAGAGATTTAAAAATTGAGGAGTTGGGGGTTTTGTGTACTGACTCCAGAGCCCTGACTTCAACCCAGACAAACAAAAACATAAATGGGCAACTATTATATATACAGGAAAGTAGTTTCAACAGTGGTGGTTCTTCTTAAGCTCTTTAGCTTATTAGGGTGTGCTTGCATGTGCATTTGCATGCCAATAACACAACACCTCTAGCAAAAGTAGGATACTTAATTGTTATGTTCAAGGCAGGTAAATTCTTCTTGAGTAGCATTAAAGTGCAGTCTGTTTATGCATAAAGCCTGCAGACAGTACAGGTATATGCCATGCACTGCAAATCCAACCTGATGCCGTATAATCTTAGCAACTGACAGCATCATTAAATAAGACACCTTTCTCTGTCCATATAAGTACATGGTCATGTCTCGAAATCAGAATGCAGGACACAATCACAACATAAAGATAGGTAATGAATCCTTTGAAAGGGTGGAAGAATTCAAATATTCGGGAGCAACCCTAAAGAACAGAAACTCCATTCATGAAGAAATTAAGAGCGGACTGAAGTCTGGGAATGCTTGCTATCATTTGGTGCAGAATCTTTTGTCTTCCAGGTTGCTATCCAAAAACACAAAGATTAGGGTATACAGAACTGTAGTTTTACCTGTTGTTTTGTATGGGTGTGAAACTTGGTCTCTCACACTGAGGGAGCAACAAAGACTGAGGGTGTTTGAGAATAAGGTGCTGAGGAGGATATTTGGGCCTAGGAGGGAAAGGGCAACGGGGGAGTGGAGAAGACTACATAAACAAGGAACTTAATAACCTGTACTCATCACCAAGTATTATTCGTGTAATCAGATAGAGAAGAATGAGATGGGCGGGGCATGTAGCACGTATAGGGGCGGGGAGAGGTGCATACAGGATTTTGGTGGGGGGGGGGGGGGGGCCCGGAGGGAAGGCGACCAGTTCAGAGACTTAGGCATAGATGGGAGGATAATATTAAAATGGATCTTCAAGAAGAGGGATGGGGGGCATGGACTGGATTGAGCTGGCTCAGGATAGGGACAGGTGGCGGGCTCTTGTGAACGCGGTAATGAACCTCCGGGTTTCATAAAATGCAGGGAATTTCTTGACTAGCTGAAAAACTGTTAGCTTCTCAAGAAGGCCTCTGCTCCATGTAGTTACTTAGTTAGTTAGTTAGTTAGTTAGTGCTCTGTCCATAAATCAAAAGGACAAGGCACATGATAGGCAAATAGTGGGAGGCTGAACAGTGGTCTCTGTTGTACAAACTTAAGAGGTAGGCCTAATAATAACAACTTCAAAAACAGTAAGTTCGTTACTCCTACTATATAACCTGTATCTTATCAACCCCTGTAGTTTTTATGACATTTTTCTCGTGGGGAAGTGTGCCCAAAACTTTATTTTGGCCTTTAAGCAACGGCTCTTAAAATTAGTGACAGTGAATATATTCACACATGGCAATAGTCGTATCAGAGTTACTGTTTTGAGAAATCTGTCAGAGACTTTGAAAGATATGTGTCATTTTAAACATGCTATTAGGGCCCTGAACAGAGAGCGCTGTGAAATGAATTACATAACTCAGCCTTACACACAGTACTGAACAACACAAGACATTTGGAAGAGCATTTACTGCAACCAAAATCCAAACCATTTATGCTCACTTCCTAAATACCAAACCTACAATGTTATCACTAACTTATACCCATTCTATTCAGTAGGCAATTGATAAAAGGCAAGAAAACAATGTGTGTCACCTTAATAGCAAGGTGTCTAGCCTCTGGATACTGATTCAGGTGACTAGCTAGATCCTCCAAACGTTTCAGCCTGGACTGACTAGTTTCAGCACTTGCAAGTGACACTATTACATGCCTTGTTCTTGAATTGATGCTGATCTGGAATTTAGAAATTGCTTGCATTAAACAACGGGAAACTTGAAAACCAATATGCTGTACTTGTGTAAGGACCATCTTTTTCTACCTTCGATACAGATTCTTTTGATGACTTCCATTTAGGGACTGGTTCTTCGGACAGTTCAGCACCCAAACTTGAATTCTTTTTCAGTTTGAAACCAGTCAATACTTGTGGCAAACTGTAACCTTTGTCTTCTTTTGCTGCAGGCTTTTTGGTATCTGACTTTGGAGCCTTGTTCTCACTTATTTGCTTTGTAACAGTAGGTGTATTGGAATCAAATGCCTTTTGTGTTCCAGACTCTACTGAACTATAAATCATGTGCAATTTCTGCAGCAGGGATAGCCATTCTTTGTTGAGAACAAAGAGAACTCCTTTCTCACTTGAAGAGGATTTTGACATGTACTCTTTCAGGTGACTAAGAAGTTTCCAGTGACTAACAGACATATTTCGAAGTGAAGAGCCACCGACTGACATTTTTACAGCCTCGTCTGAGGCTGCTCGTTTAGTTGTGCTCTCTGCACAGAGAAGTGTCTGAAAAAAAGCAGAAGGATAACACGATAATGAAAAATAATCCTCTACATTTTTGACATCTATAATCCCATTAACATCCTCAGCATACGTAAGTACTGCTCCAATCCATTCCTAACTAATGACTTCAAGTCCAGAAACTAGTTGTATACTTTCAATGGTATTCTTCATTCCTAAATCCTAGTGAAGTTAACATAACAAAGAGGTTGTCTTAGCATTACTAACCATTTAATTAGGGGGAACAAAGATGAATAAGAACAACATTTTCAACTTAATTAGTTAATAAACTCTTACTCAACATCACTGGGTTAACAGAACTGTGAGAAAATTACAACCATTCCCATTCAATATTATTCAATAAGCAGTAATATTCCTTGCTCAAAAAATAAGCAGAAATTTTATTTTAACAAATGTAAGGATCATGCAAGTTGGATCAAATAGTATTACTTCTTACGTATACTTGGGTGTGTGCTTTTAGTCAAAATCAGGACACAAACTACTCATATCAAGACTGAGGTATTTCTTGACTTCGCTTAGTCCAATGGAAATGCCAAGAAAGTATATAAAATTAGGCCACAGCCACATCCTTTCCAATTCATTATACGCTGATCATAAAAACATTTGATGATATATAATGTGACCCACTGACAGCATTATTAAACATTTATATATAGATTCAGATCATAAAAACAAGCAAAAGCACATATGTGTTTGTTAACACTACAATTCAATGAAAAACTTATTTTACATATTATGAAATCATTTACAATAACAGTATGCAATGTATAACTGACAACTGACATTCACATACAGAAAAGTGTGTATCCTCCAAAATTATAACAAATAAGAAGCAACTTTTGTAGCATTAAGAAGATGTGTGTCATCCCTGTGCAATCATTTTTAAAGATGGCACTCCAATTGGATGCACGGTCAAATGAAAAAGTATAAAGTGTGATAAATCTTTACGTGTAAAGGGTGTTTTGTGCCAGTGGAAAATCACACCAACTGGTAGTGTACAAAGTACATGTGATGTCATGGAAACAGGCGTGGATGTGATGCGGTGTTTTCAAAACTTGCATTACACATGACAGATACAAGCAAGACCAGGACACACAAGCACATTCTCTGTGGAGGACTGTGAGTTGTGCAGATGCCCTTATCAGAAAGAACAAATGCATTAAGCTGACTGGCACTGCACAAGAGCTAGGAACTACCATGTAGTGCACATAGCATATCCAACACCAACCATATTACACAAAAATGCTCGGTGCCATAGAACCTCACGATCACAAAGCTCATCAATGGGGATTCTCCCTCTCTCTTTCACTCTCTCACGCATTTGATGCATTATGCTGATCAGGGTGCACAACTCATGGGTGTCAGACCACCTTGGAAACTACATTTTGTATTTAGCACCTAATATTTTTGGGTCCTAAATATGGAATTTGCTACATGTCACCCATCTGGCATCTAGAAGTTTGAGGTGGCTCCTACATTTTTGGAAAATCTGTGGACCCCTGATGCTGATCAAGGACACCATTTTGTGCAATGCACTGTTACAGGGGATGAAACGGGTTAACCATGACATCCACATTAAAAAAAAAGCATCCATGATGTGGGGACACCCATTATTTCCCACAATAAACAAATTTAAAGTGGCACCATCAATACAAAAGATCACAGCAACTGTCCAATGTGACCATGCAGATATGCTTCTTGTAGAGTTCCTTAACTGTGGTGACAGTGTAACTGCTCAGCATTCTTGTGGTACACATGGCAGATTATGGCATACCATTCATCACTCGAGGTCTGGGTTGCTGCACCACAGCATCGTCATTCTGCACAGTAACGTCCGGACCCATACTGCCAACTGGACATGTACAGTGCTATGGCTGGGAGGTTAGGGACCACACCTCTGCAGTCCTGATCTCACACCCTGTGATTTACATGCTTTTGGGCCCTTAAGAAGCACCCAGCTGGCAAGGAATTTGCCACACACTCTGGCGTGAAGAACCATCACCTCCTGCTTCCATACATGTGACACCGATGTTTTCTACTTCAGGATACAAGCCTTAGTGCCAAGGTGGGACAAATGCTTGGATTTCAACGACTATGTGATATACTTTACAACAGCGATACAATACCTTGTTACATCAAACCCAAATCCATTGTGATATAATTTGGGGTGACTGCCTCGTAGAGGTGAAGAATACTAGTAAAACTCAAGGAACAATGGAAAGTATCCACAACGAGTTCCTATTCCTCAAAGTCTTAGTAAATTACCAGATCACAAGTTTTATTAAATGCACCAGGCATACCACTGCAAACACAAGCTTCCTCATCGTCACGCCAAGCATCAGAGTCAGCCCTGTCAGAAATAGAAACTATTTACCCTCGTCGTTTACGCTACACCAATCACAAACTTGCTATCAGCTGGCTGGTGTGATGATGTATGACGTATGCAAAATCACGCGATGTCAGGTTTGCCACTATCATTGCCACAGCGGACATTGTTGGTTGACCTGATCTTATCATGTGTAAATAGGAATGCATACTTCAGCCCTTAAATTAATTACGGATATATTGATATCCATATTATTTATACTTAGATTCATCATATTGAGGTATACGTGTTAAAAAATTAAGTACGTGATGTGCGCAGACTCCATGATCACAGTATAATAAATGAATTTGCTTCGTGATGCAATTCTGTGTTGCTGTGACAGCAAAGGATTACTTGAAAGGACAAAAAATGTATTTGTGCTCGGTGTGTTCTGTATAATATCTGTCTGTATAAAGATATGAGAAATATCTGAAATTAACTTCCGACTTACCTTCCAGATACGTTAGAAAGCTGTTGCTGATGGACAGTGCTATATTTTGCATTTAACGATATTTGTTTAACTTTCTCAGTTGACACATGCCGACACTAGTCTGTGTCGTTAGTACCAGGTCGACTGTTTTCTAGCCGCTTGAGGTGGGGATATTTACGTTAACGAAGTGAATGCGGGCAATAATTACATCACCGACGACAGTATCACTTCTGACAACACAGACGTTCAAAATAAACAGTGACGTCGTATGTGTGTGAGGAATGGTGGTGTATTTTTGGCTTGTTATGTCATGCACGAGGTTAGTATCAGTGACACTAGTGAGGCGTTGTACTGCAGGTGGTGTAGGTATAAACGTTTAGTGAACTACTGCTACATACTGAGATTGCATATTGTGTAAGAGTTCTCGAATGTAAGATAAACGTTGTTGCCTAGTGTAACAACGATGTAACATCAGGTAAAATGAAAATGAGAGTGCGGACGTCACATTGTCTAATTTCATTATAGGAGGTGATACATGAATGGCAGCTGTATGATACAATGGCGACAGACGAGCGTAACTTTCGTTCGTCGTACTATGAAAAAGTAGGATTTAGAAGCGTTGAGGAGAAGAAGTCATTGGAAATTCTCTTGAAAGATAATAAGACTCTAGATAAAGTGAAGTTACAGCAGTTTTGTTTGAGGTTTACGGTACCTGGAATATACAGAAACTTGGTGTGGAAAGTCCTTCTTGATGTTGTACCAATACATGTGGATAGCCATAAATTCGTTATGCAGCAGAGGGAAGAAGAATACAATGATTTGGTGCATTCTCTGTACTTCATGAGAATCGCTAGTGACCAGACACCCAAACCACAATTATTCCTCTTAATGTGGTTATTAGAAACTGGGAGACTTAAGTATGATTGGTGTACCCAGTTAGATGATGATTTCTACCAAAGTTTGTGCTCTATTTCACAGTCCCTTCTGAATGTATTTGATGACAATGTTGATATATATTGGATCTCAAAAGGATTCTTTCAATTTGTTGACAAATTCTACAGTGATGTGCCAAAATTAACAAAATGTACCAGGAACTTGTTAGAAAAGGAGGATCAGATACTTTTTAACCATCTGCTTAGTATTGGAGCTCTGAATGCAATACCTTTACAGAATTGGCTTTGTTCATGTTTTGCTGGAGTAATAAGTGAATCGTCACTTGGTAAGATATGGGATAAACTAACTGGTGGGTCATGCAAGATTTTGGTGTTTGTTGCTGTTGTTATTTTGAGGACCTTAAGACGAAATTTACTGAAGTGTTTGATGACTGATAATGTTCTGAACTGCCTGAAAAACATACCAGAAGAAACTGCAGAAGTTATAGTGAACAAGGCTATCGAAATGTGGCAACAGTATGGAAGCTTGCTAACTCCAGGAGCAGGCCCAGACAGTTTGAAGACTCATCTACCAGTCAGTCGCAGTAAACCTACATAGGGAATTGTAGGCCTATATAACATGAGGTTTTCTGATGCAGACACTCCTTGAAGTTAGACATTTCTCTTGTGTGGTAGTACAGGTAATAATTATTTTATATGAGGTAAACCATATATCATCATTAATTTAGTGGTTGCAGCAGTTTGTGCAGGAGGGTGATCTGTTGCTGCTGCTTGGAATTGCCAGTGCTACAGAAAAGAATACTTGTACATACTTGGCTGCAGAATGCTGCATACGATTCTACACATGGCTTAAACATGCACTGTATACTTGTCTGACAAACAAAATGACCTTTGTGATCTGGTCCTTTTTCATTTCTGTAGTGAGGAAATAAATTCTTTGGTTGATCAGCTGACCTGGTTTATGCTGTTTGTTGTTTCTGTATTCTGTTAGTGGTACTTGCATTTCTAGAAGCCATTTCCATATTAAACAGCAGTTGCCTGTATATTATAAAGTAAAAAAGCAGATGTGTGTGTTAGAGATATAGTCTTGCTTATGTTGTTAACGAGAAACTTATTTAATCATGAAGAGTGGGAGAAATTATGCTGAAGTTGAGCAGCAGTTACAGGTTAGGAATTGTTAGATTTCTGTTTATTGTCAACAATCTCGTGTTCAAAATGAACACATTATTATGGGAACTAGATGTGTTCCCATTCTGAGAATGATAACAGATCAGACTCTTGAAACTGCATGTTTTTGAATGTGAGACAATTGTCAAACGTCCAGAAATCTAGTAATGCTGAGTGTGATATACCATTGTCAGAACCCTTGATAACTGAGTGTAGGATTTGTTCCCATTGACTGGTGAGTATGTTTTTGTAATAACTGCTGTTGCATCAGCTTCTGAATCCCTCATCATTGGCTGTTTCAGCGTATAACTCAATCTTTGTACCGCAGTACAGTCATCCCCCTGCATTACATTGTGATTGGTTTCAAGGCAGGTGACATTAGTCAGGACAGATCTTGTCACAAACATGGTGTTTAAAATGTGGTAGGTGGTTCCAGGCAGTCTGTTTTGATCAGGAATAAAGCATATGTATGTACTTAAAAAAATTTATGAAAAAAAGTGAAATCAGACGAACAGTTAACAATGTAAGGAGCAGGCAGTCCCTCTTTTACTGAGGTTGGTCTTATGGGTCGTTTGCAATGTCTGACAGTAGAGGGGGCAACGCATGAGTACATGAAGGCGAGTTGATACCGAAAATGAGGTCTAGCAAGCGAAAGACCTCTTGTTTTCCTTCAGAATAGCCTCATAGAAAGCAAGCTTCCTCGTAATTCTTTATTCAGTTGCTTGCTGCTCATTCGTATCAGTGTCCTGAAGCTACAGTGAGTCCAAGCGCTATGGTCAACTTTTAAACCATCAAGGTCTGTGGAAGCCCAACACATTAAAACTGTAGGTTTATGAGAAAATCTGTAGAACTTTAAAATGGAATGTGAAAGTTGCTACAGTTTTAACTATGCTTTGAATCATTTGCTTTTGAATATATTTAGTATGATAAATTATATATCAGAAGTGTGATTAATCATGTATTAGAAATGTGATTGTAACATATCAGTATGAATTTATGATGATACAAACTGATTGTAAATGGAACATCCTTGATTTTTTAATAATGTGAGACTTTCACTTCATTTCCACAGACCACCACTGTGATATGTAGAGAGCCAATAAATGTAAGTAAAATATTCAGTCGCAGGAGTTTAAGTAAGAATGCTGTGAAAGGACTATAATGGTCATGTGCAATTTGGGTAAGTGTAATGGAGAACCTAGTGAAAAAATCCATTCCATTCAAATGTTCACACATGCTTCCACTTCACCTGAATATGTGGAATTTCTGAGTAAAGAATTTTCCTCTTGAGCAAACTCTTTTGCTGCAGGTAGATTTGGGGTTAGATTGGACAACCTGTTTTGAATAGGATCAGTCTGACTACCTCCTTGCTTTGAAATGGCCCAGTTGTCCTGCAGAACTGTGTATAGAACATGTTCTTGCTGTAGAGCATTACTTCTTGAACTGTGTGTCCAGAGCAGGTGGTAGGTGTATCATGAGAAACCTGACCAGCCACAATGCAATTTACTTGCTAAATACTACAATTATCATGCCACTGTCGATTCGTGAACAGGATAACCTCAAAATCACACTTGGTGGGAGAGGGAGAAGCATTTGGTTTGTGTACGCTTGTGTCATGCAGTCAAGGCACTGCATAGCTCTCAGAGTGACATGACATAAAGGTAACCCCATCTTTATAATATTGCAACAAACATGTTTTTTGTGTCTGTGGTAAGGGAATTGGATGGGAGTGGAAAAGACACAGAGATTGCAAGGTATGCTGTCATTGGTTCTTTTCAAAGCTTCATGTGCAAATGGTCTTTTATTTAATTAAAATTGTGGTATTCCCATTCCAGTATGTTGTGGAAGAAAAAAGATAGAGAACCTGTGCTGTAGAGGGCACCTTCAAATGCTGCGGTACATCTTCAGAAATTAGAACATTAACTGAGGCCAGACTTTGCTTATATCACTAAATTGTTACATGTGAATCAACACTAATATGCTTTTGAACTGTTTCCATCGTCTCACTTTATTTACACATGCAGTGTTTCGAAAGAATTTTAGTGTGCAAGTAAATTGTTACATTTGTACTGTTTTTATTTATTTGTTTGCTTTTGTCTTTGCGTATTATTTATTGTGGTGCTGGAGCTGGTGTAGTTAATGACTTCCGATAGTATGCATTTGTGCACACACACAGACACACTGGTATTTAGTGGAAGCTTTAGGAAATTATTTTAACCCTGTTTGCAAACTTTTGTGATACCTGTGTGAGACTAATCAACTGTGAATGTACAGCAAGTACCCACATTATGGGCTGAAAGAAGATACCTGATAGACTTTGAAAATGGTTTTTGTATGTTATGATTACATTTATTTGGAGGAATTATGGGCAACTGGTCTGAAAATTTAAGAGGAATTGCAGACAAATAGTGCAAGAGTTAGCTTGGGTTTTGCTATTTTCACTTATTTTGCCCCTTTTGCTCCACAGCTTAGCTTTCTTGTCTTTTATATTTATTATCGCAGACAGATATTCATATAATTGGTCTTTGTGATACACATAACTGATTATCACCACCACCACCACCACCACCACCGCCGCCGCCGCCGCCACAATTCACATATATCAGTAACATGTACATCAACTTCATATTACATGTTTTGAGTGTGCTATTCCTTATCACACCTTTTTTTACATGAAATGAAATAGGAAGTATATTTTGTTGTAGTCACTATAGTTTCTAATTGTGTTGACAAGACACCCATCCGTGTGATGTACTGTGATGTACATAAACGCAATGTCAGTACAGTGTAGAATTTTTTAACGTTAAATCAGCTGCTACATAAAGTACCCACTACACTTTAAAAGGTTAATCTCCCACTTTAAGACTTCAGTGAGATTCCCGTGTATAAATAGTGAGTGTCTTTCCATGTTGTGCCATAAATCGAGGTGATCGTAACTTTAGAATGGAGGATAGGAGGTTACTACCTGTTTAATGATTGCACAGTCAAGGCTAGGTTATCCAGGCTGCATAATACCATTTCCTCCCTGTTATTTCAGGAGTTACTAGTGTATGCTGGGTAACATTCAACCAAGAGAGGCTTGTAAATTATAGTGGGCCTTGTATGAATTTGCTCCAAAACAAACTGTGAATTGAAATACACTGATTAGATTACAAATACCTTGTGCTCCTACATGATGACATCTGCTAACACATTGTTTTGACACACTCTTTCACAGAAAATACGTAACAGATATGTGATCTTACAGAAAAGTCACCTTTATTTACATGGGAAACCTCTTCATTAATGTGACTTATGAACACAATCTAAACAGTGTTTGGCAGGAGACAGATTTGGTTCATAGTATGACAGTCATCACATTCTTTGTAACCATCTGTGAAGTCAATAAAATATTTTATTTTAAAACTCTTAAACCTTCCAGAGGTACCAAGATGCCTGTGGCATGTGGCTGGTGATTCCTTCACTACAAGGTGAGGGAGGAGTGGATGAAGTGTCTCCAAAGATTTGTCATTTTAGTCTATACTTTTCTGTTTGCAATACAATGACAGATAAACTGCACTTAAACATTGCATATTGGCCAGTGTTTTAAGGTGACCATGTGTGAACAAGGTCAAATGAAGAACTGAGGAGCAGGGTCAATTACAGAGAACCAGCTATTCTCAAAACTACTGTCAGATATTTAGAGGAAGATGGTTGAGTAACAGTTAGAGGTAGTGTTTTAAAATGCCTCCTGGTCTGAAAGACATATATAAAAATTGACATCCTTCAGATCGAAGTAAGCAGTTTGCATCTGTGTCATCCACAGATTTCTTTCCAACCAGAACATTCACTGTTCTGTGACTGACTCACACAACTTATAACTGAAAAGTTCAACATTATTACATAGGTACATTGATTGATATGTTATGGAGGGGAAATTAAGGTGACCTTATGCAAAAAGGCTGTCACTGTCCACACTGTGAAGGCATGTACGGAGGAATAGAGGTACAGCTCCATTCATGCTTGACCTCGGTGCTAGCCAGAGATAAGTAGTGAGCATCACACCCCGGCCACTTTATCTCTGGGAAATAACCTGAGAACCAATAGAATAGGAGGCTGGGTGGGTCCCAGAGCCAGTCTGGATGTTTTTGGAGAAGAGAAAAATCTCTTGCCGCTACTGGGACTTGAGCCCCAGACTCTCTAGCCAAGAACCTAGTCTATATACTGACCATGCTATCCCAGTCCATAAGGTAGCCTTATACAGAGTTTACTTGAAAGCATAACCAATACACACAGCTCTGTTATCAGTCTGCATGATTCATTCTTGGGACACACAGCCACATAAATACTCAAAGCAATAGATTCTGGTTGGCAGGTGATACAAGACTAATATGTGAGGTGGCATTAGGACATTAAAGTTGGAGTATTTTGCACCATCAGTGCAACAAGAATAATCAGACCCATCTTATATTTAGACACCATAACTTCATAAAGCTACATTAGACAAGAACTTGCACCATTTCTTTGAAAATTTAAGTGATGAGGATGGGCTAGAGGTTCTTCTAGCAAAACCATTCAGCTACCCATACAGCCAATAATTCACTGTCTGCCTTACGTAACATCTTTTGGGACCAATTAGTTAATTTAATTTAATTAATTCAGATGGACACCTGTACCGTAAGTTATGAACTATTATACAGTACAAAGCATCAATAGGTAATATTTTACTAATCTCAAGTAATATTCTGGAACAACAATTCCATCACTTATTCTGAAACTTTATACATTATAGTAATGTAGCAGTACTGTTAGAGATCTGTCAAAATGAACACACTTTCAGAATACTGAAGACAGTTTTTATTACAAGGTCTATTATGATACAATGCATCTGCAGCAGGGTTCCAAATGTCTAACAGATTTCATACTTCTTCATGAGGTCTGCACTCTCTTTTTCTGAGCACTCACCTTGTTCCTTGCAGTATTCTAGTATCTTCTTAACTCCTATATAGAAAAATAAGACAAGTAATTGTGTAGTATGCTGATGCCTCATGCTTGAAGTCAGAGAAATAGTGTATACAGTAGAATTCCTTTAATCAGCACCCAGACGAAAGGACAGGAGCTGGATTAATGAATATTTTGGATTATCAAACCGTGCCTATACCAAACCTACCATACATTCTCTTTTCCCTGGACATGTTCCTTTTATTTTATTTTACTTTATTTTATTTTTTCTTTTACTTTTTTATGTCTAGTCTTTTGACTACTTGATGGTTTGTTTCAGGTATATAATTGTAAATATCCTGCATAAAGGTGGTGGTTGTGATGGTGATAACAAGGTGGTGGTAACTGAAAGTGCATCTCAGGGGACTAATCTACTATTACCTGAGACCACCCAAGCAGGCAGGCAGGCAGCACCAGGTACAAACAAGAGAATGCAACAATTCACCAGGAAGAAGCATAAACCCTACGCTATACAGATATCACCCAAAACAATGCAGTTGCTGGAAAAAAAGCTCTAGAAGCAGTTGTACACAATATATTTCAACCAGCTATTCGCCAGGATACAGGAACAGATCCAACTCTGAGGCCTGCCATACCAAGGCAGAAATGAATGTGGCACATGAAATGTATGATCATAATGGTAATAATTGGAATCACGGGAATAGTAACAAAAGGTTCAAAGAAAAATTTGGAAGCCATACCAGGAAAGGGCACATGGTGGCGCAGTTGGTTGAGGCACTGCTCTATGAGCCGGAAGGTCATGGGTTCGATTCCCAATTATGTCATTGGAATTTTTCATTGACATAATCCTTCCGGTCACACTATAGCCCTGGGGTTGACTCAGCCTCTAACACAAATGAGTACCAGGAATATTTCCTAGGGGGTAAAGGTGGCCGGTACGTATGGCTGACAACCTTACCACCTTCATGTGTTGATTGTCTTGAAATCTGGGAGCCTCAACCTCCTGGAACCCTCAGGGCCTGTCCAGGCCTGTAATGGGATAGCGTTATCTTTTTTTTTTTTACCCGGAAAACATTTCAATAGATTCACTACATAAGACAGCTATACTAGGAAAATCACACATAATACAGAAAGTACTGATCACTGTTGATTCAAAAGAAGTAATAGGGAGAAAAGCCTGCGACAAGAGACAAAAAATGATGATGAATTATGTCAACAATTTGATGAGACAATAGGCATTATATCAGCGTGCCCAATACTGGCAAAAGAACAATACGTAAAGAGACATGACAGAGTGTGTGCTCAACTACCCTTTAACATATGCAAGGAAATAAGGGTAAAATTAGACACACTTAATAGAAACAAGTCATGGAGGTAAGGTAGCCATATTATGGAATCAATGAGTGCAAACTGACAGAACCATTCCTAACAATAAACCAGACATCAGAATCTGTGACACTGAAAAAGGAACATGTGTGTTCATAGATGTTGCAATTTCAGGAGACAGATATATTATCAGGAAAGAAGCCAATAAAATTCTAAAATATAAAGATCTTACAATGGAAATACAGTGCATGTGGAATGTAAAAAAAAAGTGATACCAGTAGTAACGGGCAACTGGAACCATCTCAAAATCATTCAGAAAATACCTAAGCAACATACCAGAAAAACACAAAATAAAGGAATTAAAAAAAAAGGCAATGTTGGGCACTACACACATACTTGGGAAAGTACTAATGTAAAAGTACAAAACATTTACTTGAAAAATAACACTGCATGTACCATAAATTGTAACTACAGAACAGCTGCAACAGTAGTACCCTAGAAGCATGGTTTGTTTCAGGTATATAACTGTGAATGCCCTGCATAAAGGTGATGAGAATTCAGTAGTTGACATTACTTACTCATCTTTGGATCCTTGGAAACCATTATAACTTGATGGGCTCCATGAATCCAGACAACACGAGATAAAATAACAGAATCACTAGGTGTACTGTAAGCTATCAATGCCAAAACTTCCCGACTTGGGACTATTTTCTTCAACCGCCAAAGTATCAGCTTCCAGATTAAAGGAATTCTACTGTACTAATTACAATTGTAACATTACATATATGCCATGACTATATACAGAAACCGATTAAAATTTTCAAGCATCTTCACTGAAATTGGAACATACTGATAAAATATAAAACCAAATTAAAATTTCAATTCTGTTACAACTGGTAATGATTCTGCAGCGATTACAGTAATATAATATGAAACATATTCAGAAGTCTGTGAAAGCTGGATGTATATATGTACGTACACACGCAGTATATTTATGACTAGGCTTTGGATTATATGCACTTTGCATGCTGCAAAATGCTTATAATCCTAAACCTAATAATAAAGGTAAGACTGTTCCCTTATGTTTTGTTTCCCAAAATGAAATGTGGAATTGCCTGCAGGCTGCCAATTAAGGCAGCTATAATCCTAAGCCTATTATAACATTCATGCAGACTTAACATTTTAATAACATAAACACTCTTGAAAGCAAACCACTGTACACATACTTGTGGTCATTCCTTACCTTTTTTGTCACTTTCAGATAGGAACATAGCAAGTGCGCTAAATCTTCGAACATCAGATAGTCCCCTAATATATGGTAATACAGGCTCTTTGAATTGAAGAAATTCAGTTTTTATGGTACATATTATGTCACTAAGTGTACTGCTGTCCAAAGAATCTTGAAAGATTTTTGGCAGATCTGCACCAGGAATTTTCTGAAATTATATGCATCAATAAATTTATTCATACAGGAAAAACATCTGGTGAATGAGCTTGTTATATTAAATAAACAACATTGGGGCATGAATATTATGTTAACCCTGTCATACAATGGGGTCAATTCTAGTAACAAACAATAATAATAATAACAACAATAATAATAATTATAATGAAAAGACAGCAACTGCAGACAGTGTGAACAATATGACAATAGACCACATTACATCAGCATGCCCAGTACTGGCAAAAGAACAGTATACATATAAAGCAACATGACAGAGTGTGTGCTCAACTACACTTTACCACATGCAAGGAAATAAGGGTGAAACTGGACAAGGAACACTGGTATGAGCATGCACCAAAATCAGTAGAAACAAGGCATGAAAAAGGGTAACCATATTATGGAATAACAAGTGAACAGTGGTAGACCCATCCCTAACAATAAGCTGGATGAACTGTGATCAAGAAAGAAGCCAAAAATATTGAAAATATAAAGACCTTACAACAGAAATACAAGTACAACATATGTGGAATGTAGAAACAAAAGTGATACCAGTAATAAATGGGGGCAACTGGACCCATCTTAAAATTATTCTGAAAAGATCTCGACAAGGTACCTGGAAAGCATGAAATCAAGCAACTACAGAAAACAGTCATACTGGGCACTGTGCACATACTTAGGGAAGTACTAATGTAAAAAGTAGAAACATTAAATGAGAAATAACATCAGATGTACTGTAACTGTAATCACAGAGCAGCTACAACATTATATACCCCAGAAACACTGTTTTTTCAGGTATATAGTTGTAAATAGCTTGTATAAAGGTGGTGATAATAATAATAATAATAAATAAGCCAGTTACAGGCTAACACTGCAATAAAACAAGAACATACAAACAGTTGTCAAAGGACATGAAGTCAATAGGCAATAAAATTAATAAGTACACAAAACAAGGTCCAGTAAGAAATATGAAACTTAAACCAGCAATGTTATAAAATATCAGAAAAAATGTCAAAGTTCATACAGACAACAGACTGTTTTTGGGCATTTGTACATTGTGTGCGTGTGTGCGTTGGGGGGGCAATGGAGCATTAGCCTGCAGACAATTTACAGTCCACAGGTTGCGCTTCACTACTGCTGTAACAAATACACTGGAATGTTGTGAATTATTGGACTTGATTTAGGCCTCCTTGCTCAGCGTGCTAAAGTAAATTATCAGTACATTTAACAACAATTAATCTGCTGCTTTTTTCATGGCAGCAGGTGCTCTGAAACATTGGTACCTATCTACCAGGCTACATAGCATCACATTTCATACGTCTGTCATCTTAGTGCAGTACTCACTGCCATGAGAACCTCAAAATCTCACGAAGCTTCTACTTGCTAAATGATATTATTGCCAAGTGCAGAACTTTGGTGATCAGGTGTCCTAACACGTTAATTCAGTGCCCTTAATGCATGGGAATCAATGCATTGCCACTCATCAGTAACATACCTTCAGGTAGTGATAGCTGAGCCAAGAGTTTGTTCTCACTTTCTTCCAAGCAATTAAAAACTGCACAGATGTATTAGGGATGGGGGGAACATCCTCCAATTCCTTTTCTGACAGAAGTTCAATGTCTGTATTCTGTGATGCAGAATTCATCTTTTCAGATGCTGGCTTAACTTCAATGCTTTCTGCATCAACAGATTTGCAAAATTCTTTTGTGTTTTGCTCTCTATCACTTGACGCTCCTGTATCTGATCCAAGAGCAATTTGAGGACTTTTGATCTCAACTGAAGTAGCTCCACTACTGCACGTTTTGGTATCCATTCCAAGCTCTTGACCTGAGTTACTGTCAACTTCTCTAATATCAATTCTCTTCAAAGGTTTCTACACAAAGAAAAAGGGAAGTCTCATAAGACAGTAGTGATCAATTAATTACAAGTTACAAGCTTACGACAAATTTCCTTTTATGACAAGACGTGTATTTATATATGTATATATGAAACAGAAAAGTCTACCCTTGCAGCACAGGGTCGATGCAGCCATTCAAATTTCATGCCTTTTGCTGATTACGTTTATCTGTCCATATTGACAACACAGCCTGCCATTGGTCACTATGCTCAGATGAATCCAGCCCACATCCAAACACCCAATTTCTTTCAATTTGATTTTATTATTGCCTTCTCATGTATGCCCACATTTCTTAAGTGGGCCATATCTTGACCTACTAAGGTTGGTGTCACCTACATTAAGGGGAGGTCAATACAAGCCAAAAATAAGGAGAAATGATCTTGCCTGTTCTCAGCATTGACTTTACAGACTTTTGAAGTGGTTAATGGGAATAAGCAGAGAAGCAAGATTACTGTTTTACAATGTTTATTGAAGCAGTACCTTATTACTCACACAGCAATTGCTTAACGTGGCCACCACCTTCCCTAGTGCAAGTTTACAGTTTCACAACTTTTACTGAATCAGTAACATATTACAGTAATTCCTCAAAGTGTCTGCCACCCTCTAGTTAAGCTCTTAGACTCTTTAAGAGGGAACCAGTTGTTCTGCAAAGCATGGTGCACTCATTTCTGATCTGCAGTGTGGCACTGAAGAAGTGACCTGTTCTGCTACGATTTACAGTTGCATTTCATGAAAAAGCTCTTTCCAAAAGCAATAAAGGGGATCCCACTCAATCTAGTGACTTCCAAAGGAGTCATTATAATCTGTCGTAAATATCTCACAAAGAATGCCAGTGCTTTGTCTTGTTGAAACTCCAAGTAGCAACAATTACAGCAGGCAGTCATCATGAAGTTTTAAGAACCTCTCTGCAGTTAAGTAGTGTTCAAACACACATGGGTCAATGAGCTTATTGTCAACAGTCCTGCACCACACATGTATAGGAAATCTGTATTCAAGATGGTTCTTGTTCATGTAATTTGATTCTCCAAGGCATACAAGTACTAATTTCAGTCATTTGCTATTTCATACCTTGTGAATATCACCTCATTCGTTAACAAAATTTGAGAATGAGCTGATCATTTGCAACAATCATGTCAGAATTCCATACATGTTTGGATACTCTTCTGGCTGAAGGGTTTGAACCTGCTAGTGATACGGATAATAACTGCGGTTAAGAGTTCTCCATACCCTCATCTGTGGCACATAGGTTCACCGAGTTATTCTATGAACATAAGTGGTTGGCCTATTATCCATCATGTTATGTATGATTTCTTACTCAGTGACTGTTTGCTGTATTAGATGCTTAACTGTCAACTTTGATAATTCCACCTTTTTTATAAATACCTGTACATGCGTGAAGAACACCTATGAAGTATTCACATGTCTGGGGATCCACGCTTATATTCTAAAAACAGCTGCTGCTGCTACATTACCGTCATCCAGAATCCATAAAGAAAAAGGGCATCTGCAGTCTTCATTCATATAGGTGCATACCTGAATGGTACAGTATCAACTGCACAATAACACATGACACGTCACACTAACCTGGATCTAGCTATACAGAAAGTGAACTTAAGCCAACTTTTCTGTTCAGTTGTGCTGACCAACATGCTTATTGTTAACTTAATGTATTCAGAAAGCGGTTCCTTAAGAATTTCAAATGTCTGTAACTGATTCAATACTGAAGACAGGCAAATGAAGTCCACGTTTTGCATCACAAGACACCCCTAGATAATTACACACACACTTCTGCAGATGAAATTGGATGTCATTTCTGTGCCTAACACAAAATAGTTGTCTGTTTATACAAGTTTCCTGAATTTAGACTATGCTGGAGTCATTTCAGTGCTTCAGTTTTGTAACATTCAGTACCTAGTACAGTGCAATGGAGATGACAGTATGGTCTGTTGGCCAATACTGAACTGTGTACTTTTGACTAAATTCAGAGGCATAAATTATGTTTGAAGTTGCACATTCTTGTCTTTATATTCATGTAATATTATGTAAAGTGTACTTAACCATGGCAGAAATTTATACACACCTCAGGAGCCTGAACGACACAAATAAGTGTTCTGCAAGGAAATATGGGCTTGTCACCCTCTCACCTTTATAACCCTTTAACTAGTGTACAGAATATTTTCCTGTACATGAGCTCTAAAACACTAACAGCATTACATCTAAATACAGTAAAACTCATTTAAGATGTCCTGGGTTAAGGAAATTTCCTGCTAAGAAGTCAGAATTAAAAAAGCACCAAAATTCTCCCATTTAATTAACATTACACACTGCCCTTTTAACCTTTTAAAGCCTAGCGGTAACTTTACATATGACCAGGTTTAACATTAAAAAATTCTACATGGTGCCCACATTGCGTTTGTGTGTTTTGTACGGGTCTCAGAACAACCAGCAACTGTTGCCTTATAAAACATTAAGAGACTGGTGTTTATAACAGAAGTGGAGAGTGTTTACAGCGTGGTACGCACTGAGTCCTTATATAAAACAGATACGCTTCGTCTTTAAAGGGTTAATACATCCCCGCATAAAAAAATTCCCGCCTAAGAAGTAACAAATTTGATGACGAAACAATTTTTTTACCCATTTAATACATTTTCTGTTTCAAAATCTTGAAGAATTTCCCCTAGTTTCCATTCGTACCATTTCCAAAATGCAGTGTTCAAATGGCGCGGTCAGTTCTTATAGGTTAATCTCCAAGGTCCTTTCAGCCACGTTTCACACAGCAGAATGACGCAACCTCACGGCTGATGCGAGGGTGTCCTACTTCTTCCATGATACAGAGACTACAGCCAGTCAGTGTCCACTACTTGGTCTCTCATGACAACCGAAAAACTGTATCGGGCGGCCACAAGCTGATCATAGTTGTTCCATGACCTGCATAAGCCTGCGTTTGGCAACGCTGGCATGTGGCACCTCAACTTGCCACTGCAACTGCCTGGGACTTGGAGGAAACAAAGGCAGCCAATAACATCTGAAGAAGTTCTGGCGCATGCTAGTCGAAGTGACACGATGCTCTATGTTGTTGGGGGGACAGCGGTTTGACACAAGATAAGTGGGTGGTCGATTGTGACAGCTTGTTTAAACGTAATTTACTGGCGGTAATATAAATGCGTCATGGTGTAGCGTGATTGTGAAACATCTGTCATGTCTGTGTGCAGAGAAGTTACATCAGCAATTCCAGAAAATAAATTCAAGACAGTACAGAGTTAGTGACAGTGACCAGAACTACTGACCACCCCTTATGGTCTACCTAAACACGGATCTATGGAATCTGAACGTGTATACTGCTACTGTTTTTGAAAAAAGAGAAAGACAACCCACGCTTGAAAAATATTTCAAGGAAAAGTAAACATTTGGAACGAAATGTTAACTTGTGAATGAAAAGTCAGTGAGAGCATAGGTAAAGGTATAAATAAAACTGTGAATGAAAGGTTACAGACAAAATGGTTAAATCATCAGATACCAGTGAGAATGTGTTAAGACAGCTGCAAATTGTACAAATTAAGCATACATATGTAATAAGTCCAAAAAAATTTAAAAAATAGAACTTTTCGGTCTTACCCTTTTAAGAAATTTCCTGCTTAACACATTGCAGACCGGCCAGCCTTTTAAATTAAATACCTCAGTTCCCGGACATTTTCAGGCATTTGAACTTTTAAAGAAAGGGATGTTTCTACTTACGTTTCCGTGCTGCAGTTGGTGCACCGTGAAGTCACTTGGCGTTTTCATCACACAGATAGCCTAATAACATTTCAGTGTATGATATTTTTCGAAACAGCTTCCTTTGTGAAGTGGCACAACACAGTACTCACAAATATATCTTGTTTCACTCCGCTTTTTGTGCGCAGAACAAACCCTACATTGCCTCACTGGATATTTCTTTTTCCCTTGTCCCCCACCAACTATTTTTCCTAACTTATGCTTACTAAAATTTCCCGACAGTCTTCCCGTTGGGTCCTCTGCTGGCCCCCTTGGTGTAGGTTTCTTCTCTGATGGCACAGCATTGTCTTCATCACTGTTGGAATCTGCCATGTCTCCTCGTTCTGTGATCCAGTTTCTAGCGACCTCATGAAGAAATTTCTTGTACTTTTGTTCTTTTAGTCCTTTGTTCAGTGTTTTGTAAATCAAGAACAAATTAAACAATGCACAATTTAGTAGAAACAACACCACTTTTTTTGACCATTTCACCGTTTTTCTGACAATCGAATAGTAGCTCAAATATTGATCCGCACGATCTACACCTTTCATGAACTTGTTGTATTGCACTATACAGTTTGGTTTATTTTTTTCTTCACTGGTTTTTCTATCTATCTTTCCTGTATTGACATGTTTCGAATCATGTATGGTACTTATCATTCTGACCAATCTCTTGTCTTTCCAAACTTGCACCAGTATATCATCTTTCCTTCGAAAAGATGACTGTCCTCTCTTCAGCTCCTTTGCCTCTTTCTCCAGATCTTTCGGAATGCCTCTGTTAGGTCTCATTGTGCCACATACTCTGATTTTGTGTTTCAATAGGTTTCCCACCAGATTCACACTATTATAAAAATTGTCCTGGTAAACATGATGGTGAACACCTAAATTGTTTTGTAGTACTGACATTACCGTGTCATTCAATGTCTTGCCTTGTGCTGTATATATTTCCATATTAGAAATATACCCTGTTTTAGCTTCACAGAGCATTCTAACTAATATACCATATTTTGTAATTTTGCCAGGGTTGTAAGTTCGAAATCTCAGGCGCCCCCTCCATGGGATCATCCCTTCATCCAGCGATAGTTCTTGTTCTGGACTGTACACGGATCTGAACTTCTGAAGGAGATATTCATAGACGGTTTCAATTTTGAAGAGTCTGGATGAATCGGTTTTTATTTGGCTGTTATCATTGAAATGCCAAGCTTGCCATATTGCCTTGAAACGATTTCTGCTCATTGTTTGTGGAAATACTGGAGTAGCTATTGTGGGATCTGTAGACCAGTAGTCTTTCAAATTATCTTTTCTAACTTGACCCATCAAAAGTATTAGGCCTAAGAATTTTTTCATCTCTGATTTGGTAATGTCAGTCCATTTCCGGGATTTGGGGGACATTTTCCATTTGTCCACATTCTGCCTATGATACAAATTTGACTGCTCAGCAAAGAGTTCAATGAGGTCGTCTCCAATCACAGTGCTAACAACTTGGGATATGTCTGTAGGGTTTTCTATATTTACACTGACACCTGGGTTCCCTAAAAAATCCTTCAACTTTAGGAGTGTTGTCACGTTTACTCCATCCGTCAACAGTTTCAGTGTCACATGGTTCACTTGTTTCACTGTCACTACTGTCTGTATTTGAAGGTTCACTGTCACTACTGTCACCTAAACAAGACTGCGAACTTTTCCACGCACATTTCGTTAGTAAATTACTGTCAACCGTTCCAGTATCACTGGATTCAGAATCGGATATATCTGACAATGGATCAGAATAAAGTTCTGCTATGGTTTCCTCAACTGTCAAACACTTCCTCCTTGAACACATAGTTGTTAGTAGCCAAAACTACGACAGAACACGTACTGAAAACCTGACGTGAGTCAACAAACAACTCATACACTCAATTCAGTAACAACTGACATTGAAGTCCTTATTTAACCCCACATGTTTCAACGCATCACAGCGTAATCCTCAGGGGATGCGTCCTTTAAAAACACAAAAACAGCTTCAAAAAATTTTACAAGTCTTAAAATCTTTTAAAGTATTTCAAAAGGTGTCAGGGTAAATAAAGACTTGAATGCCTATTGTTACTGAATTGGTTGTACGAGTTTGTTGTTGACAAACTTCGGGGTGAATAAGTGCATGGAATGAAAAATATACAAAAACGCACTCAAAATTTTGACACATGAAGAGGACCACTTTTGGGATAATTTATGTTTCCTGGGTCGAAGGGACAGAAGGAATTCACGGTTTGTTAATTTTATGGGTGCCATAAAGCTCCTGAAGTAACTTGAAAGAGAACTTGGGACGATAACAATGTAGCTACAGATGCTATACTTCAATAAAGGACGCGCTGTTCGAAAACGACTTTAGTCGTGGCCCGTCCGCGGCGCATGGGATTTAAATCACGACTTTCGTCATGGCCCGTACGCAATGTGTTAAGAAGTCAGATTTTCTTGGAATTTTCAAAAACGTCTTAACAGGGTTTTACTGTAATTAGTTTTTAAACAAACACATATATCCACTCAGTTACACAATTACCAAACACACTGCCTTTACTGCACACACACAAGACCTGATCTGCAGCTCCATTGCTTGCTTTGAACTCCATCCCATTGAATTTCAGCATTGTAGGATATTAATTTTTATGCTGAAGTCTTTAGGTCGAACATTACAGATTAGTTTGAAAGTTTCTGAATTCTTGAAAATAGGCATAAACTGTATGACAGTAACTATACTTACTTTAGAACGTAAATGAGGAGGTTTGTGTACTGTGTGTACCAATTTCACTTCTCCATAAATAGGCCATATGTGTTCTTTACGCATCATGTTCTCCAGCATCCTTGATTCCTCTCTTTGTCGTGCCATGATTTCTTGATTTGTTGAACATTTCACCTTTTTTTCTGTTTCTTTTGTAGCAGTAGTTTTCTTGCCAGATATATGGGAAATTACTTTTTCTTCTTCTTTTATAATTTCCTTATGTGACATCACACTTTCATTTCTTGTGTAAATCTCCTGTGATTTTTTACTTTTAAGTGTACAAGATGATGTATTTTCTGCCTGTTTAGTCACAGTATTCTGACTACAAGCTGCCAAACCAGACTCTTCCACTGCCTGCCGAAAAATGAGCATTCCTGAATAAATGCCATTCTGAACTGTAACAAATCTCACACTATGAATAATTATGCCATTTGAGCTGTTCAGTTACATTAATCCTGATCTGACACAACATTGTGCCATGTTTTATATTTGTGCAAGTTTTCGGGCTTTTGAAGCAGTGCAGTTGAGGTCTACATTCATCTGGGATATTGTGTTCTGTCAATCAGTGATGGTGTACAGTATCCCAGATGAAAAAGGACATTTTATACATATGGTGACATTTTTTAATATTGAGGTATATGATTAAAATAAGTATTTTAGTTATATAAATGTAAAGCAAGGGGCTGCTATAGTCATGCAACCAAGTCAGGATGAATGTCTATTTTTTGCCACTTGAGTTTCTATTACATAGTATGAGATCAACTGAATAAACACATGAAAATTATAGAGGACAGTATTGCTGCCATACTGATGTTGTGTCTGGATGGGGGTGGTGCTGGGTAAGAAGTTCATCCACACATATGTGAAAATGTTTATACAGAATAGTTATTTAAATGAGGACTTTTCACAGCTGGTTGATATCATTAACTCATTCAGGATGGATGCAGGAATACACTGTATCATCACCTGCTAGGCAAGGTAAAGAAATATTACTTTAATGTGTAGTAACATATAATGGTGGGGGGACTGCACATTTACATGTAGTGCCCAAGTTTTGCACTTCTGAGTTAAGCAAATTTGGATTGACATGGTTTATTAATTCAGGAACATTCTAAATTTATGTGGTCAAAAATTTACACTTAATGCAGTTTGAAACAAGCCCTTAAAAGTGCAATGCCAGAAATCCTGTCAACTCTTTGACAAAAACTGACTTTGTCACTTGTTGCAAACTGTATAGGACAAGTGTGGGCACCTCATCATGAGTCATTGTGTTCAGCCTGTTTCCACATGAATTCATAATGAACAGACATTCCATGTTACTGTTGTGCTTTGGTGAACTGTTTTGCCCTTCCATTTTATCAAGCAAGCATTCTGCTATTTCATCCACAAGTGCTAGTGCTAGGAGGTATAGGTGTATTTCTGTAGAGGTATAAATAGATGTGCTAAGAAGATATGAAAAATGAGATAGAATTGTTCATATCAGTTGTGCATGTGGATGTAAAATATCCACTCTTTACACCATTCATGAATCAGCTCCTAAGATACAGGATGCTGTGAAAAGTGTCACATGTTTTTGCTCTTGGCATAGCAGATGATGATGATGATGATGATGATGATGATGATGATGATGATCTGGACATAGACTGCTCACGGGTTGCTTGAAACGTGTGTGCAACCAACAGCTGTTACACTGAAATGTACAAGGAGAAGAAAGGAAAGGCAAAGCTGTTGACATGCAAGTGATTTTTCACAGTGAACCTCACGTTAACTTTATATTACTGTAGAGTGGGCACTTACTATACTGTACTCCTTATTACAATTTCAAATTTCAGTGATATTGTGTAGTCTCATAGGGGTATATACTTACCCTAACCCATACATCTAAATTATTTTATATGGGAAAATGTTTCTGATTTTACACAAATTTGATTTATGTGGTAGTTTTCATGAATGCGTCAACCACACAAATCAAGCATTACCTGTGTACTTTTTTAAATTACTAAAAAGTTTTAAAAAAATATAAACGTGATATATGTAAAAATATAATAAACATGGCATATTTTGACTCAAGATATACAACAGAATAACATACTGGTATTGTATCCAGCCTGGTAGAGCTTTCAGAATTAATGCACATGCACACGATTCAGCATAGAAATATACAAAAAAAAATTGTTAACATGAATGGCAGTAGGGTAAACAGGTTGCAACAGGAACTGTACTGGTACAGCATCCAGCTGTGAACAGCATTATTAAAAACACACATGTACACCAACCACCTTGAAAGGGTTCAGGCAGTATTATCAGGATACAGTACTCAAAATAATATGGAAGAATTACTTTTGGTTGAGGTTTTATGTTGATCTTCTTTTCCAGTTTCATCAATTCTGCTTTTGATGCCATATTCTTTGGCTCTAGTTCCATCACTTTTAGCAGATCACTTCTTGCCTCCTGTAACTGACCTAATCCAACTCGAGCCACTGCACGGCGCTGATATGCTTTTACATAATTAGAATCCAATTGCAGTGCTGTTGTGCAGTCTACTTCAGCTGATCTCAGGCTGAGAAGTAAAGAACACATATAAGACATTGGATATAAACTCAGCTACAGTAAGTTAAAGGGGTTTCTTACACCTTTTCTTTTGGAAATAGACATCAGATTGTTTACTGGTTCAATATCATGAACATATTTGAGTAATCTACGTATTTTTTGTATGTTGTAGAAATAAAGTTGCTTTCCACATCCCAAACACTCCTACTTCCAAACACAATGAACTCCTAATTACATGTGGTAATGGAAGGGAGAAGTAGTGAACCTAGGCCCATCATCAGATGGGGTTCCCATTTCATAGTGATCATTAGGTCTCTGGGCAACTCAGCACCACCTATACCTGCTCTAAAGGAAACACATTACAACAGAAAACAAAGAAATGTTCATCTGTAACTTATAAGAACATAAAAACACGAGCCAAAAGAATAAAACTTCATGACAAACATTCAACAAATAAACTCCCTTCAGCTGGTCCCATTTAGGTACATGAGTAGTCAGCTCCTCTATGCTTCAAATCTAGATGTAAGCCTTCCAGTTACCAAAACAATGAATTATGATATCCAAAATTAAATAAACCAGCATCCCGGCCTCTGTACCTACCACACCAACAAGGCTCTCTCCCTCGCCAACACTGTGACTCTCTCAAAGACAGATCAGAATGCAGGCACCAAAACTCAAAATTTACATGCATAGTAAGC
Source organism: Coptotermes formosanus (assembly GCA_013340265.1). NCBI lineage: Eukaryota > Metazoa > Arthropoda > Insecta > Blattodea > Rhinotermitidae > Coptotermes > Coptotermes formosanus. Next base: position 225,970 of record BLKM01006251.1, on the reverse strand, counting down.
AAACAAAATAATCAGGCCATGACTATATCCCCCCCCCGCCAAAATGAAAACAACTACATATACCAATAAAGCACTATTTAAGTTAGCACTGAGAAAATATCTTCTTGTCAAAGCATTTTATTCTGTAGATGAATTTTTGGTACACTCTAGAAATACAGTCCGGTGGTTCTTTCTTACTTCATGTAATGTTTATCAGGCTTTATTATTCATGCATTGTTAATGTTTTATTTTTGTCATAGTTGTGTTGTTTTTTGTAATACTTGTAACATTTCCTACTTGTTGTTCTATTTGACAAGGTTGTTTATTGCAACCTACAATGCTATGTTGTTGTTGTTGTACTTGACAAGGTTGCTTATTGCAATCTAGATCTTTTAATGACTTGTTTCATATTCAGTTGTCATTGGATGAAATCTGGATTTCTGAAATGTATTTATGTAAATGTAAATGTAAATCTATGTGTTCTGACCTCCAAGAGAGATTGCACTGATTCGCTGAGTATCTGAACACACTTTTTCTCTCTCACCACTGACATCATATACCCATGCACAGAAGAACAGATTTGATCATTGTGACTGCATGTGTTACAGTTGTAGAGCCACCTATGATAGTTCAGCTGGCTGTGGCACAGAAGATTATGAATAGGTAATCCAAAAATCTGAAAATAACCCACCATTTGTGCTGGATTCAACCATCAGAAGTGCTTTATTACTTCAAAGTAATCCTTTAGACATAACATTTCTTTGTTTGCCCAGTGTCCTGGAGTTTCTCTATATTTATATTAATTACACAACAAATATACAGACAACAACAAACAGAAATTCATGCTCCGAGAAGTAATTTGTTAAAAATCACCCTGAAATTCGCTCACATCCAGTTCATGACCACTTAATTTTTCTCATTGTACACGAGCCTCTCAAACAACATGCCATTGCCTGAAGTATGTTATGACGCCCAAACAAGCACACAAATACCCTTCCATTCCTAATGCATCATGAGGAATCTTTGCATTTTCATGCTGATTATTCTGGGAATGGGTCCCTTGTGTCCTTTGGTGACTAACCCATTCTAATATGGCTTTGTGACATCCTTCACACATCAGTGGCTTCATTGCTTGTTGTTTTCATAATCCACTGATTAAATCACCACTACTAGCATAATTTATTAATTTATATTTAATTTTTATAAATGCTGTTGCTAGTTTTTTCCCTTATATGGCATGTCACTGCTATGATTGTGGTCTAATTTCTTGAACCTTCTGTATCAGTTGTAGTCTTTGTTTCACTGTCAAAACCACACATGGTTTTCTGCAATTTTTGTAATTTTAATGCAAAAGAAAATAAGTGTGTGAGCCAGAAAGTGGGACAGCCCATACGTGCTTCAATCCAAGAGCAGGTGCTCCTAGGATGTTAAGCTAACTGAAGTTGCAGCATGTTAATCTAGACACGTATAAGCTGCATAATTAAGACCACTGAACAGCATGTCTCTGTTTTTATTAATTTTATTTTTTTTTAATATTTAGGTGACAGACTTTTAGGAATCAGTGTGGGTGCATGGGGCAGCACTGATGAGTAGGCACCTCATTGTCAAGTGGAGTTCATGATTCCCAACAACAAGGCAGAGTGATGGAGGCCTGCTCTGCTAAGAACCATAAAACATTTTCAGGTTACAGACATTTATAGAGACAAAGAGGCTGAGACAAGGATAAAAAAATTTGAGTGACCAACAGAAATAAAAATATTGCTGTTGTCAGGGACAAGTGCTGAAAAGTGATTGATCTGGAATGGAAGGGCACTTGCATCCCCATCCCCCAGATTATACATACAGATCTGACGGAACACTTGCGTGACAACACAAACTTACTCATCAGTTTTCAGATAACAGAGAGCGCGGTTTGCATAGAAAATAGCATCATACGGGAAACACTTAATGGCTCGGCTGTAGCATTGGATAGCTTCTTTCCACTTCTGCTTCTTCACAAAATTATTTCCCTAGAACAGATGTAAAATTAAGTGGTTATCAAGTTATAAGATGACTGATGTAATCAGATGTATTCTGGATTTTTCCGTACATTTTCGGAGATATGATTCTTTCAGCTCTAGCAGTAAAAAATGGAAAACTGTACTCCAATTTGGAATTCACAATTTCCAAATGTATTCTTTACATCCCTTGCTGAGCTTGATGTTCAATTTATTGCAGAGAGAAATCTAATGTTAAGAAACCTGTCTGGAAGTGGTACTACAGTGCACAGAATAATGAATAATACTGCTATGAAATATACTTAAAATAAAGCAGGCATTACAAATAAAAGTTTGTCTCCTACAGTGGCAAGGATAGTTATGAATCAATTACTGCATGCTTCTCTGACTGTGTTGGATATGGGCTTGTATACCATAGTTACCCAAATGTAAGGTGACCCCCCCCCCCCCCACTTTCAGCATCTTCAATTTCAAAGAAAATACCTATATTAATATTAACCAGGTTTTTATGTCACTTAATATTCAGTAATTAAATGACCATCAGAATTGGAATATTACAGTATTACTGTAAAAGAATTACAAACACATCTGTGAGTTAACTAGTCACTGCCAACATTTTTATCACTACAATAGGAGTTTTCTTCATGATTTTCTTCCCACAGGACATCTTCTGCTCCATTCATATCATTTGACACACAACACTTTTTAACCTCCTGATGACGAATTCTGGTGACAGTCTTGATCCACTGCCGAAGCAGTGCTTCAGATGGTCTTCTTTGGTTTCTGCCTGATATTAGTGGGCAGTTCCCACATAGCAGCCATTCCCCTTACAAGCAACATAGTTGATATGTGACTAGTTTGTTAACTATGATCCCTAGATCTGTGTTTAGAATACAAGTTGGAGTTTTCACTGTTTCTACAAAGTGACCCTTGGAAGCATCTAAAACCAGTGTTCCTCTTTTCATTAGAAGAGCTTCTCATCTTCTGTCTCAGACTTCTCTCACCCACCATTCAAAAACAAGTTCTTCTGTCAACCATCTTTTCTCATTACACTGAAATATAATTCCACTAGGATGTTTTTCTTTCAGAATATTCTTTGTCTTCAGAATAACAAATGGTGTCTGTTTCCTCCTATGAGCCACAAATGAACACATCACAATTATTCTCAGTTTATCACATTATGTTTTGACTACCAGTGATTTTTATCTTTGTGCATCAGTTGTAGTGTTGGCTAGCGTATCAAAAAGGCAGGGGTTTCATCTGCATTATCCATTTGATCTAAGAGATAATAATGTTTCTGGCACAAATTAAGTATATAGTGTCCAATTGTTCAAAGCAGTGTGTGGGGATATTTTCAGCTAATGTAACTGTCTGATGAAGATGCATAAATCTTAACTGTTCAACCATTACTGGCTTTGAAATCTAGCTGCAGAATCTTGAGGGATTCAGCAGCTTTCAATGCATTCATTTGTACTGTGTCCCTGGTAACAGGAAGACCACTCTTATGTTTTTACAGCATTAACTCCACAAATTTTCATCGCTACCATTGAAATTCTCTCCTTGTTGAATTTGTATCCTATAATAATCCTTCTTGTTTTCTCCAGCATTGTATGTTCTGTTCAAAGACAAAGAATTTCCATGCCATGATGCAGCTGTTGGTTTGAATATTTTAACTTTAAACAGCCTCTCACTTCAACAGTCCTACTTGATATTTTAATCACTTAGCTTCGACAGATTTAAAAACCTTTGGCATATTTACAGAATGTATTTAAGTTGGTGCGGACTATAAGGAACCTCCCCACTAGTTTTAAGCAATGAATTGGGAAATAATTCTTGTCTTATATTTTGGTAAATACAGTATATCATTTTATCATCCTGTAGCAGCAATGCAAACTACTGAAAATTTTGTCAGTGTTTCAACATTCACTGAAAATTAATGCAAGGGAGTTCCAACCTTCAGTTCATTGCAGGTGGATGACAACCCACAAGTCAGTCAAATAACTGCACTTTGAAGCTACACACACTGATCAGAGGCCAGCTATAGGATTACATTTGAATTAAATTCGAATTATTGAAATCAAAGTAAAACAAAACAACTATCTGCACAAACACAATGCACTCTCTTAAATCCATGCTTAGGATTCTGATTCAGATCTGTTAACCCTGCTACAGGGCATAACACCCTGTAAGGTGAGACTTCGTAACATCAATGCTGTGAAAACTTCAAATCTTACAAACACATGCTTCTTCACCTCGTAAACTGCCCATGTACCATGAGGTTGCATGTCTCAGATTTTAGGTTCTATTAAAGTGCATTAACAATGCTTTAGAACTAAACTCCCTTACTAGTAGCACTAACATAAAAATTGTTGACAGAAGCTTGTTATTGTGATCATCCATTATAAGTTTGGTAACAGTAACTGGTCTTATACACTCACAGACTTCACAGATTCCACTCACCCACCCACTCACTCACTCACTCACTCACTCACTCATTCACTCACTCACTCACTCACTCACTCACCGACCCACCCACCCATACAACAGGTGACACACATCACAAGAAAGCTATGTTTGTCACCTACTGTGAAATGCACAGGTGGAAACAACCTTGGAGATTAGCTTTAGGAACCCAGAATGTGATTTCATTAGTGTACATCTCAAAGAAACTGAATAAAAGGAAATTTGGGAAACTTTAAAATTTTGATGCAATGAACATATTAAAGTGGTCAGAAGTTCACTGTGTCATGAACTTCTCATGCCTTTTAGGTGGGATCTCCTTTTGAATGGGAAATATATTAAAAGGGAAAAATACTCATATCGGAAAATTTTGCTACTAAATAGTCTCATGTCTAATGTAGTGGTGTTATCTGAAATTAGCTCCACTGCATTTTGCTGTATTTCAAGAATGTACAAACCGCTTTAGAAACAATGGTTGTCTTCCCAGCAAAAAATCATTGTAGAATCTAAAAAAGTATTTTCTCTTATAATTCCCGTAATAATTACATAAAATATTTTAGCAGGGATGGTTCCCAATATATTCTCAGTACTAAGATGATTACTTGTTGAGTCTCTCATGCGAACACTGGCTGCCATGTCCCAGGATTTCAATCCCTTATCCCCACATGATACAGGTTAATGTACACATCTATTCCAAATTTAACCGACTTTCTTGAGTCATAAAGGAGTTGAAATGTGTAGACAGACACACAGACTGGCCTCCCTAGCATGCAATAATTCTAGCATGTCATTTAGAAGTGTACAGAAAGCAAGTTTAATTCGACTAAAATATTTTGTATCCTGAAATGGGAACTTCACCAATTTTACAAAATTGAAATATGTGACAAAAGAGGTTAACACTCTCACTTAGTAACAGTATTCATATCTTCACAGACTACATGATAAAAACAGATCCTCACAAAATCTCTGCATGGTCTGTGTTCAGAATTTGCTAACAAGGTGCAGATAATATAAATTTTCATGTTTTAATATCTAAGAAGGGGTTTCTCTTGGAACAGTCTCTAAAATTTCACTTCTGAATTCATATCCCAAATTTCACAATCACAGCTACAAGAGTGTCACAATGCTGTCCTGTTTCATTCTTCACTTATATGTATCTTTGTAGAAAATTTTAGGGTTCTATGTTAGGCTCAGGTTTCAATCTATAAATGTACCATCTCCTTTTCATAGATTGCCTCTTCTCTAAGCCGTTTTTCCTCAGCATCACTGACTGTGTCATCATCACCTTCCGCAGATTCTTGATGTCTTGCACCATCAAGGTCTTCACATGCCTTATCCTTTAAAATGGAAAAAATATATATGTATATACATTTCATATGTAAGAATATCATATATACAGCAACCTTCTTTCAGCTGCATGTGTTGCTACTGGCTACAAAAACTGCCAGGCTCTTTTGTAAACATTTAATATAGAAATACCTTAATACTCTATGTAATAAGTATAAATGTTATATTAAAAAAAAACAGTCTTACACAACTTTTATACTTTTACATTTTTCATTTTTTATATTGTATTACTTATACTGTATGATGTTCATACTGTAAATATTGTTGTTTGTGTTTGTTATTGATATTGATACTAGTACTATTATGACATGTTTCATACCCTGCAGCCAATGGGCCAATACTGGATTGATGAAATGTAAATGTAACTGTAAAATGTAATGCCATATATAAGTTTTCCAGGTTACTAGGTTTGGCTTTGTTAAGAAGCCATCATCAGACCTTTTTTTTGTCAACAGCCATCCACAGAAACTTATCCTTGCATATAGGATTGAGATCTCAGTTGTACCTCAATTGTTCCTGACATCGCTCACATACCAAACATTGATCTCTGAATGTTTACGAAACACTGACCTTCCATAGACACATAACATGAAACGCAAAAAACCAGCATTGCATAAACACCTGAAGGTCCATAATTACCAATATGAACAAGAAAAATACTGAATATCAAAACTTTTAAGGCATACCCACACATTAAAACTGGAATCTTTGTGAAACTGGAGTAACATCTGTAAAATCAGAAATCCACACTGCCTTGGAAGAACAAGACAGACATGTGCTTCAGGACATTGGATGTAATGCTTACCATTTTTAGTCATGTTTATTTTTATTTATATTTAAAACTGTTGTATGAAAAACTCCATAACTTCATCCATATTTTACATATTTATTTCAATAATTTTACGACAAATATTGTAAATCAATGACATCTCAATCCTATATGCAAGGATAAGTTTCACTAGATGGTTCTTGACAAAAAGAAGTCTGATGATTGCTTCTTAACAAAGCCAAAACTAGTAACCTGGAAAACCTGTATATGTGCTGCATCAGATTGTGTTCTTTTAATATAACATTTGAATAAAACACAACAGGGATGACTGACCTTAAGATATAATAACTATAAAGTCGGGAAGAGGAAATACGTTGCATGGTTGTGCCATTTTCTACTGTATTCAGGAATTATCCCATCGCTACAAAATATAAAAAAATTTTGTCCCTGGGGAAGTAAAGTAGGCCAATATGCCATTCCCTCACATGTTCATAACAACACAGATTTACGCCTGGAAGTGGCATTATAAAGGTGATACCGTCATAAGCTGGTAATGGTTATCACATTCACATGTTAGTAACACTTTTGTTGTAGGTAAGGGTTGTTCTGTTCTTTATCTAGAGGGCAGTGTTAAGGTAGAAAGTGAACAATGATGATGTGTAACTGGATATTTGGAAATGAAACGACACAATCATAAAATCTACAAGAAACAGGTGCTTCTGCATTACAAGTGTACACCCTCAGTGTCCCGGCCTTTCCATTATCATTCAGACATCTCTCCAAAACAGACAGACCAACTGCCTAGGTATGAGGCCTGATCAACAAGTATCCAGACTAATTTTATATTGTTTTCACCGTGCATTTTCAATAATGAGTACAGTTACCAACCAATGTGCCTTTTATTATTATCATAATGGACGCTGAAACATGTCGCGTGTGATAATAATAAAAGGTGCATTGGTTGGTAACTGTGCTCAAGTATCCAGACTGATGCTGTGAAACCAACAATACTGAACCTACCTTGGTGACAGACTAATCCCTTTCAAAGTGGGCTCCTTCTGCTTGCAAACACTTACTCCAGTGACTCTTCCACTGTTGCAAGCACCTCTCATACTCTGTTTAGGGGATCTCTAAACATTGTTGCATTGCAATAAGTTCAATCCTTTCCAAATCTTCAAGTTGTTTACCTTCGACAGTGTTCTTAATTCAGGGTAACAGGAAGAAGTCACATGAGGTAATGTCTGGGAAGTACAGGAGTTGATGCATGTGTGGAATGTGGTGTTTGGCTAAAAACTGCTGCATAAGTTGGATCAAGCATGCCACTGCTATGTTGCGATGAATCTGCCACACAAAAGACTGCCATTTTCTTAGTCATATATGGCAAACTGCATCTTACAGCCGCCGCCACCACCGCCGCAGCCGCCACCTCCTCCTCCTCCTTCTTCTTCTTCTTCTTTTTCTTCTTCTTCTTCTTCTTCTTCTTCTTGCTGCACCTTAGCCTCTTCCAAACTTGTCCTCCACTGTTCTTGATCCTGCCACTTACATCTCAAATTCTTTACTGCCATGCTTTTCAGATCCTCCTCAACTGACTCAAGCCACCTCAATCTGGGGTTTCCAGCATGTTAAGTGCCTTCTGGTTTATACGAAGTTAGCTTTCTGCAAGGATACAGCTCTTGCATTCTAAAGAGGTGTCCCAGCCACCTCAGTCTCCCTAATTTTATCACTATGACTAATCCATCATAGAACATATAAAGCTCATTATTGTATGTTTTCCATATACCATTCTCATTAATGGGCCATAAATCATTCTTAATATTCTTCTTTCAAAGATTCAGAGCATATTTCCATCCTTCTTTGAAACGGGCCAACATTCACTTCAATGCGTAAGTATAGGTCTTATAAGGGTTTTATATAACATACATTTAGTTTGTTGTTTCAGATTCTGTTGCTCAAACCCCTAGCTAGTTCTATTAGCCATAATTATTCATTGGTTGATTTCTGTAGTAATATCATAATCTTCTGTTAAGCCTGTTCCTAGATATTTAAATTCCTTTACCCTCTCATATTCCTGATTACCAATTTTTAACATTTACGTATTTGTCGGTCTTTTTGTTACTTCCATATACAGTATTTTGTCTTCTGCATAAGTCCCATTACCTGTGCTGCTTTCAAAAGTTTCTTCATTGTTTCCTTCAATGCATCTATGGATCTCCCTACTGTAACTACATCACCTGCATAACCATGTGTCTGGATACTTTCATTATATATAGTTCTCTTCGTTTCCATCTCCTAATCTCTGACTACTTTCTCCAATGCCAGATTAAAAAGTATACAAGACAAAGCATCCCCTTGTCATAATCCTGTTGATGTTTTGACTTGTTCTGGTAAGTTGTTCTGAATTCTAGCACTACATCTCATGTGTAAAGGCAAAAAAAGGTAAAGCAGTCCCATTACAGGCCTGGATAGGCCAAGAGGGTTCCAGGAGGTCGAGGCTCCCAGATTTCTAGACAGTCGGCACATGAAGGTGGTAGGTTGTCATCCATATGCAGCAGCCGCTTTTACCCCCCAGGAAATATTCCTGGTACTCATTTCTGTTAGAGGCTGAGTCGACCCCAGGGCCATAGTGCGACTGACAGGATTATGCCAATGAAAAAATCCGCTGACACCATCGGGAATCGAACCCACAACCTTCCGGTTTGTAGCGCAGTGCCTCAACAAACTGTGCCACCGTGACCCCTACATCTCTCATGTTTCAAAGTTAATTTAGCCTCCAGCCTTATTAATTTCAGGGGGCCCAGGGTATGCCTTTTTGTCTGGGTCATCACCTTTGACTTGTCTGGCATGGGAGGCCCTACCAGTTGCTACACTACCACCAGCATAGCTCTCAGGATCATCAGACCATGCAAGCCCCACCACTATGTCAATGTAGGGATACCTTCAGTGGGATATAGTTGTCTTAGTACTTTTAAATAAGAATTCTGGTTCACTCTTTGGCCTTATGGAACACATTCATGGTGCACACTACCTCCTTGATTGACAAAAAGTGATAAACATCACTTATGTCTTGCATTCAACTTAGTAGGCTTTCTTGGGTTGTTATGATGAAAATGTTTTTCAATGTGATGACTCTTGTTTAGTTTTGGGGTCATAACCATATATCCATGTTTCATCACCAGTTACAGTGTTTTTAAATTAACTTTTGTTTGCTTTTGCATGTTCAAGCAAATCGGAGGCTACTGACATGTGATGCTCGTTCTTGTCGGCTGTTAGCAGCCATGGGATGAACTAACACATGTCTCATGCCAAAATCCTTAGCCTGTCATAAGCCAAAAGAAATTCCTGGTTCCACAGCTACTACTCTAATGGTTAGTGTTTGATCTACTCTCACCACTACTATCACTCCATCACTTTTGCTAGATGAAGGGCATCCAGAACATGCATCGCTTTCTACGGATGTCCACCTTCCTTTAAAGTGGTGGAACCAATCAGCAATGTGTGTACAGCTCATGACCTCCTCTCAAAAGGCAGTTTTAATCATTTCATATGTTACAGTTCCTGTTTTCTCCAGTTTTGCACACAATTTGATACATGTGCGTTGTTCCCTACTCTCAAACATAATGCATATGACACACAACACAAATACTACTGTTTACTCCTGATGGTTGCATCAAACTGAATGGCTTCAATGAGGTCTCACTGATTGAGGATATGTAGGAATATGTACAGGTGTCATCAGAAAAGTCCTGTCACAGTGTGACGTTAAGATACTACAGAAATGATCTCATCTGGATACTGTGATTAGGCCTCATATAAGCAATGTGTTGTTGGTAGAGATAATATCCACTGCACAGCACTGTGATCGCAGGAGTTTGAGCAGCACTTTTTTTAAGATCCACACGTTTCCTTTAAATCAATAACCTTCGTACACATGTAGTACAAGAAAAACAAGTATTTTATGGATGCCTACTACTTTTATTGAAAGCATTTTCATGGAACACAAGATCAGCCTGACAGCATCATGGGGTGCTGAGTACAACCTGATAGATTAGCAAAAGAAAAGGTAATCACTAAGTGTAATATAAAACTTACCACATCAAATTTGTCCCAAGAGGCATAATCATATCCAGAAATCCTTGTTGGCCTTTGATTCTCTGCATTACATGTACTGTTCTGGTCTTGAGATACTCTTTTTATTTTACTGCGAACAGGTGGAAGTGCCTGAAAAGGAAACACTTACAGAGAGGAAGTGTCACAGAACTCCTGTAAAACATTCTATTAAATTTCACAAAGGCATTATACAGTATATGGCTGTTCTTTGTAAAGTATGCCACTTAAAAAGTCAGGCACAAAACATCTGATGATGTTATTAAAAAAGAAAAGACACTTCTCAACAATGCCACTGCAGTTATGGTTCCTGAAATAAGCATGTTAATGAGTTTCACGATTATTGAATGTTCAACATCGCGATGATGTTGGTGAGAAAAATTGCCACCTCAGGCAGAAACTGAACTTCAGTCACCTAAATGATAAGTACCAGTAGCCACATTACCGACTGAGGTACCCCAATGCACATATATCAACCGTAACTTAATTAAAGTCCAAATCAACTCTAACAAAGAAAAGTGATGGTTAGTACTATCTGTTATAGGCCTACATAAATGTAGTTTGATGTTGATGATGTTCATATCAGCACAGATTGCACAACTCTCCTCTTACAGATGGCACTGACGTACACAGTTTCATTACATGATGATGCATAAGCCTGTCAGAAGTCTTTCTCCTGATGAGTTCAGCTCAGCAGCAAAGAAACTGCCAGCCCTACTTACTGCTAATAAGAGGGGTATGTCTCGCCACTACTCAATATTATATTCAAAGGTGGTATCTTGAATGGCAAAAAGGTTCAAAAGGACATTCCTCTGTTCACAGGCAAGCTTCATATCTTGTTAAAACATTTCAAGATACTGAAGTAACCACTGTGTTGTTAACGATCAAAATGACTTGAATATTTTCTATCAGTTCTTCTGCTGTGTGTGGTTTCTGGAGAAACTTTGTCTTTCAGCATTTATCTTTTGTCAATACACCCGTTTCTTACTGTTCTTTAGGTCCAACACTGATTCTATATAATGAAATCTTTTTATTAATCATCCCTCGCTTGCTAAGTGCATCTACATTGGAAATGTTTAGTGAAATTTATGGAAGCATTTAATGTCGGATATATGCCTAGCACATGGCTCAGTTAAGAACACATGTTTATTACTATACACCATATTTTCACTGTCAGTCCACTTATAGTAAAATCAGACTGATTGGTCATATCTTGAGTGTGACTCACTGGAAGAGAGGGTGACATTTATGCTCACACCAAACTAATCTTGGCTTTTTTGCTTTTACAGTCACATTCACAGCATCACAATTTGAAACACTTGTGGCTGATTGTTGGCATGTTTTGAGCAATTTTTGTATAAATTATTTTAATGCAGCATACACTCACTTAAAATCTATCATCAACTTCATTGTAAGGTAAATACCACATTCATTTTCAATCATGTGTGCCCATGTTACATCTTCACAGAAAATTCATGTTTGTCATTCAGAAAGTTTTGTTGTGAGTGTTTTGTAAGTTAAAATATAAGCAGCATGTTTCAGATGATGGGAACTGTTCGTTTACATGGATAATTTTGATTATATAAGTTATCTATAGCACTAATTTTAGTAGTTTCAGCTATTAAAAATTATTAATGGTGCAAAAGGGATAAGACAAAGGCAGAAACAGGTAAGGAATGACAATAAAATGGGCCAGGGGTCTCAGACACATAGATCATCAGTTCAGTTCATGTGGACTTCTTACGGATCTTATTCTACATACAGACTGTGCCCTGGGTCTGCATCAGAGAATATTTTTAATTTAGATAATCAAAAATGTTTTTCATTATAGGTGAAATGCTCAGAAGTTTTGCTGTCGCTGGATTGTATCTTACACACACATCAGCAAAGAGGTATTATTGCATTGAAGCTTTAAATTCAGTAATTATATATTTCACTTTATTATTAAAACTAAGGAACTTTCATAAAGATGTGTTTAATGTTAAGCAAAATACCTAACTGGTTTATTGTTGTTGCAGAACACCTTAAATTTCAAAATCATCTGTTTGACATGTATATGATTTCAGTTTGAGACACCTGAACCAGACAGATAAAACATGTGAGAAAGGAATATGGGAGAAAGGCAGGATGGAGACTAGTACAACAGAGATAAATGAAAGAGGGCATAGGGTGAATGACGAAGATATGAAAGAAGTGATATTCCCCAAAATACTTAACCTATGTGCAATCATAAAACATCAGACCAGATAACACAATATATTTCATATAATAAATGTAAAGATCTGTTGAATATTTAACATTATCCATATTCCATGCAACAGATTGACTATACAGTACTGAATCCAACAAACTGCACATGTAACCATAAATAACCACTTGTTATTCTGTGATGCTCCTCCTACATGTTTTGGCTTCTACAGGGAGGTCATTTACAAACAAATACATTCAACAACAACAGCCAATAACAAATGTTGTCAAAGATGTGCATATATGGAGTTAAAATCCAGTGTTATCGATCATCAAGAAAAGATCAAGAAATGTAAAAATACCTGCAATTACTCTACATTTTATATATTTTTGCAATATTTTAATTGATAAAATTGTATTTCAAATCCATATCCATCTTTGACAGCATTTGTTATAAGTGTATTCCTTTGTAAATGACCTCCCTCAGGATGGCCTGTATTGGCCAAAACATGTACAAGGAGCATCACAGAATAAAAAATGGTTATTTATGGTTATATGTGCAATTTGTTGGATTAAATACTGTATAATCTGTTGAATATTTAAACAAGCATTAACTATATGAGATTTTAGGCTGTATCTGCAGCGTAGTTGAGGTTTATGATCTTCTGGGATGTTGTGTAGCATCAATGTATAGTTTGTTACAGACATTTCAGCACATCAGTCCCATCTTCAAGCATCTTGGATGTCTCAACCCTTGAAGACGGGACTGATACACTGGCCCAAAATGTCAGTAACAAACTACCCACTGTCACCATGCAACATCTGAGAAGATGAAAGACCTCAGCTGTTAGCTTGGCTTAGTTATATATGCCACTAAGAATATCTTCATTAGATTTCAGTTATACACATCCAAAACATACAGGAGCACCTGTTATGCATGAAAATATAGGAAGTCTGCATGCTTTCCATGACAGAGGACTTACATATTATGGCTTGACAAATATTGATCTGAGGGCATAGTTTCCCCTGTAACAGAAAGATCTGCTGCTGGATGGATCCAAACAGATAAAGCAGCTTATGCAAGAATCAAAACAAGGCGGAGCACTTTGCAGAACTTGATCAAGCTGAGTTTGCCTCAGCACAGGACCTGACACTGCTGTGCCATAAGAGTGGAGGGGTTAGAAGGTTTTCACTTTTTTCACAAATCCCTTACAATTTTTCCTGTATTCAAAGACTACCACTTCCTTAAATTAAAAGTCTGTTAATGTGCAAAGTCTGTTCGAAAGGTTCTCAGACTGTTTAAATAAAACACAATACATGTCAGTTAAGTTTCATTAAAGACTATTTCCTCGAAAGAGCTGCTACATTAATACAACACTTCCAGCGACATTTCCATTCTCTCAGCATTCTATCTAAGATTTTGAAGAAATCTGGATTAACTGCTATGGCACTTTTCTTGTATTTCCTCTGTTGATTCACACTGATGTCTTATTAAAGTAGTTTTCAAGGTGGGGAACAGGAAAATGTTTCCTGGAGATGGATCAGGGCCATAGGTCACAGAAACATGTGGACAAGTAGTGCCATGTGCATGGGACCACTGATGTGGTGAAGGAACCAGCTGTGTTCCCACCAAAGTTCTGGTTATTTCTTTCCTGCTGTTTCTTGAAGATGCCATAAAATAGTCAGGTAGAACTCTCGATTCACTGTTTGACCTCTAGGAATTAACTCATCATGCACCAAACTTTGACAGCTGAAGAAAAAAATGAGCATGGGATTCATATTTCATCTGTTCTTCTGTCACATTATTTTCTGTCTTGGGGGATGATCTTGCCTAACATCATGAAGATGACTGCTTTGCTTCCTTAGCAGTTTTCCCTGTTTTGGAACAAAAGGTCCAACAGATGTGCTGTTCCATCAACAAAATTTTTAAGAAATCATGTGTCACTCTATCTTTAAATCAAATAATTATCATCACTCTGCAACAAAACATATTAGGAGCAAATAGAAAAGAACAGCAGGATTCAGACAGTGTACTAAGCCGTGCCCAATTATCACGTGGCCATAATACAATTCTGAAAAGAGGCTGCACTCACAATACGAGAACTTTTTGAACAGACTTTGCAACTCGTCTAGATGAATGGAAGCTTATTTAGCTGAGTTAGTTTAGTCCATGGATGTGGAAAAGTATCATTGTCCACAAAAATGGGGGGGAAAAAATTGTTCAAATTTATGCCTGACAAAATCAACTACTACACAAACCTGGTCACTCGAAGCAGCTGCCTGAAGTTCTGATTCTTTCCGCTTCATGTCGGCTTCCCAGTTTTTTAAATCTTGCATGTAACTCCTAAGATCTTCTGCATTATCACGGACCTGCTTCTGAAGCAATACTGGATCCATAATAAGGAATCAGCAATCTGAAAATTTTAATACCAGCATAAGCTGTGTAATAATACACTTAATGAAGAGCAGAACATGAAAAGACATCCTTCTTTAAAAACAGAAGTTCAATGCAATGCTTTCAGAAACAGCCTGCAACAAAATTTTCACTCACAAATTAGCAATAACTGCTACGTATATTTCACTACAGAATGTACTGTGTATAAAATAAGTCATTAACTACATATTTTACTATGCCTGGAAAATGTCATGTCCATAGTACAGTTGTTCATTCATTAACATGGCATCTTAAAATGCACAACCATCATTACCATCAAAACTGACTTAACACTGTATATTATACACCAATCATATACCATCACATATACCAGTTTGGCCAAATTTCTTGACCACTGATACTGTGACTATAATGTTATGTACAACCAAATAGCATGTCCCCTTGTAACAGAACACAATTAGAAGTAGACATTATCTGTGGTCAATAATTACAACTGCTTGCCACTGGTAGATGAGACCGATAGGTTGTCCTGAAACACTGGTATGAAACTACCAATCTACACTGTGTAAAATCCCAGCAGAGCCAATATCTTAACAGATAAATACTTGTAATTCTCACTATAAAGCCCCTACACCGCAAGGTGGAAGAGGATCAGACTAAGTGAAGTGAACTTCTCACTGTAAGCCTAACAGTTAATAATAAAATGTTGAAATAGAAAACTAGTAAGCAGACACCTCTTTCATGAACCCAGTAAAAGAAACTTTTCAAAAGGATTTGTTAAAGTTGCGCTATGTTAAGTCTCAAAAATATGTATCATACACTTCCTGCCTGTGTATGGGAATTTTAAATAGGGCCTTACAAAACTGGTATACATCAACTAATTATGGTCCTAAGATTATAATGCATCTAATCAATCTAATCTAATCAAGTAAAGAAATTCCGTGGAACACATGAGGAGTACGTAGTAAATAAAGGCAGACACTATTAGCATCTGCACTTCTAGGTTATTACACACATATATTCACATTCCTGTCAGTCATAAAATTGGAGTATAAAATTCGAGTATACTCAGCACAGCCACTAGGCTACAGGCTGGACAATCCAGGATTTGAATCCCAGCAGGGGCAAGAGATTTTTCTCTTCTCTAAAATATCCAGACTGCTTTAGGGGTCTTCAAAGCCTCCTATTCAATGGGTACCAGAGGCTCTTTCCTGGTGGTAAAGTAGTCAAGACCACTACCCTCTGTCTAGTGCTAGCATAGAGATTGAGTGGAGTTACATCTCCACTCCCCTTATGCCTTCACTGTGTGTAAAGGCACAACTAGACCTTCGTCATCGGTAATAAAATTGCATAAATGCCAGCTGTATTGTACAATGTATTCCAGCAAATGATTCTGAGCTTAGAGTGGCTTAGGACAGTTTAACTGCCAAAGGACCACAGTAAATCAACTGTATTAACCTTTTAAAGTCTAGTGGTAACTTTACATACGACCAGGTTTAACATTAAAAATTCTACATGGTGCTAACATTGCGTTCATGTGCTTTGTACGGATCTCAGAACAAACATCAACTTTTGCCTTATAAAACATTAAGAGTTTGGTTTTTCTAACTGAAGTGGAATGTTTACAGCGTGGTACGTACTGAGTCCTTATATAAAACAGATACACTTCATCTTTAAAGGGTTAATGAAGACTGAAATTATAAACTGTCTAATAGAATCCACACGAAATAAACTGAACCCCACCAACCCGCCACAAACACCAAAATGATGTCCTGTATTCTAAAGTTAAAAACCCAGCATTTGTTGGATAACTGTCGCAATACAATTTACACATATGGCGTGCAAGTAAAGGTAACTCGTTTTACACGATTTCGTGTTGCGCAATTTCGCTTGAACGCGACTTGGAAGTTTACACTTCGAATTTGCGCGATAATTTTCGCTTTAATGCGATTTGGCATAGACGATCTGTGGTCGCGCTTATCTTCTGTAGGGTAGCAGAAAGTGACGGCATTGTCACGCCATCAGTCACGTGTATGGAGTGATTACATTGGTGATATAAGCAGCATCTCATTTAGTTTGCTCTTCAATAGCATTGGTTTTTCTTACCAATATGAGTGAGAAACGTGCATCCGCATCATCTAGTGCAATCCACGTGTAACACCGGCGAAAGGCAATCGGTACTGAAGCTAAATTACACGTAATAAGCCGACGTGAAAAATGTGAACGAATTGTTGATATACGCCATAATGTTAGATTCGCTCATAGTAGCGTACATAAAATTCGTGATAGTGCTGACAGAATTACAGAAAATTCTAATTCAGGAACTAAAGTGTTTGTGTAGCACGACTACCACCGTCCTATCCGAATGAACCGTACCAAAAACTATGGAAGTGAGCGCTTACATTTTTATTGCATTAGAAATAAATAAATAAATATAGTATACAGAAATACATGTATACTGTATAGAAATGTGTATATACTGTATGTACAGATTGTACATACCCTACAGGTCCGTATATCCACTAGTGGTATAGTCATCCACTATATAGGATGAGGTTGTCAGTCCCCTAACCGCCAGGAAATACATTATTTTAAATGGGAATTTTGTATTCGATTTGCGCAACGTTTTTCAGGAACGTAACCCTGGCGTAAAACGAGAGCTACCTGTATAAGAAGTGTCCAGACTTCGGTAAATACATATTTGAAAGAACTGCTTTGTGCAATTGACATGTCATGGGGCAGTTGCGGCGGCCCATGAGGCAATTATTGGCACAGGTGACCTAATATTGTTGGGAGACAGTGATACAGAATTTTGACAAAAAAAAACTCCTGTATAACGTTCACATGGACGATCGAGTAGCAGGAGGGAGAATAATACCCGATAAATCATACGAAGACTGGTTGTAAGAATCACATCCAGTTCAGGGTCCTGTCACACAGAGAACACTCGGCCTTCGTATTCGTGGTGCTGAACTTTGGGGCTCTACTACCACAGTTACGCAGCTGAAGACAAAATGTCTTATGGAGTGTGACGCCGACATGTCTGGCAAGTACGTATTTAGTGCCAATGTTTTAGAGGAACTTGCTGCCAGCAGCATATCTACCAGGCTACACGGCGTCACATCCCAGAAGACGGCTATACTTATCACGAGATCTTCAAAATTAATTTCATAAAGTTAAATTCGAATAATATATGACATAAGTTTAAGAATTAAAGATAAAACTACGAACAAGCAACGTCCAATTTACCACGTTCACTAGACACAAACAAACATCTGTGTACATAAACATCAATCACCACTTACATCCCTATCGCAACAGCCTATGGCTAACCACTACTGGGTCCACAAGCTGCTTCCAATTGCTTCCCTGGAGTGTTTTGTTTATGTACGTACTAGCACCAGGGATGCCAACAATACACATGTAATGTGTGTTGTGGGAAGTGTGAGTGGTGGTACCTGGTGGGATTTGGTATGCTGATCCACAAGGAATTTTTACATCTTAAATCTGCAGGAGTATCGGGTTGTATTTTACAATCACAGACCACTTCGTGAATGTACTTGCTTTAGCCGGTGGATATTTATCGCCCTGTGATAGTGTGAGGTGGCATCGGGAAGTTTGTAAGTACACACTGTTTGCTTCGTATTTTTAATTTCACATGTTTTGTTTTCGTCGTGATCAGTGTTTGTGATTGCCATTTATGCTACATACTGCATGTAAGACTCTTTTTTGCCATGTAACATGCATAGAAATTACTTCATTGTTTATAACCTCATAAACCGTGATGTTGGTAAGAGTCTAGAGCCGTGAGGCGGGACGTGTTGCAATGTCTTACATATAAAAGATTTTTATAAAATGGTTTGCAGTGTAATGGGGTGTATTTTATAAAACCTGTGTATGATAACATTTCTGTAATAAAATATAACCTCATGCTTATATATTTCATAACATTGTACATATGAGGAAAGAAAATGGTGGAAAGCAAGTTTGCGTGGTCGGTTGCAACAACGAATGTATTAACATCGCAATATGAATCGTATGAAATATGGTATAATACGAACCATGAAGACTACGAAAACGGAAATAAGGGATCATAGACTATAATTCTATAGCAGAAACTGTTAATACAATTTAAGACGGATGTACCGCGAATGATACAAAGAAGAAGTTGAATGGGTTAAGAAGCCAATATCTATCTGAAAAAATTGAGGTAAGTAAATAGTTGTCAACTTTATTATGTGTCAGTTTTTATTTATTAACTTCATTTCGGTTTAGTGACAAATACGGGGTAGGTATTGGTAGTATTTTAAAACATGGAGTAGTTAAATATTTTCGCAGAAAATGTTTAAACTATTCAGTTCTTTAGGTTTTGTTTTTGCATATTCTTAAAAGCAAAAGGAGTGGTCAAGATGGAAGTTGTGTTTACCTACCAACAGCATATTGGTACCCACTGATATCTCTGTTGGAAACAGCAACAAATACTGATAAATCTAAATCAAACTTGGGTGGTGTGGTTTCAAAATACCAGATGAGGATGTTGAAGAAACTGTAAATACCTTTTAAAAATACAGTAGCATTAAGAATTATATTTTTCCTGTCATGGAACCCTTCCTGCTTCATTGTAAAATGTTTTGAATGCCTCTTGTATTTCTTGACCTTGACGCTCATATTATGTACTTCTGTGTCCTTCTATAACTTGCATTTACTGACTTTCCTCATGGGATAACATTCGAAATGTTGATAATTGTCTTCTTCAATGGAATAAATTTCCCATTGAGTGTATAAGTATTTTCTTTTCTCCTGTTAAAAGATTATGCAGTGTACAAGCTGATAGTTATTGCTGTGACTTCAGCTGAAGAAAGGTTAATTGTTGTTAAGAAAGTCCAAAGTCAACTAGTTAAAATACCAAAAGTGCTTTCAGCAATTTTACTTCCATGAGATAACCTGTGATTAAATATTTTTTCCTCTTTTATAATGTTTCCTTAAGGATAGGGCTTCATAACATCATAGCTCAATGGAAAAGCATTATTAGCAAGCACAGCTTAAGGCACTGAAATGTTTGTTATGCAGCTTCTTTTCGTTAGGTACTTTTAGAATTCCCGTATTCATCAGACAGTGTCTCAGTGCACTTTGGCATATGCACCGGCATTGCCAATTCGATTGTTTGTCATGGCATCTGTATATATAAATCTGTAGTTTGTATGTACAGGGGCAAATAGAATGATAATGTAAGATTTATAGTTGAAGTGACGTGAGCCACTGTTTTGCGGGCATGTAAGCTGGATATGCTTTTTATCCATGGCTCCAGTGGTGTTATAAACATCCCACTTTTCTTCAAACGCCTTAGCTATATCTTGCCATTCCTCTTTGGTTGTAGGTACCTCAGAAATAGAAGTGTAATATATAATTTATTATATATACTTCTTAATAATTGTTATTACAAATAATGAAAAAATATTGAACAATTCTGTTCTCGATGTACAGGTTCTATATGCAGATGAAGTCACTGACTGTAGGCGTACAAGTTCAAATGCTGAAACTACACCAACATCCACCAATTCATGGAGACCAAAATGGAGAAACAAGAATACAGTATCCTGTGTTTCTTTATTATTGCAGGCTTCAAATATAATGACATGAACATCAAAACTGGCAAAACAAGACTCAGCAGAAAAAGAGGATTCAATAGAAACTTTTGGAAAATTTGTTGCTCTTGAACTACCTGATCTTCCGAATGCAAGCAACACATGTGTTCAGAAAAGGAAAAAGAATAATAGAACAAGTTTTGATGAATGCATAGGACACAATGTATTTGACATCTTCGAAATCTTCATGGCCAGTACTCAACTTTCAGACTTATTAGATTCAAGCCAGTGGGATGAGGTTAAAAGTCCTCAACCAGTGTCTTTGGATGGACAATCATTGAATGAAAATGTAATTTTTGAGCAATAAATTGTGTGATGTCATAATAAGTGCATTTTAGAATGGAAATGCGACAAGAGGATACCAGTATGAGTTCTTAATTGTAAATACCCCTACTTAATACTGTACACAAGTAATTAAAACTGTACTACAAGTAAATAAATAGTATAAATAATAATTTACTTACCTTCAAAAACTTGTTGTTCATTGACTTGTAAATAGCCTACAGGTTCCAGGGGTTATATTTGAAATAGTGCCTTATGGTATCCGGATACTGAACTGCGAGCTTGAAAAACTTCTTCCAATAGCCGGAAACCGAAGTATTAGCATAAGACAATCTTCCACACTTATAAAAGTTGACACTTTTGATACTATAAACTGAAATGTATCATCATCCATTCTCAAGTACTTGATGTAGTACTTCGTATCTTCACACTTTAATTCTTTCAGTAAGGTCTGGTGGGTCTGTTTCATATCATGTCTTCCTATCCAACCTTTAACCCAAACAGGCTTATTTTTTTGTCTTTAGTTTAATATTAAAGCATTTATCATAATTGCACTTAAATGTTGCAGCACAATTAGAGAACAGCTGTTGATCCATTTTCGTAGAACTTTGATGAAAACTTGGATGTAGTGTAATATACACAGAATCCAATCTTTTATATCTATTTTGTAAAATATATTGTGATAATCTTGTTACAATCTTTGACAGTGTAATGAAGGCTTAACACACAACATCCAGTGCTGGTGCATCAGTCCGTTGCTGTCGCATTCCAAGGCTTGTCCAGCAAACTTCTGAAAATCACTGCAAGAGACCATGAGAGAAAGGTTTTTGGCTTGAGCAGTTTGCCCAAACGTGTGTATTTTCTGATTAGAGATTCACTATGTGAGATCTTAGGCTTTTGTGGGGGTATAGTTGAGATCTTCAATCATGTGGAATGCTGGGTTACGTCACAGAGTTGACACAGCATGTCGAGAACTACCCATTGTTGCTGCGCAACATCCCAGAAGATCCAAGAGTGAGAGAATTACTAATTATTGCACGGCACACACAGAACAGTTCGAAGGGTGCAATGCCCAGAAACAAACAGGAAGTAAAGAAAAACTAGTGAAGTGACCTAGGTAAGTGAAATTTCATTGCACCATGGACTGGCTTTTTATTAAATTTATTAAAAGTGGACATTTCACTCACAAAATTATGCATGACTATTGAGAAGATGATTGTAATTTGAAATGTAGGGACAGAGAGGTTATTGTTGTAATAATATGATCGAGGCAGAATATTTAGTATATCTTCCCCACCATCAGTGCAGTCAAAGTTTATCAATGTGATTTCTTTCGTCTAGTTTGTTATCATCTGCCATTTTGTACTTATTTGCCTGCTAGTCATGTATGGTGTTAAAGATATCTATTTTTGATACTTGCACAGCTTCACCAACACAGTGGCAGAGTGCCTTTTGGGCTTTAATTGCTTTGTCCACACAGTTTTGTTGGCAGCTTCTCAGTTTCAGCCACGCCTTTTGAGCCGCAATCACTGTGTAAATAAGATACATTTTAACAGATTTCTCCCTTACTTCTTTCAGGTACTTCACAACTGGCAACACTTATAAAACCACTAGTTACAGGTATTGAATGGGTGTTTGAATGGTGTCAAACACTGTCATCCAAAGTATTTCCTGCTATTTGGAGATGTATTCACTAATTTATATGCTACAACCAATTCGTCGGGCATGTGGAACAGTTACATCTGAATTTGAAAGAAAGAAAGAAGAAACAAACAAACGTAGTTTAGGCAGCATTACTGCTATTGTTACCATTACTAGTGATAGCAGACCAAGAAGAATGTTACTAATTCCATTACATTTTATAGTTCACTGTTTAGGGACTGCAGGCAGGAAAGACTTGTTAATAAAGAAATATAAAAATAGTGGGTCCTGATTATTGAATTGCAGATAGAATTTTTTGTTGTGTTAATGGCTATCATTGCTACAGATTATAAATAATCACAGTTGACATTGGTTCCATGGACAGATTCAGCAACTGAAGTATTTCTTTTAAGCAGTGTTTTGGCAAAAACAATTTGGAATCACACATTACAACTTTTGGTACCAGCACTGCTGCATGGTCAAGAAGAACCAGTACCATATTTTTGTTGCCATTCGTTAAAAATGTAATGCATCCTTATTCCAGAAAGAAATCTGGTAGCTATGAAAATAAAGTTTTCAGTGCTGCCACCAGTGCAACATATAGCGAAGTGTGCATTTGGCATTTCGACTTCTTGATTTTAGTGTTCAGGCAGCCAGCTGAGATTAACATAGATATTGGTGATGTTGTAGTGGAAACAAGGTGTGTACTTTACAAGTACTTGAAGGCACACACCAAGTTCAGAGAAATCACTGATGAGTCATGCAAGATATTGGCAGACAACCATTTTAATCCATTAAGTAGAAGTTTAGGTACAGCCACTACTGATGTTTTTTCTACGAGGGAATATTTCACCCACCACTTCAACTCTGCTGGATCTGTCTCCTGGCAGGAAGATGCAATTCTGCATGGAAAATACAAAATTATAGAGTGAATAATACCTGATGTAAACATGAGCTCCTTTTTACAATTTCGAGGAAAATAAATATCTTTCTTTCCACAACTTCAGTTCCGTTTTTCATGCCTTTGTATAAGATATTGCTAAGACTTCTGAGGAATAAATTGCAACATACAAGGAAATTAAAGAATGTGCCTATATAGTATCATGTACTGTCTTTGAGGTTGGGTTCCCTAGCTATTCCATCCCAGTTATCTTTTGTCTTGGAATACTGTAGTGTACTATGTACATCCTCAATCAGTTGTAACTACTGAAACTGGCCAGCAGCATACATGGTTGGTTTTAATTTTTGTGTTAACTTTTCGTTCATTTTCATGTAGTAGGGGTGTGTAGCATTGTAAGGCACTCTTTCATTCTTTATCCTCTTACTAAGTATTTCCATCACTGCAGTATGGCCAGGGAAGTATGTCTCAAATTGTGCATCCATGTGCCAAGCAGGAACAGAGAAGTGTGCCTCACACATGACTTCATGCTTGCTAAAACTAATAGCTTGTTTTGAATTTACTGTACATATTTTAGATTTAATTCCTTGAGGAAGTTTCCTTTTTCATTCAGAAGATTCTTTCTGCTTAGAATAACAAATGGCTTCTCTTTCCTCCCATCAGTCAGAACTCAGCACTCAGTTGTTAGTGTAGGTCAGCATAGCAAAAAGACAGTGGTTTCATCTCTGTTACCTATTTATCCTATGAGGTAATCATTTCATCACAAATTAATTATATATTGCTGGTGTGTTATTAATTTTTCAAGGTAGGTCATAAGAAGCTTTCAAGTGGATGTTGTTCTAAAATGAAGATTCGTAAGTCTTGCTACTCAACCATTACTGGCTTTGAAATCTTGCTGCAGAATCTTCAAAGTCGTAGTAACTTTTATTGCCTTCATTTATATTGTCTCTTTGGTAACAGGAATGCATTTTTGCATTTTTTTTAGCACAAACACCAGAGTTGTTTAGTCATTGGCATTGAAATTTCCCTGCTTGGGCCCATAAAATGCCTTTCAGGTTGAATTTTCTGCCTTTGATATAGTCTGGTTTGTTTTCTCGAGAGTCATACATTCCATGATACCTAATTTCCATGCCACAGCACAGTCAATTTCTTCTACGTGTTTAATTGCCATCAATTAAAAATCAACATCATAACTGTTGCACATTGATTTTGATATATTAGATGCTGCTGTACCTTCCCTTGCAACAAGATCACCCATGATTTTTACAGAATAGTTTAACAATCTGTAACTGTTTATAATCTGACATGAAATGAGCTGTGGGCATATCAGTAATGAAATGAGAAGTATGAAATTATATATGGAATTACTGTAGCAGGTATGTGATTTTCTATATTTACCTATCTGTGGCAGAAGCAGAAACATTTGGCTTATTGAGGAACATGTTGAACTTGCAGAAGTATAAATTACGTATGGAATTACTGTAGCAGGTATGTGATTTTCGGTATTTACCTGTCTGTGGCAGAAGCAGAAACATTTGGCTTTTTGAGGAACATGTTGAACTTGATGCACAATTATAAGGCAACCCCCATTTTTCAGATGAAGTAAGGAACAATTCTCATCTTATATTCATTCATCCTTCCTTCTCATTGGACATAACATAATCTCTGCTGCAGATTCACTCTGTGAATAATCTGTGATTTGTCCTTAAGTTACCACATTATCTCTTAGAAGGACACCATTAACATAACAACATTTCTGGGGTCTGGATGCAATTCATAAGTTGAATCAACTGAAGGGTTGGATAACCCAAATTACCATATGATAGTTCTTGCCTTTCTTTTCTTTTACTTCTGCAAGTTTTGCATTTTTACATTTGATCTTTTTGGTGTGCATGAGAGTGTGTTGAAGAATACTGTGTTCTGGGAGGTAATAATTTGAAGGCTTACAGAAATATCTTTTTGTTTTGGAGCAACATGCTGCTTCTGCCTCGAGGGAGACGAGACTGTCACAAGATGCAATATTGATAAATTCAATTATGTGTGCGGTTATTTTCGATGAAGGCGAACAATGTTTGGGATCTCAGGTACAATCCAGCCCCCCACCCCTGTTACAGTACCTGTTTTCCCTGAAGGACACCTAAATGAATGGATGACTGAATATTACATGTGTGTGTGAGAGAGGCATATACTGTATCCACATGAGATATGTATTTTGGTGGAAAAGGACTGTTTCAAGAAGCAAAAACAACTAAGTTTGTTTGAAAATAAATTTTATTTCTTAATTACTAGAACTTCCACATTTGTATAAAATAAAATGTATATTATCATTGTTTTGCAATGAATCAGTTTCATAGCGTGGAAATAGATGGGGAAGAAGAAGGTGAGCATAATATACCATGGGCTTCGCATAATGAAACTAAAGACATAAACAATCATGAAGTGTGTGTAAGGAGAAATGGATTAAAACAGATTACTTATGACAGTTTTTTTAGTTACATCGTATTTTCTTTTGATTAGTAAAGTGTCACCTTCTTCAATACCAAGAACTTTCTTTGACTTATCAACCCTTCTTGGATATTTGTTACCCTAATATGCATTGTTTATTAATATGAAGGGAGCAGCATAAAATAGAAAAATAAATCATGCCACTGTGTATGAAGTACCTTTAAGTGTGTAAATAAATTAAGCTAGACACTGATGCTGCTACTAGCATGGTGTTTTAGCTGTGATGACTTAACTTTCTGTTAGGTAAATCTGCTGTTTGGTTGCTTCTATTGTGTGACTTGCAAGAATATAATCAGAATTATCGAGTATTATAACACAGGAAATGAGCTAATAAATTTGACAATAACAAATCATGCAACAAAATTTCTTTCTTTAAAATAATGCTACATTATACAATAATTCTATTCACACAACCCGTACTTTCTTCGGACTCATAAAAAAGTTTCAAATAAATTAAACATACCTATTATATACTGTACATAAAAAAACAAATGAATTATTAGTAACAATGCAGAAAATAAGTATAGACAATCATACACACAGTCAAACAAATGAAACAATTACAATTATTTTCAGACACAGCATTAAATAAAATATAATACAATAGAACATGGAACTGAATCAGATCATATAACTGGACTGTCTGACACATTCCTGCACAATTAACACATCACATGAAGTTACACATGAAAGAAATGTGCCATTATTTGAACATGTATAATAGTCCAATCACAGAAGGGTTCTTATATTTTCATTCTGGTATTGTAGAATACTGACAATGGAATGATAGCTTGAAATTTGCATTATATACTATATGTTGAATCTGAATTCCAGTTTAGGGGTTTGACTTATTTTTTCTAATTACAGAATACTACTTTGTAACTGCAAGGATGAATTTTGAAACCACGAGTTAAATAAATAACACATAACGCTTTCCTTACTGTTATGGTAAATTTAATACACTTATTTTCCTCATAGAATTGTTATATATACGTAGAAGCAGGACTGTGAAACCAAGGCAGTCTGAATTTAATTTACAAACACATACAACGAATATCTTGTTTATAAGTGATGAAATAATTTAATTATTATATTTTAAGTTACATGACATTTGCATTCGTTAAGTCATTGATTTTAAGTGCAAAAATGCACATTTGTTCCATGAAAACATGAAAACTGATGTCCTATGAAATTAATAAATTAATACTTTTAAATAATAAAAACAAGCACTCTTATGTCCTGATGAAAATATTGTTGAATGAAGTCTCTTTGTATCAGATGCAGTCAGGTGTAATGATAATATCGTACTTATACAAATTACTTTTATTCTTTGTCGTCTTCTTCTCCCCCCTCCCTCCCTCCCTCCCTCTTCAAGACTAGAATAAAGTGGTGTAAGTTCCTGGAGGCAGGTCCTACTTGTCCATTGTCATTTTGTGGTTGATATTCACAACTGTTATTGGCTGGATTGTCTTCTGTCTTACTTCTTTCCAACATACTCAACCATTTGGTTGAATTTTTGTTCTTCTTCTTTTAAGAGTAAGGCCTCAAGACATCCTTTGAAGTAATCACTGCTGAAGCATTTAGATCTGAAATGAACATTATGATGTTAGATGGTCATGAAAGAATTATTGTACAAGGCATAGGGGAAATGTAAACATTCTGTGTGCAGGACTGCAATGGCAATCAAAAATCCATTTTGCCATAAGAAATTGGAGGACAGGAGTAAAAATACAAAAATTGGTCTCCCTCAAAAAAAGCTAATGTAAGGAAAAAGTAAAAATAAAAAATTTGTATCCAAAAAACTTCATTATAAAAGTGTACAAGAAAAATAAAACTTGCTGGCTTGCATTTAAACTTGTATATTTTAATGCAGTTTGAAGAATGAAAAGTATTTTTAAAAGATAATGATAATGTTTGTTGCAAAGTAAAAATATGTAGAACTTTTATGTTTCATTACATTAAAATATCAGTAACAAATTTTTATATTTATGTTAGTAACATATACTCAACAATGTTTTATTAAACAGTTGAAACAGAAAGGAATACTAGTAAAGTTGTACATTAACTATTTGTTTACTTAAATAAATTAATTATAAATTTCATTCAATGTTAGAGATTATTTACTGTGGCATAACTAAAATAACAAAAGTCAAAAACAAATAAATAACTAAATAAATAAATGAATGCGAAGGTCGTCAAAAAGAAAATCAAATAATAAATAAAAAACCAAACAAAGGTACCTAAACCCCCGGTTCTGCCCCATGTAATTGTTTTATCCACGTCTGATATTTTTCCATCTCATCTTGAAGAAGAAGCACATCCAGGCAGCCCTTGAAGTAATCTGTTGTAAAACAGTTTTTCCTGGAAACAAGCGAAACAACTGTGAGCGTTATGTGACTTACATAATAAGGCAGTTTAGAGTGCCGGTGCATAAAATATCCGCATGTGTTCACTGCAATATTTCGTTCCTTACTGGTCTGTGTGTTCGTTTGTTGAAGATATAAATTCATTGTCGGCAGGCGTATCAGCAGTATTGAATAGAATAAAATCAATTTTTTATTTGTGTCTCGTTCAGTATACGTGCCGTCTAAAACCGGTTACAATAAAAATGGAAGATCCTAATTAAATCCACATTCTGTGTCATGCATCCACTTTGTATGCCCATCCATTTTTAGAAACTTCATAAAATTTGATTTGAGATTCACTTCAGTTGAAATTATAATGGGTTGTTACAAACTTAAGTAAAATTCAAACAACTTATCTTCGTGTAGAGCTTCCATACAATATTTAATCAGATTTCATTGGATGGTTTCCGCACTGAAGATGAAACATACGGACTGAGCGGCAACTGACTCCCCGGTATTTGCTTCCCTTATGCACCTATAATGCCTACACATATTAGAGACTGAGAACATATTTATGACAGGGACCACAAGAAGGCCTTTTACTTATTTTCGTTCCCAATTTCATGTGTTTGGAGTTGATTCCTGTGGTGATACTTGCTTCTTTTGGTAGATTTTTTGAGGTTTAATTTAAGGAAAAGTTTTCGTTGATAAATGCATAATGTCCGACGACCTCTGCTGTTGTCAGGTTATAATTAGAAATCAATGTAATGGATTTTATAGCCCTGCTCTATGTAGATTTTCTGTACCTCATTATTAGGGTCCTGAGTTTATATGGCCCATGTCATTGGCTACTTCCTGTCGGCCTCCTTACCACATCGAACTTCGCTAACTCCGAGCCGGCTGCGCTTGCGCTGTCGCGGAGATGAGGTTATTTATTGTCTGTACTTTCAGGCCTTAGTCCCAATAGGAAAACCACTGGCTCATCCTTTTTTCCCCCTGTACGGTACGCATGTTAAATACCGATCCTACAATAAGTGCCGTAAATTCAGACGAAAGGTTCCCGATGTGCGGGTTCCGAACACGACAGTAACTTACGAATACGCGAAAAGGTTTCGAGCAAAGGTCCAATCTAGAAAGGAAGGGAGCATGCAGAAGACACGTACTGAGGTACGAAATTGATGCTAGATTGGATACATCTCAAAGAAATCGTTGATTGGACTTGCATAGCAAATAAGCGCGTCTGCTTCGTCAGTACGAAATGCAATACAACTGCTGCATGAGAAACCATAAAAGACGACTGTAGTTCAGAAATTCTACGACACGTATAGTGAAGCAAGCGTGAGTGTTGTGAAGTGGTACCTTCATGCGGTGCATAATGTTTGCATGGTGCCTTTGATTACAGAATATTAATCAACGGGCTTGGCCTCTTCTTTTTCCAGATATGAAACTGTGCGAATTGTGGGGCATGTCAAAAGATAAAGTGTGTGGTAATAATGCTCACACTGAAGACGAGTTGAAAGAAAGCTTTCGTTATGCAGTGTTTTCAGTTTTATCAGCAGAATTTCAACGTGCAATGAACAACATACGTATTGGGTACGTTTGACACGTGTCGGCAAGCCGAATGAAATAATTTCCACCCCATTCATTAAACATATCCTACAAAGTAACACCTAATATTAATAGCAGTGCAGTGAACTAAAAATTTCCAGCACGTGCTTTCAATATGGCGAGTAAAAGCCTAATGTTAAGTGTAATATACTGATGTAAAGTTATAAAAGGTGTGGACTCCGACTCGCGGCAAATTTTAATGGCGGCTAGCGCTGGGCTGCCTGCCGTCACGCGAAAGGGTTTGTATGTTGACCAGCGGTATGGGCCAGATAAACTAAGGATCCCGTAATTATGAAAGATGATCCATTCCAGTTGTATTTTCAGTTCACGTCAAAGTGTCAATAGCAGACTAATCCTTAATTTTGTCACTGACACATTCTAAGTGAGTGGAATGGATATACCCTTTGAACTGAAGGTTACGAAGGTTTCTTTTAGGACATTAAATCCATTATGCCATCAGTTCCAGCGATTTGGATACTCCGTTTTTTTTTACTGGCGTACAAGGATGCGTGTCTCATAGTTTACGAAACAAAAAGGTAAACTTTATTCTGAAGTATAAACTTCTACGCTGTGCCATTCAACTTTTAGCCGTGGAATGCTGAAACTGTATAACAGAGAGAATACACATATTTTTGATAGGCCTGAAGCAGGCTTACCAAAAAACATGTCTATCAAAGGGCGTATCTGACAACTGATTGAAAACGTACTAGTTACCCAGGGAAAGACCATTTCTTGCATATCTAATTGCAGCACAGTGTAACACTGTGCTGCGTTTAGTTCTCTTCGAGGATAAATTTATGCGATGCCGAAGCATGTTAGCCTTGTATTACTTACCCCAGTTTGGTTCTAGAGTCAGTAACAAGGGATTATTGCTCTTTTCCGGTTTGGGAACACTCGAGAAATAAAATATTATTTACTGGTGTCACTTATAATTTGTCATAAATATGAGGAAGGTAGATGCTGAACTACAATTGTATATCTTCCCTGACTGAAAATCATTGCGCTTTCGTCTATTAATGTTCTCAAATATATTCACGTGGTTACACTTTTAGTGATACGTACATTAAATAAATATTTAACGACAGGGTATTCTGATATATACTTAAGAGCTTATAATTTAAAGACATAAAATGTAGCTCATTTTCTGAGCCGTTTTAAACAAAAGCTGTGGGCGGAAGCTCCATTCACCAGTTTCACAATTTAAATACCATAAAATTTGAAGTTCAGTAATTGTTATATGAATTAACGAGTTTACTGTTTTATTCAACAGAGTTGCGAATGTAGGGAACAAGAAAACCATGACAGCACACATTCTGTCTTGACACGAAGTGAAACACTGAAAGTGTTTAAAATATGATCTGAAGAATGGACCCACATACCTGCAGAGGGAATGAAGCTGAGGTTCTCGGAAGAGGTTGTAACAATCTTCACAGATTCTGTCCAGCCTCGCGAAGATACTCTTATCGTAGACACCTTTGCACTGGATTTCAAAGAAGGAACGCTTGTTAAGTGAATGTCCGAGAACCAACCCCGATGAAGAACGTGCTAATAAACTCGTCACGATCATGCTGACGAGCAGAGAGCACGCCAACACCCTGGTTAATCGTAGCTGTTGCATCTGGAACATAAAACAGAAAGCTGTGTTTGGTTCTTCGTTTGCGAGGCTCATTGGTGACAAAAGTACATGCGTTTAAAATCAGTATCACGAAGTGATCTTGTGGTGAATTTGAATTAGGGTCTAAACAATTGCATGTGCACAGTAGCGACTGTGTTAACTCGATATGCTGAATGACTCCCTGTTTAGAAAATAGGCAGTTGTATTAAGCCGGGAGGCTGTATGACTGTGCACATTTTCCGTGTATATTGTGATGATAATGCTTTGTCCAATGAAGATAAAATTGGAAGCCGTGCTATTTCATGTTACACTATATATATATTATTTGGTTGCCACTGTCCATTAGGTTAAACTAAATGATTTTATCGGTGCGTCTTATTTAGCAGGTTGTTGGTTAAAGGTAAGGAATTGACGAGAACATGCAGCTTGATTGGTTCTAAAGGTCCATTTTAACAGAAATTTGCCACTGGACCCTATCCCGAGCCAGTCGACTTTAATATACACAGTCGGATTCTACATCAGTTGGCATGTTAGCCTTGTTAATTACCGGTACCTCTTTCCATTTGGCACTTCCTGGCAAGATTTTATACGCAAATGTTATGGAAATATATAATAATTGTTGTCGTTCTCATCATCGTCATTATCACCACCAGCGCCACTGTCATTAGCGAAACAAATAAGACTCTAACAAAAAAAAAAAGAATTGGTTCTGTCACTGCAAGGCAGAGGTGACCAAACAGTCGATTGCTGCCGCTTTTTGGTCTCTATCAAAATTTATTTGCCGCCTCAGTACGTTCAATAGCTCTTCGTTTGACAGCATTTTTTGGATCAGCCTACCTTTGCGAAGAAACCTTATCCCAGACGAAGATAATTAAATCAAGATACCGAAACCGTCTGACCGATGCACATTTAAAATACTGTATTCACTTGTGCCTAAGTAATTATGAACCCTCACTCAGTAAGTTGTCGCAAGGTATGCGGTGTCATGCGTCAATTGCGCAATAGGAAGGTTAATGAAAAACACCTTGTAATTACGGGAAACTGTTCCAGTTTGAAAAGATCAATTTCTAATCAACTAAACAATTGTACTTTCGTATGTTTGATGTTATTATGCTATTTTACACTTCTTTGCCTAGCTGACCTACGATTACTACATTATGTACTATGGTAGATCGGGGAAGTTTTTCTATCTATAGAGTAGATCACTGAGTCCAAATGTCTGGCCACCTGTGCTCTAAGGCATAAGGGGCCTTCCTTCCGCTCCCTCATCTTTAAAGAACTCTTACTGTTTAAAGTTGACAGTCGCAATAAAACAATGGCTAATGTGACAGTGAGTCTTAATGCTAACATGTTTACTGTGGGATACTGATGTGTCTACTGAATGACAACCATGTACATCACTTGGTAGCCGAGCAAGCATCTTGCCCACTTGAAAAGCTGAACCCACACACAGTGAGACCTCATTTCAAATGCCAGAGTATTTTCTTTAGTCCACGAGGAGAGGGAGCCAGTGAATTTCCTTGCCCCATGTGTCACACTGTGTAAACTGTATGCTTCAGACGTTTCTAATTTATATCGTAAGGGGGTTCTGCTCGATCGCAACACTGTCGTACATTCATTCAATTGAAGCATACTTACGAGCCCAAGGTTATATATAGTCCCTGTTAGGAGAGAGTGTGTTGCGAACGAATATACAGTGGAGCCGTTTGTGTGTGTCTGTTAGAAATTTATCCAACGAGAAACAATCTCGACTTTAAAATCGAGACTGTCTGAATATGTGCTGAAAATGCTTGATCTGTTGTTGGGTGTAGTGGGCATGAAACCGTATTGCATATTGGTCAAAAGTCATATGCAAACAAGTCACGTCCGTTACAAACATCACACGGATCAAAACTTACGAAAACCCATGTCAGGAGAAAGATATCGTCTCTTTTCCACGGCATCCAAATCGGCTTTGGGCCTATCCAACCTCCTATGCATTGGGTGCGAGCACCACTTTCCCGGGACTAAAGCAGCTGGTTTGATGCCGAGGATAAGAGTCTATGGAACTATTCTTTCACTCTCCGTATTCCTTCACGGCGTGGTGCGCAATTAACCCTTTAAAGACGAAGCATATCTGTTTTATATAAAGACTCAGTGCGTACCGCGCTGTAAACACTCTCCACTCTGGTTGTAAAAACCAATCTCTGAATGTTTTATAAGGCAAAAGTTGCTGTTTGTTCTGAGATCCGTACAAAACACATAAACGCAATGTGGGCACCACATAGAATTTTTTAATGTTAAACCTGGTGGTACGTAAAGTTACCGCTAGGCTTTAAAAGGTAAAGCACAGGGACAACTTTAGTGCCTTTAGTTTTATTGGGTCCGAGTCAAGGGATGTATACGAGTGCTTTGACAAGCTGCTGCAGAATATCTGTGTCTTTGTTATAGCTATTATTTAGAGACTGTACAGACAGTATGGCCGATCCCAGTGGCCGCGCGGTCTAAGGCGTAGGTCTGCGGCCGAGCGCTTGCTGGGATCGTGGGTTCGAACCCCACGGGGGCATGGATGTTTGTCTCTTGTGAGTGTTTTTGTTGTCAGGTAGAGGTCTCTGCGACGGGCCGATCTCTCGTCCAGAGGAGTCCTACCGACTGTGGTGTGTGTCTAAGTGTGATCAAGTGAAAAATAAACAACCTCGACACCAACTGTGAGTAGGTAGAAGAGGTAAGGACTACGAAACGAAACGAAACGAAACGAAACGAAACGAACAGTATGTCGCGGGAAGTTAGCTAGGTAAGTATCACATATAGGTTAGCTGACCATTAAACCTTTGAAACAACAATGAAACCTTTGTAGACGATCGAGTTTCGCTAGTGTCGCTTCATGATAGCACTACTAGCCGATCCCAGTGGCCGCGCGGTCTAAGGCGTAGGTTTGCGGCCGAGCGCTTGCTGGAATCGTGGGTTCGAATCCCACCGCGGGCATGGACGTTTGTCTCTTGTACAGTATTTGTGTTGTCAGGTAGAGGTTTCTGCGACGGGCCGATCCCTCGTCCAGAGGAATCCTACCGACTGTGGTGTGTGTTTGAGTGTGGTCAAGTGAAAATAAAAACCCTGTACACCTGCTGTGAACAAGTAGGTAGAACAGGGAAGGACTACGAAACGAAACGATAACACTGCTGGTGGTTCCGGAATGACTGATAAGCCAACGGAAATTCCTAATGACACGAGGCCGGCAGGTTCGCCTTGAGAGTATTGAGTAAGGCCTAACTTAATAATAGACCTTATTAATGAAGTTCTGAGAAACGCGTTTTTTCGTCAAGTTAACAGTGGCAGTCTTTCCGCAGCCTTCCTAAGCGTATGGCGAGATTTTCTGTCCGCGCCCAACATATTTGGGGGGGGGGGAGGTGTTTTGCGGTAAGGTTTTTATGGTGCTTATGAGTGAGTCCTTTGTTGTTCTACCCACATGACAAGGGCTAATAATCAGACGCCTATCTTCTACTCCAAAACTGGAAAAAACAGTTTTGTTCAGGTATTTGCGGCACTGTGGAATAGAACAGGATTTATTTCTAGTAATAACTGCAGTGTAATGGTGGCAGGGGGAAAGTCTTATTATTTCTGGTTTGTTTCAACACCTGTCATATCAGCCAACCACCAATTTAGAAGGAATGGGATGGTCGGTCGGTTCTTTGCTCGTTGTTTGTTGATGTCGGCAAAGCCCACAGCCTTCGCGGGCTACGAATCCTCCTCTGTTATCATGGAGGTCCAGATTCGATCCTAGGTCAGTCAGTGTGGGATTTGTGGTAAGAGAGAGTGATGCTGGGACAGTTTTTTTGCCCGAGTACTTCGATTTCCCCTGTCAGACTCATTCTACCAATACTTCGTGGTCATTCATTCATTCACTTATTCATCTGCGACGGTATGTAATCTCAGCAACGGGCGGCTTCCTTATTGACACTGAAAAGAGTCTCACTGATTTAATTTCGTTTAGTTTTCCAGCGTAGTGTTTGTCCGCCACGTAAAGGTAGACCCCGATAAAACAAGTGATCTTCATACAATATTGAGATTTTCAGTTCATAACCACTTGTACAGCCTGACCTTTTATGCACCCCTACCGAGCAGACCGATGTAGCTTTAGTGCTGTTAGGCTTGAATTCGGTATTACTAGCTTCGAACCTTGGCAGGGCTATCAACCATACTGATTGAAATTTTTGTGTGGGTTTTCTGCCCTCGCTAGATTAGTTCCAAAATAATGGGATTACCTTCAACTAGGCCACAACCGCTTCCCCGAAGTTCTTAGGTACCGACCGTCATGACAATGTCCCCATCTTATTTATTTATTTATTTGTTTATTGTTTATTTAACAACCTGACTGTAGTTAAGGCTGTTTAACATTGAATTGTGGGATTATTAGTGAATAATAAATCAGACAGTATGTGAAGTAAAGGTGTCCTAGTCTAATTTGCATTGGCATTGACACTTGCCTGGGGGAAATGAGGAAAACCACGAAGAGCCTTTGGATAATTAATAAAGGCAAAGGCAATGTAGTTAAAATAACGACTTTTTATTATAAAAATATTTGCCTGTATCAAACGCTACATGTCTCGACGTTTAAGGGTCATCATCAGGCGTGAATATGTAAAAAGGATACAGAGTTTTATAAAGGCAATTATCCTATTGGTTTTATAATAAAAGTAGTTATGTTGAGTACATTGTCTTTATTGTTTAGTTTATGAAACACAATGGGAGGTCTTCTATAAAGACTCAGGATAGCTGAGACCTTCTGAATGCGTAGGAAGAGTGCTCACACATTTGACCGCGCCGTTTTGTATCTTCTCATCCCATTTAGTGCTGTGTAGCCACTGCGGTTTAGCAGCGTTCATTAAGTGACCAAATAATTAATCATTATCCAGTGTTTTGAGGTTTATGGTATTTCTACACCCCCTGAGCGGACCTTGTAACGAAGTCACTTTCACCAGCTATCAGCGTTATAACAAATGGCTGATCGTATCTTATTAGTAGCAGGACAGAAGAGACTGAAAGCTTATATGGCCTACTCTTACCTTGAACACGAAGATTTTTGCAGGTGTTCCATGGATGTTTATCGCAGTGCGTTTGTCTCGTGTGCAGTACATTTCTTTTGCACGTTGCTCGTACAAGACACGAAATTGTACGACTGTACGCTTTCTATACACTTAAGGACTATTCGTATTGAAATAGAATAAGTGGTTGGTCCACCAAGACATACAATGTTTGACCTCTGCTTCTCATTCTAAAGTAGGGAAATGCAGGTATAATTTTTACTTACGTGTCACAGGACGTATAATACTGAAACTTATAAAGTAGTTTGAGCGGGATAAATATATCTGTACTTATGTATTACGTATCTTCATGTCGTTTATGGAAAGTGTAATGTGGGTGATAAATACATTGCACGTTTTCGATTCCTCTTCCATTATGTCATATACTGCGTTAGGCGAGTTAAATAAAAAAAACAAGCTCTCAGAGAAGAAAGACCCATTTTTCTTAATGAAGCCGTGATAGTCATGCCCAGAAAAGTCTAAGGTATTGAGTACCCAGGAATGATAGTCACTGAAAATGGATGAGGTACCCACTGAAGAAAGACGACATATGTGTTGTATAACGTCACTTTTATCAGAATTAACCCTTCAAGTCCTGGTGGTTACTGCATGTACAACCTGATGTAACAATAAGAGACTCCGCATATTGCCCACACAGCGTATTTACGTGTCCTGTATAATTTTCACAATAAACAGCCATTATTTTCCTATACAGTATTCAGTGATTTGTCCTTCTAATGGCCACTGTGCGCTCTGTGAGGTATTAACTGAACATTGATATATATAATGTGGATTAAGTTTGTCGTCAAAATGTTAATCGAATGTTTGGAAGGAAACGTGGGACTGTGAAGTGTGTGTTCCACAGTCCATACATTTTGTAAAATTGATGGCTACTCTATTTAGAAATGATGCAATACTAGAGAGAACGAGGTAATTTCCACGGCAATTTGGAACAGACGAGGGGAGTATAAAAGAAAAGAAAGACAACACCTCGTTAGGTGGGTTAAATCTATCTGTTGTAAAGTGTATTGGGGTTCCCTGTAATCATCTTTCAGCCGCTACGGAACGAGAAAGGGGCTGTATAGCTAGAGGTGATGCTATTATGTTAAGACATTCTTATGAATGAGCAGTGCTGCCAGGGTAAACGTCTGCTAGTCTCATTTTATGCGGTTTACGTCATCAACAGCTCTTCGGCGGTATGTCTTTGTAACTTATTTGAAGAGATCGCATCCCGTGTTATATAAATTAGCCAGTCCCGAAGCGGGTTAGCTGTTGATCTTCTTTTATATCAGTCTCGTTTATCAGATTGTGCAGACAATGGATTGCGTTTTTCTATCTGGAATAGTGAGTTAGATGAGGAGGGCAAATTCCAGTACCATCTCTGTGTATGAAGGCATTGCGTTGTAGACAAGAATGTTTTAAAACATTGCCCTCTAACATCTCTTTTTCTCTCTGAATTCCTTCGCAAGTCGAAATCCTTTAAATCTCGAGATCATTCCCAACATGATTATCCGGACTGCTGAATCAGGGCTCCAGAAATATGGTCGCCCGCTGGACACGGGGGGGGGGGGGGGGGGCGCTAACGAAGACCAGAGCACTGCTAGTTTATGTGCGAATGCATTTTTCTAAAGTGGCTAGCAGATATCATTTTGTTTATCTGAGTTTTTGAGAATGCAGTAGGAAGTATGTACGGCTGTGACAGTCATTATTCTCTGAGTACGCACATGCTTCGGAATAGAAGTTGCGATCATTCCTAACTGGTTGCGAAAATATTACAATCAGCGTCTTGAATAGACCACCGGACGTGTACTATACCTAATTAATGCTGTAATAAATAAACATAAAAGAACGGTGGAATGTATTTTTTTTTGCCTCCAGACTAAGACCTTAAACATAATTACATACCATCTATCTAGACAGCTCTACTGCCCCCCCCCCCGTTGGGCGCCAAGCAGTCTCTGAAACGCGGATCTTGATAATTTGATACACACGCAAAAAAAGTAGAGCCGTCTTTTATGTGTCAGTCCTTTTGGTAGATACCGCTTTGGGTGTGGTATAAAAGTACATCAGAATGAAGTCATCGTGTATATAATGGCGGATCTTATATGGCTGAGATATAATTATTGCCTGAATATGGACTAGAGATGTTCGTGATTTGAATTTTTGCGAACAGCATCCAATTATCGCATGCAAGAAGCCGTACTAGTTGGTTGTTAAGGTCTAGTCTTTAGCCGTAAGGTGTACGGTGAAGTTTTGCCAGGTGTATGGGAAATTACTTTTGCTTGGTTGGTGGTCAACTACCTACCACAGGTGCACAGGCTTGTTACTTCTCTCTCGGCCATGCAATACTCTAGAAACTGAATTGGCAATTAAATACCAGTAAAAACATTTTCCATTTTGTGATTTTTCTCGTTTTTTTCGTAATTCAATCGTCTGTATTAAAGTTAATGCTCGATTGCTTGCCGTGACGCCTGTTTTCTTACCACAAAACGGACAGGACGGGAAAGACATCTGCAATGCCTGTCACAGAATATTGGCCCCGCCTAATAATTACTGGTAAAATCAAAATGGGTGAGCTTGACTATCAGTAATCATTCTTATTATTCAGATGAGGTATATGGAGATGCTGTATAGCTGCAGGAGTAAAAATCAGCGTATTCAGTACAGCACAGCCTGGACGATCCGGATTCGATTCCCAGCAAGGGCAGAAACCACGTTCAGACTGGCTTTGGAACCCACAGACCCGCAGTATGTATCAGCGGCGGTGTGGATAAAATGCCTGGGACGTTAAGCTGGGACTGATCCACCTAACGTCAAGTTCAAGAATGCGTGCAGGTATATATCCGCTGTCCCATTCGTCTGTTTGGTGTGGTTCTTAATTAGGTACAGAGACAACTTTCCGATTTGAGAAGTCAGTACTGACAGGTCAGTACGTGGACTTTGTGTTTCGGCGTTTTACTTCCTTTATTTGGGTTGTATGGAATAATTGTAAGACTACTGTTCTTCATAGAAGTGCTTTAATTCGTGTTCATGTTTCCGTGGAAAACGCCGATGGAACTCGGGAGTTTTGAATAATATCCCAAAATGTAAAATCTGATCGAAATTTATTGGCCCTAGTAACCATTAATATGACCTTAGTAATTCTCTCTATTTTGTCTTTACGATCCAGCATTGAATGCTGTGGATTCATGATTAGTGTGTTTTACACCATATTCGTAATTGCCCAAGTAGCCGTCTCATCTCAGATTCAGGTTCCAGTGGCCTGTCATGTTTTCCATCATCTTGCTACACGAAGGCACGTATAGTTTCGTAAACCCCATTGAAATATAACTGTTCTAGTGCGTTGTTTGCGTGAGACACTGGCCTGTAAAGTTATGTTACTGCATTCTGTCGGTTATTAAGTTTAAAGTGTATTGCTACTACACCAGCTACTAGTTTTTGGATGGCACCACCCTAAATCGTAACGATTCACCACTACTCGTATCACTTTTCTTATCCAAAGGTGAAATGTGACATAATTTACTTAACAGCGTGTGCAGTTTTTGTCATTTTTGGGCACTGATGTTTATATTTGTAACACTGTACTACCATGAAATCGCCGTTTTATTTGTTTCATCTTCCACACAAGAAGTTTTCTAATTTCAATTCAGAACTCTGCAGGCTTGTACTGAGAGTAGGTACAGACTAGTAACGTTCCGTAGTGCCAAAGGAAAGCGAATTGTATCCTAAGTGATTTTATTTAACGACGCTGTGAGTTGCTAGGATTACGTATGTAGCATCGGTGGTAGACGAATCAAGTATGAATATACAGAGGGAAGAATTACTCGATGGGACCTGTTAAACGATAGGTCTTTTTTCATTGGCTAATGTATTTAAAGCCGTGAAACCTTTGAGCTTATTTTCGCTTACGTAAATGGTCAGTTTAGACTTTTAGAGATCGAGGTATTCTCTGTGCATAATTTTTGACCAGATGCGAATCGGATCCCGGAGTGGACTGGTCAAGATCCACTATCCGTTGTGGTGGCAGGACACTGATTAGCAGTAGTTGGAACACGACTACATCCCACACTATGTTCCAGTAAGAACGTGGGCGTACCTTCTTTTTATACTCTACCAAGAACCGTGGACATTACTTGCATTATACGTAGTAGCCTGTGCAATGTTCTATCAAGTATATTTAAACTATGACATCAACGCTGTTTCCTGCTGAACGGCTCGTTTGTTGCTTTCGTGTCTTTTGAATATTTCGCTGGCTTGTTCCATATGGATTTATGCCGAGATAGTAACTCCCTACTCCTGAGGTAAAACATCGGTTAATGTGAAGGTAATGCTTGAAGTTTGGGATCTATGCGTGCGCCTGTGTTTATTTTCCTGTAATTAGAACAGTTCCGCGTTATCACTAAAACGCTCGTTTTGATTACCACAATTTTTCTCATCCGTAAACTCAGTTTTCACCACTTTTTTGTAACGTTTTATTGACGTGAAAGTTACGTATTATTTATTGTTTTAGAGTATTGGATACTTATTGTTAATCGCCACAATGTGATTAAGAAACATTCGGCTGTCATTGGCTCCGCAATCGCAGAGGTCGAGGCGGGTTAAAGATTGTCATTTTATTTTAAGGTTGTCGTTTGCCAGGAGTGATTGAAATGCAAAATCAACATTTGCGATGAATGTTAATCATGAGTAGGGCTCCCAGATTAGGATAATGAAAACCATGGACTTGGAATCTTGTTAGGAATCAGTACACTTGGAAGACACACTACCTAAGAAGGCTCAAATACTGGGTAATGCATAATGAAAAGTACTGGATTTCATGTTACTAGTCTAACCTTCCTTGTGCTTATTTTTATCGGCTAGGTGCCAGTTTGTCTAAAGCCCCTGCTTCTTCCCCTGATGTTTCTGCTTCCGGGAGTTCTTTCTTCATACTGCACTTCTCTTGAACATGGATTAGCTCTAGAAGGTTATCTTTACAAGTCAGGTCAAAGAATTCTGAACAGGTAACATATTTGAAGTGAGTTTTGACGACCAACAACTTAACAGTGTCCAGTTGCAGACTGTTTCTTATGTTAGTCCGCAAGGAAGATATCAGTGAGACGGTTCTCTACATTCTTTCAGTAACCATATAGTACGTGAGCTGCACTGCCGAAATGTCGCTGTGCACGCGGCATAACGTTCTCAAGGCTAAGCCTGATCAGTTTCATTTAGAAATCTAACAACTACTCTTACCCCAGTACTAAAATCGGGACCTTTTACCGTCCCGATTAAACTTTGTCGGGGCACCAGGACTAGCCACTGCAAGCTGGAAGGAAAAGTCGGTACTAATGGGAGCCCTATTCGTGAAAGTATCTGATATCTCGGGATAAAATGTACTTTCCTAAGTGAATGTTAGCCAAAATTACCTCTCATCTATCAAGGTGTGTTTTTGGAGGCTTTGAATTTTAGTAATCGTCATTCATACCTATAGAATAAATGTAAGTATATCCAGCGATGCATAAATCCCGGGCGTCAGGTCGTCGTGGTGATTAAATTTTATATGGTGGCGCCTAGTATTTGTGGATCCTCAGTATGGAAGTTGCTCTTTGTTACCTGTCTAGCGCCTAGAATTTCGGAGGTGGCTGTCAGATTTCGGAAAATTTGTGCATCCTTGTTTTTACTGGCGGAACAAATGTGCCAACTAACTAACCAACCAACCAACCAACCAACCAACCAAGCAAGCAAGCAAGCAAGCAAGCAAGCAAGCAAGCAAGCAAGCAAGCAAGCAACCAACCAACCAACCAACCAACCAAGCAACCAACCAACCAACCAACCAACCAACCAACCAACCAACCAACCAACTAACTAAGCAACCAACTAACCAACCAACCAACCAACCAACCAACCAACCAACCAACCAACCAACCAACCAACTAACTAAGCAACCAACTAACCAACCAACCAACCAACCAACCAACCAACCAACCGACCGACCGACTGCATGGAGCAGAAGCCTGCTATGAAATCCAGTAGTTCCTCAAGTATTCAAGTAATTCTCCGCGTTGCTTGGAACCCGAAGATCCTCTTCGAAACCAGATTAATCCATTCCACGCCCTCACATCTTATTTCCGTAAGAGCTATTTTAATTATATAAAAGTACCAACAAAGTACAACACAAGAAGTAGATTTCTGCTGCGGCAGAGATCTTACATGTTTCGGCAAGCCGCCACCATGAGGAGTTATATATCCACGTACAAAAGATTGTTAAAGACCATGAAACAAATGAAAGTCAAAAATAAAATTTAAAAAACAGAACGTAAGCTTGAAGAAAAGACGTCAATTACGTGTAAGTTACATACAAGCGTATTTAAACATTCTTATGTAATTATTAACACTAGAGCCGTGCGTCATTTAGTAGCTCCATCATGTACGTACATTTGCTATGTATAAATTCCTGTTACGGACTTGATACGTTCGTACGTTACTACAATGCACGAGCCAAGAGCGTCCCTTGTTCTGGCGATAGTTACGTCATCACATGGTTATTTTACCCCCATCGCTGACCCGTAGCAAAGATCCGGGTCTGCCTGCGTCATACGTAGCTGTCACTGTACATGTGCTTGCATAAATATAACTTTTGACGTACAAATAATAAATCTCACATTGCGGGTCGTAATTAGTAATTCTTTTATCTACTTTTGCTTTGTTATGACGTCAAGCTAATTTTAATTCGAAACTCATCAGAATACAATAGGCTATGTTGGGTTCCTTTGTAGCTGGCCCGTAATGATGTTTGTTGAACGGCGTAATTACCAGATCCATATTGCTGCTAGCCTCCGCTTGAAAGTTCAGATGTCGAGCAACAAAACATTCAGTGCATGTATTCATATTTTTTCTTCTACGTATGACACTTCTACTACCGGCATAACAGCACCAGTCTAAATAGGCTGAAGATTTAGAGATCACAAACTGATACGAGGACAGACAAGGGAAACTGTCGTAAAATCTGGTACCATGGCTCTGGAATTGATACTTGGATTTCTTAAAACAGACACATTAACCATGAATGAATGCTAAGCTATAGGTGTGCCTAGATTTTAATTAAAGTAACAGTTTATTCCTGTACTTTAGATAAAGAGCTCGTGAAATACTTTAAGCCATGTCGAGGAGCTACTTAACGCCAATTTTAAGTGGCTTTACTGTATT
This sequence comes from Coptotermes formosanus, assembly GCA_013340265.1. NCBI lineage: Eukaryota > Metazoa > Arthropoda > Insecta > Blattodea > Rhinotermitidae > Coptotermes > Coptotermes formosanus. Next base: position 181,951 of record BLKM01006251.1, on the reverse strand, counting down.
GTCATAGGCAACAAAGAGATCCTCAATCAAAGTTTTGAATGGCAAATCTATGACTGTTAGGAAGGAGACGACATGCATGAGGAAGCTAACCAATTATGAGACCTTGACAAGATTTTCACCAATTATTTTACTTAAAATTCTAGCTAACTGTGTTAGTTTAGGAAGTACTTTGGTGGTGTGTAAGCATGCTAAATTGACGTGTTGCTCATTTCCTTACTTCGTTAAGACTGTAAGTTGGCTGGCGTTTTATTCGTCAATTCAGGTATTAGTGGGACAGTGGAATTTATGGCCGCAGCTACTGGCGTATTCACGCTTATTAGATTAATAATGACCCTTGATTTCGAAGTTTCCTTGTGTGGGTCGTAATGTATAGTAATATTCCTCGGAATGTGCAGCTGGATACATGATTTGTTATACTCTGCGACAGTAGTTTATAATGTAATACGGTTTCTTTAAATGTCTGTGATTTATGTTCATGGGAAAGCTATGCTACAGTGTTATTAAACCATCGACTGAACTATGGTAAACTGTTATATCTGAATGCGATCGCGTTTTATACTCGCGCGGCTCGGTTTTAATTATCAACTGTGGCGTGTTAAAATCATGACCTATAAGATTCAACCGAATGTGTCCGTCTTATCAACATGTTCTTGTATCACCAAATATAGTCTGCAGTACATTCACGCCATGCAACCTCTGTAGTTGAAACATCATCGGAAATAGTACAAGAACGAAATATCACTGACAAGTAAACTTACCTGAGAATTATTCTCAGTTCTTAGGTTAGCTCCTGACGTTTTGTTTTCTTGTACTCGCACAAATCGTTGTACGTAATCATGTAGTCTGCACCACGGATAGTGGACACGTTTAAATTGGTCTCCACATGATATCGTTATTTTTTAAATAACATACGAAAATACAGCCACAGTACCAAATTCACAAACCCGTTGGTGAAATGCGATAGATGTGTAAGCTGTTACATTCGTTTTGGTAGCACGTATTTTATTGTGAGATTTAGTTTTGTCACGGAAATAACTGCCTGAGATGCAATGCCGCGTATTTTGGTACTTTACGAACCAGGCTGGAACGTCCAAGTAGATGAGGCAGACGACAAGTTCCTCCGAAACGACGATACCTACCAACCAGACTACATTGTATCATTCCATAATACAGGTGTATTCAACATATTTTCTTATTTGTGCAATACATTTTGATTTTTTGACAGTTTTTATAAGAATTCACGTCACGGAATACGTTGTGAACTTGAACACCAGCTGATATTCAGTTGTTGTTACGTTGTTGTTGCTAGTATGACGTTTAGTATGCAGTGCACGAAACGTGGTCAAGATGCTCATTGCCTGCAGAGTACGTATGTGACTACATGCTTAACAGGTACGCCACCAGCAATGTAATCCTTTTATAGTTCCTGCGCGAACTTCAGAGCCCTGTCCCTCGTCGCTTCTTAACCAACATTTGATTTCGTAGTTGCTTTCGCCAGATTGCAAAAAGCGACGGTTAGCTTTGTCATGTGTGTCATGTCGATCTGTCCATCTGCACGGAACACCTTGGCTCTCGTTGGACGGATTTTTGTTAAATTTGATATTTTGAGTATTTTTCGAAAATGTGTCGAGGAAATGCAAGTTTGATTAAAATGTGATAAGAATAATGGATACTTTACATGAATGTCCATGTTTGTTTATGATATCTAGCTTAATTCTTCTTAGAACGAGAAATGTTTCAGACATAAGTTGTAGAGAAAATAAAACATACGTTGTATGCTCAAGAACTATCTTCCGAAAATCGCTCCTTTTATGAGATAATGTGGAAAAATGTGGTAGAGCCAGACAGGCCACAGATGACAATATAATACGGCGCATGCGGTTTGCATGCTGGATAATACGGACACACACCCAGAATATGTAATACTTACTGCTTTTCCACGGCAAGAATGGTTACGCGCACGCGCCTCAATGTTACGTTGATATTTACATTGCCGGTCTTGTTATTTTATTTGCTTCATATTTGCTGCTAAATTGACATACCACCAGTCTAAATGGTTAGGAATGTTTATTATTTGAAACGGCTGTGGTAACTAAAAAGACATTTCACATGTGTTCTTTGTTTCCTGTCTGATGGATTTTTTTTACAATGCCGCAGTCTTGCTAGCTTTAAAACGTGATTATTTCTAACTTGCTGGCTTTTCTTGTTTTCTTTATTTCAGGTTGCACAGAAATTTTACGATTAAATCTACATAACTGCAGGCCAAGAACGTGCTTCTGCTGAGTTCAGTTACATGGCACGGAGAACTACGTGTTATTGAATCCTTATGTGTGTGTGTGTGTGTGTGTGTGTGTGTATTCGCATTGTTGTACGGGTATGTAGCAAAATAAGATTTACCATCATATATTTGTACCGCAACAAGGGTCAGCGTGCCCCTACTGCACCCAAAATGACAACACGTTCGGAAGACGTTATGGCATGCTCCATTAGAGAACACGCTGACGCTGTAGTATCGTCTACGAATGGAGTCACAAATGTTTGCTCAAGAGCCAGTGGTACAGCATAGCCACAAAACACTTATAAATGTTGTGCATGCGTTGTAGACCCCTTTGAAAAGAATACGCAGCGAATACAGAAGATATGCGTTCTTCGAGACGACGCTACGAAATAACCACACGTTATGCTGCTACCTGTTGCTGTCCAATTGTGATAAATATAGAAGGAATCGCGAATTATATCTAGAATTTAATTTGGCAATACGAGCTCATCTTGAACGATTTACATCACCACATTTGCTTTTCATAGAACGAGTCTTTTTTTCTAGCAAGCAGAGGTCTGTATTTAGGTGTGTGCTGTAACTGGTGTGCGTTTTGTAAGGACATCTAAGGATATGCACGTGCTGAGCTTGTCGGAATAATACCGGTAGCATTTTTCTTTGCCATTTTGGTTTTTCAACATCGTTAGAAATGGAACTGTAGCTTGTTTCATTTATGGGATTCCGCGAATTTTGGTTACGGGGTAATCAGAAATGAAGAACGTACACACCGAATAACACTTTTCGCGTGGTTTTTGTTGTGCGGGAATGTGCAGTGAATCCTATGCCAGCACAATTGTCATATCTGTGAAACGACATTAATTGTATCCATTTATTTTTTACGCTCAGTAGAAATTCTTTGGTACCCAGGTTTAGTAAGTAGCAATAAGTATTAAGTATTATTACGAGAATTAGTACTAGTCGTTTAAGACAGATGTTGGCGAGGATTGCTGATCATTACTTACTTAGTCTTTCCCTCTTCTACCTACTTGTTCAGAGTAGGTGTCGGGAGTTATTGTGATTTTTAATTTGATCACACTCAAACACACACCCCAGTCGGTGGGGCTCCTCTGGACGAGGGATCGGCCCGTCGCAGAGACCTCTACCTGACAACACAAACACTGTACAAGACAAACATCCATGCCCCTGGTGGGATTCGAAACCCACGATCCCAGCAAGCGCTCGACCGCAGACCTACGCCTTAGTCCGCGCGGCCACTGGGATCGGCCTTGCTGATCATACTAAGTTTAAAGACAAGTCGGTGGTTTTCTTCCAATAACGTCGGAACATCAGATACAGCTGGGTTAACTTCTGGCCATAGAACATAGTGTGAATCAGGTGTCTCACTGTCTTCAGGTAGGAGGAAGGAGTACATTTCCTAAAGGATACTCGAAGCACTGGAATAGCTGGCGGTGAATTTATAGAAAAAGAAGGCATGGACATTCAAATGGAACATTTGTAGCAAATATTAATCGTGAAGGTGGCAGCTTCAAACAGAGTTATAACAAGCAAGTATAGTGGAAGACAGGAACGTCCCGAAGCATTGTGATTCCTTTTACCTGGACAATATTTCCATGGCCAGTACTCAATGATTGTCTTAAATCTCAGGTATGGCGTATAATGTTGGCACTTTTCTGAGTAGTTTCTGTGGCCGTGTTATAGGTGTTTGTAACGTTCCTTTATAATATAAGACTGTCGTAGCTGAAAACTATAACGCAATCGATATAAAATTAAGCCAAACGTAATATGTATATGCGCCTGAGTGGTGAGCCGCCCACCTATCACGCTAGCAGTGTTGGATGCTAGAATTTTAGGCATACGGTTTCCGATCAGTATTCAAACTACAAGTCAAAGCGACTCATGATGTAGGCCTCAGCGAGAATGGACATCGCGCGTCCTTATGTATGTACATACAAGTAGAAATCTTGATATATTTTATTAATGGGCTGATAAAGCATTTTTGAAAGACCTCAAATAATAAAATCAAGTTCCTATTCACATACGGGCCCCAAGTTCCAAGTGGCGAATGTTATTCAACAACTTTGAATTGTAATCCTAAGAAACCACTTGCGTGCTTAACACTGCTTTTTGTCCTCCTGGTTGACATCATTAGACAGATCGAAGCAACAAGTGGTTTAGCTGTTGGGCTTTACAGGTTTGATTCTCGCCCCCGAGTTAGCGAAGTTATGAATCGCGTTTTATAAAATTAGTTGGCAGACAGCACAAAATGAGATAAAATAAACGGATCTTGTCCTTGGGAGATCCAAAGCATTTGTATGCCTACCCAGTTGGAGAGGGAGGGAGGGAGAGAGAGAGAGAGAGCGAGAGAGAGAGACGGTCGTGTCGCCGGGCTGTCTGGCCGGCTCTGCTGCTTCTTACTCTCTTTGTACGAGATGATTGATGTACTTGCACTCTCTGGAATATAAAGCGAGGGAGACCCTCCACCATTCCTATTCGCCCACTCTTTCCATTTTGCTGCTGATTCTGAACTGTAGCATTGAAGGGCACTTTTCTTCACGGTCCTTCTTCGTGCTAGTCTGCACGTATGTGACTTATTCAAAGGACTCGAAAAATTTCGTCTCCCAACGCTCTCTATGCTTTTCTTGAAATTTGCCTAGAATTTAGGGCACTTAATTCAACTTTTGATTTTGATACAAATAAAAAAATAAGCTGTTCTGAACGTCTGCACCAGTCTACCCAAGTACAAGATATAACATCCCACAGAAAGCGATCTTCGCGGAATATCCAGTCAGCATTTGAGCTGTTAATCGAAATTCACACTGATGTTTCCCAATAAACTATTTAAATTGCCTTGAGTTTTGTACTACAAAGACTCATATAGGGGAGGCCTAATTCGAACACTGGGAATTTACGCTATATTATTAATAAGTTCAGAGATGTGCGGGTATTTGTTGTCAGTAGTTCGAAGTAATCTTAAACTGAAACTAAATGTTCCACAAGTGACAGACGGAAACTACTGTCGATAGGGTGTCAGTATTTAACGGTTGACTTCAATCAAATTCAACTTACCGGAGGCCTTTAGTAGAACATTTCCTTGCTCCTTCTACTTCTAAAGCAGTCCTATCTGTCTTACGTAAGGCACTGTCAATCCATAACAACACTGAGGGTTCGGTATGGTGGCTGCATGAATGACATGATCCGTTTTGCAGATGCGAATAATACGAATTTCTCTTTCATTACGTTATTCTTATCCCTTCCTTCCAGTCGAATCTGTCACGATTGTAGCTTTGTACGTTAGAATATTTTGTATTATTCAGTAGGTTTTATTCTTCTATTATACCAGAAGAAGTTAGTCGACTTCTTTGTGTTCTCAGAACAGCTGATCACTCACCGTGAATTTCGATTTTTCCCCTACTTGGTTGTTGGCTGTCGGTAGAAAGCACCTACAGCCGGTGTAGATGACTGTCAGAGCGGCCAAGTGAAAACTAGCAATAACATGGTAAACTTGGAGTAGAAAAGATAGGCATTGTATGTGTACGGTGACATTGTGGCACGTTCGCGTAACCACTGTTGCAGTGGAAACACAACAATGAATTATTTATGTGTTGTTGAGCTACAGGTCACCGTCAACTATACAAAAGTATTGAGTGTTGCACAACAGCGCTTTTTTGGGAAAGTTATCTCGCCAGCAAACATAAAACGTACGTAGGTCTTCATGTAAAGTACCGGATGCTGCATTGAAGTACAAGAATGTTCTTTTGCTTATGGTTTTCATGAGACGTATAATTTGACTAAACAGATCGTAGTGACAGATAAGTTGTTGCGCATTTTCTCAGTTTTTGTGAGGGTTACTGTCAAGCATTTTACGAGATCAGACGGCATCAATCAATTATGAAGCAATGAGTATGAAATATTCTGATTGTTTGTACTCTTTCCTTAGTTGTTTGGCTTGCAAGTCTCATCTTCTCAACGCATCATTATATTGTCATTTGTGGCTTGTCTGGCTGTACCCCCCGCCCCCCCCCCCCCCCATATTACCAGTGTCTCACAAACGGCACGATTTTCAGAAAAACATTGCAGAGCATAAAATGTGTTTTGATTTGCTCTACAACTTTTGTCTGAGATATTTCTCATTCTATGAAGAATTTAGCGATATATTGTCATAAATGTACAAACGTTTTCTTGTAAAATACCCGTTATGCTTGTCAGATTTTAATGAAACGTGTATTTTCTCGACAGATGTTCGAAAAATACTCAAATGTGATATTTAATAAAAATCTATCCAATGGTAGCTGAGTTGTTACATGCGGGCGGACGGACGGATGGGCAGACGTGACGAACCTGACAGTCTAAGGCAAAATGTGAATTAATAATATCAGGATAACACAACGCAACAGAGTGAAAATAAAATTATTGAAGCTAATAGTCGCTTTTCGCAACTGTGCGAACCCACTTAAAGATGACATTATGGGTTTGACGAAGTAACCAGCATCAGTTTTTAAGTACGTAAGTGAAAGCGGCCAGCATCGAGGTGAATGCGGAGACAGATTAAGACGTCTCCTTTCTTTGTATAACCCGTGCAAGAACCCCGACCTCGATTCCTTTGCAAGTTGCCATGTGTGATATAAAGTTACTAGGAGAGAGGTTTCGAATCCATTGATGTATATCCGATCATTCAGTTTCGCAACCGACTATATCTGATGTCCAATGCAAGAGGCGAATGGCTCTGTCACCTGTCAGAATGACTGTTTCAAGTTCGGGCTATAATTAAAACTCTCACATGCTTTCTTTCATCCTGAAGCACAGAGAAAGCGAAAGATAATCTGTTGCAACAAATGGGTGGGACATTGTCATGTGGTAATGAATTGTCAATAAAAATAGCTGAGCTGCAGTTCACTTTCCTTTCAGCTTTAGAAAGCATAGGAGTATATCAAGTCTATCTCTGTAAACTGTCTTTTGAATGTCTTCAGGCCACGCAGATTCGCTATAGCTTATGCCAAAATTAGTTCTAAAGTATGAGGATTTGAGAAGTAATTTAGTCAACACAAAGGGATGATTATTCCTAAATTAAAATCAGTTCTTCCGCACCTGTAGGGCGATCCCGAAAAAAAAGTTTCTTCGGTTTCCTTCACCCGTTCAAGTTTATGCTCATAACCGTTTAATGGATATTTTCAGTTTTTAAAGTATTTAGTGTTGTGCGGTACTTGATACCTTTATATTCTTTCCGAGTGGTTTCGGTAGATTTTTGGTATTGGTAACGTATGAGACGTAGAAAGGTGTTCTGATATGTTCTCATGCAGTTTTCTTTTTATTTCGCAATACCAAATGTTTATGCGAAAATATCAGAACCCTGGTTAGGCTTTGAAGCCTAAGCAGGGTCCTGTTGATATCGCATGACAATGTTTACCCGCATAATTAACGCAGTATAAATAAAAAGCCTACTAATTTTTGCATTAATGTGATATACTGTCATTTCTTTCATTACCTGAGGATTATAGCGCAGTTGCATTTATGTTTAATAGGTATGAATGTTGGAGAAAACGGAACACAGCGGAGTAACGAGCCATTTTAAAGAATTTCGGCCTGTCAGAAGAAGTGCGCAGAACATGTGTTCGCTGCAGGTGTGCCACAAGTATCTTTGTCTTAAGAGAACATTCAACCGTTTATATTAAAATTGCCGCAGCTTTAATCCGAGCTGCAACGCATAACGCGCCAGAGTGAAATGTGTTGCATACGTTGAGGGGCAGATAATGCGTTCATTTGTCATCTGCTGGGTTCCACCAATTCTCGTATGTTCTTTCTTCGATTTACATCAGTTATTGCAGTGGTTTATTTATAAGTCTAAAACAGTTCTTAATTGAAAACACTTCTTTGTATTTTTAGAAAAGCTCAATGCATGTAACCTAGATCGTATACCTGTTTCTGTTTCTATTGTTTGTGAACACTACTTCTGTCATAACATGGAGATTCGGCAAAAGTTGTTAACCCTCCACACCCTTGTCTTTAATCGACACTTTTGTTTGAGGAAGGAAGTTCAGAGTTACAATGAGGGCTTCTCAAAACACACAACAGATATGAACGTTTTATTTAAAAGGTTTGGTTTGTGTACACCTTCTGAAAGGAAACTATATTTATATGTTCCGAAGCCCACAAACATCGAATTTTGTTTTTAAATCATAGTAATTTAAATAACATATATAATCGTTTCTAGTTTAAAAAAATAAGAATTAGGGTAGACAAAATGTGTATTCTCTTCCGTGGGAAAACGAGTCTACTTGGCTAATGTAGATTAGATAGTCTGCAAGTTCCGGATGTGCTACTGGGCATTTTCTCATGAGTTTCTGATTGCTTCTGGTCACCGTGAGGACTGTCTGTCTCACTCTTACCAGACATTTTTCTGTTGCTGCTGAGCACTCATCAACGATTTGTCTGTGCGCTCTTAGAATGCATCTGGACTAATTTCCTGTTTCAGTTTGAACCTACCACAACTGTAACAATCCCCGCTTTCCCGACTGACAGGTGGTGGCGCATGATCAGTGTATGAAATACCGCTGTATGGGAAGCTTACAATGCCTTTTATTTGCTGAAAATTAATACTATACAAAATTACGTTATTAGTAGTCGAAAAAGAGTGCTTATAACCCTTCTGTAAGATGCCAGTTTAATAGGTAAAGCAATCCGTGTACAGGATCTTAGGTTTTCAGTAGGTTGCGGCTCCCAGATTTCCAGACAATCGGCACATGAAGGTTGCCAGCCCTATGCATCGGCCGCCATTACCCCTCAGGAAGTGTTCCTAGTACTCAATTATATTAGAGGCTGAGTCGACCGCAGGGCCATATTGCGGCCGAAAGGATTAAGTCAATGAAAAACTCCAATGACACCGTCGGGGAGTGGAACCAGCGACCTTCCGGCTTTTAGCGCAATGCCTCAACCGACTGCACCACCGAAATTCGCAGTGTTGTTAAATAACGGAGTTACACATCTGAATGGTTTTAAATGAATCTTGTGTAGGGAGTTTTGCTAAAATTCTCGATACATTCCTGCTTTTGCTAAAATCGGGTAGCAATAATGGACACTTACTTGCAGACTTACTCGCATTTCTGCACGTATCTCGAGCGCAGTTCGCCAAAGTCTTTATCGGAGCGAAACATATTTCACAGAAAATTTGTAGACAAAAACGGTATACACTTTGTGCCCAGCAGACTTGCTCCATACGTCTGACGATTTTCGCGGTAATAAACCAACCGCGTCATGTTCACGTCCCGGTCACATATTATATTTACTGGCGTAGGCCTGTTATATGATAGAAACGAATAAGCAATAGCGTTTGTAACTTACCGTCATGTTGATATGCAATTTGTCTTGGCGTAGAAAGGAGTCGTATACGTCGGACAGGCAAATTCACACACAGTTCACTAGACGCCGAGAGAGTTTTGGTCCGCTTCCGGTTCTGCACAGAAGTACGAATACACCGGCAGACCTATACGTATTTCATTTGTAACGAAAACCTTATCACCGACGTTTTACTTCAGAAGGAAGTTGAATGAAAGGACGGTCTATTCTCACCAAAATGCGTTCACTCTGCTGATGTATTGTAGTCCACTTGGCTACGTGACACAAACAGAGAATATCACGTGTAGGTTCCAACGGTGCTAGCAGCGTGCTAGTTCTAATGCCATGTGCCTTCTCTGATTCCCTGATTCGGATTGGTGACTGGACTTTAAAACACTCCATAGTTTACTAGCTCGGGATCTCAACCAATCAGCGCTACAGACGTCAGAGTTACGTCACAAGGAGCCGACACTTCAGTGTACATAGTGAAGCAAACGAAAAATAGCTGTGTCTTTTTTTGTGAATCCAGAAGGGGACTTTCTGTTTTCCATTTTTAATTACTTCTGTGGTATGATCTGGCTAGTATGTCACGAGGTCCGTTTCTGGTCATTAAGAAACTCCCACACGTAAATTCCAACAGGTTTCAGTTCTTGTTTTTTTTTTTTACGTTTTTCATTTTCTATCCTTCCTTCCAACCACGATTTTAGATTGTATGGAAAGATATTTCTACATTTCGGTTTCCGAGAAATAAAAAGAAAACTTGAGTTCTCGAACGTTGATGTGAAACGTTACTATGATTGTTATCACCATTTCTTAAGTGAGAAGGTTCGCACAGTAGAGGCCACTATACTGTGTACCATGGGTCTCCAACCTGCGGCCCGCGGCCACATTTGTAAAGTGTATATTTACTATAAAAGTTAAACAATATTTAATGCGGTTAGGTATAGCACTTATTGTTATATTCCCATGTGCGGCCCGCGAAACAGCACACAGTAATAGGTGTGGCCCTTTGCCATAAAAAGTTGGAGACCCGTGCTGTATACAGTAAGGACAGCCAATTAAACAGCCCGTACTCAACCTACAAAATGCACTCTTATTGTTTTTGATATTCTAGATTACAATCATTGTAGGCTAGTCCAACATGTTTCGATCCCCTCCTGGGATCATTATCAGGGACTCTTGTGAGAGTACAATTACATAAATAAGACAAACAATATAACTACACGTTAAAAATACAAAATGTGTAAAAGACGGACAAATTGTAGGCGATCTTTTGTTATAGATTCCTGGGCTACTCTGTACAGAAGAGTAGTTGTCTATGCGGCTGCACATAACCAACTAATCTCCTGTACACAGTATTTACGTAACGTGTACGCTTGCTTAGTAATCTGCATTCTGTTAACATCTTATTAAAATCGACGGTGGGCACTCAGGTTGGTAGCTTACATGTCAAACCGCATGATCAAATTGTGTAAGTAAATGATACTACTTTATGCAGTTGTTAATAACTTGCAGAGTAGCGTGTAGTAGCAGCTAATTTTTTAATAATAATAATAATAATAATAATAAAACAATACGGCTTAAAGCTATACAACAATGCAACAGACGGAGCTTGATCGGCTGAGATCAATTTTGCAGCTCTATGTAAATCATGGACTTCAAATTTTGTGCAACCAAAATAGCGTAATATAAACTGGCGTGAAAGTTATGTATTTCACATGAAGTATTGTGTTTTTAATTAGTTTACACATTAATTACCTTGATTTCTGTGTTCCACTATCAGTTCACTTAATAAATTAAATTGTCGCCGTAAAAATGCGAGTAATTAACAAACAATACCAGAGTTTGTGTACCTATCCGAATCGCTGCTACTAACAAAGCTCCGTTTCTTTGCCTGTATCAAAAACAAATCCACCCCAGCTGTCATAAAACGTATATTTTCGTTACCCAGGGGACTTCCTTTTGCCCATCAAGTAGACTGTTAAGCATTTTGTTGCAGTCAAAGAATTTGAATTTTGGTCAATTTTCGCTTAATTTGACACACTGTGCAGCGCCGCAGGCGGACTTTGAACCAAGGCACCCTGGACCCGATGCGACACTCCAGCCGTTCGATTTTTCCTCAGCCACCTGGTGCACAACTGTTATATTACCTGAAAACTGGCCGCGGGACGCAACGAATACCCTGACCATCAGCAACCTGGGACGCAACTGATACACAACCTTGATCTGAAAAGTGAAGGCAGGATGCAACTACTAAACCCCGCCCAGATTATTGTACAACTATGAATCAGCGTCATCATATTACAGGAAAAGAGAAGTGTGCGGGGCGCTAAAGTAAGCACTGAGCGGGACGAATCACTTGTTACGTTATCTTTGGGTGTGCGATATATTCTCGTAGCAACCCCCTTGCTGGTTAAGATGATGACTGCAGTGACGGGCCGAAATAATCAGATTCTTGGAGTTTGTGACAAGTTTTGTAAGCTGTATGTGATATAATCTTCATTGCTTGACCGCGAAGGTCAAGGTATTAAGTCATCCGAAGCCTCTGTAATTACTGACCAGCACACATGGCATAACACCCAAGAATCTTCAGCAACGCCGCTGTTAGAACCTCAAATGTCGCATGTATGCAATGTCGTTCGCGAGAAAGTGGAACTGTAGCCCGGAGCACCCAGCGGAAAATTCACAGTAAACATTCCTGCTTTCTATCCACGGTAAGTGCATTGTAGCGGAGAAAGTTTAGCAGATTAGCTGAAATTTTTCCCTTGCGTGGTATTACTACAAGTTATGGCTATTTTTCGTATCGTTGGTCTAAAGAAAGAGCTGTCACGTAAATTTTTATTCACCATGCGCATTGCTTGCCTTGTTGTTTGGACTTGACGAATTTGTCTTAAGTTTGAGACAGGAGAGTTGTTTTCCAATGCAAACATGGTGCTGTACGCTGTAGTACCTTCCAGCATTTAATTTGAATATTGAAGTCATTTCAAACGTTCAGGGGAGCAGTTTTACCTAAATAAATTAATCTGTGACCAAAAGTGTTCTTCTGCACTTGTTTTATTGCTTATAGCTAGTGCTGAGGACAGTAACTTTCAAAATGAGCCACTAGAAATAGATTAACTCTACAACTGTTGACGTTTTAATTAATATGAATATTTAGAATAATGACTTCCAGGTTTCGCGGAGACACTTGTGAAGTGCTACAAAAGAAGACTGGTGTTTCTGCGTGAAAAGTATAACTTTCCTTTGTGTAGTACACTTGCGCGTTTAAAGTAATCTTTTTACTACAGCGGTCGCAAAACTTCTTGGCCGGTGAAGAACCTCTCTGAGCTGGCGGACGGACCTACTCGTACGTGACTTGGCAAGGGCAGGGCGTTTTCCTTTGTTTCTTCTGTTATTTCTATAACGTCCACTGTGCAGAACCTGTCCTCAACTATACTGTCAGCTGCAGCAGTTAACAAGCAGACTAGTGTCAAGTGAGAGGACCAAATTTTGTCACGTTAGTTCTTCCACCGAGACGTTCGAAATCAGGTTCTTCGGTGAAAGGAGGGTAATCGCGAAAAATTATGGTAAATTTTCGTGAAATTTCGCGAAGGATAAAAATACAGAGGAGGCAATGTACAAGTGCCCGAATATCAGAGCAAAAATGCATTAGATCTGCTTTTGGAGTTGGGCCGCATAGACGAATGAAGATTTCCTGACGTTTGGGCAAGCGTTGCAGTTGCCATAGAAACGATAACAGACAATGATATGGGCATCAATAACAGCCGCGCTGACAGTGAATCTGACGAATGGGAGTGGCGGGGTGGTGGTATACCAGGAGTAGCAGAATTAGAAGGCAATTAGTGTACGTGGATGTGATTATTATTATAGTTATTATAATTATTATGAAAAATAACTTCTGATTTAAAGCGTTTCTTGTAGAGACTATCGCTACGAGCTACGAGAGGCAGGCCTTGATTCTGAGGTCAGGTTTTCTTTGTAAGGAATATATTTCTTGAAGCTGAAGACAAGACATTACACCCTCGTGTGCAAGTGACTCGCTCCTAGCCTTGTACTTCAGTATGTATTTCACTGGCCAACACGTTTTGCGGGCACTGTATTAAGAGATCTTGGTCGTACAATGACTCAATTTAGTTGTAAGAAGACAGTCACGTTTTCTAATTCGAAATCGTCGTGTGCTGTGGAGAACACGATCTCGTATAGGCCATGTAATACAATTTTATGTATCATAAGCATGATGGCAAATGTATATTACACTGCTCACATAAATGCTGTAATACATTAACAGCGATAAAATGAACGACCTTTCCTGGCATGATGTGATAGACATGGCCTCAGCACTTGCTTTTAAACGAGTATTATGTGTTTATGTCATGGCTAAATCTAATTATAGTTTCTATAGATATTGTAATAATCTTATGACGCCCTTCACAGAAAATTTATATCCGCATTTCCCGCTTCGTGGATGTCATTCCTCCCCTTCTCTGCTTGAAAGGAAGGGAAGCTTAAAAAACAGTGGCAGTTGGGGTTCCTTATATACGTATTCTTGTACCTTCTTCTGAATTTTAGCACGAAGCTCTGTGAACTAAAATATTAAGGTTATACACCTCCAGTCACTTGGACGCAGTTTTAACCTGTGCGTGCCTTAGCTTCCTGGCACTTTACTTCCGCGCGTTTTGTAGCCTGCTTTGCCCAGCAGAAAGTAGCTTCACTTTTTTAACTTTACCTTATCGACCTCTGTCTAAGTGGACAATGCGTGAACACTTCGAAGGAATGAAGAATGAGCGCAAGTCAACATAAGGTGTTGAACGTGTGTAAAATGGCAGATCTTCAAATGTACGTGAAGAACTTTTTGAGAGTGCCAGTTTTGTCATGAATAAAAATAGCACGTAACCTATCTTGAGCAAATTCTTTTTTATTCAGCCTTTGTCCTGTCTAAAATGGGAAGGATTTGTCTAATGAGATGGCGAGGCCATATGCATATGTGTGAATTTTTGTGTCTCTGTTTCAGCGTTTGAACGACTTGACTGATTTTTACGAAACCGGGTATAAACATTGTGCCATTAGAGGAAATAGAAACGCCATACTTTTACTTTCCTATATTTGGTAATAACAACTCAGTAGACGCACGAACTTCTGAGACGGGCGCGACAGTAGCACCACTTGCTTTAGGATCCTGGCATGTTGATGTATGGTACTGTAATATTTTTGTAGAATTTAAAACAACACCATGGGAACTGTGTGAAATATTTCTTTAGCTTGCAGTTTGTTGGCGGTAATTAATGAACCACTGAAGCTAGGCACATGAAATTTGGTAAGGAGGTTGATTGTACGCATGCTGGTACACTACATGGCGGTACGAAACTCTTAACATTATGTCTGTATACATTAACGTATGTAGAATATGTACTTAATAATCCCTTCTTCGCAAAAGTGAAATTAAACAATACAGGTGCTAACAGATATAGGACCAGAATTCTGTACAGCAGGAATACAGGTTTCATGAATTCTGCTTCGTACCTCTTGTTATTTAATTGTAGTAGCTTCTCTATGAATCATTTTTACGTGGTCTTGTGTGTGTGTGTGTGTGTGTGTGTGTGTGTGTGTGTGTGTGCATGTGCCCCTTTTGCTCTACAGATGAAACACTGACCCAATGTACGTCGTAAGGATTTTGTGGGACACTGTGGCAGTTATTTCATCATATGAGAAATTCAAATTCTTATTTTAAAGAAATGGTCTGGAGTAACCAAGTGAAATACGAAAATAATTAACGAATTAGTGCTGTCGAAGACTAGAATCAGGTGTCTGTGCTGGTACAGATCCATTGACTAAAAACCAACGAACTCTGTAGAGCCGAGTCGGTCTTGACAAGCTGACAGTCGTTCAGCTAGTCAAGAAATTGATCTTCCTTTATGGAACACAGAGGTTCTTTGCCGTGTTCACAACAGCTATCCACTGAACCGTGAACTGGGATCCATTTTAATATTATCCTTGCATTTACGCGTAGATGATCCGCGTGGTCTCTCTCCGTTATGTTTTCCGACAAACATTTTGTATAAGGATCTACATTTCTGCACAGAGTCAACTACACTTACTGGCATATCCTTGAAGATACGTGAAATTTGGAATGTTTAAATGTTGTAGATACTTGTTTTAGTGTTCACTTATTGTGTTTAACCACTTTTGTGTCCCTGTATACTAACAAGGCTACCGCAAAACGTTCATCCTTCAGGACAGTGAAAGTGAGAAACTGGAACGGTAAGATGTTGAGGTCGGCCCGGCCCACGTACTGTACCTGGGTTCCGTCGAAACATCACGTAACAAACTATTGATCAGTTTGCTCTTGTTTCTTCACTTTCATGCCGTGTGCTGCCTGCGTTCCGAGGCTTCCTACCCGCACTACATTGAGGTTTACACGTGGGACTACAGTTCGCCTAGTTTACTATCTAGACACCGCGTCACAATTTTTGGTCTTCTGCCGAAGATTACTGATCCATCGTATTTTAATCATATCAATCGCTCTAGCCAATATCAAAATTAAGGCTACGGTGGACACAAATGCCACAGTGAAATTTTCATGTGTGTGAATGTGTAGAAGGTGCATGTCTAATGGGACGTGAAGTTAAAACAGTGAAAGAACTTAAAACTTTACACGTTATTAGAAAAGGCAGTTATTTTCATCCAGTCCGAGCTTTCGGTTATCTAGTTGAAGTCTGAGACAAGTGCCTTTAAACATTTTTATCTGCTTTGTTATTTTGCGCATAGGTAGGATGAATAAACCATTCATCCTTAACCGGAGGAGACGCAAGCATTAGCGCGACGTTTTGCACTGAAATATCACGTCATTCGTGGGAATAATTGTTTGTAGCACAGTACTTCATTCGTCCCTATCGCGGTCCGTATGAATACAGTCCACGACCGTCCATCACATTTCTTTAAGATCCATTTTAATACTGTCATCCCATCTACACCTAGTTCTTCGTAGTGATGTCTTTCCTTCACGTTTCCCCACAAAAACCCTGTGTGTTATTTCCCATACGTGCCAAATTCCTCGCCCAGTTTATATTCCTTTATCCTCCTTTATTTGATCACCGTAATAATATTTGTTGGGGGATACAACTTTTGAACCTCCTCTCTGTGTAATTTTCTCGGCCAACTACCTGTTGCTTCCACCCTCATCGACCCAAATATATTCGTTGGCGCCGTACTCTCGCACACACTCAGTCTTTGTTTTTCCCTTAATGTGTCAGATCACTTTAATACTCATACAAAACAGTGAAAATTATAATTTTGTCTGTTTTAATCTGTTATGCTTCTTGATGGCGAACGGGAAGCCACAAGACTGGACCGAATCTTAGCAGGCAGTTCCCGAATTTAACGGGTCTTGTTAACGTGTAATGTAAAATTCATGTAAATCAGAGAGAGACAAAACATATCAAAGTTGAGTTATTTAAAGTAATGTGAACATTAATAAAACATCTGTTATTATAAGAATTCATTTTTCTGAGTACTGCTCGTATGAACAACTGAAAAAGATGTAACGCACCTTTCGTTCAACAATTACGTATGGTGCACACCCAAGTAAGGCAGCTCATATTCGCGAAACCCTGTAAAATTATTTGTAGTTGAACGTTTTACTGCTTTGATTAATTATGTGCTAACATTAGATGCAGAACACTTTTTCTCATGGCAGAGGTAAATATGAATGTTCATGGATTTTGAGCATTGAATAATTAAGAAATTCTAATTATTTAAGTCATATGCCCATTTAATTAATAAGAACACGTACCATTTGGCATGAATCAGTTGACTGAATTTGCGTTTTCATGTGAGGTTTTCGTCCGAGATGTTTGATGATTTTAATTTATCCCAGTCTCAGTTCTGTCTCAGTAGCTGCACAAGAATCTGCGTGCAAGAAATGTGGTTGTCATGATGTGGAGCCTCCTTCGGAAATGACCACGCAATGCGAACTCATTACGTCGTGCGGGACGGATCAAAGTAATAGGTATGTTTCACATACGTGGTGTAATTAGTTTGCACGGTAAAAGGAGACTTACCATACTTTATGCCTTTTGTCATGTTAGAAGACTCTTCTGTTCCGTATTTTCTTACATTATGACAGCAGTTACATGTCCAGGCATTGTGAACGGAATATTCCCAGAAATGCTTTCCCTTTCCCGCAGAACTGCAGCAAAAATATTCCAGTTGCCAGTGGAATATTCCTAGAGATACTTTATAAAGCGGACCTTCCAAGATTGATACCACAAGATTAGTCATTCTGGATGGATGTTCACTCTCTGTTGCCTGGGCCATATTAAAGCTGTTTTTAGCGTGTCATACAGGCCAACGCAGACGGGCTGGACTACTGACTTCACATGACGTTTATAAGCTGTTTGTAGCTATACACAGTAAATTAGACCTAATCAAGATCGTGCTGTAAATGGAAAGGAATATTAAGAAGATAGACTGACATTTGAGCCCTGATAGTCTTCCATTCTTATCAGTTTTTTTGGACATCTCTTCCGACACCGGATATTTTTCCATGCTGTTCTTCTTTGAATAAAATATATTTGTTTTACCCATAATTTGCTTTGTCAATATACAGAAAAAGACGAACGCTATTTTGTTAATATTTCGCCCACTATTTTTGCAGATGAATCGCATTTTGTCTTGAAGTCATATGATCTCTGCAGAAAGAATATTGCCCTTTCTATACAACAGAACAGTGGATAGTATTGTTTAATTTTATTTCAAGTTTGTGCTGCTGTACAAGAAGTGCTTTTCAGATACCCTGTCACTGTAGCGAAGTAAGTGTAATTTAAAACTTCCTGATTCTATAGGTAATGATTCTAGCAACCGGAGCTCCAAGTTATCTGCTACAGGAAGAAACATACGAAGGTGTGAATTAAGTGTAGACAGTGTAATATTTCAGCATTGCAGTGCGGAGGTTTTGTAAGAAACTGTAAGCGTAACTATAGTCAGACCGTACCCATAGCCTGAGAGTGGAATTAGAAAGGAAATAGTCGGCACCCAAGACCAGGAAGCGTCAGAAGTGCTGATGTGAACAAGTTCAGGCCAGGTAGTGTTAGAGCATTTTTACAGGTTTAATAGAAAATCTTTATAATGACGATAAACCCCTCGGGTGGGGAAACAGAATTACACGGTAGGGAGCTTACATACCGAACTCGTGTGTTTGAACAGTTTATTATAGTGGGGATTATGGTCATCAGACATCACAGGCACGTGTAATTAGTATGCAGGTTACATTAAAGTGATATTCTATTATTGTTAATTGTATAAAAAGTATCAGTGAATAATTTGAAAACATCTGCCTTCCTTAATATCACATTTACTTGACGTTTTGATTGCGCAGGACACTTTCCAGGGGCACAGTCAATAACCTAGGGCTAGGCAAGAACACTACTGCGCCTGTAGTATTCTTTATTGAAGCGCGTTCACAACGACGGCTTGCTTCTTCGCCGTCGATTTATCCGCATGTAACATCTCGGCTCCCGCTAGATGGATTTTCATGAAGTTTTGTATTGGTATCCCCTACATACGCCTACGTCTATATAGCTGTTTACAGTTTTAACCTTTTAAAGCCTAGCGGTAACTTTACATACCACCAGGTTTAACATTAAAAAATTCTACGTGGTGCCCACATTGCGTTTATGTGTTTTGTACGGATCCCAGAACAAACAGCAACTTTTGCCTTATAAAACATTAAGAGATTGGTTTTTATAACCGAAGTGGAGAGTGTTTACAGCGCGGTACGCACTGAGTCCTTATATAAAACAGATACGCTTCGTCTTTAAAGGGTTAATTGATATTACTAAGCCGGGAACTGACGTCTTCTTGTGCATTATATTGCCGCGTAGGAAGCAGAGCTTAAGTAAAAACATATAAGTCACCACCGAATTTCACAAGGCGACGAAAACCACATAGTAAAATTCAATTCAGTGGTTATTTATTAACGTGCAGGCTTAACAGCACAAGTGCCTATTATAAAGCCAGTATAAAGACGCAAATAATACATGAAAACTGTACAAATACACAGAAACAAAACACTGAACAGACAAAACAAAACAACATTACAGGAGAAAGCAATATAAAAGAAGTAGTGGGGCAAAAACCCTATGCCCTTAAGAAACATAGGTAAGCTGATTTAAAAATGTCACAGACTAGCGCAAAATCTGTTTTAAAGAGACAGTGAGCTTCCTAAATATATCGATGACTGTGCACACACGGTTAGTAGCCGAAGCACATCTAGCAGACGGAAAGTTTTTTACAAGTGGCAGCAAACAGGGAGGAGTTTCTAAAATTGCGAAGAATAACTCGAATACCGGCAGTATCCAAAAGAGATGGACAACATTTTAAACCTGAATAAACAGAAATAAAAAATAAAGCATCAAGGTAAAGTCTTCTGCCTTGCAGGGTACGAAGCTTTAGAAATTTAATAAAACACTGTTAAGTAACATGGTCATGAGTAAAGAAACGATGCTGACATTTGGCCGCGAACTTCCGCTGAATGCGTACCAGCTTTTTGCCGTCAGTAGACATTATAGAGTCCGATACAGTATAGTCATACTCAAGTTGGCGTCTAACTACTGTAATGTACAATATAAATAAGCTATCAGTGGTAGAAAAGGAATAGGTTATAATTCATATTAAGCCCAGCATCCGTACGAATTGGGAGAAGATGTAGTCTGCGTGAAAAATGAAGTTTTGGATCTAGTTGTACCCCCAGGATCTTTGATAGTGTCCGTACATGTTATAGAAAGTCGCATATTCTGTAAGTATAGTACAGAGCGTTTGTTTTCCTGCTGAAGGCAATAACCCTGGTTTTGCTTGTGTTTAGTTTCGTGAGGTTAGCAGTACACCAACCTTGCATGTGTTCAATATCAGATTGCAGCAGAAAGCAATTGTCAACGGAGTTTATAGCACGAAAAATAATAAACCTTTAGAATGCTTAATTACGTTACAAAGTTCAATAATGATGATGATGATGATGATGATGATGATGATGATAATAATAATAATAATAATAATAATAATGTCATGACATCAACAAGTACTCGCCAAACATACAAACACTGTAACGTTACAAATATGATTGTGTGTGTGTGTGTGTGTGTGTGTGTGTGTGTGTGTGTGTGTGTGTGTGTGTGTGTGTGTGTGTGTGTGTGTGTGTGTGTGTGTGGAGGGGGTTGAGTTCAGTTTGCCAATGACCGGTCCTGGGCGGAATTAGAACCAGCTATTTAGCAAGCCGAATTTGACAGTGCCGCTCTTTATCGATAGTGATTATTCCAGCGTCCCTCCTTTGTCATTTCGATATACAAGTGATTTTGTAATCTTGTCTAATCACTCAGCCTTAACGCTGGCGTATAGACTTGCATTCTTATTACTAGATCAACACTATCAAGCTCAAATAATTTTTGTTACTTTATAGCAGCTGGGCTGAATTTCGCTTTTAATTTTCTTCCTTTCCCAGTAAATTGTATCATAGACTTATCGCTTCCACGGATCACATTTAAACGATGACTTAACTGGCGCCATATGGTTTTGCTATCAATGCCTTTTTAATTAGTCCACGTGTAATACGCTATTTTGTATTTTGTTTCAGTGTTTTCTTTAAGTCAGTTCGCTCCCGGAAATACAACTGGATGAGCTACCTTGAACAGGGAATTCTGTTATTAAATTCGCAATCTATATTCCCTATTACAAACACCGTAAAGTATAAAATTGTTCTTATGCGTACCATAAACACTGTGCTGCGAAGACATATTAGTGAGTGCAGCTTATTCGCGTGCGTTATTAACTTCAGTACTAGAAATGAGTGGTCAACTTCACGTTTGGGGGCCTTACACTTGGAGAAAGACGCCCTGGTACCTATAGAATTTGAGACAGGGTTGACCCAAGGAAGGGTCTGGACATGATGGCGAAGGGAGAACTCCCTCTTCCCTTGGTGGGAATTGAAGCTCGTTTATTCAGACGTAGCCGGTTACTGTACCGAGTAAACTATCCGATTTAACACTTTTGCTTTGGTTTTACGAACTGGCATTCGCAGTTGGTGTACGTTACCAGCACGTTATTTCAAATTTTCGTTCTTGCCTTGCGCACGCAATATAATTCCATCCAGCATACGCGTCTCAGTGCGAGTAGTTGATTTTAAGTAATAAACATGAAATGGGAATTCTTTAATACGAGATAAGGCATGCAAACAAGAATTACGGTACACGTTTCCATTGCTCAGTGAACCAACTCATACAGTGTAATAGTGTTTTTACTGTAGGTCATGGTAGAGCTTGTGCAGACGAAGGTTCGTCCGACTTCGTACAGTCTAGCACCTAGTTAACACTTCGTGCACCATTGCGTCACTAGTTTACTCTAGTTCATTGGCAATAAAAGTCTGAAAGGAATTACAGATCCACTGTCTTGTTTTCTGGCTTGTTAGGAAACTACCGGTGGGGGGGGGGGGGGGGGCAGGAGAGCGTAGTCGATATAACTACTCGCTACGAGCTTGGCGGTTCGAAGTTTTAACCCCAGTGGGTGCAAGAGATATTCTCTCTTCCACATCCGTCCAGACCGGCCCTGCCCCCCCCCCCCCAGCCTCACGTAAAAATGGGTGCCGGAGCGAATTTCCGGGTGATCGGGGGATAAAGCGATCGGATTGTGAGTTTGATTACCCACCCCCATATAGCCCTGAGGTTAAAAATGAGTAGAGCTATACCTCCACTCCCCCTGTATGCCTACGTGGCATGTTACGGAGAGACCTTTACCTTTACCTTGCGAAGCAGCGGATCACATTAAAGAGAACTATACACTCGTACTTAGCTGTCGGATAGTAAAAATGCACAATGCAGCGTACAAAGCTCTTCGTATTACCTGTAGGCCTGTATTGTATATGACTCTTGTCTTTATAATGAACAGAACTTAACCACAATCATACAATCTGTATTTCGATTTGCGAATGTCATTTGTTTTGTTACAGCCCTTACACGAAGACCCTCGTTTATAAGTTATAGGTTAATGCCGATGGGTGGCTTGTTTAGTTAGGTCTGTAGGAGTGCGGACACCCCGAAGCATACAGACCCGTCTGACTGTTTGAAACTCTGACCATGGATTTAAAAGCCAGCTTCCCAACTGCTTAAGTCACGGCCAGACACGACAAGTCCATCTTGTTTTATCTGGATCATGGCTCTTCGTGCGCCATTCTTGGCCAGTCAGGAGGGCAGCGAAACAGGAAAAAGGTACGGTTTTGACATAATTCTTGCGGGATAAATTTTTGCTGTGTGGTGCAGCAACAGGGATATTGTCCAGAAGGCGTGGGAAGATACCGGGTTGGAGGTGGGTTGTAAAGGCTGTCATAACGAGTGTAGACGTTCTCGCAGCTGCGTGCTTGAAGATCCTAGTCTTTTGGAACGTGACGCGGTGTAGACTGGTATATATTTATGTACATTTCGGAGGAGAATAGTGCCACCACCTTCAGGGTCAAGCACTCGACAAGGCGTAACATCCCGGAAGACTTGTATCACCATCATCATCAGCAGCAGCAGCACTGCTGTGAGCACATTAAATTTCGCATGATAAATAGTTTACGTTTGGGAGGGGCGTGCTCTCTCAAGCTTTGTGGTCTAGCAGTCCAAGAAGAGTGTTAATCCTTGAAGATGGAGACATCACGCTTCTCTGAAATGTCGGTAATTTTTTACCAGTCAGTACGGCGTAGCATCCCAAATACTTGAACCTTCTTCAGCTGTGTTGTGGGAACCGTAAAGCTCGCATGGTAAATAGGTAGTGACGTTTCTCAACACGGCTTGGTGTCCATCTTCAGGATCTATCAACCCAAGAAATTTTAATCCCTGAATATGGAGGCAGTACACTCATCTGAAACGTCGGTTGGATCGTAATAGTAATTATTAAATTAATTGTAACATAATATTTGAATTTGTCGACGTTTTGGAACATCGTGGCACAAGTGAGGAAACTCGGATTTCTGTCCTTCTTTCAATTATGGGTTGAATCCAAGGGTGTCTATTTCTTCGTCACTGCCGTCGCCCTGTGGTTTCGAATACACATCCATGCTGACAGAAATGCGGCACCCGACTGGTCTCCGAGACTGTTCTGGTCTCCGTCGGTGGGCCGCACCGAGCAAACTAATACGAAGAAAATCGACCCCACTGTTTAGGCATCAGAGGAGTACAGTGGATAATGTCATTCCACAAATCGCGGTCTGAGATGTACGCACTACTTACTGTGCATTACAATGTAGATATCCTTGTCTACTTTCAAGGTACTGCACTTTGTATTTACCAGGTGCAAGAAGAACGAGGCATTGTTAAAGCATGTACCTTGTGTTCAGCAGATACCTGTTTTCAGTTCCGTTAGGACTATGCGTATCGTCTGACTTTTTTGTCTCGTGAGTAAATTCCACAACAACGCTTTAACACGAACGGCTGCGAACAAGCTCCTAACTTTCCTTTTCCCTTTCTTCGTCATTACTGTATTCTTCCATATTTTCTTTCCAATTCTGGCTGCGGTTGACTGATAATTTATTCAGAAGCACTACTAATCTATCTGTCCCATCATATCTCTAAAATCTTATGGCTGAGGCCATACGAGAGGTGGAAATAAGGTTCATGATGAAATTAGACAGAAATAAATTCAGGACATACTTGTGATCATGATTTCAAAAACGGCCGTTATCATGACTGTTTGACAAAACGCTGAAGATGTATGAAACAGGAACATTGCATTTGTTCTGTATGGTTGTGAAACGTGTTCTTTTGCTGTGAAAGAATAACAAATTATGCGTGTTTGAAAGCAAACGTCGAGGGCGAGGGCGAGGGCAAGGGCGAGGACGAGGACGCGGGCAAAGCGCTCTTGATTCGTATCCAGAATGTCCTAGCTTCAAATCTCGTCCCGGAAAATATTTGTGATTTTCCTCAAAACCGCCAGATTCTTTCTAATTCACCCTACAATTCGTCGCTGTATAATCTTAATACTCGTAATTGTGTCGTTCAATAAGCCAGTTACAAATAGACAAACATAGTACATCGCTCAGGATTGTGTCTGGGCTGAAGTGGAACTTAGTGATGTGTACAGGTCAAAGCAAGAGGCCGGTTGGAAGGCCGAGGAGATGTTTGGGTAACATGATGGGTTGTGAGAGTGGGAGGTGGTTGTAAGTAGCTCAGAACCGTGTAGACGTACTTACAATGGCAGGCTGTCGCATTAGTAGTGTTATAGTTAGCTGGGGTCAAGGATCGGTTTGGACTTCACTTCCACTGATGTGCATGCAAGTTGCGCTACTTTAAAGCCGACGACACACAAGAAATCTCCCAATTTAACCCTTTAGAGACGAAGCGTATCTGTTTTATGTAAGGACTCAGCGCGTACCGCGCTGTAAACACTCTCCACCTCGGTTGTAAAAGCCAGTCTCGTTATATTTTATAAGCCAAAAGTTTCTGTTTGTTCTGAGATCCGTACAAAACACATAAACACAATGTGGGCACCACGTAGAATTTTTTAATGTTAAACCTGGTCGTATGTAAAGTTACCGCTAGGCTTCAAAAAGGTTAAAGGACCTATGTCTTATCAAATGTAATTCAACGATTTTGTTAATAATCTTCAAAAGATCCTGTTCACTGTGTCTCAGAAGAATGTACCTACTCGGATTCGGAAGAGCCCTGTGGCAACCATACCATGAGTAATTACACTGATGAGTAATTAAGGTCTTTTACGTGTTATTCCACGTCATCTTCTGCAGACAAAATAACCAGTTTCGTCTTGATGACGTATTATGACGCAGCAGTTCATCTGCGCAGCGTAAAGGCACTACCGAGGCCGCTATCTGAACTACCAATCACAGACACATTCTTGTTTCTTATGCCTAATTATATGGTTTCGCATGAAGCAAAGAAGCTTTTATGCAACACTGTAGCGTAGTTTCAGAGGAGTGAATGATCCTATGTGACAAAGTATCTGTCATTAACGCTTCAGTGTCTGCTAATCAGAAGATGATTTTTGTTTGCTGATAGCGTTTCTGTAACATCCCGACTGTGTCATAGTGCGCTGTCTGCGCATAATATAGAGCTGCATTACATCATAAACAACAAGTTTTAAGTGTCTGCTTTTGTAGCCGACATTTTTGGTTCACCGAAATATGTAATTTCCGACTTTGTATAGCCTGTGAAGTAACCGGTTTCGTAATACGATGACTATGCAGAAGCGGAATGACAGGTAATAGAAGTGGGGAATATCATTAACATTATTACGTGGCCTGGAGAATTCTGACTCGAGGGCATTTATAAGTCACACTTGGGAGGTTCTAAATTTTGGATTTCGTAGAAACTGCGTTTTGATGAAAGGACAGGGACTGTTGAGCTCCATCGCTAATTAAACTCTACCCGGTTAACACTTAATGCATGAAACGTTAATAGGGCAGCGTTAACCACAATACTGTTGTTAATAATTGTAATCACACATACAATAAGCTGACGTACTTTATTTCATAATAAGCGATTATGACTATGACACATTGCATTACTACGTATGTAGTTGGCTCTGTTGCGTTTTAAATGCGGTGTTGCGCCTTGAGGAAGGCGGTTGACTGCCCAAACGTGTAAGGGGGGGATTCTGTATTATTATATGTACCTTGTATATGGTTGTTTTTATAATAAGAAATGGGAGTAATGTTTGACGAAATCAATGAAGGCTGGCTGACCATTTCAGAACGAAGCTTCAGATTCGGTGTATTCTGTGACACTTGACACGACAGTAATGCAACTAAAACAGCGGCTTGAAACCCGTCTGAAGTCATTCGGCTTTGCATGCTAATACAACGGATAAGGATTAAAGGCAAAACGGTGTGTAGGCCTTATAAATCAGATCTCTCGCTGACTTACATCTCAGTTATTCGCGTTTAGAGTTTGCTAAAAAGACACCAGTAGAATAAATGGCAGACGTACTCGTAATTGAAGATCCTGCGTTTTCTTCAACATCCTCCAAAAGTAATCACCGTCTGTACACTCTTGATCATTCCAGTGGCTGCTGCAAAAACTGAATATTCATTGTCCAAATCGAAACTGATGAAGGACTATTTTCGGAGCACTGTGGCTCATGGATGACTTAGTGCCTTGACTGTTCTTTCCCTCGAAAATTGGCTCTCCTTCTATCAATACGCGTGTATCCGCACCCGTTGACGTATTTCTTCGATGGGGGAGAAACTTGACTCACGAAACCGGATTGTGACATACACTCGTGAGTACTCATGAACACGCTATGAATGTTTTCTGGTGAAATGTGACACTGTATGGCTTTATGAGTAGACAGCAGTACTTCAAATTAACATATGCTTCTATCTTCAGGGCGGAGACTGTAGACGACTGTAGAGCGAAACGGGGCAAGGGAAGACGTGCGGTTGCGACGTTAATGTGTCGTAGTATAAAAGCCGGGTTTAACTCATTGATTTTGTGATTCATTGCGTTTGAGATTCCTTGTGTGTTAAGACAGTGACATAAATGTGTTGTCGTCATGCTTTAGTCACTTTGAATGGTGCTGTCATGCTTATTCAAGAAATATGAATAGGAATCGTCTCTGGTGTGGCAAACTTCCGGATTTAATTCATTTAAATCACGAGCTTAACTCATTATTGCGTAGGTAAGTTCCCAGGTGGTATACGTATACCAGTCGCAGTTTGACCATCAGCATTAGAAACTCCGGGGACTTGTGCTACAGCACTGCCTTGTTTACAATACTGTGATCTGAAGTACGTGGAGTGTGTGGTCCGAGTCGTCGTCCTTGCATCCGGACCCTCCAATTCTCGTCCAGTTGGTTGGCAAGGCTTAGTCGGAACTTAGTAATATAAATTAAATCGTATTTGCACTGCTATTAACAGCCAAGTTCTTGTAAGGCCCGGAGGTTATGATTGTAAACTTCTGAAGGTTATTGTGGATTTTATTACCTAACATGCCGATTCGAAGATAATCCCATTGCCTTGCCTTGAGTGTACAGTTAAGGGGGAGAAGGTAACGGGATGGTGCTGGAGTACATTGCACACTGCCGAGCGTCGTGCTGTGTAATCTCACCATATATGATCAGGGTGATCAAACCCAGGAGGACGAGAATGCCGGCGCATGTGGCGTGCATAGGACAGAAGGTAGATACGTGTAGGGCTTTGGTTGAAAAACCTGAAGGAAAGATTCCGCTTGAGAGGACTAGTAGTAGACAAAATTAATTTAAAAGAAATAGGATGGTAGGATGTTGACAGGATTCCTGTGGCTGTGGAGACGGCGGGCCCTTGCAAGCACAGTAATGCGCCCTTAGTGACTTTAAAACGACGGCAAATTTTTTATTTGCTGAGGACCTTATGGAGTCTCAAGAATGACTCAGTTCTATGGAGTTTGTTACATAAAAGTATAAAACTTTGCTGAGATCGGATAAATTAAGTTTACGCGCGTAGTGTGTAAGTTATGCAGTTGAAGTAGCACTGTTAAGTGATCTAAGAATCAGTCAGTTTGTATGAAGTTGATACAAGATGAAGGAGATAAATATTTAACGTTACTGTACATTTAAAGGTTACAGTTCACTGTAACTGTGCGTCTTGATTACAAGTCGAGCACTATATTTGGCTTGCTTTTGATACAGTTTTTCAATTTGAATATTTTACGGCGGAAATACCTTGCACATCATATATTTAAGTTCGAAGAATAATGAGAGGACATTTTTAGGCTAATCTTACTCGACAGACTGTTTTGTAACAGTTACATTTTGAAGGTGAACTCTGCCTAATTCCCCCGGATATATAGGTCTACAACTAGAGATGCCCATTTGACCCATAATTTTTCACAGTGTGTTGTATATTGCATAATATGTCGTTCAGTATTCAACGAAACGGGCTAAGGATCAACTTACATAAGCAGGGAATTCAACCATGTACAGAACAGTTCAGTACAATCGAATATGCGGGAGGGAGTAAGAAGTGTGGTTACTCATAAAGCAGCGTACCCTAAACTGCATAACGTAACACATTTTACACACCAAACTTCTCGGATGTCGATTCGTCACAGAATGCATTACGAGATAATTATTTCTGGGGACTGCATAACTTAACGCAATCTACATATGCCCAAAGCATACTGTGCTTTATCAGGTGCCATGAACAACTCGATTTTCATTGCTAATGGATTTACGCACATTTCTCACCCACATATGCAATGAATTGGCAATCCGTATCCTGGAGGTAACGATCGAAATGCATGGTAGCCGAATAACGAACTGAAAAGGGATGCAAGTAGAGCCTACAATACTCGTATGTGAAGTAATTTAAACATACAGATCGTTTGGGTGCAGGGATGTACCCAGAGATTATGTCCGAATTGTAACGGGCCTACCGTATAGTCAGTTATGTCTTGTCATTAAATCCACTGACCAAGTCGTAGCTGATACGACTTCTTCAACTTCAGAACTTTTTCTAATTGGCGTAATACGAACCAGAATTCAAAATACATTTACTAGTGCGCTGTAACGCTAAGGACCATGGGATAAATTTGGCCATCCCTGGTTCCGGCATTATTCACACCGAATGCTTTCTTTTTGCTAAGGTGAACAGTGAAGAGTGCGTGCTCTCCGTGGTAGTTATCTGCAGCCACAATGAAATTGCAGCCTTATGTCAGTCTCTGGATTCTTCCAAGTGGCCGATGGCTAGGGAAAAGCCCTTCTTGTTGATGACATCATACATAAAAACTTCAGTTACAGTTTTATCGGAAACACGTGTCCATTGTACGTACTACACAGTGCACCAAAGTTGCATTTCATTCTGTTCAATTGGTTAGCCCCCCAGGATGTATCTGAACGTTACAGGATGATCCGTAATATCGAATCCTAACGACTGCGACGCAATGAAAGAAGGCCACGACTGCTAACTTTAATATCATTTTTAGTCATCCTTAACATTTGACGCCGTATAGTCTAGATATGCTGACAGCTTCTTCAAATAAGCCCTAAATGGAATAAAAGATTAATCATAAACAAAGAATGATTTTGCAGTTCGTATTTCACAAGTGAAATGATGGGCCTCGGCTTCGATTTTCATAAAGTCAGTGTGTTAGCTGTATATTTTCCTAGTCGTTTTCAGTATTTTTTATTTATTTCTGGATGGTGTTGATGCATTGCAGATTTTTTAGCGTAACATAAACGCTGTGCCATATGCGAAAGGGACAGCATATCTTTCAAAACGATTGTTTGATTCTTGGATTATTTAACGACGATTGTTCTGTTGCAAAGACCTCACAGCGTAGTATGTTTGACTACTTACAATGATAAGGCATGAAAAGAGTGAGTCGTGGCCTATTATATTTCAGGTATTATCGCAGCATTTTCGTGAAATTACTGAGGAAATCTACTGAAAGTATCAGACAGAATTCCCGGTCTCTGCACTGAGATTTGAGTATGAAACGTCCCAAATACGGGTAGTAATGAACCTGAAACGAGGGCGGGTAACGAGGATCAGAGCTGAATTTGTTTTACTTGGCATAGCGCACAGTGGCGAGCTGTTATGAACATGGTAATGAACCTTCCTGTTCCATAAGAGGCCGGTATTTTTTCGGGTAGCTGAGCAAATGAAGAAGGGCTCTCCTCCATGGAGGTGTTTTCAGGATTGTTGCATTACCAACCCTATAAGGGAAGTGGCTGTATATTTGTCTTCATTACAGAACTCCTTTAATCGTTGCTTCTATAATTATTAATAATTTAAAAACTATTGGTTACTATATGTGCCACCAGGGGTAACATTCAAGGGCTCTACATTGTACTCAATACCAGTACCAATTTCAGACACAGTGTTGTAGTCTAAACAGTGTAATAAATGTTAAGGTAATGATGATGAGATGAAAGGACTAAAAATTTTATCCGTACATTTGTTGCTGGGAATCTTAATATTGTGGTAGCATTCTGCCGGTACCTAACCTGCTGCAGTCACAATCGGTGTAATGGCCTGCGAGCAGGTGATGGACGGGCATACTGCTGAGGCAGCTATAAACACGCATACAAGGACAAGGACAGTATGATGTGTGGTGCACGATAGGCAGGAGTCTCCTGAAGAAAGCTCACGAAGCGGACTGCTTGTAGCATACATCAAAGTTAGTAAAAGTATATACTCTACAGTTAATTTGCTAACGTACCGTGATACACTGTTCAAATTACTTATTAGAAAGTGGTATATAAAATGGAGCAGAAGGGCACACATTATCAGAGAGTAGCTCGAGAAGATGAGGAACATATTGTAAAAACGGAGTAAGGAAGGAATGTACGTGTTCGTAGAATGGCACAGCAAGACGTGCACAGCAAGCCGTGAAGTATAAATAAGGAGAAGGAAAGCAACTTGCGTAATCGTAGAATAGCACTGGAAGATGGGGAATGTAAAAAGAGATGGAAAGGAACACGCGTGCCCAAAGAGCTGCGTGGGGAGATGAGGATTTTGTAAAAACACAAGATAGGCGACGTACGTATAACATAGCATAGTGGCGCGTACGCGAAACCATTGTTGCTGTGGAAACACATCTATTCATTCTGCGTGTGTATTGTTGAGCTATATGCCCTTATCGACTAAATAAAAATATTGAATGTTACACAGTAATGCTTTTATGGCAAATTTATATCGCCGGCGAAAATAAAACAAACCCAGGTCTTCATGTAAAGTACCCGATGCTACATTGAGACAAAAGAATGCCCGTTTGCTCATGGCCTTCTTTAGACGTATAATTTGGCTAAACAGGTCGTAATGACATTCAAGTCGCTACATAGTTTCTCAGTTTTTTAAGTGTTGCAGTAAAACATTTTACGGGAACAGGCGGAGATGATCAGTTATGAAGCAGTAAGTGTTAAATATTGTAAGTATGTGTCTGTGTTTTTGCCTTGTTTACCCGGCATGCAAAACGCATCTTTTCTGCGCCGCATTATATTGTCATGTGTGGACTCTCTGACTGTACCACATTTTTCCACGCTGTCTCATAAACGGCGCGATTTTCGAAAAAAAAAGTTATTGAACATAAAATGTGTGGTTATTCGCTATTGTAGAAAACCAACTAAATGCACTTTTTCCATTAACTTCCACTTATTCAATCACTTCGTCCTACATGTTTCGGCACCCCATGGTGCCATCTTTAGGGAGTACGCTGTTTACTGCTGGGTTGTTAGTTTTCAGCCTTCTTGCCGCCGTTTTATGTGTGGCTTCCTCTTCATATGAAGTGTGATAAGAAAGCTGAAGACCAAGCAACGACCCAGCAGTAAACAGCTTACTCCCTGAAGATGGCACCATGGGATGACGTATCATGTAGGATGAAGTGAATGAATAAGTGGAAGTTAATGAAAAAAGTGCATTTAGTTGATTTTCTGCAATAGTGAATAACTACAGAACAATGCACGGTATATACAATATTAAAATAAAATGTGTGTTTTGATATCCTCGATAACATTTGTCCGGAACTTACGGACTTACGTAATATACATTTCTTCCTTAATATGTTTTAAAAGCCAACTGTGAACCTGAGGATGACTTGAGTTAGATAGGCGTGTTTTTAGTAATTACGGCAAAACGAACACGTAGTTGGATGTTAAGTAGCAATCGTAGTGTATTTAGTTTGTGAAATATTATATATGCTTTCTTTAGTTTATTGCTTCGGGATAAAAACGGGGGACAGATGGTCCCTTGATGATATTGACTACTGTAGACATATATGAATATAGCTGATGTTTGAAAATACAACTTGAATATGAAAGGAAATTTGATTATTTTTAACATAATTACTTTTAATCAAATGACGTTCCTAATGAATATGTGAGGAATTTTGTTGGTTGTGTCAATGTGGTCTTATTATTTAGATGAATTATATGTTTATTGTCCCACTTCTGTCATCAGTACTTTTCTGAAGTATTTACCAGCCATTTCTTGTCTATCACATCCACTGCTTTTCACAGATAATCATGTGTAAATATTGTAGTCGTATTCTGAGTTACTAGTGACAACACTCGCTGTGATTTTCAGCTCGACGTATCTATCATATGGTAAAGGGGGCAACACTTATTTCTGAGATTGCAAGGAATTTGTGCTTAATGGTAGAGAATTCCGTCGCTTTACCGTAACTTATGTGTCCTGAAGTATAATTAAAAATGTCATCATCTCTTGAACCTGTCGAATAGTCAGCCGTTTTCTAAAATAATTCGTTTGAAATCGTACGTGCGACTGTTTAATCTAGCGTTTGGGTGAAACTTGATTTTCTGCTGATTCTGTTGCAATTCAGGTCCGATATTAAGCCCGACATGCTTGAAAACGGAACAAGAATTTCTTCCGTCTTAGAGCAATACCTTGCATAACTGGTGCTTGACGACTATTAACAGTCTTTAACGGAGGCACTGGATGGTGTAACTTGTAGTACAAAACTGTACTTATTTTAGAATTTACATATATTCAGTGGTTTGATGAGAAACTGAAAAAAAGTTCTTTGAAATGTCAACGTTAAATTCTTGCTGTTATCAACATTGTCTGCAGCAGAAAATTGATAAAACATTTTTTGAGCACCTGCATCATTTTTGGTCCATAAGAAGTAATTTTACAAAGAATACTTAATCTCAGTCATTTAAGAAGTTCTGGAATATGTGTACATGGAGATACTAAACTTGACAGCAGAACGATGTGCATTACGCGGAGCTGCTAACTGGAAGTTTCTTCAGTTACGGTAAACCCTGCAGCGCCGGTTCCACCGCAGTATCCACTGACATTATCACCAGCTTCTGCTTCTGTTCGTAACTAGTATCATCTATTACTGCTAACATGAGTTACATACCGACAGAATATTCTTTTGTATGTAAGGATTATTTGGTGTTTCATTCCACCAAGATGCTTGATTTTCGAGGTCCCGTTGTGCTTCAGTTGAATTCGGAACGCACTATTGTCGATGTTACGTGCATCAGCTAAGTGTAATACAATAATTGCGGTAGGTCATGGTGGGCAGTCCAATAACTTAGGTGATTTGAATCGGATCTCAGGATGGCTCTTCTTTTTTTTTTCTAAGAACTTTTCTTGCATTTTTCTCTTGCGTCCCAAGTAATTACTCAGTTACATGCACTGTGCGAAAATGTGCTGATGTGGCGCAGAAACGTGACTGCTTACGGGCTCTGTAATGAGAGCTCGATTCCTGGCAGGAGTAAGGATTTTTCTGTTCACAACCGCACTTAGGCTGTACATTCCTCCCTGCTCTATAATAATTATCTGCGACTCTTTTCCGGGTGGTCGACTTTTAACTCAACTCCGCTAACACATCTTCGTGGCGTAATTTGTACACACAAGGAAAACTTTGAACTTATCTTCAGATTTTACATGATGGTTTATATTAAGTTGAGATATTCACGCACAATACGCGCACTAATGTCCCTACACTGCATGTCGGTTGCCACATACTGACTGATCCGTGGGTTGCGGATAAAAGTAAAGCATTATTAAAATAAAGCAAGAAGTGGTAGTAGTACCCCGCTCATCTGTTGCATATATATTCTTGAGACGTGGGCTTTTGTTATAGGATATTTATTGCCAGTATCAACATTTTATTTGTGAGCGATCATAAATACCGGGGAATGGGCTACAGCAAGCACATTTTGCGACGTTTGGTAGTGTAACACTGACGCTACACTATGCACGTGGAGTCTGAAATGCTACTAATTGCGAATTCATAATGAAGTGGAATAGCATTTGTAGATAAGCCACTAATTTAGACGTCCGTGAATGTAGGCTTCGTGATACAGAATTCTTCCGTTCTGACGGGCAGGAGCACCAGGAAGAGCACGCATGATTCTGCTGAACACAGCGTGCCACATCATTATGCGGCAGCAAATGAAAATATGCCACTGTCGCACAAGATCTAAGTGTCAGAGCAGTGGTTCCCAAAGAGTGCTCCGCGGATCCCAAGGGATACGTGGATAAATTTCTGTACTTGCTACCTGGCAGTTTACTTATTTTTTAATTAAAAGAATAATAATGTTTTTTAAACATAATCCCGGAACTTCTTTAATTGGCGATGTGTTTATCTCGTGTCACCGTTAGAATATCTAGTTAAACCCCCTGTACCCCCAAAGCGAGCGACTGTCAGTTTAATTAAGGTCAAATCATGCAGGGCATTGTTACGTATGCTACTGGCATGTATTTGTAGCTATCTAAAATCAGGTCTGAGATACAGATTCTTAATTTTGATATTTGTCATCTGGACACTTGATATTGACGTGAGCAAGGATGTGAGGATCCGTGTTCATTTTTCGAAGCCAAAAGCGGCCCGCGAGCAAAAAGTGTTTGGGAAACACTGAGCTGGCGTATACATTTTTTTCTTGTCCATTGTTTGGAAATGTGAAACACATGGCGAAATTAGAATGTAATATACGGGTAACCATAAGTTATCTGTATTAATCAAAATAACAAGAGATTCAGTATTAAAAGACAATTAAAATTGTTTTAAAACAAAAGCTGTGTTTTTTTCAAAGTAAATGTATGTAAGAATGACCATGGATTCTTAAGAACTCTATAATAAAATCCCTGTTCTTTTATATGGATCAGAAGTGTGACCGGTAAGAGAATCTAATGTAAGAAGAATTATAGCTGCCATGTGGCTCTTTCAGATTTGCACTGCGAGATGTAAAGGGAGTGAAAACTGTACAAATGAATTATAGATTACATTACACATAAAATTTCAGATTACAGAAATAAGTTGGTGTGAGTGTGTCGGACGAATTGAAGACAATCGTATCTGAAAGAAAGGAAGAAAAAGAAATGTTGGAAGATCTATGAAAGGGTGGACTGATGAAAGTAGATGTTAAGGGGGGACGGAATAGGCTGTTTGGTGGTCCTTGAAGTTAATGATGGCACATGTTAACAATACTTCCTTTATGAACACAGAGGAAGTGCGAAGTAAAGTACAGAAGTTCTCGACCTTATCGTACCGTTTCAGCGGTGTAGGTAGAAACTTTTCTGAGAAGCAGTACATGTTTGCGTGAGCCTCAACATTTGTGTTTCCCAGGGGAAAATCTATCAGATAATATTTTTGAACTTCTAAAGTATAGTTCGAATACAAAGTGCTACGTTGGTTTTTTTATACCTACTGAGTTGGTCAGTTGCTTAGAAACTGCTATTGCAACATTTTATATGATTCTTCATAGTAAATCACACTTTACCCTACTGCAGGATGTTGGCTTTATAAATATGATGAGAAGTAGGGAAACACGTCTCAGTATTCGGTCACTACACAATTCGTTTGCGAGTTTGCTTAGTGCCCTGTTGTTTTCTTACCGCACAAAGCAAAGTAAATACTGGTATATACTGGATGAATCGCCGTAACCATCATCATTTACAACAGAAATAAATTTTATTGTAACCGGTGATGCGAATAAGCTAATAGTCTTTGTATTCTGGTCATAGCTCTCGAGCTGGGTGGCCTTGTATCTGTAAACATGTGGAGACTGCTTACCGAAACGTTGGAGAGAAAAACAAATACTACGAACTTGATGGACTTCCCCGACTTTTGTCAGATCTAATCACACCGGAAGCTTAGTGTTACCTAACAGCATGCTATTAAATTTTTCACCTTTAATGGCCAAGATTTGATTTTGATAGTCATATAATTATGAATCACGTCTGCTTCCTCGCCATAAGTTTTTGTTCCTGTAACCTTCAAATATCTCAGCCGGTTTTCTTTATTTAGAAACAATGCACTGATGAGTTCCGAATTCTTTCTTTCTGTGTTAGGTCTCTAATTTTGTTCTCGATATTTTGAGGTTTACTGTATTGGGAAACTACCGTGCATGAGTAGAAGACATGCATGCAAACATAATACATGCATACGTACATACATACGTACGTACATACTTACATACTTGCGTGCATAGTATATTGCCCTGTAGTTGTTTTCTCGGTTCAAACAAATTCTTTAATAAACTGAACTTTGAAGTAGGTCTGTTACAAATAGAACGGCTCAGTGTACCTCTTGTGCGGCATGCGAGCTCAGTTAAAATCAGTTAGTGATATTTCCCGTTTTAAAATTTTGATCTTCATGACTTTAGTGACCTGTAGCCTTGTGTAAATTAATAACAACGAAGTTGGAACTATCATTGCGGAATTAACTCCATTATCTTTTAAAATTGGAGAGCTAGTACAAGTGCTTTCTGACTCTAGAGGAGATATACGCCTCTGATAGCGCACCGTATTATGTGAAGGATGGAATCAACAACAAATCATCTCTCTACCAATAATTCCTGCTTTTGCAGACAGCCAAGAAAGTCGCTGTTCATGTAAGCTTGAGAAAGGTAAAAATAAATGCCCACGCAGAAAATACACGTACATTTTGAAACTAATGAAGTATCTGAAGGTCCTTATCTTCGGGATATGACGCCGTTTATTCCCATGGAATTTTCTAACGTTTCGGAGGAACCTGCTTCCTTTCATATAAATGTGTATATAACTGTATAAATAAAAATGTGTAAATATATGTATATAAGTAGTGGCGCGATAGGTGTGTTTGGATTTATTCCCACGCGACTTCTATTTTCGTGTTTATATTTAACCTCAAACTTGCATTATGAGAAGTTCAGCACAAATATTTATGATACCTTTGGCGTCTCACTCGTACGTCGTCTGAACACAGGCGGCTTATATAAAGCTTCGTAGACCTAAAATAAGTTGAACCATTTCTGTTAAAGTAAAGACGCGAGAGTTTCGTAAAGTGGTTAATCTGGAGTACGTGGTATTTGTGAATACAGTATATTACTTTTTTCGATACGTGTATCTGTGGTATTATTTTTTAGAAGAGTTTGAAATTTAAAGCAGTGAAACAACTGTATTGCAGTAGTTTTTACTTTATAAACTTATGTCTTGGAAGTTTCCTAATTGATGACAAAAATTTATACTCGTATAAAAAGTAATAACAGCAACTTTCCAATTGCCTTTCTTGTGTAAGTTCGCTTCGACATACGAGTGAACAGTGAATTCTTTCAGACTTCCACGAATGCGTTTTGTTTACTATAAATACTTGTAGTAACAGAGCTCATGTATTCGCTGTCGTTTATTTGTTTTATAGCCAATTTAACGGGCAAGGAAGGATCTGGTTAGTCAGAATAAACATGTGTAAGTGCACTGCTGTATCGTAATGTATATGACCTGGCTACTATTGTACTAGAGGTCTTATAAAATATTTTGGCCCTTCCTCGACTTTTGAGCTACGGTATCATTTGATTAATTTTATTTTCATTTACTGTTGAAGGACAGGTTTTATTTAAGCAGTGAATCATCTACATAAATCCATCTCACTTTAAATTCCTGCATGTATTAGGTGCCGCGTCGATGTGTATTATATTTATAAAGTGATGGGAACATAACTAAGTTATTTCATTTAGACGACATAATACGTTACGTCCATTTCTGTGAACCGTTATATTATTATTTGCTGTTCCGTTTATTCCTTTATATTTTTAAATGGTCCTGTGCTGTACTACATACATTTCTTATGATAATATTATGTACTTTGTTCTAAAAACCGCCACATTCAAATATTACTAGCGACTCCAGCGATTTAACAATTTTTGTCTTTCTCGAATCGAGAGCAGCCTATATTAAAGTACTGTGCCTACTGTCCACACAAAAACGTCCGATTCCTAAAGCGCAGGTACGTAATATACTGAACATTGCAACTGTTGCTCTACAAGAAAATATTTTAAACACGTTTATTAATTTTATGCAAATTTCACTACATTGTTCACATTTGTATTTTAACTAATTTAGTGTTTTTAATATTTTCAGTAAAAAACAAATATCTACAAGTGAACTAACTAACTGTTTTATACACATTTTATAACAAAATATTGTCATTCTGACTATAATTTTAGCTTTTAAACGTATCCCTTAGGATGATCCCAATAGGGATCGAAACATGTTGGAACAAAATATTGTAACGTGAGAAACTCTTGAATAATAAAGTGCATTAGTTGGTATGAATTTGTTTAATGAAAGAAATTGTGTAGTCTATTTGAGGTTCCATAGCGGTTGTTGACGAAGACTAGTGTTGTCTTGGATATGACGTCATGTAGTCTGGTAGATATGGGTTGACGTTTCAGAGGAACTTGTTACTTCCGTC
Organism: Coptotermes formosanus; assembly: GCA_013340265.1. Lineage (NCBI taxonomy): Eukaryota > Metazoa > Arthropoda > Insecta > Blattodea > Rhinotermitidae > Coptotermes > Coptotermes formosanus. The sequence continues at coordinate 143,185 of BLKM01006251.1, read as the reverse complement.
GTCAAGGTAGACCTATACACCACGTGGTGCCGCATTCCAGGAGACATTAATCGCAAACTTTTGTAGGCCTTCTGCTACGTATTTCTTGCGTATGAGGAGTGTGTAAAAGTGAGGTAGCATTGACTCAGTATTGCACAGAAATAGCCCGAAGGCTGCTAGACGACCTTGCCTTAACCTTAAGCAGATTTTTACAAGGTAATAAATAAAATACCGCTTCTTGTTGCTCTGAAAGTCCCTGTAGGTTAGTAATTGAGGTTTTTTGTTGGTGAATGTTGTTTTTACTTCCAGTTGCCTTGTTAGTGAACACTCTTTTCCTTCCTGTCTCATTTTTTTCTCTTTTAATATCATGGTGGTCATGGTGGATCAGGCCCCCGTTGCATTTCCTGTTTGAGCGGGCAGTTGTTGCAAAGGTGGCACTGAAGACCGTTACCTATCCAATCCACTTGCCAAGCTCAAGTTGACGAGACGCTCATGCAGGTAGCTGGTAACTGGCTTTCGGTGTGACCTAATAATGCCAGTGTAAAGCACGGTGACTTCAATGCATGGGTAACGGTCGAACTTAGCTGAAGTCAGTAGCTCTATATTTACTTTTCATGAATAAATATAATACTTTATTGTGCCATTATGTGTCATTGTGCTTATGTTACCAATTTCAAAGTGTTATAATTGTTAGAGAATTTCTAGATTGCCAGAGTGAGAACCGTGTTCAGGTTTATAGTCGGTCAAATTAGGTTGTATTTGTGCCACTTGATCTCTTCGCCAGTTTTGAGAAGTGCAGTGTTTCATAATTTTACACTAGATATCTTCACAGTCGGATATGTTCCGCATTCTTAGTTTTCGTGATCTGGCCTTATACGTTCTTTCATATTAAATAACAAAGCAGTTTTATTTTATTGATTCGCAAAACACAATTCCGCCATCAGTGACATTGAAACATACAAATATTTGTATCTGATGCAATTTTTGTAAGCAAAAGCTGACGTCGTATTGCTGAAATCGCACATATACTAAGACTATCGTGATGTCCGGACTTCACGGTCGCTAGTTACCGTGCTGAATGATCTTCTGACCCAAGAGAATGAGACCAACCTCTTACATACCGTATGCCTGCAGGTCTGCTGGAACACGCCACAAGAGTCGACCAATCACAGTCTGCAACAGCCGCTCACATGTTTTCACGCTTTCTTTTGACGGAAGTATACATATGCGTTTCTCTCCCCAAAGTGTAACAGCTAAAACGATTGAAATTGCGAATGTTTCAATGGGTCTAAATACTAACACGAATGCACGATACTTGTGAAACGGTTGTATCCGGAACATCTTCACGTTGTGAACCAATAACATTATGTTCATTGAAACTGAAGCCAAAGTTGACGCTGAAGTCAGGAGCGAAACAAATTCAGCAGGCTTTAGTAAGCATGAGCAGTTATCTAATGTGGACGAATTTGATTAAAATAAAGTGTGTTTAGAATGTGAAATAACGTGAAGTATATGGCACATTGTGACCATATACAACGATATATTGGAAGAAATCTTCCACTACGCCACATCACTTTCTACGCGTCTTATCACGCATTTTAAGGCGCATAGAAGAGTATTTGTCAAAACTGTCAGCCAATGATAATATTTGTGTCTAGCAGTCTTTGACCCGACCTGTAAGTGCATGATTTTCATTCAGTCAGTAAAACTGATTAACACGTATTTCACACTCTTTTTTATGTAATATTTTATATTTAGTATTTTATATCATTCTTAGCAATTTTGTATTTTGTTTAGTATCTTTTACTTAATTTTAAGATATATGGTCTGAATATGTTCCCATATATATCTGTATGATTTGTGAAGGCGGCGATTAGCCGAAATGTGTTTTATTATGTATTTATTTATTTATTTACCGTTACGTTTGAGCGTGGTAAGTGACGATGCATTGTTGTTAGTAATGTGAAACTTAAACACAATGATAGGTCTTAAACCTACCAGTGGCTGCAGATTTTATATGTGAGTATGAAGGCATTAAATATTTTAAATGTGGCGGAAGTGAGAAACTTTGAGATTATCCCTGACAACGTTTGGTTCCCGGGAATCTGTGTTTTCTAAAATCGGGTACAGCACTAAGCTGTACGTGCATTAACTAACACTTTAACTGACTTGTTTATATATATGAAAGCACTGAAAGAGTATATTTTGCCGCTTTGTTGCATGTTTTCGCAGCTAACATTTCGAAGTATCGTAGTTGAGGGAAGCAATTTTTAAAACAAATTATCATATTAAGTTAAGCAGATTTCTAAATCTGAGTAAAACTATCATAGCGTTTCTTAAACCGATGGGGGATCTAGAGTCAGACGCAGTTGCATTCACAGACGTAACGGTTGTGTATGATTCACTTCACGCAGAAAATTGGTCCATCCGTGCTGCATGACTTGTGACAACAGGTTGTCAGTTTCACTGATAAATTAGTATGGGCACTGAATGTCTTGAGGCGTTTGAACTTGACGTTAATGTTGAAACAAACCGCTACAGTGGTGTGATCCAAGGAGAGGGACTTCCTCACAGGTGTTCACTTGCAACATTTTGCACACATGAAAAGTTACTAATCATTGTGGCATTTTTTATGGGGCTGCTGTTTTCTACCAAGGTTTTTGTGGGCAAGTTTGCCCTGCCCTATGTATCATGGTCTACCTTATGGATACTACCGTGCAAAGAGCAAATACATTTTACAAATGTTGTTTTCAGTGTAGAGTTCTCGTTGTGTAATGCATGCTAAAGCGTTGTGCCACATTGCCTTGTTGGCAGTATAGATTTCGTTGCATAATATACCGTGCTGAGAGGCCATGTTTTTAGCCTGTTTCCCTATTTTGTGACGAATAAATGATTTCGGGTATCATGTCTCCATGTCTATATATTTGCGTGTCCATCATGTACACATTCCACTATCTTTGATGATTTTCTGAAACTGAGGTACATAGAGTCGAACCCGGTTATGACGTCATGAAAGGGACTGGATACTTTGTGTCGTTATAAATGTGTGTTGTTACAACCGAGGAGTACAATGTTATGGTTAAAAGTGAGACATTAATTGGTACCACAGAATATCTAACGCTATAGGCGAGGTGTCGCATAAACCAATGTCGTTATAACCGGATTCGACTGTATTTTAGTCCAGGTACTTGACCCACTTCTTTGTTGGTCATTGTTTAAAATGGTAGATATTGATACAAATATTTTGCTGAACGTTTCGGTGCAGTGGTTAGTACACAGACATTTTTCATATTCAGGGAGTCCCAGGCGGAAATGGCCGGGATACCTAAGACGTTTCATGTTTTTCCTCCCTGTCTTCTGGCATATTTTCACAGATCCCCACCACTTAATTTCATACCATCTGAAGTTCATCGTTCATTATTTTTCTCTCATTCAGTGCTATATACAACCAAGGTACTTGATAAAGCGTCGCCAAGTGAATGAGGAAACACGCAAGATAGAGGATTTACGGTACATTACTGGTGTGTTTCATGGTAATGTCTCTAGTTTTCATGTGCCTGTGTTCTATCGAATATCGGTGTTCTGTTTTGTGATTCGTGTATCGGGTGGATAAACTGGTGTGACTTCTGTTTTGTCTTGTGGAAGTACACTTCGGTTTTAAGTTTTAAAGCTCTTAAAATTTGTAATTTGTTAGAATTTGATAAAAATAATGCTAAGGATGGTTTTATTATAAAAATGGCGCTCTGAGAGTACTTGTTGGTGGAAACTGCATGGACGCAGTGTTCAGTAGTTTACACGCAATAGGTAAAATGATTATATAGTACTATTGAAGGTCGTACCAATGTCTTATACTTGTATACCTCGTATGACTTATACACGTGGGTTGAATTAATTATTTATTTGAATGTTAGAGTACATTACTGGATGCTAGTTACAAGAATTAGAAAGGGTAACGGTAATTGGAACCTAACGCGCTTTCAGCTTTAATGTTTCACTACTGTAGGCCTACACGTCGGTTACATAATTGCATTTTATGTTGATGTCAAATAGCTGTAGTGGCATGAAACAAGTGTTACATGTGGATTTTGGGCTTGACACACTTTCAACTAATTTATGCCTTCGACTCCATAATTGTAATGTATTTAATGTCCAGTAAATTGGAAATGGCGATACACATATAAGGTTTCTTACCAACCACTGCACACAATATTTTTTGCTCCTACATGTTTCGGCTACAGGTTGCTTCTGCGCATATCTATGTAATGTGACTTCCTGATGATGGCTACAACATGTAGCCGAAACATGTAGGGCCAAAAAATTTGTGTGCAGTGGTTCTTAAAAAAATTGTATGTATAAGGCAACTACGTGGAATATGTGCAACATTAAATATAGACATGGTGATATTAAGTTATTTGCTTACTTAAAGAGAAGTGATGGTTTGACGCATTCAGTAAATGCAAACGATGAGAGTTACTCTGCTTGTGAAAGACGTTTCCAATTTTATAATGATGAAGGACTGAACTTCCCTGACTTGCCGTAGACATTATATAATGTCCTAATTGCTCTAGCCGCGAGTGATTCAGGTGTCAGAATTCACATACCAGAAGACCCACCTATTACCGGTGAAAGAGAACCGTCAAGAAACTACGGAGAAGAAAGTTGTGGTTTTTAGAGACACTCACAAAGAGAAGCGCGCAGCTCAAGTACCTGGCACAATAGTAGAACCACTAAACCGTGACGGATTTGTGTTTAGTATTAACTTTTCCTCTGTCAGAAGGAAAGTACGGATAAAAGTAACAGTTGCCTTTCATCAGGGATGATCCAAAAAGGGCCGAAAAGTAAAATTTTGTAAAAATTGTGCTTGAAAATCATAATTCATCCAGTCTTCAAACTGAAAGAATGTTGAAGCACCATGTGGTGCCTTGAGGCAACGTAGTTTGTTGCCTGTCCTGTGCTGTGCCAACACTGTGAGAGGAAATACCAGCTTTGTCGTGATTCAGAAACAGTCAATTAACGCTGTAAATATGCCTTTCAGTAGCGAGCAGTTCTAGATAGCAATTTGCTTGTTTAAATACGATAACAACCTTTAAACTAGCAGTTCTAAACAAGAAATTTACTGTGACCACTTTTTTTATCAAACGTTATTGCCATGGTCACGTTCAGTTTTAAGTGGCATTTTGATTTGTATGTTCCAAAATGTGTAAGGGCCTTCTACCATTTGACGTATAAAAGCACTTAGGCAGCTAGTTCATTCACGAGTTTAAAAAGTGTTATGATTCGTCCTGCTTTGTTCGGAATTTTCCCTAATTCGTGAAAATAATGTTGGCCGTACTTGAAGTCTTTTCCCCGTACAACAATGGTTCTCATTCTTTTCTGATACACAAACCGGTAAAACGGTAGTCGATTCGCTGAGCACTTGTCGTCTATCGGTTCCCTGCGTGCGCAGTAGAAGTAAAATGGATTCCATTTTACTATAAATTATTTTGAGCTTGGTATGTACTCAATGAAGGTGGCATTATCAAGCCGTTTTGTCGGAGTGAAGTGACTATAATGTCGTATATAAGTGCATTTAGTTGGCACGTTAAAGGAGAATATTGATTCACGATGCACGGATAAACAATTTAAATAATAATAATAATAATAATAATAATTTAGGGTCTACATGTCTGCTTTTTACTCCCACTCCTCTTATGTTAATTTATATAACATAAAACGCAACGTCTTTGTGGATATTAAATACAATGAGATGTCTCACAATCACCCGCAGTGAACACTTCTAACTAAAATTATGGACGAAATCATAAAGAACGCAGGTTGTCGAAAATGTCACTTTCGTACATAACTGAAAGCAAAATATATGTGACAGAGCAGTGAACCCATACATGAAAAGAGTTCGTAACAGACTGTTTAGTCGCTGAAAGGAAACAAAACGGGAGAAAATGATAAAACTGTGATTTCTGTGTTTGTAGTAAAACGCGTAAAGTTTCTTGCACAAGTAAAGTTGCAGATTGGCAGCGACTTGCGAATCACCTCTTCAGAAACAATTCTTTGAATCTTTCTCCATAAACAAAGACAAAGCTACTGAAGGAGGTTTCCACATATGCAGAACCTTATTCCTACAAATTCTTGTTCTGGTTCGGTCTAATTTGCAGATACGAGCTATAGCGTCTGCTATCATGGCTGCAGCTTTTACAAACGCGTTCTGGCCTATCTTTGAGACTTTTTTAAATTTGTGTGTATTTAACAAAACACGGCGTTTCGCTAAGTAATTATAATAAATCATTGTAAACAAAAATTAAATTCGCTCGCAAACTGGTTTCATCAACACGAGTGAAATGGACCTGGAAGTGCCCCACGCTGCATATATTAGCGGACGGACAAATCTTGCCTGTAGAACATCTCTGTTGTACGTAATTATATATGCAGGCAGTTAGGTGTTAAAGTACACTTAAACTGTACGACACTTTTAAATTTACTAATGTGAACAGAAGGCGGTCGGGATGGTTATTCATAATTTTCTTGTAGAGGTAAAAAATCATGAAACGCTTCGGTAACTAAAGTTACGAACACAAGCAACTGAGCAAAAAAATGTGCGAGGTAGACCTATGTGCTTGTACACTGCTCGAGATTGTAACTTGACACGTGTCGGATATAGGCTTGTTTTTGCTCGGTACATTTTTCGCATCGTAGTCGGCTACCCTAATTTTTAGTTAAGCAGTTTTACAAATCAATTCCTGATTCTAGTTAATGAACATGTTATTTTCATATCGAAGGTTTTGGAAGTTGAGTGCGGTGTATGAAATGGTATGACTCGTTAAGGTTTCCAGGTACGCTTAATGCGATATATGAAGTGATCCTACTTACTGAAGTTTCCGGATCTGTTAAAGGAATTTGTCTATATTATTTGCCCAGTGGTGCATGAAATATTACCTAGTTATGTGAGAATACTTCCTTATCGAAACAATTTTGCATGTCATTGTCCTGGCATTCTTAGAAGCATTGTGACATTGTAAATGCCGGAATGTGTTTTGAACTGTCAGGGACTGGCGTCCTACGGAGGGTATTCTTCGTCCTATCCCTCTAGATGTAGGAATATGGTAAAATATACCATATCGCACCTCACCTATCATCAGTAACTATTTCTACATTTTTAATCGACTGTAATCTCAAGGTTCTGGTTTACTGAAGTAGTAAGAAACGAGCGTTGTTAGTATATGTAATGACAAAATTATTCCGTTCTAAAACGCAGTAACAAAACATTTTCCAGGGCATTTATACCCATATTGTATGCTGTCGGTATATTGCAAAGTAAATGTCGACTGAGTTAACACACGCCAGCTCTTTCGACTGAGGACCCCTCTGAGCGTTCCTGTCACAAACTTCGTGAAAGTGACAATTCTCTATTGTTAAACTTCAAGATGTTGATCTTAGCATGACCACATAACCGAAGTATGAATAGAATTCCGTCTCATAGGTTATTGAGGACGCTGTGCTGAAGTAAAAGCAATCACCAGCCAACCAAAAAGCGCATAAAATTGAGCTATTTATACGGCACAAGCACAAGCGGCCGACTTTCTGATGCAATACGCTGCACCAGTGAAGTGTTCCTCCTAACAAATATTCCTTTCTCGCTTTTCTCTTTCAGAAATGTCTACCTGCACGCAGAGGGAATTACTAGAAACTAAATTATTGGACAGTGGGACCAAGCCACCCAAGCGATCACTGGCGTGGTTGGCCAACATCGCCTTCGAACCCTTAACAACCAATCCCCCCATTCCCTGGGTACATTTTCTGAATAACCTTTGAAGCATCTATTAAAGTTGCAGCATCCCCGTCGTTAGTGGAATGTGATGCCTATAGGCACGATGTGTGTCATGAATCGAATTAACTGAGGTACTAAACTAGCAGGCTATAACTGGACGAATGGTGTTCTATCCCCATCAAGGAATATTTATTTTAGTTAATGAATCCAGGCAGCTTTGAAAGCTCACAGAATACGTTGTGGTCCGTTAAAACCGCAGGGTGTATAAAATCGATTTGATGGGTTACTAGAAACATTTTATCAAAATCCCTAGTTATGTTAGACTGTGTACTTTACATTGTTTAAATTAGGATGTTCTGTCGTTGTACGATTTTTCTGTTCGACTACCACAAGTTCAAATTATGTGTCCAGATCAGAATAAAGAGTAATTATGAAAACAGTGGTACAGAGTCGCTCTTAAGTAAACGGTAGTTGAAATCTTAAATTTTGACAGCAGATAAGTGTCTTATATACGTTTAAGTCTGTCAGCCAGCTGGATATGGAATAGGCCTATGGTTGAACTCTTATAAGCACTTCTTTGTAAATGATATGCACCCGGATAAGAGAGGAATCCAAAGGTCTGGTATGGCCATTACTGAAGCCCTTCAGTGGGGCCTGTCTGAATTTACCCAGTCCAGTCCACAATATATCAATATTCCTCTAAGCTTTATTATTTTGATACTATACTTCCGCTCCAGATTTTTACAAGCATGTGCATTGCTTGTTTCACAATTCGACTAACATGTTCAGTCCGTCGTATTCTGGATGTAGCTCTCCAAGCAGTAGTACGAGACATGGAGTTTTATTTTCAGAAGTGAAAAAGATGAGAGAGCGTGAATGTAACCCGTTATGTTGCTCATGTTGTGCAGATTCTAACGTTTACAGTATTGATGGTCCCGGTTTGAAATGTAGTACGAGCGTATAGAGCAACTACGCTCAATTCTGCGTAATGGATGTGCAATTCCGCACTCGCTAATTCTTGCTGCTGACGCACTGCACGTATTGCGGACACGGAAGGGGGAAGTAATGGCCTCTGGAAACAAGCAGAAGACGACTAGGAAATGTTCGTGAAAAAGTGACTTACAAGAGGCAGACTGTGTGGGAGGCCAGTAACAAGCCTCCCTTATTAAAGCCTCTGTCTGGCGAATCCATCAGCTGTCTACATCGAAAAACCTAAGGTGAAGTCACGCTTTCTGGGGTCTTGGATCGGATTCCATTTATGGTAACAATACCTACATATTCCATGTTTCTATGTTTGAAAAACTCAACAAGCAGAAGTATGCTTTCGTAGTTCTGTTGCTGAATCAATGTCTTCGAATCCGCCCAGGGAATGTTTCTGGTTCTACGAATAACTCTTTCATGCTCAGCACATAAATAGAAATAAACAAGCCCCTTTGTAAAATGCCGCTGTAGATTGGCTGCAGTGTCCACCAGAAGATGTCGATGTCCCGGTGCTAGATGGCTTCCTTCAAATTTGATTAGTATGTGTCTAACACTCCCTTAGCTACAAATATAAATGTATAGTGAACTACAACTAACTGATAGTACATCTAATGTACTAGTTTATGTATAAAATATCAAAACTGGAAGGAAGGGAAAAGAAACGGCACTTGCCTGGGATCGTATGTCGGTCGCCCAGCCCGTATCCTGTCACTTTCTGACTAAGCTATTCGAGCTCACTCTAACCAATGTGTATCGCTTTTGTTGTCTCTGCAGGCACCGTCTAGGTAGTACACTTGCAAATACCACGGTTGCTTCCCCATACCCGTTGTGAATCACTAGCGTATTCATAATCGTTGAACTTGTTTTGATGGACACTAAAAATCGCGTATGACAAAGCGTGTTAAATAACGCCACATGGAAGACGTCCGATTTGACTAGTGTCGCTTGAACGTAACTGATTTAAAATCCCGGCTGAATTGCCGACTGTTCAAACAACTTTTTTGTAGTTCTCCTCAGTCACATGCCTTGAAATCAGGCACGAATGTCTCGATCCAGTGCCTTTTCCTACCCATAATTCCAGATTATCTGTTCGTCTCTTTCTGTGCTCTGCTGTTGAATCGTTGTCGTTAAGGATCCTCAAAAACAACCGATCCAACAAAACCAGCTCTCTCCAGCGGCTGTAGCTCCCATTCGACACCAAGCATCTTGTGATTTCTGTCATATTGCACCAAGCCCATGACAGAAGTAGATGTAGATAAGAATTTTTCGTCCGCCATGTTTCAGTGTAATAATTAACGAAGACAACTTCTATTGTCTTTGTATTCATCGGGGTCGAGTTACAACATTTATCAGTATTAGAATCACATCTGGACATTATGCAATATCCTACTTACATTTGATGTATGTGCTATGTGTAGGAAGGAAAGAAGTCAATGTCTCCATAATAAATGAATTCTAGAAGCGTTGCGACCTAATTTCTGTTATGTGGGCAATGTTACCGAAAGGATTGACTATTGTACCTGCATCGCGGCATGGTTGTGGGTAAACAGAAGAAATAGGATCGTAGTCATGAACCAGATTATAATGATGCCAAGTTCTGTCACGTATTTGTAGTAACAGTGTCAGTAAACAAATATAAGCTCTTAGCTTCAAAACTTCAGCACTTCAGTTGTTTCTATCCTAGAGACAAAAACCTATTTATTTGCACAAGGATCTTGAAATATGGTTCAACATAAAATCTATTGTAACAAGCTGGTGATTTCCATTTTTCAAAAAGACGGGGGGGGGGGGGGGATTGAACGGAAGCGTAAATTGTTCGTTCGACTGCGTTTTAGGGAGGGTTATATTAGATGAACATAAGAATTCAATATATGGGCGGATAATAATGTAAGAGCATTAAAATATTTTTGCGTCTTTCCGCTACTTACAGATGTAATAGCAAAATGTGTGATGATGGAATTATTCTGCCCTTGCTAAATTAACCCGAAAAGCTCTGAGTCCGCCTTAGCGAGCCACATACGTCTTTGGTTGCGAGGTCTAGCATTCATTTTTTCACGTGAAATGTCTTGTGCATGTGCATCGTGTCAAAATATATAGTTGAAAAGAAGAAATCTCGTAACATCTTAAGGTCCAAGGCATATTGGAACGAAGTCAAGGGTCGACGTTTTCAATTTGCTTTTGTAATCCCTTATGAAAATAAATATTGTTATTTAATGAATCACTTTAAAAGTAAATATGGTAATTTAACACCGACTAACTGTGCGAATTTTGAATCCTTCATTCTTCGTCGGCTGTTAGGAAAGGTACGGTGTAAAGACATCTCGATGGTTACTAAAACACATATATTCTGTTTTCAGTCTATACTAAAGACATGTATGCATTCGGATTCTCTTAAGGAATGTCGGTGTATAAGAATTCGTATCTCGGAGACTGATCTGTCTGCTGGAATGAAACGGCGACCTCTGCAGTCTTAATTTGAATACATAGATCCCACTTGTGGTTCTCAGAGTATTGAGAATGTAATTAATACACGTCTCGGCATTCCTAACTGTTCTTTAGCTTTTACAAGGACTTCAGTTCGTTTATCGCAATATTATCTGCAGAAGAAAGGTTTAGTATGCTAAACAAAGACTATTAAGAAATTTCCTTCTGGATTACTGTTCAGTTTGACCACACACACACACGCGCGCACACCATATGTATATGTAAAGTCCTGCTAGTCTTAGAGCTGTATTAGTTGTTTACACTTATCGTAAATGTTAAGTCCAGAAATACCATCAGTGAAAGCAAATTACGTTTATAGTCCTTAAAGGTAACAAGTAGAAAACACTTAGCTACCAGTACTGTGATTTTTTCTTCCTTAGAAGCATATGTTGTCGATATGTGAATATTTATATGGTGTAGCAGTTAGTATTAGGGTCTATTTTATTGTGGCTATTTATGTATTTGTAAGAAGGCTAATACAACTGACTGCTGTAATTAGCTGTTGAGAACCAGTAAAGAGTACTGTGGATAATACGTGTACCTACAAAGGAGGGAGTAACGGGAGGCTGAAGGAAGTTCGTAATTAGAAATTTCGTGATACATATTTCTCTGAACAAATATTTTTTGGATCATCAAGTAAAGGAGAACGAGCTCGCCAGGGCGTGTCACACGCACTGGCCTTATTCCAACTGTTAGGGAATTAAACGTGTTTGTTTAAGATATTCTTCAGTATTATTAAGCGTGCAATTTTCTTCTGATGCATTTTGGGTTTTGGTGCGGATACCTGAAAGACAGAGACCACTAGGCAGATCCGGGCGTGGATAGATATTAAAATATATGTTAAATAAATAGGCTGGTAGAGCGTGGACAGGATTAATCTGGCTTAGGATATAGACGAGTGGCTGGTTCTTGACCTTCTGTGTTCAATAAAATGAGGACATTTCTTGAGTAGCATAGGAATTGTGAGCGTCTCAAGAAGGACTCTGCCGCATGGAGTTAGTTATTTTATTATTTATTTATTTATTTATTTATTTATTTAGTTAGTTAGTTAGTTAGTTAGTTAGTCAGTCAGTTTTTTTTTCTGTAGAGATCTGTGCTGTAAATGAAACTGGTGTGTTTGAACGGTTGCTTTGCTTCTGAACCGTACTGGCTTCTAGAGAAGGCGGTATTGCGAAACCTCCTGTGACGATAGTTTATGAACCGGTAATAGGTTTGTTGGCAGCGCAGTAGTACACATATACATACAGCATTTGTTATTGACCTAAAACTTGAATCTAACGTCGTGACGTAGCTCTCTGTATATTAAAATCTACTAGACATCTGTGGCGTCATTGTACATCCTGGCACTTTGTATGTAATCTTATGGTGCTTATTTTTATTGCACAGATCTTTTACAGGCTGCTCTGAAACACACCACATGACTACTTTTCCCTGGTGCGTGTTTGTTTATTTCATTAGCGAGGAGTCCTTACATACGTCAGAATATTAAAACTTGGTGAGTGAATAACCGAATTCGGTCCGCAACTTTTCATGTATACGCCTGTTTCCGTAATTATTGTGTTTAACGATGCTCTGTCAGTTATATAGCGTCAATATTACTTAAGTAAATTAGAGGAGAGGCAAAGAAGACATTCTTAAATCTCCTGAAAGTCGTAGCATAATAAAAATGTATTTGACACATTGTTTATTATAGGCCTAATTGGATTGAAGTTTACAAAAGTAGGTCTACATGCTGGCTGGAACACCTGCTTCGAGTTTCGACATTGTGTGTCAGGCATGTAAATCTGGCGACCCGCGAGCCACATGCGACCCCTTTTTAATTCCTGTGGCGGCCCGCGAAACTTTTCGAAATAGGTGGTGAATACAGCCCAAACACTAAAATTTGTAAACAGAAACGTTTGATTGGATGAGATCGTGATTGTAAGTGACATATTAGAATACAACCGGTTGGATTATCTAATTCATATTTTTTAGGCGTAGAACTGGATGTAAGAAAAGATTGTACTGTTCGTGGTATTTATGGTATCGTATTTTTGTAGTATGACGCCTGTCTGTGGCTTTTTAAAATTTTGAGATCCAACCTGAAATCTCTTAGCTGACTTCGGCCTGCACGCACCGAGCAGTTTGACGTGCCTGGTATAGATCCTTTTCTAATACCTACTACGATTAAATCCTTAGAATTAGATTCGTTTAAAGGTGCAAGGAAGTCACACCTGACTGTTTTTGGAGTAATCCATGCGAATTGGTAGACCAATTCGCATGGATGTAAGTTGCGACGTAAACATCACTTTCAAGTTGCAGGGCGTGAAAGAAAACTTAATTACATATGTTGCTGACAATGTCTTTGTCCAAGTGATACGAAAAAGGCAATCTTAAATTGAATATTGTAAATGTTCGTAAATGTGATTTTCCAAGTTAAAGTAGGATTATGTAAAAAAGAAGGCAGTTCAAGTGAATGGCCTCATCACACGTAGGATTAGCTGAAAATTGTAAAAGATAATCTTATTGAATAGGAAACAATTACCACCCTAGCTTTATGAACTCTGGGCGTTAGCCTACTACTTGGCTTCGTCATACACTGTGCTGCTGAGGCGGGATATCAATCGTTTACCTCCCTCGCCCCCCCCCCCCCCTACCATTCAAGAGACCGTCATTATTCTCACTTGGTTCATATTTTGCCCGTTTTATCTGCCTTTTACTGCCGTCCGTTTACCACCACAGCCCTGTCGCCATTGGGAGAATTTAAGAAATTTTCGGTTTAGGCTGTATGATTATTCTGTCATTCGACATTATGTGTATAAATTCTGCAGTTCTCAGAGGGTCGTAGAGTTTGCAGACGTGTTGGAGTAAGAAACAAAATCTGCTACTGCCATATAAAAAGTAAACACATAAGAAGCCAGGGAGAACTAATGTCGACTATGTTCTTTACAAACACTTCATCTTCGGTTTATTTAATTCGGTCATAATTTCTTGTGACATTGATTCAAATTACTTCTGTATGAGTGCGACCACGAACTAAAACTATACACCATCAAGGCACACCTTTAAATGTGTAACAGTGCATATTTATTCAGTTCAAAATTTTACTGTCACCTATTGAAAACAACATATTTAATGCCATTTTCGCATTAAGTTAGAAAATTCTCCTTAAAAACTTCTGGAAGTCTATCTTGTCCTCACCTGTATATAAACACACAGAGCTAGTCTTTCAGTCATACGTATTTCTTCATTAAATTAAAACTAAAACTTTAAATTTCTGTAATCAATATGGAGGGACTTAATAGTGTTGCGTACTGGAGCCCTCTGTGTAAGTTGCATCATTGAGTTTCTGAGTTACATGGTAGAGTTCGTTCGCAAGACAATCGTGTTACAAACATCTCGGGACCAGGAAAGAATAATTTGTTTCCTGCTTAATTCTTAGTATGGATTTTGCACAACGTTAGTGTTCTCTGAACTATTATACAGCCATGCCACATTTTGGAGTTTGAATGTTACTTCATTCATGACTCTTCCGTATTTCAAATTCTTCCATAATCTACAACTCCGACGTTATCACACACATTATATTCTGGAGGCATTCACTGATGATAGTATATTACATCTCTTTCCAAACCCTAGACTACATTACATCACGCAATCACTGGCCTAAAATACAATGATTAATTTTTAACCTGTCACTAATAAGATGGCATCAGCTTCCATATGCCCTTAATAATAGGTTGAAAACCATGTTAAAGTAAATGGTTTTTGTTTCATATACACGTCCGAAATAATATTTCAAAATTCCTTTCACATAGCAGCCATGTCACAAATTTAATGGTAAATGAGTAGAACACGAATTGTATTTACGGTATATCCTTGATAGTCACATTCACTTTGACATAAGTCGAGGAAGCAAAAGTGTTCGCTGAGGTGAGTGATTAAAACTACAGTGAACTGTTCCTTAGCATTAAATTCGCATATAACCATTAGTAAAGTGTGAGTTCTGTTGTGAATGCTGTAATGAATCGTCGAGTTGAATAGAAGTAGAATTTCTTGAATCTCTTAGCGACTGCTAGCCTGTCAAGAAATACCCTGCTGTGTGCAGTTAGCTGTAGTCAATTATAATTGAATTAAACTTTGTACGAGAACTGCGAGACACGGTGTTGCTAAAGATTTAAGTCTTCTGGGTTGTGACACAGTCCTGTTGGGTGAGTAATTCGTGACGTTGCGAAGAAACTTCTTCAAAGCGTTCGAATCTACTCGACCAACAACGCAGGGCCACGTTCCCAAGAAGTGGACCCTCCTCGGCCCGAGGAGCTTTCGACAGCCACAGGAGTATTGCCATAAATGTAAAACTACTGTTGAATCGGTACGACAGTGTTTATATGTATACATAAATAACTGTTCTTTATAGCGTCGGTAGCCTCCACCCCAATCCACGCACGCACGCATACACACACGCTTATTTTAACTTTACATAGACTATTAAAACCACCAGCACTGGATTTCATTTCATTACAGATAATAATCACTTTTATTTAGCCGTGCTGTCGTAATTTCAGTGATGGAATTTCGTGATACACAGGCCTAATTTAATGAATCATATTAGAAATGAACTAACTTCCTGGAATTCTAAATGAACTTTAGTTATGATTCTGGAGAATATGACCACCTCAAGTTCTCGAAATTTAAGAAACTGTGTTATATCCCGGATGTATCGTGGAAACAGGCTGCTAACGCGCTGCTTAGTGGCAGCCGTATAAAATTACTTAAAGCTTGGAAACGGCCGGATTTCAGCGAACTTCGGCTCAGTAATGCGGAACAGAACCGATCTTTACTTCAGACGGCTACCCTTTTTATGACATCAGTCGTGAATTTCGGGTAAGGCATTTCAGGTGACACGTAATTGCGATTCATATTATGCCTGTTACAGAATTCTCAATGTTATTTGTCTAGTTACAATTCACAAACCCTCTGCTGGCCCCGAAAACACCGTAGACGCGTTACGCAATTTAAAGTTATTGCAGAAGGACGAGCAGAGTCACTGGCATTACAAAAGTTAATTGAGTCGTTGCATTATCAAATTATACTACACTGGGCTGATGATTGTCTGAGAATTGCATTGAGGCGTTCATATCACAAAACTTTGTGCAGTAAATGTCTTATCAAAATAGAGGGCTAAAATAGTAACGCGGGATGGGACTGAAGCTATTATTAGCCTGGCTATTGTAAGTATCTGTCAGTTCTAAAATAGTGTCCGGATAATACTTCGTAGTACGGGGACTGTAAATAATGGCCGGGTTATCACGTGAGCTAGAAAACCTTCACATTCCGTAGTCTAGATCATGAGAGTCGCGCAGCTGCAGCGTTATTTTTTTGTAATGTAACAAAATGAAAGTTAGTCACGATGAAGTTTACAATGTGCACGTACCAGACGACAATGTGAGATATGATCCGGGAAGAGGAATTCTTATACAGCTAAGAACACGTCACAGCCTGCTACTTGTGTAGGCCTGTAAAGCTTCTTTATGCTAATTGACGGCAAGTGGTGCAGACACATTTCCGCATACTATATGTAGTGCCGTTGGCGACATTGACCTAATCGTCAATAAATAAATTGCGAAAGCACTGGTAGAAGCATGGAACGTTCAGAAATTTAAAACACTGCGTTATCCACTAAGTTCGAAATGGATCGAAAAAGAACCGAAACCGGATTTTCAGTTTCGAAGTCCATTTACAAAATGACTGTGCAGTAGGTAGGCAAACTGAAAATAAACGGCCAATTGCCACGTCACATAGGCATACAGTAAACATGAATGCAAAGCTCCTGCCATTCTAGACCTCGGTGTACAATGGGAATGCGAGCTCAGCGTCATGCTGTGACCGCTTTAACCCGCGGAAGAATAACCTGACACCCGCTGTTCAGGAAGCTAAGCCTAGTACAAAAGAGACCAATTCCTGCCCTTGATGGAGACGAAACACCAATCGTCCATTTCGTGGCCAGCAAATTTGCTGACTGTGCTGTCCCGCATTAAAAGGCTGCAGCATGCCAATATTGGCCGGAAAGAGTCAAGTTTATATGAATTTCTCTCACTAGAAGTGCTTCAGATCAAACTACTTATTTGTGTCTAATGTATGAACTTACAATTTTCTCCGTGTAGCTTGTATCGAAAGCCGATCCCAATGGCCGCGCCGTCTAAGGCGTTGGTCTATGGCCGTTTGCTTGCTGAGATATTGGGTTCGAATCCCGCTGAGGGTATGGATGTCTGTGTCTTGTGAGTGTTGTGTGCTGTCAGGTAGAGTTCTCTGCGCCGGGCTGATCACTCGTCCAGAGGAATCCTACCGCGTGTGGTGTATCTACATGTGTCTGAATGAATGTGCTCGTTAAGCGTAAAAAAAGAGGAAATCAGTTCCCATCCAGGGATGTACTACCATTGGAAGAAGAAGAAGAAGAAGAAGAAGAAGACGAAGAAGAAGAAGAAGAAGAAGAAGAAGAAGAAGAAGAGAGGAGGAGGAAAAGGAGGAAGAAGCAGAAGCTTGTGTCAAAACCCCGTTAATATTTTCTGACGATAGAACATATTTAACTTCACAGCACGCGGTTAGAAAGAAACCCACTTCGTAGTCCAATATATTGTAAGGAGTATTTCTAATTTTTCTGTCGTTACATGTAATAAAGGCATGTTCCTTTCAGCAGCTATTTTTCCGCATACGATAAGATTAATATCACCGTACGGACACACAAAAATGCCGACATTTACGATGAAGTTGGTTCGCCTTTGCCTTGGTAGGTAATACTACAGAGAACTAAATTTTTGTATGTTGCATGTGCAGAGAGAGAAGGATTTTTTTGTAGAAGACACTTGCAGGAGGGATAATTCACATCTGTACTTTGTTTTGTATAATAGCTTCGTGGTTATGCCAAAGAAGATCATTGCCTTCATATCTCAACGAATAGTATTATAAAATTACAGTCTTCTGCGAAATGATGCGGTGCGGCTTGGTAGATAGGCATCAGCGTTTCGTAGGAGTCTGTAGCGTCCATCTTCAGGGTGGAACTGTCCCATCTACCAAACTACACAGCATCACTTCCTAGAATACCGTAATCTTAATAGGCTTTAAGAACAATAATTCGCACTTTATTATAATAATCGGCCGTGGACTGCGACTCACCGATGCTTCACGCAAGCCGTGGACTGCGACTCACCGATGCTTCACACAAGCCGTGGACTTCGACTCACCGATGCTTCACACAAGCCGTGGACTGCGACTCACCGATGCTTCACACAAGCCGTGGACTTCGACTCACCGATGCTTCACATAAGCCATGACGATTGTGATTACTTGTCAAGGACTTTGCGGTATAGTGACACCAGTGGTCGTTGTTCCTGTAACTGTTGACACGTTTCCGTATGCTGCAATTTTAGTTACCATTGCAAGACCCAGCAGGTGACAATTAGTTGGGGCCCCAATAGGTCTATTTCGGGGTGACCGTGGGCGGGAGAGCTTGGAAGAAAAAAAAAATTGTGGTGAAGAAATGCTAAAAACAGTCCACGCACGTCTGAACACGCTGTGTATAAACCTAAAAATGCATAATAATTGCATTGTTGGTGATTAACTCGGTCACGATATCCGAAACTCCAATTGGTGTGCCCATGGTGTTAACACACATTAAACTGAATCCACAGTGGGTCCAGCTCAGCTTTCTCTGCCGAGTTGTAAAGATGACATAAAAGGTAATCTTGTCCCTATGCACGCATTGTGATATACGGGAGAGTGGAGGAATAACACCATCCATTCTTAGCCTCGGCACCAAATGGAGGGGAATGTTAATCTTCATGCCCTGGCTGCTGCACTGTCTGGGAGAGAGAGCTTGCAATGGTCATTGAATAAGAGGCTTTGAGTATCACTGAGCCAGTCTCGAGCTTTGGAGAAGAGAGGTTTCTTTTCCTTGCTGGAAATCGAAACACGATTCCTCGGTCGTCCGGTCTATAGCAAAGTCACTGTACCGATCGAGCTGTCCCGTACTGAAGTGAAAGAGAACGGTAAAAACAGAATACCTGCAGGGCTGTTAGGGACTTTAAGACTTGAAATATCGTTCGGATTGACTCATATACTTCATTTGGTTTCGGCTATTACAATGTTTTTATATTATACATGAGCAGTGAGTTATTAGTGGAAAGTAGTATTATTAGCTACTATTATCGGATGTCTCATAAGGACTGATTGACTTCTTCTCTGGCCTAGCTCTGCTGCAACCGTAGAGTTACCGGTATTGAAAACGACCAGGCTCTAAATCACGCTGATTGACGGAAGACGCATGATGGCCCGCAAAGTCTGCTGCACGGAAAGCGGATACGGAACAACACGTAGCCAGAGATATGCAGGTTATGCATGTATATCCTTGCCTTAGATCCGTATAATCGTGCTGGCGCATGAAAACGAAACATAGCATATAGTGAATGTAACTGTCGATGAATATATAATGTATCAAATATAGAGTGTCTGCCTTCAGATCAGTTGTTCCTTATTCGTCTTTCAGGGTAAGTGATGTTCCAAGAAAACCGAACGGATCGTGAACCCAGTCCGCATCTTCGGCATTACTTTCACAGCAATCTCAGAACTTTCTGCAGGGTGTTTAAACGTTCTTCAGTGATACAAAGTAGTACTGTCATTTACAACGCCAAGCCGTACCTTTGTATTACTGACTGGTTGACCATAACCTTCTGTCACATACAACTGTTCTTTTAGTTGTTACTCATTTTGTTATACCAAATATTTTTCGAACTATTTGGTTCATTCGTAAGGGTCCCGTATGTTGACGACTGTTGATCAAGGATAAACACCAGGCATTTGTCTGAACTAAACGAACACACAACTGGCAACATCTCAGTGGTCCAAGTGGCAACGAGTTTTGGCGGCAAATTGAACTCACCACGAAATCCCTGAATTTTGTCCTTACTACTCAGGATGCTTTTATTCGTGCCCCTGCATTTTTTCGTTCAGTTAATTTAAATGGTAGAAAATGTCTCACGGGTGTGCTAGTTTAAATACCCACGCATCATCAGCAACGATCTGTGTGTCCTCGGCCGCTTGACATGTCGAAAACGCTTGCATCTCGTCACGATGTAGAAAAGCGCGAGTCAAATACCATCCCACTCGACAGTCATTTACTTCCGTGTGAAGCAGGTCGGAAGTATGTTCAGACCGCAGTTCCTGGCACGAAACTTAAATCATGTCGCCATTGGATAAAGTTAACAGTTTGTATTACAATATAACTCCAATTATCCGGATTAATTGGACCGCGTCCTGTCCGGATATGCAGAAAATTCGGATACTTGGATTTTTCTTTGAAAATATTCTACATTGGCAGTTTAAAGTGGAAAATTTTTCTACAAACCGCTATTTGTAGGCTACATGTTTATTTACGTACAAATAAAAAATTAATACATAATTCCTTGTATATATTTGACAAATGGGGGAAAAAT
The DNA here is from genome assembly GCA_013340265.1 of Coptotermes formosanus. NCBI lineage: Eukaryota > Metazoa > Arthropoda > Insecta > Blattodea > Rhinotermitidae > Coptotermes > Coptotermes formosanus. The sequence goes on along the minus strand of BLKM01006251.1, from coordinate 122,512 downwards.
TTAAACCATAAAAAAGGTGTAGTACAATTACAGTAAGAAAATGACTTACAGATTTACTTGATGAATTCAAGGATGTATCAGTCCGATAACTGGTAATCTCAAAGCAAATTAGTTTTGTAGAATTCTCGACAAAGTTACCTGAAGGGCCGAGCCGATCCGTATAATTGGCGATCCGGAAAACCAGCGTCCGGATAATTGGAGTTATACTGTACTTCAACATATTGTCGAGAACTGCAGGCAAAGGAGTGGCAACAGTAGCTTCGCAGTGAAACGGCAGTGGTCAAGCCTTACTTATGGAGTCACTTCCCGCACACTGGCTTTGAAGCCTCTCACTTAACCCGTCATCCAAGCTGCCCTGTCATTGCAGTCTCTGAACCAGTCCTTCCATTTCATTCCCTTTTCGCGAAGACCTGTCAGTTCATGACAGGCCTTATTGCCGCTTGTAGGCCTACGCTTTGGAAGTTCCTTGCAGAAAAAGAAGTTGTATATGATGGCATCTTCATCGATGTACCTGATGCTGGTGACGAGTTCAGCGTGACAATTAATGTCAGTACAGTTTTGAATCTGAGGGGACTTTTTGTTGAGAATGTTTGCCTGCAAATGTAATTCGATGTTGCGTGACTATCACCGAATCGGTGATCGATAGTAGCAGCTGTCAGGTGAAATTCATATACATCTTTCAGCAGCGTCTGGACCCATGGCAGTTTCTAACATCCGTATACAGGCAAACGTTAGTAATGTTTGGCCTACTGTGTATGGCCTTTTTGCTTTTACGATAAGGTGAGCTACTTTATAAAATTTGTGGTCTTTTTTCCGAAGTTCATACTGATGAAGTCGTATACGTTCTCTGCTTTTTGTTGTGGTCCATCAGACGACGAAAATTTGTTACATCCTTGCAAACCAGAGAGGGGTGTTTTGTTGTAACAGGCTACTTGTGCTTGTTTGAAACGATTGCGTTGTATGTGACTTAAGATTTATTTGTGAGTTAGTATAAATGGAAGGGTGGTGGTATTGAGTTAGTGCAAAGATGTTTAGCACAAAGCGGAACAAAAATGAATAATTATTTTAAGACTTCACGATTTAATTTAACGTAACAGTTTTCTCAACGTTAGTGTGCTGAGATTTAGCCTATACAATTTCTAATCTGAATTCGCCGTACACTTGCTACCTTGTGAGGGCACGCTGGCGACACACCGGTTGCGGGACAGTGCCCTACATAATAAGTAAGTCAGTTACACCTCTGGATTTCGTTTTTCGTAATTTTGACCCTTCTGATAGTGAATTGTCGACAGTATACGTAGGGGGTTGAATGCGTATAGGCATCTAGGGCTATTCGTGCGTGTATAAAAAGTAAGTAGAAATCAAAGACTAACTTACCGACTTACGAGTTATCGGGAAGAGACCTCTCACTGCGAGATGACTGCATTACTAATTTTCTGTCTGTTTAGGACGGGGAGACCAGAAGTTGGGAACTGTACGTGTATTTCATTTACTTCTTTTAATTGCCGACTCTCCTAACCATGTTCTGGAGCGAGTGCTTACATTTACATGGGCTGTACAGTCAAAGTGGTGTTCAAAATAACAGCTGAATGCCCCCACCCCACCCCCCCCGCTCGAAGGTAGCTCCTTACTTTTGGTTATCTTACGTAACTTCTTCCAATTTTTTAATTCGGGAATGTGAATGATAAAATTCATAAGGAATATTTTTTACCTCTCATTAACAGTAAGTCATACAAGGACGACATTGTCGTGTACTAATTATATACTATTTATGGAAAGGAACCAAGAATTAGGTCATTAAATTCTAACAGGTGTCAAGTTGAGCACGAAAATGTAGCGTTTAAAAATTGTTTTCGTCCTCAGTGTTATCATGTATTGAAATTAAATGCAGGATTGTATTTTTGCACAATTAAGCTTCCATCAACTCTCCATACTCCATTCATTCATAATCTGTCACGGACACTTTATACTCTTAGCACCTGACAGCGTCGTTTTAACGCGATTCAAATAAGGCCCTAAACGAAGACCATCGTGTGCGAATATAACCTGTCTGGAAGTGGGCCTGTAGTGCAGTTACTTGTGCTGTAATGAAAGCATATACGTAGAATTTTATGAGAAAAGAGGACAAGTTTGATATGTCCTGTTTCTCTTAAAGCAGTTCCAAGTTAAGGCTGTGCGACTGATTGGTTGTTCGTTGCCCTTCACTTTGGAACTTACTTATGGGACGAACTGTGTGGCTTGTTTAGCTGCAACGTTCTTGGTTATCAATAAAATGGTAATTGTGCACGTTTTATATGAAATAAAATATTGGCGCGTGTGTGTGTGATTTTTTAAGGTTTGTTAGATGTACACGTACGTGTATTAAATTGCCTTTAATGTGTTACGACATCTCGGAATAAGAAAGTTATTAAGGAAGAAACTTCCACATTCTTCTTTCTCTGTTGTAAGTTGATGTCAAAGGCTTCCTTAGAACGTTAGCTTTTCGCAAGGTAATATAATACGTAAGTGTTCAGGAAACGGAATTTAGTAATAAGAGGTCCACAGTATTGTCGCTGTGGGTGATGACTGTCAAAGCCTCACTCTGCTGTTGCAAGTCGCCTAAATGAATCAGTTGGGGAGCTTTTGTTATTAATTAATTATGTTTAATGATTTGGAATGTTCTTTCCTTGTCATTTGTGCGTTGAAACGGCGTAACAGCTGCAGTTGTTGATGCATCATTGTATGAAATATTAAAGAACCGTCACAGCTTCGACTTCAAGAAATATGAACGTATTTGTTCCTTTGCTTTGAGGGCCCAGTGAAAACTCTTCCCATCCGTGACACTGGTAAATAATAAATAGTCTTCCTTCCAGTTAAACACTCTCCAGATTACAAAATTGCGCCAAGATAGACAACAGATTGAGAGTTGAAACTCCTCCAAATTACATTAAGCTCGTTGTCTCAATTGGTGATCTGCTGACAGAGGCGGATCTAGGACTGACTGGCAGTGATGGTTCCTGGGGAGCATTCTAGGATGTGCGCTTTGCAAGGTACAGGGAAGGGTCTCCTTAAGTTGATGTGGTTTGCTAAACACACATGATGCAGCAAGCGGTTTTGGGGGGCTTTCGGCGGTGATGTAATTTCTTTAACAAAAAAATTATGAGGTGGGAAAAGGATATAGGACACATGAGAGATGATACTTGCATACAGAATTTTAGCGCGGAAACGTGTTTGGACAGTTTCAAACATGCAGGCGTAGATGAGAGGATAATATTAAGAAAGAAACGGTGCTTCGAAAGTAGTTTTAGCCCTTTAAGAGGAGTAGTACGTTTTGTCTGGCGTAACAGAAGTACATTTCCTTATGACTTGCAGATATATCACAACAAATATCACACCTATAATCAGTTTCTTCCCGGGTGAGATGTAGCAGGTCTGGCATGGATTCTGTAATTGCGTCTGCAATTCTTACCTGTACATCATCAACATTTGCAGGTGTACGCTTATCAAATTCGCATAAGAAAAATTCTAGCGTATTTTAATCGGGGGATTGAAGTGGCCATGGCATGGGACTCGGCCGACCCACCCACCAGTTGCAAAACGTGTAAGGCACCTTCTTATACATGGGAATGAGGAGAGCTCTGTCTTATTGGAGCAATGTGTTTCCTTCTTCATAAGCTTAGTCAGACTTTGAGATAAAAAGATGTATTTATGTTACTTGCTTGAAACGTACGAAATAACGGGTACCCACATAATCTGCTACGAAAGCGTAATTCGTATAATTGTTAACAAAGCACGTCATTAAAGTGACCAACACTTTTAAAAGAAACTTGTGAGAAGAGTAATACGGAACATACCTGCATTGATGTGGGGCCTTGTGTAGTGTGGGTTCGAACCCGTTGCACCTCCTGTTACTTACGAAATTTTGTGGTTTTGAATAGTTAGTATGAATCACGTGGCTACACAAGTTTCTGTGTACCAGTACCACATGTAGAATCTGTTGAATAATATCGGAGCTATACATGCGTACATACATACATACATACATACATACATACATACATACATACATACATACATACATACATACATACGTACATACATACATACATACATACATACATACATACATACGTACGTACGTACACACACGTACAAATTCCTTATTATGCGTTCACTTTATCAATTACTTGTAGAGAACTGTTCATACTAAAAAAATTGAATTTCTAAGACAGGGTTGACCAACATTCGGCCGACGGTGACCTGAATATATTTAGTAATACAGTTTTCAAATAACGGCATTGCACTTACCTCAATCCCCCCCCCCTTTCAATACTTGCATACATAAGTGCGACCCGCAGGCGGGTCCTTGAGAATTATGTGGCCCTCCTGTGGGTTGAAGTTGGCCAGCCCTGGTCTAACAGACTCCATGGGGCAGATTCCTTCTTGGGAAGCTAATAGTCGCTCAGCTAATTCACAAAATTTTCGACTCCTAAGAACCCGAATTTTCTTTCCATGTTTACAAGAGTCTACCAATAGCATGAATCACTAAGCTTTCCTCAATCGAATACGTTAGCTCCGGTTCATCTGTTATGGCCCAGTTTCAAAGGTCGGAATGATTACAAAGGGTGACTGTAGTATATTTCTGTGTGTGTGTGTATGTGTGTGTGTATGTGTGTGTGTGTGTATGTGTGTGTGTATGTGTGTGTGTGTATGTGTGTGTGTGTAGCTGTTTATAAGTCTCAGTGTGTATATTTATATGTTAAGGAATAGGAAGCAACAGTTTCCCCATTCGTCATCGACTTTCAAGTTCTCCAGTTTAAAATTAACTTTGAAACTGAAACAAAGTACGACTCTTCCACTTCGATAGTTGGCAGCGAGCCATGACAGTGTCTTTTCCTGTTAATTCACGGCAGGCAAAATAGAAACTGAGAGGTGGACCATGGAATCTCCAGAGACTGAACACTGAGGTCAGGGTTGTAAGCATAAGTGTCAAGGTTATGTCATAAACCACGAATTGCAAAATATTATGCAGCACTTCGTTTCCCTTAGTCTGATTACCTTTGAAATAAAAATTACAGTGTACTTTACTACGCAGAAGTGGAGAATCCTCTTCTTCTGTTTCTCAGTCTTCTTGTGTATCCACATGTTAGGCATCCTAATTCCTATTTTGAACTAGAAATCAAGCCATCACGAGGTGTGGGTGTCAAGGACAGTTTACAATGCCTTTTCGGACAGCGAAAAAGTGCGATATTGTGTACGTGGCATAAGTCTGTTGAGTCTTTGACCTGCTGAGATTTTTGTCAGATTCTGTGGAAGTATTACCTTGGAGGCCGTCATTCAGACTACCAATCGCCGGGAAGTGTACATTAACCTTTTAAACCCTAGCGGTAACTTTACGTACTACCAGGCTTAACTTCAGTCAATTCTCCATGTTGCTCACATTGTCTTTATGTGTTTTTTACTCATCTGGGAACAATCTGCAACTTTTACCTGACACGTCATCAAATGATTGGTTTTTTTAAATTGGGGTGGAGAGTATTTACTGCGCGGTACGCACTGAGTCTTTATATTAGACAGAATGCGTTTCGTCTTTAAAGGGTTAAGGTAGGGTGCGTCAGTCAGTTAACATAAGTATTTCTGTAGCCACAGCTGGCTGTGCGAATTACGTTGTAGTAGACAGTGGGCATACCTCAAGAGAAAAACATGCCGGCTGGATCAATCCTACTGACGTTAGTAGGCAAAGCGTTCTAACAGATATTCCAGCATTTATTGTAATGTTTCCACAGTAGTTGTCGTCCTTGTATTCGAAGGGCTTTGGAAACTTGACAGGTTGAAGTTCCGACGTACCTAACGCAATGCTTGAAACGTCAGGAGGGCTGCCATACGATATTAATTAGCTAAGACGGCAGGCGGGAAAGTAACTTGCAGGTGACATTTAAAGTGAGTGATAATACAAATACAGGAAAACCTATTTTCCATTTGTATTGAATCAAAGCTGTTCTGTCCAGAGGAGTAAAATGATTGAAACGTCGACTTCGAAACCTGTATAGTTCCACAAAAACTTACTGTACTGCTACAGAAATGCATTCTTTTTTTTTTTCGTGTGTTCACGATTTGGGGAATTTAGAGCATGTCTCGGCCTCAAAATCTTCTCTTGACGCGTCTTTTCATCTTTCTCTCGTTTTCAGTCTGTGGGCCTATGTGTATAAATACATGCCGCCTTCGGCCAACTGGTCATGAAATTATTTATTTCGATTAGTAAATTCCACAGTTTTATAAAAGGTAGTTAGTTAATGTAATAAATCTGTTGATTATAGACATAGACATACGTTATGCAACGGAAGGTTCAGGCACCTGGCTTTTACTCGATCTCTCCATCTTCTGCAATACGAAATAACTTACTGGCTTCAAATATATCAGTCTGTTAAAGACGGAAAACCTTAAGTCACGTCGCGGCGACTGAGAGTCCTTCAGACCGTCTTGACGCAAATGAACCTGAATATTGTTTGAAGATCCAGTTCGTACCGCCAAGTAAACACACTCCGCCTCTATTATAAAAACCGGTCTGTTAATGATGTGTAGGGAAATGATCACTGCTTGCTCTGAGGTGCATAAAAATCACAAATACACCTCGTGGCTTGAATTGGAATTTTGTGTGTATAAACTTGGTGGTATATGTAATAGCCTCTGGGCCTGGAAGGGTTAATAACCTCAAGTCTCTTATGTATATCAGTTGCTTTTTCTAGTCACGGAATCCGACACAGGATCTTACAGTTCTCTTGTTTTCGGCTGCTGTTCTTTTGTCCGTGTCTGCAAATCTCCACGTCTGAGTTACAATTCCGTATTTTTAAATGTTTTTCATAATACAAAAAAAACTTTAAACACCAACGAATGCACAAAGAGTTTTTTTTCGTCAATTATAACACACTCCTACGTGTTTCGACCCTGCTGGGTCATCTTCAGGGAGAAACCTTCCGTTGTCGTTACACTAGGTTGCACTAGTGCACTAGGTTTCTCCCTGAATATGACCCAGCAGGGTCGAAACATGTAGGAGTGTGTTATAATTGACGAAAAAAAGCTCTTTGTGCATTCGTTGGTGTTTAAAGTTTTCTTGTGTAATATAGTGCACGGACATGGAACACATTAGATTTGTTTTTCATAATATTGTTAATGCCTCTTGACAAACGGAGGTTTGACAGGGACGACTTCGACGGTAAGTGGCAGCAATGTCTTGGTGTACAGACGACGCCTCTCACTCAAGCTGAGTGGCGCCGATGTGGACGGTTCCGAAAGACGAACCGGGACTGAGGCGAAAGGAAGCGGTCGTGGTTCCCTTTCAGGAAACATCCCCGACTTTGAAATACGAAAATCCAGCCTGACGAACAATCAGACCCGGGGTTTTCGGATTGCGAAATGAGAGTGCTAAGACTTTGAGAAACAGGAAGAGAGTTCTGGAAGTTCTGACGTAACGAAACGATTCTCCATCTGTCGTGCCGCAGGAGGTGATATGTCCGCGGGATATTCTGTTGCATGGACCTGTGTAATATTATTAAGTCTGTGTACATATACATATGCATAGTCGGAACACATACCACATTACTGTTCCATCTTCTTGTGCTAATGAGACATTGTCCAGTATGTGGTTAACAACTGCTATATCTGCAGTTATCTTCCCTTGTAGCGTGTACTATAGCACACGGTTTGTATCTCATACGTAGGCCGCGTGGTCGACTTAATGCACCATGGGAAAGGGAAATTGCGTATGACTCAGAGCAAGTGGTCCAGCTGTGATGCCAGAGAGAACGTGTTGGGGGGGCGGCGGCGCCCCCCAAGACGGAGTGCCATCCGTCAACTGTCCGCTCTCCTGTCAGGCGTTTGTTACTCTCCGACAATTCTGTACGCACGGTATTGTGTATTTTCTTACTATAGTTCCGGCTCCAGAATTAACTTTCTTTAGGGCAGTATAAATGGAAACTTGTTTTCTTCCGCTACACCCCATCCGTTCCTTTCCAATACTTGGCTCTTCTTTGTGGCAATGAAAATGCTACTCACGTCTCACACTAACGAATCGTGGTGTAACAGTTTGTAATTGAGAAGTACCGGGTTAATAACTCAAGGACACCATCGTGATTCAGTTTTTATGGGTCTCCTCGAGTAGGGACTGGCAGCCATGTCCCCTGAGCCAACTGAGACAAAGAGGCGACAGAACGGCCGCCAGTGTGGTTCTCATTTCTTTTAAAGTTTCGACGAGCGGAACTACACTTATAAATAGTAAAGGTTTACAAGCAGTGTGAGGACAGTTTTCACAATCTTCTAGTTTTTGGAATGCTGCCCACTCCTATACGAATCGACTTTAACCTTTTAAAGCCTAGCGGTAACTTTACATACGGCCAGGTTTAAAATTAAAAATTTCTACGTGGTGCCCGCATTGCGTTTATGTGTTTTGTACGGATCTCAGAACAAACAGCAACTTTTGCCTTATGAAACACTAAGAGATTGGTTTCTATAACCGAAGTGGAGAGTGTTTATAGCGCGGTACGCACTGAGTCCTTATATAAAACAGACACGCTTTGTCTTTAAAGGGTTAAAGGCAGTTGGTTGAGTTGAAGTGCGACACTTCGTGATCACGACACCATTTCTGTGTTACTCCAAGAACATATTTCACAAATTCGGTCAAATGCACTTAGGTGCTTCTTGCCTCTTTGTTCACGGTCAGTCTATTTGGATCTCTAAAGTCTAGTGTGGCAACGTTTTTAGTTTTAACTATAGTGAGGCTTTTTCAAACTTATTTCCGTAATGGCCGGTACAGAGAGGCCCGTACGTTTGCTTTCGCACTAAGTTTTTAAAAATTGTGTAGCTTCATTTGAGATTTAGGAGGGATTTATTGTGACTGGCAAGACAGAAGAATGTTTAGCAGTTGCAGCCTATCATTATTGGCTTTTATTAATCGTATAACGGCCATAAGAACAACGAAGGCTAGTCACGTGAAATACGTAGTCGAATAGATGATTCTTAATTACCATGAATCTTGGGACAGGAATAAGAATAATCTTATTAAGTGAAATACTGCATAAAGACGTGTGCGTCCCCTAATACAAAGGGAACTTCTTCACCTGCATATCACTGCTTAAACTACAACTACATGACGTTGCAGGATAGATGGTAGTTTGTGAAGATTTAATAGGTCCGTGATACGTTACAACTGGATTTGTACACAAAGGAGGCCAATAAAAAGTTCATTTCATTCTTGGTTTCTTCAGTCATCAACCTGCGAGGTATGCTAATGAAGTGATATTGTACAAAGAAACGGAGCTGAATTACAGCAAAGAAGCTGTTGTTAATAGAAGCCAGTTTCCTATTTTAAATTCAAAAACGTAATTGTCATGTCAATCTAAGAAACTTGTTTTAGTTTTTAGGCGCGTGTGCGAAACAATTGCGAAAAGCGACCGTTAGGTTCGTTACGTCTGTCCATCTGTAATAGCTCAGCTCCCACCGGACCGATTTTCGTGAAATTTTATACTGGGGCCTTTTGCTAAAATCTTTAGACCAAATTCATGTTTGGTAAAAACCGGAGCAATGATTTTAACAGACACGTTACGCGAAGACCTGCGTACATTTTAGTATCTGGCCGTTATTTGGTATCTTAATTGAGATAGAGTATTTTGTGCGAGTTACGAGCTGAGGCCGAAGAAACAGTTCAGCATCGAGCATGGAAGATTGTAAATCTTCCCTCCCACAACACCTCAATTATAAATTGCAGGTCTGTTGCTAAGATGCGGAGAAATCTTTTAGTGTGTTAAAATACGCAGCGTTTCTGTATGTGCTGGTTGTTAGCAGGACTTACAGGATACGAAAACCAGCTTCATAACAATAGGAACGAAATATACACATACACCTCATTCCGGCTTACCAAGGGGTACGTTCTGCATGTCATCTTACGCCTGCAAACAAATAGACGCCGCTATTCACGAAGACTGCAACTACTAACGAGGATAAATTTTACTTAAATGCCCAAATACTTAAGTTTTAAATTATTTTTGACCAATTTTATTTCTATCAGTTTAGGTAATAGATTTGTTACATTTTGGGATTTTTTTGTAAGCATTCTGTGGATATAGGTTATGTGTATCTCGTATGGGGATTCTGGAATAAAATAAAAGGAGAGAAAATGTAAGTATAAAATTATTAAATATAAATTAAAATTTTATATGAAAAATATATAAGAAGGCTCTTCCAGTTTGATATTTTTGGACTGTATGCTGGTTTTGATATATCTGGTTCTTTCGAAGTTTATAATTTCAAAATGCAGATCATTAGATTAAATTTAAAAAAGTTTATACTGTTATATTAGGTTATGTTTAAATATGAAGCGACACGTGGTTTTAGTGGAAATGTATAAGCAGCGGAAGGCATATTATATTTGTTGTGTAACAGTCACTGAGGGGATGAGAATGTTGATTGAGTATGAGTGGTTCGGTTGTGAGTCTTGTTCAAGTAAAGTACTGAAGATGGCGTTTGGTTCCAGAGTATTGTGATAAATGAATTGGTTGATATTCTGTGTTTCGTTATAGAGGTAAAATTTTCAATGGTATTAAGATGTAATCCTTTCTTTGTGGTATATAGGATCTTTACAAGTTATAGACCTACCTCAACAGAAACTTGCTACAGATTTTCGCAACATAACCTCCTCTATACCTTTATAATACCTGCATTAGATGTGTGAACCTTTATTCTTATAATCTCACTTCAACCGTAAATAATAAGATCTTATTCTAACCGTAAAATTTTGTGTTTACAATTATCCTTTCTCAAAATATTTTTGTATTTAGATAGACCTGATGACGGCAAAAATAAGCCGAAATATTTAGTATAAAATCATAATGAATAACCTATATACAATTGTTGTGATCGACGGTATTTTTGTTAATTTTAGTATGTAGCTTTCACAACGGGATGCAACTTTGTTATCTCAGTGTGAAAAGTTCTCTGATAGCAGTTTGTGAGGTCCGTCAAAGTTGCTGATGAAATGATGAAATGACAAGTAACAGGAAAAACTCGCAGTCATATGCGTACAAAAGGAAGTGTTCCTGTTCGTGCCGAAATACACGTACTGCTACCCTTGCAGACTGCGGTGAGATCATCCTCGAAAGGCTTGTGGTTCTTTGTCGCGTTAAATTCGCACGCGAGCACTAATGACTGGGGAGCATTGATTTGCGTCAGAACCATAAGAAAGAAATGCGCACTCCTGGAGTGGCCGGCTGTTAACGCGCCTCGTCATGGAAAGGCCACGTTCTTCTTCGAACAACTGATGTCAATTATACGTTTTATACCAGAGTGTGCTAACACTACACTTCACTTCCATGAAGTGAACATCCTTACCGACTAACTACACTTTATCACTACCAGGGCTGTGTGGTGATATATATATGCGTACGCAAAGGTTAGAGTGTTTTTTGCTGGTTCTTTGGAATGTTGAAGACGTGGTGAAAATTTACGTGTAGATTTCTTATTTTACGAATTAACGCCACAGGCTTAGACCACTCTGGCAGTGAATATCTCAATTGCTTCTTTTATTTCTTGTAGTCTCAAAAGATCGCGTTAAAAGTTGTGAACGAGCTATTTATTTGACGTGAACACAAGCCACGCACAGTTTACTAAATACAAAAGTCAACGAGGGCACACATGGGCATTTCACATGCCAGTGGTAGAGAGAGGGGAAGTACCTCCCCAACAGTTCATTGATACAGTCATGCTTTTGAAAATTGCGTCGTAAGTTTAAGGAAACTTTTTTTGTGGAGGGACATCGCAGTTGTTTACCTGAATTTATTCCAACCACAAAATTACGCAGAATTTCCTTTTACGTCTAACCTTTCGCCGATATGTACTGCGTATCCTTATAAAATGTCTTGCACCAGACACGCAAATCATGCTGTATCTAGTTACGTAAGTAGTGTCAGTGTTTATGACGAGTTTGTTTCAAAGCTTTATTCAGTCTTGTTTTAATGTGGAACGTACGTGGATCGTCTGATAGTCTCAAGGCAGTTGCGATGTACTGATTGCTCCACTAAATTTTATCCTTTCTAATTGCTTAACATAAACAATGCCTTTTTTGCGATTTATATTGTCAGCTGATTGATCTACTTAGTTGATTTCGTAAAATGTTACGAACAAGTTTAGATTAATTTTTTCGTTCATATTTACTTCGATGGAAAGGAGTTTAAATTTCGTTCATAACGAATTCTGTGGCTAGGAGTTCAGATGTAAGGGCTATAGATAAGTTTCTGTCACTCTGGGACTGAAATAATTTTGTTCGTGCGTTGTGATTGAAATGTTTATGATGTAACGCGACCAGTCATTCTTGTCAATTGAAATTATTGGAATTAGGAAGGTTAACTCTAATGCTTAAGGCCACTAGTTAACTCCCTTCCCATTCTTATGCTATTAAGCAGGGATGAAGTACAGAACTGTGGTGTCAATTCGTATTTTCGTCTTGCTTAAGCCTTTTGTTTTACTTCTTGATTCTCCGTTATAACGAAATTTGTAAAAAAAAAAAAGATTGTCATTACTCTTGTCCGAATTTGCCGACACCTGTGACACCTTGGGCCTAATTGTACACTGCGTCCAAAACGTCATCAGAAGGCCAGGGGGATTTAAATTTAAATTTATAATGCTCTACTTAAGCCTTGAATCTCCGTTTGCTGAGATCGGGCATGGTACATGAAACACGGAATTAAATTCCAGTGGAAATGTTATCGTGCTGATGACGAAACACTTGTGCCATAATGAAGCCTCACGTGTGTTGGAAGAAGGCAGTGATAACGGTAATCTTGCAGTTGTATGTAGCATCCTGTGAAATTGCCCTGCATTGAATTACGAGTAGGCTTATTTTCAAAACAAGGACACTCATGTCGTTAGTTTTTGTTTGTTTGATGCACTTCTTTTACGAAGTAAGCCCACAAAAAATTAAGGCATGAGGGGCAAGTCGAATCTGTTTGTCGATGTATTTCATCTCCGACATTATTGCACGAATTCTGTCTAAACCTTCTTATTCATAGATGTACTCTGGCAGCTGTTGAACGAGTTTAATTTTGGTACGATTTCGGTACCGACTTTTTGTATGAAGCACATTTAGACGTGTAATAGGTTTTGCCACAATGAGTTCATCGTACAAAAGCTTGTTCATAACAGAGAATATAATTAATGGCTGCAGCTGTTATTTGAAACGTTTTTCGATATGGCGAATACTTAATGACGTGGACAAATAATTCCTGATGCCTGGTAGTGCGAATAGTGTGACTGTGCGCAGTCTTTCTGCAACATAACAAAATTTACAGATTCCTAAACTATTATTAATTTTAAAGTAAAATAGTTGTCAGCGTAATGACAGTAATTTCTCAGAGGACTAATTAGAACCAACTCCCGAAATTCCGTGTAACTTAACATGAAATATGACGATGATCTCTGGAAGTTCTAATAAATGATGATATAATTAGTCGGCCATTGTCACAAACGTTAAGAGACTCGCAAGCGTTCCTTTGTACGGAACTGATCTAACACTCGAGTGATAAGTACGGGAGGTCTGAGGAAAGAAATAAGAGGAAAAATTTTATTTGTCGGAAGAAATTAGGTATTCCTTTGTGAAGCTGGTTCATCTCCAAGTGCTTCTGACAGTTCAGTAGCAGCCTTCTTTCAACTGATGCTGTGTACACTTAGAGCCTACAACCGTCTGGTAGGGGTATGGATTTCTTATATATCAACGGCTGTTCGTAACTGAAGACACCTGAGTACGTGCTGTCAACGATATTGGAACTACTTTTAAAGTTTCGGCGCCTTCTTGAAGCACTTTTATTGATACTCTGCAGAGAGAATTATTGGGCTGTGGCAGTTTCCTTTGTAAATATGTACCAGCATAGCGCCCAGCTGTCTGGTGGAGAGGACAGGCCACATTGCATGATGATGTGAAAGAACATATAATGTGACCGCCCTAATTGGCCATGGCCTGAAGTGAGGTTGCCCTCGGCAGTAAGTCGAATGAACGAAAGGAATGAGGTCTATAAATTGACTAGTGAGTGAAATTGGCCTCGAACTATACAGAAGTATGTTATCCACATTCTACTGCCGCTGCGATGTTTATGCCAGCTGTGTTGCATTGCCATTAGTTAGGTGACGGTAAATTTACTCGAGTTTCATTCCCTAGTCCCTTTTTATTTCCAGTATAATCATGCCTGATTTATTGCGTCAATTGTCTAAGTCGTCTGAGGATATGTTTCTTTCCTAACAACATGGTTTCAGAACATTTAAGTCGTACTGGAATAGTTATTGGCATTTCGAAAGATGTAGTGCCTTTATCCTTTCACTCTGAAGATGAAGGTACTGCGATCCTACGAAACGTCGGTGACTCTTTACCAGTCGACGTGGGGTAACATTCCAGAATACTTGAATCTTCAACAAAATTACTTTAAAAACCTCGTGTAACATGGTTTGACGCTTTGGCTTACGGTATTTATTCTAAGGATCGTCTCTTTCAGTGTCTCAGGCTTTCGATGTTGCGTTGAGAATTCAGAACACTGAAAGGAAAAAAATAACTTTTTTTCGCGTAAGTGCACGGAAGATGTGGGAACTCGCCCGTGCAGTGTTTATGGATGCGTGGTAAAACCTTATTCATATGTCGTCTTGTGGTTGTATCAGCCATATGTTGGTCGGTGCCCGTTATCGGAATTACATTTGATTCTGAGGACTGTTCCAGATACAGCTGTACACTTCCACATGAAACCTCACTGCACTGCTGTTATTGCATACTTATAAGGCTACCAATCATAACTCCCGTTTTTGATCTCGTAGTACAGCTTTGTTTTAGTATTTACCGTTCCGATTGGTTATTTTTCTATACAATGAGGCGAGATGAAGATGAAATTTACACCAAGTTCTGCTGTACTCTATGAGCTCACGTGAATCTGAAGTCAAGAATAAACCTATGAGATGGTTAAAAATAAAAACTATGAAATACATAAATGTGATCCCCAGCAGTCGATAGTGGGTAAGCTTACAGCTTAAATAGTCTTCTTGGACTGACAACTGCGTTAAATGATTCAAACCAACTGTGCTACAGAGACGGACTCCGACTCCGTCTCCGGCATCAGGGTTCGTATACGTGTATGGTGGAGACATTAATGATGCAGACGGAGTCTGTCTCTGAAACTTCGGAAGATCTGAAGCACCTGTCGCGGCTGTTAACCCGAGAAGGTCTTATAGAGTTCTGTCCCCATGAAAGCTTCAGACTGATGCCTACGATTTTAAGAGCTATTCATGACAGCAGTAATTAGGGATAGTTTGCGAAGGTGCATTTTGACGTAGACGGCTGCATCAAAATAAACTACATAAGGCATAGTATATTTACGCTTAACTAACGAAGTCGGAAATAAACTTGTAATTGCGAGATTGTTGAGAGATCCGGATATGGAATTTTTTCACCATATTTTCATTTTTAAGCTCATGATGCGGTGACAGTAGTGTATGATTAGTTCCGAGAATTGTTTACTATAAGGTACACATTATCAACTTTATTGCTACTGAAAATGTGCATGTTTAATTAGTAAATCCTAACGTCAGCAGTGCTTGGTACATGCCACATTGTCCGAAAATTTTTCGTTTTTCAAGACTAATTATTGATAAAACGTGTAATTATTGCAGTAAAACCTTTTGTAATAAATCAGATTAATTGGAGTAACACCTGATGGAGAACATGATAATGATGATAATCAATCAATCAATCGGTATTTATTAACGTGCAAGCTTAACAGCAAAGATGCCTATTATAAAGCCAACACGAGAAAACACACAAAATCCAAAAACAGCACAAATACACAAACACTAAACAAACAAAGAGGCAATCAAAAGACTTAAATAGATATGTAAAATCGCTGGGGCAAAAACCCCTGCACTCTGAAGAAATACAAATAAGATAATGTAAGAAATGTGAGAAATGTTCAGTTTCAGCACAAAAACTGCTTTAAAGAAGTAATGGGCTTCCTAAAGATATCGACGTCTTTGCACACGCGGTTTGCAGCCGTTACACATCGCGCTGTCGGAGAGTTTGTACACGCAGCAGTGAACAGAGAGGAGTTTCTGACATTGCGAGAAGGAACACGTATGCCAGTGGTGTCCAAGAGAGAGGGGCAGCATTTTAGGCCTGAATAAACAGAAATAAGGAATAGCGCATCCAAATGAAGCCTACCATGCAGGGTATGAAGCTTCAGAGATTCAAGAAAGTCCTCATAAGTAACATGGTTGTGAGTAGAGAAACGATTTTGACACAGAGCAACGAACTTCCGCTGGATGCGTTCAAGTTTTTTAGCATCAGTTGCCGTTATAATAATAATAGCCAGTAACAGTAATAACGGCAGTAGCAGTGCAGGCCTAAGAATTTTCTTTAGATTAACAGAACCTTGAACATTACGATTGATAGCTTCACTTGAGAAAGATCCCTGCGCTACCAGCCTAACGTGCTCCAAAATAGTGTGAGCAGTTTGTTTTTCCGTGTTATCATGGTGTTACAAAGTGTGGGTGGTTAATTATGGTTTCGTAAAGCGTACACGCGAGCAAGTGGTTAGAAGCAGGACACGACAAGTTATTCTGAATGTGTTTTAATTTTTGCCTATGCCGGGAAAGTTTTGAGTTGAAGTGCGAGTGCAACTGGTGAAGCCAAAAACATCTTGAGAACTTAAGTTTGTGTGTTTACTTTCATGACGCTATCAATATGTCGGACTACTATTGGCGTTGAATGGTGTGATGACTGGTGAATTGGAGAGTCTTTGAACGAAAGCGGTCATGGTCTAATATTAGAATGTCTGTGCAAAACAATAGAAAACTTCAGTCAGGATAGCTGGATAGTTGGAGGGAAACGCCTTTCCCTCCAGTTGCAGGGAGAGTCTTTGAACGAAAGCGGTCATGGTCTAATACTAGAATGTCTGTGCAAAACAATAGAAAACTTCAGTCAGAATAGCTGGATAGTTGGAGGGAAACGCCTTTCCCTCCAGTTGCAGGGAGAGTCTTTGAACGAAAGCGGTCATGGTCTAATACTAGAATGTCTGTGCAAAACAATAGAAAACTTCAGTCAGAATAGCTGGATAGTTGGAGGGAAACGCCTTTCCCTCCAGTTGCAGGGAGAGTCTTTGAACGAAAGCGGTCATGGTCTAATACTAGAATGTCTGTGCAAAACAATAGAAAACTTCAGTCAGAATAGCTGGATAGTTGGAGGGAAACGCCTTTCCCTCCAGTTGCAGGGAGAGTCTTTGAACGAAAGCGGTCATGGTCTAATACTAGAATGTCTGTGCAAAACAATAGAAAACTTCAGTCAGAATAGCTGGATAGTTGGAGGGAAACGCCTTTCCCTCCAGTTGCAGGGAGAGTCTTTGAACGAAAGCGGTCATGGTCTAATACTAGAATGTCTGTGCAAAACAATAGAAAACTTCAGTCAGAATAGCTGGATAGTTGGAGGGAAACGCCTTTCCCTCCAGTTGCAGGGAGAGTCTTTGAACGAAAGCGGTCATGGTCTAATACTAGAATGTCTGTGCAAAACAATAGAAAACTTCAGTCAGAATAGCTGGATAGTTGGAGGGAAACGCCTTTCCCTCCAGTTGCAGGGAGAGTCTTTGAACGAAAGCGGTCATGGTCTAATACTAGAATGTCTGTGCAAAACAATAGAAAACTTCAGTCAGAATAGCTGGATAGTTGGAGGGAAAGGCGTTTCCCTCCAGTTGGAGGGAAACGCCTTTCCCTCCAACTGTGTAGAGTTTTCTTATTCTCGTATATGTAGAGCCTAATGATGGCTTCATAAAGCCGAAACCTTGGTAGCTCAATAACAAAGAATAAAAGGAAAGTTGGCTGTGACTGATTACCTCTTTCAGGAGGAGTAAATTTGTATCTTATTCTTGTACGCCAACTGAGATGCTAAACATCAAGTGACGATTGTAGTTTTAAAAGATTTCGAGGTGCTGTTCCAGCATTTGCCAGGATGTTTCCAATTTGACTAACAAGCCTGAATTAGTTTTAGATTCTACGAGTAATATGCTTTGTTTTTGAGCTAACTGCCTTGTTCTGGCATTAACTTGGACTCATACTTCAGGTAATGTGTACATATAGAGTTTCTGCAGTATGTGACTTTGATGATCGTAGTACAGTAACCTCGGAGTCATACTGTACAGGGCTCTATCCGTATGTATGCTATACAGTGACGCATCCAGTTTTTCAGTCTTTCATCTGATGATGCATTGTCAGAATTCTGTGAACTTAGTGCTGCTTTCTTAATTACGCTCTTGAATGTTTTGATGAACATTAGTGCTTGAACTGCATGCATAAAAGGACAGTTGACATGTGTGAACATAGTATTGCACAATGACTGCAGAAGTTTCTACAGCTGACATAAAACCCAATTTCATGCCTTGTGCTGTGGAATAAAATGAACTTCATGTACCAACTGTTGAATTCTGAACGACGAAAACTACGAGTCCTGGTACTATCACGAGTTGTGGTGTAGTAGTGATAGTAGTAGTAGTAGTGGTGGTGGTGGTGGTGGTGGTGGTGGTGGTGGTGGTGGCGGTGGTGGTGGTGGTGGTGGTGGTGGTGGTGGTAGTAGTAGTAGTAGTAGTAGTAGTAGTAGTAGTAGTAGTAGTACGAGGCGTGTCTGGAAAGTAAGAACCGATTGCGAATAGCGGCCACACAGGTGACGCGCTCACTTCCTGTGAAGATCGATCGTCTTGTGTATGTCACGGGGAAGACGTGGATTGCGGAGTGCGGTGTTATAATATTTTCCTCTTTCGCTGTCGTGATTAAAGATGAACACGAAAATCTAAAATTTCGCTACTTGTGAAGTTCGGTCGGTTGTACGATTCTTAAACACTAAAAATATTCGTCCGGCGGAAATTCACAGGCACATTATTGAAGTGTAAGGTGAAGGTACCGTGAGCGAAAGAAATGTGAGGAAATGGTGTCGGTTGTTCAAAGAAGGCAGGAGTGATGTGCGTGACGAGGAACGAAGTGGGCGCGCGAACAGTGCAAGTGGGAAATTTTCCAGCATCCTGCATACAGTCTCGACTGGCTCCGAGTGATTATCACTTGTTTCTCCACCTCAAGAAATTTTTGGCCCTCCCGAGTCTGAGGAGTGACCAAGAGACAAAATACGTTGTGTAGGATTGGCTGAAACGCTTAACGGCGACCTTTTTCGATGAAGGCACACAAGGCAGGACATGACAAGTGCCTTAATTTACATGGCGACTACGTGGAAAAGTAGTCTGATTTAGGCTTTTTACATCCAATGGCTTCTTACTTACTGGACGCGCCACGCAGTACCAAAAATTAAACTGGCTTTCGTTTGTTGCCGTCTTTTGAAGTCTGCTAGTTTGTGAGATTATTATAATGCAATTATAATAGTAAAATTCCGGTATTGTATGATTAGGTTGCGTTTGCCTGCCCAAAATGCATTTAATTCGCAGGTCTTGGTCATGAAGATGAGATCAGTTTTCGTGAAAATAAGGATGCAAGCTTAACATACATTTTCTGAATGTGTGTCAGTTTTGTACGGGGGTTTATGTTGAAGACATCTGATATAGATGTCGAAAGCGTCTTTTTAACAAAGACGATCTCTTAAGTTGATACTACTACAATTTTCAAATCCTGTCATCGAAACTCATTCCGTTGTCTTGCATATTATTTTAAACGGCTTCCAGCGTTAATGTGCACAAATTTAAAACAAAAGAAAACAAGAATTTAAAGTATCTGCTGTAGTTATTATCGAGCCTTTTAATAAGGGTCGTCTTAAGTGACGAGGTGACACTTATTTAACGGAGTGCAATTACGAAAGGTCATGCAGTATATTTGCCTAATGTTGACGCACATTCCGAAGCTTTGTTTGGACTATCGGTGTTAATTTACTGGGTCGAAACGTCCTTTTCGCAATGTTGTGTCATTTTTGGCCTGTATTTTGCTATTTACAAAGTATGATCTGTATCATCCTATAAAGTACAGTACTCGAAATCTTATCATCCATCATGTGAGAGAAGTGACCTGAATCCTCAACGTGGATCATTGCGCTGCTTCGTATTCCAATTCAGCTTCCGTCACTTGCTTTTGCAAGAAGTGACTGTGATCATTGCACAACTTCGTGTATCAATTCACCTTCCTTGAACTTTCTGTCACCTTCTTTTGCAAAAAGGGACTCTGATGCGAGAGTTCAGTTTCTCACAGCGGTGTTGATGAAGATTCAAGTGTTCTAGGATGTTACTCCATGTCGATTGGTAAATAATTACTGACGTTTTAGAGTAGTGCATTGCCTCTCTTATCAGGGCCAAGCAGTTCCGTGAATTTGAGGCAATACACTTTTCCACGGCGCCCATAGCCCTTACCACTTGGCACGGCGTAACATCCCAGAAAACTTGCCTCTTCAAATGACTGTAATATAACGTTGTAAACTTGCCGCGGCTGCCTTCCTATTAGGCAATTTTAGAATGCGTGTATAATCCCAAAATAAATAAATACGAAGTCATCACTGGAAATTTGTTTCCTAGATCCTGAATAATCTGTGAAAATGTTCAGGGAAGATATGAAAATTGTATTTAATATTGTACATGCTCAAAGGATTTGATGTACCAACACTAATTTTAGCATATGTAAGCTATACAATAGTGATTACGACTACAACAGGTGTATATATTTTTATCATTCAATGACATGTTACATGCTGCTTCTGTCCGTAAAATGTTCTCCCTGATGCTGGCTGAATAGTTTCAGCCTAAACATGGATCAGATGTAAAACAGTTGTGCAGTAGGTGGTAATTAATAAATCTGTGTATATAAATTTTTGCTTTAATCTGTGTATTATATATCACGGGGGTCTCCGACTAAGTACATTTAATTTCGGGTACGAGGCTAGTTTCTATAAAAGTACCGGCACATGTCGTATTGTCCGCATTTGTTGATGCGTGGGCTTGGAACAGAGTGTTGTTAGTGTCTGTTGAGAAAAGAAAAATAACTAACGCAATATGCTTGATTAATTGCGAACCCTCGAGTAAAGGTTATTCTGATTACTAAGTCTCGTGATGAATACGTGCGTGAATCATCATATATTTGTCCATAACACACCCGAGTGTTTGTTTTGAGTTAGCAAATGTTGCGTAGTGCTCCATGTAGAAATTGCTCAAATAAATAATCCGTACAGTGTACATAATTGGCATGTATCCGTATTTGTTTTAACACGTCGTGAATCCTGAACCTCTTTTTTCATTGCAAGCGACCGAAGACATAGTTGCCATGTTTTGTGGTACTGATAATCACGTCCCTGCAATAAACGCTGGTGTCCATGCGGAGTTTGTATCATGGGTCATTTAATTTACATGTTAATTCACAACCTTATATCGTAATTATTTAAACGTTTAAACGTTAGAATGAAAAATTTACCTTCGATCGCTACACTTTCTTGTGCAAAATATATTCGCTTATTTTTGTAACTTATAATAATTCAAAATTCTTAACTTCAACTTGTATATTTACGTCTGCGGATTTGTTCATTGGTCTCCGTGCTGCCTAGTAATCAATGACTGAACCATTCCTTTTAAGCTGAAGATTTCAAATAACGTAATCGCGACAGGCCTATATTGGCTTAAATCGCGATGAAAATTAAACGGCAAATGTTTTCGATTATATCAAAATAATTATTTAATTTGGAGCGCAAAGCCTTTTCAGAAAACAGTTTCTGTGCATGTGCAACATTTTATACTCATAAAGTAAACTTTGTAAAAAGCACGTAACCTCAAATCATTTTAAAATTTCGGGAAAGACAACTTAATGTGCTAAGGTATTAAGCTCACCACAATAACAGTTCCACTAAACAGTGCTGCTATGTAGAAATACGCTACGAAGATTTTTTGACAAAGGTGGATACTGCAATACCGACTTCAGACGTCCTTTTTCTGCTGTGATTATCTTCTCCTGCTCCTAACTGCTACAAATGGTGACTCACAACATACATAACAATAGAATAAAGAATATAATGGAAGTTAATTACTACTTCTTTGAGACATACGTCTCGTTTCTGTTAATCTACTAATTGAATGATTTATTGATCAAATAAGTGACTGGTTCAGAGTTTATAAGTAATTAAAACAATCTATTCGTAGATAGGCCTATAACTGATTAAATTAATTTACATTAGAACAGTGCAAATTCCGTCGATGTATATTTGTTTTCTCTCTGCGTATAGCCTATTTAACCCCTATTTTGTTTGAAGTAGTTGTTAGTATTTGTTTTATGTAAACATTATGTTTGCCGATCCCAGTGGCCGCACTGTCAAAGGCGTGGGTCTGCGGCCGTTCGCTTGCTGGAATTGTGGGTTTAAATCCCGCCGGAGGCATTCATGTTTGTCTCTTTTGAGTGTTGTGTTTTTTCATCTAGAGGTCTCTGCGTCGGACTGATCAGTCGTACAGAGGACTGCTACCGCCTGTGGTGTGTCTGAGTGTGATCGTGAAGCTTCGATAATGAGCAGGCCTTGGCCCACTAGGGGCTGTTGCGCCATTGGAAAAAGAAAATAATTGTGTTTGAATTTAAAGTACTGTCGTGGGGATACGGAGGGTGAAAAATTAATTAAATTCAGATGTGAGTCGAACTGTTTGGTGTCAAATGCAAGGCGATTTAACCAACATACATTATCTTCGTTGTGAATGACAAGCTAAAACACGATACGTACCGGAATCATGTGCAATATTCGAGCAGTAAAATGGATTGTGTGTTGACTCCTAGTTTTGAGGTCTTAACTAAAGCTGTTGTTACGTAACTCACCAAGAAATGTTAAAAGGCCTCTTGTTATAGTTCATGGCAGTAACTGACTCGCCAATTCGTCTTCGTGTTCGTGTTGTGTCCACACTGAAGGTCGTAAATACAAAATTCGAGCTATGCAGGCCAAAACGAATTGCACCGCAGAATAGAGGAACTTACACGGGTGACGAATAAATTGATGAGATATAAATGTCTGCATGGATGACAACAATTTTTCCGTTGCTTCTGTGTTTGCAAAACACGAGTTCCTCCTCTGTGGTATCGTAATTTCATATTTGTTAGCGTTCTAAGGATGTTTGACCTAAGACAGGTGAATAAGTAGGCAAAGAAGAAGGCTGCATAATGAGGAACATTGCTATTTACTTTTAACCTTGTGCTCGTTATATATGTGCTCTTTTCATTAGAGTTAATTCAGAATTATCGAATCGAAAATGGCTGCAATCAGAATTACGATGTGACGTCGTCCCGTAACTGTGAAACGTCACACTATATGTGGAGTTAGGCTACTCCAGTGTCTGTTCCATGGGTTGTAAGTTGTTTGTTACTTTAGTCTAGAGTCTCCCGTAACACACACCCTATATTGTTTTATAATGATGTAATTCTGACATGTAATACTGTACCTGGTGGTTTAAGAACGCATTCGCTGAACAACAGGCGTACTTGAATTCAGGTGCTGCACGTACAGAAATGAAGCGCATTGTTTATTTATTACCCTTTTCAAGTATGCCTTTAAAGCACAGAATGGTGAATGAAGTGCAAACACAGATATTTGTTTTAAATATGTGCAACATAGCCCTCTTGCGAAAATTAATTTTTCGAATATTTTTCAGAACCAACGGACTATTTTTCCGGCGGTAACAAACAAAGCAGTCGTGTCTAGTGTTACTATGTTTCATCTACGTACGTAACTTACGTTCGTCGTTTTTCAGTTTCTGACTGTAAAGGTAAAGATCCCCCTAACTTGCCATGAAGGCGCAGATGGTGGAGTAGAGGCGCTGGATGGGGTGGGCAGTTAACGCCACGCCCCGGCCGCTTCACCCCCGGGAAAGACACCCACTACCCATTGTACAGGAAGTTGGGTGGGTCCCAGGGCCGCTTTGGACGGGTGCGGAAAATCTCGCCCCCACCGGGATTCGATCCACGGTCCGTCTAGCCCGTATCGAGTCGCTGTACCGACTGCGCTATCCCGGCCCAATGGGTGTATATAAAGTAAATTTTGGTTTTTAATTTATGAACACGTAATAGAATACCAGAATAATTTCCCATATCTGTTGTTATTCACCATTTTGTCTGCGTAAGTACTTGTCGCAAAAGATTGATTTATTCAGGTTGAAGTAAGGAATTACAGAAAGGACTTACTGTAGCTTGTAGCTGTTTGTTGCCTCGTTGACAGTAGTGATGTGGCTGGCTCTGTCTGCAGTGTAGACTCTTCTGACGGAAGTTTCCACCATTGGTGACACTTTTTAAGATATATATATATTCCCGTCTTCCTACAAATCGTCCTCTTCCCTTCACCATCCCTCTCCATGTATTCGTTTCGCACAAGACACATCAAAAAGCACCATCCCTAACAGAACGCCCACATGCTGGTCATGAAATTAGCCACGTATTCAGGATGAAATAAATTCCACTTCATCACAGTATAGTCCAATTACTTCCATCTTACGTCGGTCACCCCTTTGCGCAGTTAGCCCTTTTGTTCCCTGTTACGTATTTTACAGTCGTGGAACTGTGGACTGAATCTGCTGGCACTGCGTGTGGCCTGTGTCCTGCATGTTTTCGTCCTCGCAGGGTTTACCAAACCTTACAAGTCGTAAGTGCTACAGTTTATATTTAATATACTTGCGTTCTAATCGATTAATTTGTCATGAGAGCAGTGCATTGAATTTTTAGATTTTAAATTTTCACCACTGAGGGATACGCCTATAATGAAACTGTAGACTCCATTGCTCCTAGCTATGTGCCTATATGCATTTAATCCGGAAAACTGTGTTTTAACATTTTAAAGCCTAGCGGTAACTTTACATACCACCAGGTTTAACATTAAAAAATTCTACGTGGTGCCCACATTGCGTTTATGTGTTTTGTACGGATCTCAGAACAAACAGCAACTTTTGCCTTATAAAGCAGTAAGAGATTGGTTTTTTATAACCGAAGTGGAGAGCGTTTACAGCGCGGTACGCACTGACTTCTTATCTAAAACAAATACGCTTCGTCTTTAAAGGGTTAATGTAGCTGAACTGGTGGATCAGAATTGTTTATTTGTTGGTAAACTGCTGTGCTGCCTGCCTTAAAATTTTTGGGATGTATGTTTGTACCTTTGGTTCCTAAGAATGGGTACCGGGTCATTCCCCGGGGTAAATCGACCGGGTCATGGGGTTAACCGCCCCCCAATTTAGCGCTGAAGTTAAAGAAAGAGTTAGCTATACCTCTACTCCCCGTCTGTGCCTTAGTGGCAGGTTATAGGGTGGAATGTACCTTTACGTTTGGCTCCTATTCGTTACCGTTGGCCCGATAGGCTGCTTTCGTATGCCAGAACTGCTGAAAAATCGTCAGCTTGGAATGTAGTGTGTTACAATGAAACATGTTGCAAAGGGGCTAGTGCTGGCGAAATTGTAGACTCCATGGAGCAGAGTTTTTCTTCAGAAGCTAACAAAGACTCAGCTTCCTTACCGTATTCACGGGAGCCTACCACTCTAGTGTGCGATCCAGATAAATACATTTCACCTCCTGATACCCTACTTCTTTGAGACCAATTTTAACGTTATTATTCAATGTGTGCCTATACCTCCTCAGTAATCTCTTTTATTCAGGTTTTCGAACCTCAGTTTTGTATACATTTCTCATCTTCCCCATGCTAGCTGCGCCTGCTCCGCATTATTTCATATGCCTTGATGTGATCACCGTAGTAACTTTTGATGAGGATTTTACTGTGCTGTTTCAACATCGACAGCTTCATAATTTAAACATTCTAGTGCAAACACTATAGGACTTGCTTTTATTTGCTCTTATTATACATTAAATATTTGCTTCTGCAATAAAATAAACATGAAGACCGGTGACGGGTGCAAGTTTGCCGCAAACACACGTGAAAACTCATTGAACTCAAGTGAATGACACCTTTCCCACTCCAGTGTTTGTAATGCCCCTAGGACTGTCAAGGGTTAGAACAAACTTGTTTTACTTTATTCCGTAGCATATTCACGAAGTACTAAATTATGAGACGGCCGTAGTCGGTATAGCGCCTCGCTACGGCCTGGATGGTCCGGGGATCGAAACCCAGTGGGACCGAGATTTTCCATGCCCATCTAGACCGGTCTCGAGGCCTACCGAGCCTCTTGTACAGTGGGTACCGGGTCTCCTCCGGCAGAAAAGTAGCCGGGGCATGGTGCTGACCGATCACTCCCTTCTAGCAACGAGGTTGCAAGTGGATTGTAGCTATACCTTCGCTTCCACTCTGTGCCTGTATTCGCATGTCATTCAATTCAATTCCAATTTATTTAACGTTCCATGGATCCACAATAAAAACAATAAGTAGGATATAGAACATGAGGTGACCTTTACTTGTTACTAGAGTAAGAATATGCCTGATAAAGGTTCAGTGAGATTGCTAATAGTAACACACGAATTGCTATATGAATAAACCTCTTTTATGTATTTTGCAGTTGCCTGAAACCTTAAGGTAAGAGACATTGTTAAGAGCTAAGTATAAATTGGAACAGTGTTTGTGGAGTGAATTCGTGGGGTTCAGGATAGATGCACCTAACAGCAGGGCCGGTTTAAGACATTTCTGGATTAAAGAAAAAATGTAGGGAGTTATTACCTACGCAATTTCTGAAGTGAAAATAGAGATGGAACACAAGATGTGAATGGAAGCTGTGAAAATCTGCAACACAACGAACTTTTCCCTCCTCCCCTCACCGATCGTTGGCATCACATGCAGCTGCTTAGTCCGTGATACCGTTAAACCGGAATTCAGTTTATATTATTTTACATTGCTCGAAAGGCGTTCTTACTGCATACACATGTCTTGATGTCTTGCACTTCCGATTTGTGCTCTTAGCTATAAGTCCTTTTAAAAATCACATTCTTAGCACTAAAGAGTGCGATCATCAAGAGCCCCTGGGGTGGGTGCACATTCTTTATGTCTGACTGGGCATTTTTCGGAAGTACGCGCTGGGGGCTTGGGAAATATGAATTCTGCACATTCCTTTAGTTTTATTTGTTTTTAGAACCTTTCTTCACAGTGGTTTTAAAATGTCAAGAAAGACAAATATAAATTTTATGTTTACGGAGAAACATCTCAATGAAGCAAGGCAAAAATTCTTAAATAGGAAGCCGGAGAAAAGTAATCTCCGCCCTTCGCCCAAAAAAAAAATTCACGAAATCGGCTGAAACCAATGAGTACCGACCAAAGGCCAGGCTCCCAATTTTAGTAGTTCTTAAATTTTCTTTTTCGCATAGGTATCACTGAGAAATAGATTTTGGCACGTAATATAACTGAATGAAAAAGTCAGTTTTCAATAACGGTTTATTCCAGAGAGTAAAGAAACATGTTTTTGATGTTTATAACTAGATTTCACGGAAGAACAAGGATAAGACTCGACAAAGCATGTTAGAGATCTTGATTTTAGGGTCTACAAAAGAGGAAGGAAGCAGCTCATGCATTTGGTTTTTGAATGCTTGTAAGGAACATGCTACGCAGACTCTGCAATGTCACAAATGCAGCAGGATGGTACTGACTGTAAGACATATGGAACTGGAATTATGTGACTGTACAGGCTATGGAGTCGTACAGTTTAGGTAGAGTCATCCGTTTTAATACATCCCAACGCCAGCTGTTTTTTGCCTATATGAAATTGGCCTCTGAAGAAAGGAAATTCCTCGCCCACCGCATGTTCAGTATGAATTTCTCAAACAAAATTCCGAAACGGATATCTCCGAAGGCTAATGTTTATTTTCCAATGTAGTTTCAGCATTTCGAGGCCAAACGTTCACAGTAGTTTGCCGTGTGAATCTTGTTGGTTTCTGGGTGTCATCTGCAATAATTTTTCCTAGAAGGAGAATGGTGCTGAGTCTATTCAAGGAACCTGCTGAATGCACTCATTACATGTTATGTGATAGTGCGGTTATAAATTCAGAACTGTATGTCGACTGGCTTAAGCGCTTCGTGAACTATGTCAAATCAACTTAAATGGCATATTCCGCCTCGTCCTGGGCAGTAACGATCTCATTGTAATCCTGATGCTGTACTTTTGATAGCGAGCACTGCATAATTCTAATTCTGTTGTCCCTACCTCCATATTTCAATCATAAGCTGCAGCCCCTAGAAAGAGGGTGCTTTGGATAGCTTGAAACGGTGTATGCTGCCGAAGCAAACAGATGGATGCACAACCACCCTGGCCTTCTAATTCTACAGAGTGACAATTGTTTCATTTTCCGAAACGTCTGTGAAAGAATATCAAGCTGGAAAGAGCAAACCACGCGTTTAAAGCTACAGGACTACGTTTATTTAATCCTGGCGCGCTGTCTTGTAAGGATTTGCTCCCATTAGGCGTTACTTACCGGCTCCAAAGAGAACAGAATGAGGACTCTAGCGGCGAAACTAACAAGGGATTGCATAGGCCCACGTCCATCGCGAAGAACGCAGCGGAATGCAGAACATTTCCGACAGCCGTCTGAAGATGTCTACATCCGAGAGTAATGAAGAGGAGGCTGAACAAGCAAGATTTTGTGCACCCGCCTTATTTCCTGTGCAGGTAGCAAACACAGCCTTCAAGAGGGGTCTCCAGGCGGTCAGAGATAGTAACTTCTTCTGCAGGATTCAAATTGGCGGAAAAAGAAAGTATGTGATATGCCTATTCCTGGTGAGCCATCCTGTTCAGGAAAGAAGACGCTAACTGAAGTGACGGAGGAGAACATTTGCTGCCCACAGTGTGATGAGCGATACGAAGGACCGTTTAAAGAACGCTGGATGCAGTACGTTATGTTCCAAAGATGGTAGCATGAGTAAGGTCCTTCGTTTCAATTAGATCTTGCATTTAACCGATATTTGCTAAACGAATACTCTTATGGGATGCTCTCCACATCCTCAGGAGCAAGAGTACCAACGTTTGCGCATTTTTCATGGCAGGAATATCCCGTGTTGTTGTAATTTCTTGAACCTGTGGCCTGTCAATGAATAAAACGCCGCCAGAACATGTTTTTCCTACACAAAATAACGAATTTTTTGGAAGTTCGTGTCGTAAGTGCGCACACTTAGATTGTTCAGTAGAGAAAGAAGCTGCATTGGTACTTATATAATTATAATACACTGCAGCAGAAATTTCAGTACATAGTTTGATAAGAGTATTTTGAACTCCTTCAGTTAATGCATCTGTTGTCGATATAGGAGAGAACACCTGGAAGAAACTGCGCAGGCTTAATGAATTGACAAAACAGTTTGGACATCACAACGTCTAGGCCTAATTCGTTTTAGTTATTTCTGTAAGCTACTTGCCTCTTGCACGTGTACTTGTGCATCACCATTGCTCGGCCAAAAACAATCTCTGGCCACATTTATTGTTAAGTAGCATTTTCTGTGGAGTACAGTGAGCATCATATTAGATGTGAAGGAACAACGATTTGGAAGGCAGAGGAACGTTGATGCGGAAGAGGCATTAAGAGGACCTTAGGATGTAAAAATAAACAGAAGTGGCATTGGCAGATAATGGGAATACTTGCGACTACGTACGTAGAGAATTTGAAAAGCATAGTGATGAAACATGGAAGTAAAGAAGTAAATGTGCATGATACTGGAAGTGATAGCAACAGAAATATGAAAAGTGTGAAACAAATGTTAAGGTATAATGTATAGACTGCATACAGTTTGGGATAACGTAAGCAGGTAGTCGGAGTGTGGGACTGGCAAGGCAGACTCCGGCACTGCAAAGTGTGCGAGTAAATCCTAATGGGACTCGGTAAACTGTCCGTTATTAACTTGAAAATGTAGGCACTTTGTTTCTCAATTAAATTGAACCGAAGAGACTGAATGGTTCTAACAGACGTAGCAATATACGGCATATAATACCTGCAGAGGTACAGCCTTTTGGTGTGTAATAGATGAATTTTTCAGGAATCAAAATTCTGCACTTAAGCAGAAGTTAATGAGGAAGATTAATAAAGGTGTAATGTCTTTCACATGCTATATTGTAAATACGCCTATTTGTACGCTCTTTTTTTACACTATTAACAGTATATGGCAACGTAACGCATCTGGTAGATACGTTATATTTATTCCTTTGCTTGCCATGCGCAAATGGGTGGACAGTATTAAAATGGATCTTGAAGAAACTAAGAGACGTTATGGATTGTATTCAACTGGCTGAGGACAGAAGCGGTGGCGGGCTTTGTGAACACTCTGATGAACCTTCCGGTCCCATCAAAGGCAGAGAATTTATTGAATAGCTGAGCGATTATCAGCTTATCAAAACAGAACTATTCCATGAAGTTAGTCAGTTCGTTATAACACGCGGTTTGTAACTCTGCTGTGTGTTTTTCCATGCGTGCATGAATGTACACACACGGCAGCACGGCACTGTGTTCGATGGGAGAAAATGGCGTACATGTTGATAATACCTCTTACCGTACACGAAATTTTTGAGACGACATGAATGAAAAGGGAATTTCTTACAGAATGAACCAGAAAAGAACGATGTGGATAATCAGCATAGTTAATTTATGAACGTAATTACTCTTAACGAGCAGAATGTAGGCCTTGCCATGGCTCAGCCACTTAGTCGCCGGCCTCTAACCTTATAGAGGCCGAGGCCGTGGTTTGTTCCCAGGCCAGTCCGTTTATGATTTGTGTTGCAAACAAAGTGGTACTGCAACAGCGTTTCCTCCGCGTACTTTGGTTCTCGTCTGTCGGCATAGTGTCCACCAATGCTGCATACTCGTATTTTATACGTCAAAAATCGACGCTATATAAACAGCGTCGTTAAATAAGACACTAGAAACAGAATTAACTTCTAAAATTATATACAAACACATCAACACGTGCACACATTTCATATTACTTAGTAAAAATGTTTGCTTATAGACCCGACATGTTGCGGTGCTCTGTGGCACCATCGTCAGGGGTAACACCGAAAATATAAAACACTGATCGTTGAACCACTGTAGGGTCCGACGCGTGTTTTATACCATTTTCATCGGGACTTTCAAGGCTTGCCATGTCTTCTATCCAAGTGTTCGACTTTCAAGTGATAATACTTCGACCAGGCACGCGTCGGACCCTCTAGTCGGTCAACGATCAGTGTTTTATATTTTCGGTGTTACCCCTGATGATGGTGCTACAGAGCACCGAAACATGTCGGATCCATAAGTAAAGATTTTTACTAAGTTATATCAAACGTGTGCACGTGTTGATGTGTTTGTATATAATTTTAGTGACTACGTGCTCGGTATGGACAACATAGAATTGAATTCTGTTAACTGGCTCCCGAAAACTCCCCAAAATGAAATAACGAAACTGAAAGCGTACATACTGATGCTGTGACGGAGGTCTGCCGTCTGCTGTGCAGTGGCCAGGGGTCCGTAAAGAGTATTATCCGGGTTGCTTGTGAATCCCTTGCTGAAGATATGGCATGGCAAGAAATTGTGGTGATGTTTCTTTCTTGATGATGCAATTTTCTTGCCACATGAATTACTGGGCACAGTGGGGTGCCACTTTGGAGACGTCCTGCTTACTCATCTCGTGTCCACTTAGCGCCACGTTGCCGTCAAATTAGTGGCAAGGAAGTCAGCTTATTTCACCTACTTTCAAGACTTAGATCTATTTCTGACGTTTTGACGTAAGCAAATCTTTCCTCTTTCACGGCTTTCTTTGAATTACATTAGTCTTTGCACAACTGCTGCTGGTCTTTTCTTCGAGGCAGTGTACACTTATTTATATCTTGGTTTTGAATTCTAGTATTCATGTTCAGTTTAAAGATGGAATTATACAGGGTGATTGGGATCTAAAACCTTAAATTTTATCCGGTTTAAATCTGTTATACAGTGTCTGGGAATCGCTCGTTTAAGATCACAGCGCTTTGTATGAAGCTGACACCTGGTAGAAGACATAGGTATGCCGTAGTTCGCCTGCTTTCTCAGCACACAGGGGAGACTCACCAGCCCACGCGGGTAGATACTTGATGAACTCTGGTTGACAGAGTTTTTTCTCCGTATATTTACGCTTTTTTCTGCCTCATGATATGCAGTATGCCTTAGCAGTTTGGCTTTTCGTCGTGGCCGGTCAGAATTCTAACCCTGTCAAGTCCAAGAGAACAGAAACGAATAATTTTTAGAAACTCATGATTTCATAGAAACGAAGGTGTGGGTAATATGAACTACAGTATTGCCTGTCCTTTCTTTTGTCCATATGTTTCTTCCACCTTCGTCAGTTTTGCAGCTTGTGGTGCGCTATGGTGGCAGATATACAATGTCTCAGAATGGGCTACAGGATTTCATAACTCATTTATTGACTACGGGAACAGTTAATTTCTAGCGTCACTATATAATATTTCTCAGCAACTCAACGTATTTTAAACTAGCTGAACAAGGGTGTAGCATGTGGTTGTGCACACACACACACATTCGGACGGTATTCAAGCTCCTTCCACATTTTTCGTAGCAGCGCCTGTCTGTAGTACCTCAAATGCTTCCTGTGTGCACATTTAAATTTCTGTAACAGTCGTGATTTTCGCTGTGTACCTATGGGACTTAAGAAATCCCTCCACACAAAAACGTAAGGGATTAAGATCGGGCGATTAAGGAGGACAGGACCACCCCTGCCGAGACACCAGTCAGGAAACGTTCCATTCAAAACTGAACAACATGGGCACTAAAATGAGTTGGAGCACCATCGTGTCGGAAAAATATTGTCTTCAGCCTTCCTTCTATGCAGCGTTAATGCCCTCAGGATTCAAATGTTGGTGTTATGACATGACGGTAAATGGTATCCTGATGGGCACGGTAAACTGCGTTCGTGTTCTGAAGATTTTAAGCAGCAAGCAGATTACCATTTTAACGCAGGTATGTAAATCTGGAATGAGAAAGTCGGACGTTTCTAGAACTCAGTCAGTTGTGACTATCAGAAGAGGAAAAGAAGCGGGAAAATGTCATTCGTTATTAACAGGCGCCAGGAACGTGACATTTTGCATCGTTAATGGCTACAGTTACATATGACATCGTTTACGTATTGCATCAGTGCTGTGACTCAGTAGCTGACACCCGGGCTAAAACGTATTACGAGAACGCGCAATGTTGTGAAACCTGCACACACATTTTGTGTGTGTATTTAAAACAGAGTAAAAGTACTTCAAGTACGAGAACAGTTTTGCTAGTAAGAGCTGTGTTAAGAATAGCTATTTCAAATGCCTAGAATCCATAGAAAAATAGAAAATTTTACCACATATAGGGCAGCATATATTTTCCAGTGCTTTTGTTTCCGATTATGCATTCCTGATTAATCTTATGTTAATTATTGCTATTGCTATTGTGTTGTTGCAGACACGAATCTGTTTCCTTGCCTAGGCGGCAAATATTAGTTTTCCGTTGTTCTTTGTATTCTTATTTAACGACGGCATCATATCTCAGGCTATGTCGCCCGCGCGGCTAACTTTTGTATGGTGGCGCCTAATATTGGTGGACCCTTAATTCGAAACCTTCATGCCATCCGTCTGGTGGCGCTTAGAATTTTGAAGGGGCTTCTAGAGTTTTCGAAAATTTGTGCACCCTTGGTCTAATTAGAGGTACTGTCCCAGCATTTGCTTGAAGAGACTGAGGAAAACCACGAAAACAACCGGGTTAGTTGGTAACCGGGCCGAGATTTAAAGCGGGCATCTTCCGAAAACAAATCGTAACTGATATCGGATGGTCCAACTTGCTCGGTTCTGCCACTGTTCAAAGGGAGACAACAGAATTGTCTTACTTCTGAAACATTGTGCGTTACTTATTACTGCTCTGTGGAAACGTGCAGCAGATACTGCGTCACGAATGACGTTTGTAGACTTACTTAAAAATAAGTCTACAAACGTCATTCAAATTAACGACTTACTTAAAAATAAGTCGTTAATTTGTTTCTCCATAGATGATACATACCATCGAATTGTAGCATATATTCAAAGTTGCTAAGTAACTTCTAATTAGGCCATGTTTTAGACTAACCTTCAGATCCAAAGGTTCCGTACCTAGCTATAGTATTTAATGCACTCACCATACTTCTGGAGACTATGATTCAGTCTATATTGAAATGAGTGGGACATTAAACCTACATTTATGAAGATACTATTAAGAAGTAAAAAAAATCATCTGCCGGAAATCGAACCCTGAATTGCCCAGTCCGTAGTGTGGTCACGATACTGACTTTTTTTTTCTCCGTCCTGTTTTTGCTTTGATCCATTTTATACCTTTAAATCCTTCCCTTTTTCTTCATGTCACTGATGTTCCATACTACTGCCCATATACAACAAACGCAGCACAAACAGCCATGTCCCCGGCGGGATTCGAACGCACAATCCCAGCAAGCAAACGGCCGCAGACCCACTGCATAGACCGCGCGGCCACTGGGATCGGCAACTGAGCTATCCACACTCCACTGTGTATTACTCTTCTGTTCAATTAGAAATGAGACGTTCTGTAAGTTTTAGGTTATCCCTAATCACTTTTTAAACTCAGTTTAAAGTTGGTGTGAACTTCACACTGAAACTGCTAGCGAGGCCGTCTTTAAGTGATGACTTTGATTAAAGGTACGTGTTATTACTATTTTGTTTAGATGAATTCACGTTCTCTGTATAAACTGTGGCCTACTCCTAATCATAGTTTTTAAATTGAATACAACCTCTGCGTCAGCCTTGTGATAATATTATAAATCATTGTTAATACTTGTATTATTCAGTAATCTTTTAGCGATCTCATTCTCTTACGCACTTCATCCCTTTCGCTTAAGATTTAGGACTTGAACGTTGTATAAGTGCGTTATGTTTACGTACGGCGTATTTTCTATCATTTTCCATAGGTTATTTTGTTGCATTCCTTTTAACTTACGTGTATCGGAAAAAGTTTTCTTTCTCTGTGGTTGGTTGGTCGTGGTGAAGAAATGTAGGCTTATATTTTAATTTTTATTCCATTTACCGTTATATGCATTCGGCGACGTTTCTCTGCTGTTTCAGCCACAAGTTTATACGATTTAGCACGTGTTGCTATTTAGAATTTGGCCTACTGATATTGGAACCTTTTGGTTAATTTTAGAATTCATCGTGACTAACATTCGGGATCGTTACGAATGGGGAACTTGTATATCTTTATCTGCTAATTATTCAACTGGCCTTCACTTGTTAGCCTACTGGCAAAAAAACCCGCGTGGTAGCAGGTTTGATATCGGATTCGGATTGTTCCTTTTGCCGCACAAGTTGGTTTACTGATGTGGAAAGTCTTTGGTTAGGACGAGTATTGGTAATAATGAAGTTACAAAGGTTGCAATCTATTCTCTCCTAGTTCATTAGTAGTGTTTGTCCTGGTGAATGAGGTGCGCAAACATTGAGGAGTGGTCGGCGAAGCCCTGAACATTTCTTGCGTCACCAGCCAAACGCCCCCAAGCCCACGATGTATGTCTTGACTCTGACCGCATCAATTTTTTCCTGCATAAAAAGAGTTCCGGCACAGTACTCTTTGCCTGCATCAGCGATTCATCTCACAGGGCTTGACAAATTTGTTTTGACGATTGCTTTGGTCCATTGCAGAGTGTTTCCCACCTTAAGAGGTGAGCATTGTTCGTGAGAAACGTGTAACAGATATCAGCCTTGTTTAATGGGTCCCTTTAGAAGATATTGCTTCAATGGATTTTTAAATAAGTTCTTGGAAGGAATTTTGACACATGTACCCCTACATGTGCCTAAATCTGTGATGGAACACAGGGAATCGTAAATTAGCAATAATGAAATCCTGTGCGCTGGTCCTGTGTATCATTTCCTCTACTCATGCTGCTCATAAAATGGTCAGATACAACTTTGAAATTTTTATTCGTCTCATTATTTAAGCATCACAACAGGATGACTTACCTTAATATTTAAATATTTGTTTGTAACAAAAATATAGGAATATTTTATCTGAAGGTTCTACTTAAAATGTATTTCCGTGCTATGTTTTACATCCATGGATTAAATGAGTAATTAGTTATTGCTGTAAAACTGAAGACAGGCCTAAATGTAGATAACTCGCTGGTGCCTTGTTATTTTTTAATTCAACAAAAAAGTACTTAAATAAAATTTCGTAAATACCAAAGGCATTAGACGTAGCATTCCATTCTCCTGCTGGAAACGTAAGTCACAGTTATGCGATGCCTGATGGCTGTGTGCCTAACTGAATTCGCGCCAGTGTATGCAACCTTGCTCATCCTGAAATAGTGGCCGTGTAACATTTTTGCATATTATGCTTTGAATGGGTTAGTGATTTTCTTGAATATTTTTGCGATATATTCTCATAACACAGTTTTTGGTAGAGGCTCACATTTCTTGTCGTCGAAATTCTCATACTGCATAGAGCAGCATCCAAGTAGTCTGCCACCCCTCCACTGAAATGCTTTCTTCACCTGCTGAATCTCCAGTAACAGCACCCGAAAAGTTATAATCGCAAACACAAAACCCGTCATTTTATACGGGGCTAAGCTAAGTTTATCAGATTTTATATCAGTTCGGTATCCCCATGAAACTAGTAAGGTTAATAAAAATGTGCCTAAGTGAAACATATAGCAGAGTTCGGGTAGGCAAACATCTGTCTGACACGTTCCCTATTAAGAATGGCTTGAAACAAGGGGATGCTCTGTCGCCATTGCTTTTCAACTTTGCTTTAGAATATGCCATTAGGAGGGTTCAGGCAAACCAGGAGGGCTTGAAATTGAATGGTACACATCAGCTTCTGGTTTATGCTGATGATGTTAATATATTGGGCGGAAGCGTACATAGCATAAAGAAAAATGCAGAAGATTTAATTATTGCTAGTAAGGAGATTGGTCTAGAAGTAAATGCTGAGAAAACTAAGTACATGGTCATGTCTCGAAATCAGAATGCAGGACACAATCACAACATAAATATAGATAATAAATCCTTTGAAAGGGTGGAAGAATTCAAATATTTGGGAGCAACCCTAACGAATCGAAACTCCATTCATGAAGAAATTAAGAGCAGATTGAAGTCGGGGAATGCTTGCTATCATTCGGTGCAGAATCTTTTGTCCTCCAGGTTGCTATCCAAAAACACAAAGATTAGGGTATACAGAACTATAATTTTACCTGTTGTTCTGTATGGATGCGAAACTTGGTCTCTCACACTGAGGGAGGAACAAAGACTGAGGGTGTTCGAGAATAGGGTGCTGAGGAGGATATTTGGGCCTAAGAGGGACGAGGCGACAGGGGAGTGGAGAAGACTACATAACGAGGAACTTAATGACCTGTACTCATCACCAAATATTATTCGGGTAATCAAATCGAGAAGACTGAGATGGGCGGGGCATGTGGCACGTATGGGGGAGGAGAGAGGTGCATACCGGATTTTGGTGGGGAGACCCGAGGGAAGGCGACCACTTGGGAGACCCAGGCGTAGATGGGAGGATAATATTAAGATGGACATTCGGGAAGTGGGATGGGGGGACATGAACTGGATTGATCTGGCTCAGGATAGGGACGGGTGGCGGGCTCTTGTGAATGCGGTAATGAACCTTCGGGTTCCATAAAATGCGGGGAATTTCTTGACTAGCTGATAAACTGTTAGCTTCTCAAGAAGGCCTCTGCTCCATGGAGTTAGTTAGTTATATCAGTTATAGCCTGTCGTCTCCGTCCGTTCCGGATCGTTTATATACCAGAAGTTTCTGCACCAGTGTAATCATGTCTTGTCCGCGCCAGCCGATCGAGTGTCCAACTTACTTAATTTTTCTTGATGTTGCTACTGCTTCATGATTTTAATACTATTGGTGTTCCAGTCCTCACTTCAGTCCTCGTGATTC
The DNA here is from genome assembly GCA_013340265.1 of Coptotermes formosanus. Taxonomy (NCBI): domain Eukaryota; kingdom Metazoa; phylum Arthropoda; class Insecta; order Blattodea; family Rhinotermitidae; genus Coptotermes; species Coptotermes formosanus. The sequence continues at coordinate 84,688 of BLKM01006251.1, read as the reverse complement.
CGAGTACATTCCTGAGAAGTTTTATTTCACACATTTGTAATTTATGATCCTCTCTCGATACAACGTTTCTGTTTCTGTTAAAAAAATTGCAGAGGGTCTTTCAGTCTCGACCTTTCATCTGTCGATTCTTATGCATATGGACCTAACAAATTCATTCGAATGAAGTTTTATGGAACTGACGTTGTTACTATATACACCCGTTTAACCCAATGAATTTTTTGTTTAAATTGAAGAACGTGGATTTTGCTATTACATGAATACGTGACGTTAACCACTCACGCCTCTGTAATGCCGAGGTTACGAGTACTTGGAGCTGTACCTCTGCTCCGCCTAGATACCTTCGCGGCGTGGACAGGGAGAACTCTGTCGTTTATATATATATGAGACCATCCTTGCAGCTTTCTGTTTTATTTTCAACTTGAAATATACCAGCTGTAGGTTACTTAGGGCTGTTCTGTGGCTCATTATTGCGCCAGCGTATATGAAACGGTTCTTGCAATTGGTCTAGAGGGGGACTGGTTTGCTTCAAGAATATCGACGATCAAATGTCGGTATCTCCACTCGTCATAGCTGGTTGCTTGGGAACCTGGCACAGATACCTGTTGCCAGGCTGTCTGTGAAGCTCCGAAATAAAACGAAGACGACACAAGCTGGTCCAGCCATTCACTAAGAAGTCTGCACGAGCGATCGAGTTTACATCGCCGTGTCTTTCAAGACGTATAGCTTAAGAAACATTCAGAAATTCACGTGACCCCGAGAAGGAAATAAATAAAGCAAAATGCAAAACGAGGAAATTGTTTTATGAGTCACGGCTGGTAATTTAGGTGGGTTTGATCAAGTTTTAATCGAGTTCACATTCCTGCAGAGCGCCTATTAAAATCGTCCCGTTCCTTCCTTTTGTCTGTCCATTTGTATTTATATATGTACATGGCGAACTGCTGAAGGTATTCTCACGAAATGTATTTATGAAGAATGTAACGAAAAATTAGTGAGGTGTTTTAGTTTTAGTTAAAACCAGAGAAAAGTAACGGACATTTTCATAACATAAAGCTATGCATTTTAACGTTAACTCGTTAACATTTACCAGAGCGAAATGTGTCTCGAACACAAGTTACAGATTACAACGAAACACATATTTTATATCCACTACATTTACCGTAACATTTGCAGTTTCGAGGTGATTAAGTTAAGGGACGGTGGGTTTACATTTCCAAACGTGTACGTTGAACAAATCAAAATGAAAATCCTCTTTCGCAAGAAACAGAGGAAAATTGCGACTGCATTTAGACTGTCTTGTAAGGTGGTCGATTTTATTATTTTAATTTAGTGCTTTATTAAATTGCGACATTAAAATATAGGCGTATGTACTGAGTAAGATCTGTAAGGTCTGTTTGCTAATTTTCTTATAGTGTTTGTATTGGCAGTGAATTTTCAACCTTTGTGACTTATTCATTATGCTAGTTATTAGTGACTTCTGTCGAATTTGAGTAAGTAATACTGACAGTGAATACAGTATATGAATGTGACTGTAATGTTTATTTTCTATAAGGAAGAAGTTTATCGTAGTCTTATTTAAGATTATTTATTTTAGTGCACATGATTCCATACGTTGTATGCTTTTTGTGTAAGAAGTGGAAATAAACATTCAAAATACTAGCAGCTGTGAGACGCTTTCGGCATTAAAGTGATTTTGACGAACCTTTCCAAGCATACCGAGGTCCCTAATTTCGGTTGTACATGATGTTGGAAACCAAGAGGTTAGGAAACTACCGTAGCGACTTAACGCACGATTGTAGTAATTATACCAGATACTAGCCAGTACGCTTGTTTCGATCGAAGTTTATTAAGACAAAATTGGGTTGTACACCGCAGTCTAAGATGATGCTCTGTTATGCATTTGTAGCCATCTTACGTGTTGTATTGACGTTTGAATTTGCCTCAAGACGTCGGAAGGAAGATGTAACTCAAGGTATCCAAAGACGTAATTTTGTGTGTATTTGAATAAACACAGTCCATATTCCCAAATTTATTTTCAATTAGCAAGGACTTGCCTGTAATTTTTATTTAAGGACAGGCAGCACTGTTGCCTAATTTTTATGTTAAAAACACACATTTAAACACCCCTGAGACTAAAGCCTACAGCTGGATCTCTTTGCCATTTCAGTCCAGATGGCATTGCTATAGCTTATACAGTTAAAGTTTACCTTGATTAGGCCTACGTGTTCCCCTGTCCGTCTTGTTCTTCCTAACGGTTGCTCTCCAAAAGAGTTTTCAGGGAAATCTTTTGTGCTTTTATTACTTCCACGAGTTGGGATAACAATGTGCTCTAGTGGTATACATTTTCGTCGGCCCATTGTCAGCCTATGCTCTTCCCTCTGTGTGACAGACCAACTTTCATTCCCATACAAAACAGCTGACAAAACTCTGGGTTTATGTAACAAACGTGACGGATATTTTTGACACTGTCCATAGTGTCAGGCTAAAAGACCCACCACGCTGCGAAAAATGGACCTGTCTCCATTTTCACGTGGAAAGGGGCTTGGGAGAATTAGGGAGCGCTATTATTTATCACTCGACTATTTCTCATGGCGTAATTCTGGGATTTGCTTTCCCATTTTCCATGAATAGAATTATAAATCCAATGTCGCATATTTGCTTTTGCATGCTCCGAATAGATTGTTTAAATTTCTGGTATCTGGAACAACATAATTAGTTCATCCATTACAGAGTTGGTGGAGCTGACCGCTCCGAAGATTTGTGTACTGTAGCCGCTGTTAAAATGTTTAGCGAGGAAGTACACACTTCCTCAATTAGGGTATCAGTAAATGTGACAAGAAGTTTGTTTACTTCCAAAGTAAACACCGGATGAGCGGCGGAGTGGAGAATTGTTTAACTGTGTAACGTGGGAACCCTTTATCACATAACTGGAAGAAAATTCGGGTTAGTGAGTCAGGCGAAATCCTGAGGGTATTTCACCATTGCGGATGATGTACGTAGTGTAAATGCCGCTGCTCTGTTCTGCGAGTAGTGTCAGTTTATTGGACCAACTAAATTTTATAGTAGCCACTGCTGTATGACACGACATTCTAAGTGTACTTCTTAAATAGTTTTTGTTTTAACAACTTAAGCTGCAGTACACCATTCTCGAAAGAAAAAAAAACTTTATAGGGCAGTTTTAATTGTGACCCATTATTTATTTGAAATTACACGACATTTCCTCCACGGGCTTTATTTATGGGGTTTATTGTTGCTCAGAACATCGACTTTTTCTATAGTAATCATTATTCGACTGAACTTTGTAATTGATATTCGATATGCTTTCTTGAAGATGAGAACCGCCTTTTAAAATACTACTACTTGACGCCCTCACCGTGTGTGGGATTACTGAAATTGGATTTCCATTAAGGGGGTGTGGTGAATTATACAGATGGCATCATACTCGGTTTGCAAGAATCCCGTCTATGTGCAGGCTGTAGAGTAATGACCCAACCGTAACTGACCTGAAAGAAACTAAATTGAATTGAATTTGGCTTGTAGTGTTAACATTATTGAAGTTTCAGTTGTCGTAGTTGTTGCGTCTTTAATTTCTTCCACATGTAGGCGTTCACCTGCCATTACATCTTCCTTACACTCGTAGGGTCCGTAATGCACTTCAGTTAGACGTATCTTTTGTGGCAGCATTCTCTAGCATGAATGCTATTTTGGCAAGTGCCCCCTGCAATCTGACGCTTGGCACACAGCCTGACACTGAGTGCATACATGGGACGAGGACTGGCATAATATTATCCTTTTAAAGTCCAGTGGTAAATAAACGTACCTACTGTAACATTAAGAAACCCTCCATTTTTCTCCCAGACTGCATTTGTGGGTTTCATATGCTCGTCAAAATAAACAGCGAATATATTCCTTATATATCATTAAAGAGTTGGTTCTATAATCGCACGAACTATGTTGTGGTTGTGAGGTAGGAACTGGCTTTATTATATGTACATATATATAATTTAGATTAACGTGATGTTCAGATGTTTAAATGAGTAGTTCAGAAATATGAGGGGTTGTCAGTTAATCTTCGGTACTGAATTGAAAACATGGGACTCGAACTCAAGATATGGTTCTTACTTGTGGAACTCCAGAGCTGACACGGGGGGGGGGGGGTGATGTTTGGGAGCTTCCGTTAATTAATTTCATCATCATACTCGTCGACTATCTCGACCTTTGTTACCAGGCGTCTTTATATAATTATTTAATCAAAATTCTGTCTTTTTTTTTGAGAAGGCATGCGTTTTTTGAGAACTGCGTATATCACTGTGTATGTAGGCATATGTACCATCTGGAGTTCCCACTTATGCCTAGTTTAGTGTCACGTCAGGGTAATAACAGTAAAGTTGTTCCTGCTCACCTCATGAAGACGTGCTGGAGGAGTAAAAGTATAGCTCCACTCATTCTTAACCTCGCCACTAGATGGAGGTGAGCGATCAGCTTCACGCGTCCGCCCTTCTAACTCCGGAGAAATAATACAAGTGCCCACTGAGTAGCAGGCTGGGTAGGCCTGAGAACCAACCTAGACATTTTGAAGAAGGGAAAGTCTGTAGCCTCCGTTGGGAATCGAATTTCGGATCTTCCAGCTCGTAGCCTAGTCATCATAGCCCACTACGTTATCTCATCTCTTACGTGTCACTATGTATGTTTTTAAGTTAACCGGAAGATGCTTTGTTATACCATACGGAATGCAAGATGACCCTCTGTTTTCCACCCTGGCGTCTCAGTAACTTTGCAGGAAACGAATCTGCCCTTATCAAGATTTAAGTTGTTTATTTTCGGTGTGTTTTATTTAATGACGCTGGAAGTAGCTCAGACTCTACAGCGTCGAATGGTAGAAGGACTAATGATTCGTCAGTTGCAAGGGATGTGTTAGGGACCACTCGTACACCATTTTATATAGGCCTCTTATCTAGGTGTTTGCCTGGAGAGACTGAGCAAAACCACAAAACCCCCAGTCGCGATAGCTAGCCGGACTCCGGACCAAGATTTGAACCCGGAGAAGCCGGATTACAAAGCAGGATTTTCACCCACTCGACCGCCATTTTCGTGATGTTTACTGAAGACTGTTTAGCGCGTGTTTCAACAAGTAGGCGTATTCTTGGTAAACCGAACAGACTTTACGCCATATTTCTTTACGTCAGCAACAAAATATTACCTCTTGCGGTAGGACGTACGGAAGGTTTCCGGACTAAACGAGAAATTTGGCATCTGTTTTTGCTGAAAATCTTTTCCTCTCCAATATTACGGTCAGTCAAGTACTTTCTCCTCCTCTCTTTAGTTCCTGTTACATGAACCTTATGTCATAAAAGATAACTATTTGCACAGGTTCTGAGTGTACAAATTGTATGCCATGTAATTTAGTTCCGCCGAGTTGTGACTTTTCAGTAGGTCTTTGTTTTCTCTATCAGAGTGAAAAGTGGAAGTCTGATCCAAAATATTCTGTCATGACACTGTTGCGCCCCTTTTTCGTCAGTACCTTAATTAAAGGCGTAGAATTCCGACAAGGCACCTGTCATGTGATAAATACATGCTCCTGTACTGTATTAATTGCTGCAAGAATTTTTTTCATTTTGTTATAATTATATGTGTCAGTGCTGACATAGCTAAGACGTGTACCTGCGAGCGCCACTGATCTTTCCATTTTATAAATTACGGTTCGCATTTGGTAGTTAATAATCTGTGACAGTTTACGTCTTTTACTGACGTCAGCATCCATGATTTCGTATTAAAAATATGCTATACTGAGTCCACGGAAAGCACTCCCTTAGGAGTGAAAATGGAGGCGTTCGAGATTTGTCACTATTCGCCTACGGATGTGTTCCTCTCCAGTCCACTCTGGCCTGTGTCAACGGGCCCAAAACACTTTTCGCACCAGGTTATGAATACCAACGTTCCTATGAAAAGAATCCTTGAAGGTTGGTCGGGGACCCGTAAGAGCTCGAGGTAAATGTGGAGCGAATCGATCGTTGGGACATCTTTCTGTGGCCTTATTTTAGGGCTTATATTGTCGAAAAATGTTAAAATGGTAGCAAACATGTTTTAGACCTAAGGATGAACTAGGTGGCAGCAATAATTAATACAAGAAAAGGAATGCACGTCTAGGATAAATACGTATCTCTGCGACACAAATGATTACGCCATTTTGGAGTGGACTGGGCGCTAAACTTGATGTTATATAGGTCTAGACTTCTAAGCTGTTTGCATTACCCTAGACCGAAATTTAGATTTCATCCTGCATTGTTTTCTCCCCCCTCAAGTGTTAATAATTGTGGAGCGAGTGGCTCGGTTACTGCTTAATTACTCGTTCAAAGAATTCTCTCGCAGCTATTACATCAGCCCATTCATGGCACTGAAAATTTCCACTGCAGTTAAGTACATGAAATTATACTATTCTTTTACGTTCTCTCAAATTGTACCACTTCAATTACGATAGTTATGTTGAGAAATTACAGTTTCCTTTGCAACTGTCCGGTATTTCATCACTTTTTATTTACGACTCTATCAATAATTTACTGCAGCGTGCTGGAAGAAGCTAGCTGGGTTAGCAGTGCTGTGCTTGAAGTCCAGCGTTTTCACTTGAGATGACGCAGGCTTTTAATGACGGAATTTTCCTTCTTCAAACCTGTAGTCCTGCAGCCTAACAATGTTCGTGAATCCTGTAACGCTGAGTGGTCCAGTGAGTTTTGTTTCCTGCATTAAGAAACAGGTGGTCGAGGCACTGTGCTACAAGCCGGAAGATCGCGGGTTCAGTTCCCACTGGTGCCATTGGAGTTTTTCATTGACGTAATCCTGGCCGCACGATGTCACTGGGGTCGACTCAGCCTCTACCAGAAATGAGTACCAGGAGTATTTCCTGGGGGGGGGTAAAGGCGGCCGGTGCCTAAGGCTGATAACGTTACCACCTTCATGTGTGCCGATTGTCTTGAAATCTGGGCGCCTCAACCTCCCGGAACCCTAAGGGCCTGTCCAGGCCTGTAAAGGGATAGCTTTGCCTTTTACTAGGGAACAAATTTTAATCTGTCAACTGTATACCTATTTCTGTACGCTTAGCAATTACGCACTTTATCACTGCATCATCGTTGTGGCTGGAGAAGTCCGTGGATTATATCCTGGCATAATTCTTTTTGATTTATTCAGGTCCCATTACCGCTGCTAGGTGACATTCATCGCAGAAGCCACAATCGGTTATGTCACCTGACAGCATAAGGCAGTTATTGCCTAAACCTCGAAGTGCAGAAACGTTAGGTCACTCCGTGCTGCATCCCATTTCATTTGTAAATTGAACATGTGAATTTTTATATTCTTGTAGCATTGATGTGTTTGACTTTGCAGTAACTTGTTGATTTACAAACAGTGGGTTCAGCTTCTTTAAGTTTGTCATGGTGAAACCTTTTTGCCCAATTTTACGCGACAGTCACGTTCCGGACGTCCTTTACATGTGTTCGTAAACAACTGTTTGACCAAGAATTTGCTTGCATGTGGGAGCGGACAGTAATCGTGAAAAAAGCTGAATAGGAGAATATAATGCAGTCTGTAGGGGTCGTGCTATGGCTCAGGCGGTTAGTCGTCGGTCTGTCACCGCGAAGGCACGGGTTCAATGCCAGGCCACTGCATGTGGGATTTATGGTGGACAAAGTGACACTGGGAGTGGTTTCCGTTCCCGTGCTTCCGTTTTCCTTTGTTACTATCATTCTACCGATGCTCCACACTCATTTATTCGTGGGTCACCAGCGGTATATAATCTTGGCAGTTGACATCGTTGTTAAATAACACAGTTAAAAAAGTAACCAGTGTGGACCCTTGAAGCTTGAATAAGAGAATGATTTTATAATACTGTAGGTTTTACTGTTGGTGTGTCTATATACTGTCATAATACATGAAGGATTTTTTTTTCTGTGTTCCTAAGATATGTTTACAGATGCCATGCGAATATGGAGATCATAAATTCAAGTTTATAATGCGAGATTTAAGGTTTCCGCAGCGGTATTGGTGAAGATTCAAGTGAAGGGATGTTGCACCGTGCTGCTATCCATATTTTTTAAGAGCGCTGTACCGCTATCTCGAGGGTCTAGTACGCCTTCGAAAAGTCGATTACCGTTTACAAGTCGATACCGCATAACGTCCCAGAAGACTTAAATCTTTTAAGATTGCGGTGTCTTTTATGAAATTTTAAACGTAAAAGGACTTCGACATTTAGGGTAACATGCCACTAATTTCCATAATGCTGTAGAGCACTACACACCGTACGAAGCATAGGAATTTTTTCATCAGTTACAAAGCCGATATTAGGTAGCCTGTGGAATTTATTTTTGCATCATTTACACACTTGCAGTCGTTAATGACTAGATTAACTTTCCAAAAGATTTTTGTCTTTAACTTTCAATTACGGAATTTGATGTACGTAATATTAGAGTTATCTGCGAAAGCATTTATTTTGGCAACCTCAAAAAGTCGAGTTACTGAACAACAAAAGAAACTGTATGTATAGTAATGAGTTTAATAAATATGGTTTAAATATATTCCATGGTGCTTTTTATGATAACAGTATGTTAATATAAATATTCCTAGTCCCTAGATGAAAAATTGAAGCGTGTCGTAGGTGATCCAGCGAGAGGAACTTGCATCAACTGCCTAAGCGAAATCAGTTGAACAGAGACCTTCAAAAACTGACAGAAACTGTTCGGCAAGCGGAAAGGCACTTATGCTGACCAAAGGCTGCCTGATGTGTACCGCGGTCTTCACAATCAAAGACAACCGAAGCTAAACAGGCCAGTCGAGACTTCCAGTAACAAGGCAGTCAAGTGGACACGAGGATTTGTTTCAACACGAATCGTCTACCTCTACAAGTTTTCCTTGATTTTCCTCAGTTTTATGGTAAATGCCATGGTGTGGTCAAAAAGACAGTACTTAATGCTTCTCTCAGTCACTGACGCTTTAAACCTGAGTGATCCTCCCACAATCGCGGATCCCTTCGCCCAATCGATCACAACCTTTCTTGTCTCTATCTCCGGACATCCTCTTCCCTTCAGAGCAACAGCTCTGGCCAAACTCATTAGCTTAAGCCCGCTCCGTGTTAAAGTGTTAAGGTACCGTTTTCAAATTCAGGTCATGTGTTTCCTACGCAGGTATGGTTTAACCTAACAAAGGACTTCGACTTGTGCTTCACGCAGTTCTCCACCCACAGCTTTTCTGTTGGTTGGTGGTTCTGTTTCAGTTCTTAGTATGAATTTGTCAAGGCCTTCAACCCAGACAACTAAACCCGTCAACGTAAGCCCACACCCTGCAGCATTTCATGCGGCACTGTTTACACATTCCAGCTATGCAGTTCTTACCTAGCAGTGATTTAATCTAACAAGGGACAACAACTTGCGGTTAGCTGAAATTTCCGCCTGTTGCCCTTTTGGTCCGTCGATACGCATACATTCGCACTTACTCTGGCGACTGCAATGTACGCCGAAGCGTTGGAAGAACTTCAGCACGCTACGCCGTTAAACACCCCGACGGCCGAAGTCGCACAGTAGGTTCACAACCGTAAAGCCTAAGAACAAGCAGTTTCGTAGTTGCCAAAGTCAAGAATTTATGAAATTTGAGGGTTTAGTAAATAATATACGTGGTATTTACTGCATGAAATGTAGCCACTCTGTTTTTGTCGGTTCAAGAGGATGTTTGGATCACAGTTCATCTCTTTTATTTATTTGCTTTGGCTTCAATCTGTAAATTTCAGTCTTCCTCAAAGACGATTCTGCATGTTACTGATGATATTTCAATGCACATTGATTTTAGTCTCAACTGCTTACGTTTTACATTTAATGAACAGGTTGAAGTACTGAGTAGATGTTCAGTTGGGCATGCCAAAGAGAAACGGACATTACTGGGTGACTCTTTTACCCTACTCATTGTTTATGGCCCAACAGCCGTTAATGGGCCAGGACCTCCCCATTATCGAGGCTTCACGATCACACTCAGACACACCACACTCAGCAGGACTCCTCTGGACGAGTGATCAGCCCGACGCAGAGACCTCTAACTAACAACGCACAACACTCACAGGAGACAGACATCCATGCGCCCGGTGGGGTCGAACCCACAATCCCGCCAAGCCTACCCTGCGCATTATTTAATCTATTTTTAATTTTATAAACATGTTAGTTCCTCTCATTTATTTCAGTGACTGAAAAAGAGCATGAACCAGGTTTTCTTCGTTATTAGACCTACTGCTGTAACAAGTTCGGTGGGCGAATTGGAAAGGAAGGTAATAGCAGTGGCGTATTTGCAAATATCGGCGTGACCTTATAGGGTTTTCCTAGTGAACAGTAGTTAAGTAGTTGTGATTCTGTGAGATGTATTACGTCACCCACTTTAATTTTCAAGCTTCGTTTTGTCAGGTTATTTGCATGCAGTATGTTTGGAGGCATGGACCAGTTACAGGCACTCCCTGATTGCTCGTGGTAACGAGAATCAAGCGTGTTTTAACGGGCGTTTTCCTGGTAGTGAGTTAGATGCGTAAGTGCACTTATGCTTACGGCATATTTTTTGAGTGGCACAAGTTATTTTTTCTTTACTTCCGCCTGAGTGACATTTTATAGAGAAAGGGTGTGTTATAGTCGTTATAGCCAAGAGGCAATCCCCTACGACATGAAAATTAGTTCTGTCCGGATCTCACATTATTTCTGAAGCAATTATTCAGCTTGTCAAAATTCACAGTTCGACATCTATTAGGGGTCATAAATATCTGCCGGTATGACTCCCCCTGTACCAACACTGCAAGGGTAAAGCCGTCCTCGTTCGTCGCTAATAGTAGTTTTCCGAGTACCGATACAAAATCAAGCCTTATCAATTATGTTGTTATCCAGTTCTTTGTAATTTGCAATATTTGATCTTTTAACAGTTATGTTGACGAAGATTCAAGTCTTCTGGGATATGACACCGTATCGACTGGTGTTGATTTGCTACATTCTGAAGATGGAGGCAGCATGCCTCTCCGAACCGTCTGTAACTTTGTCAGTCAACACAGCGTCACGTCCAAGAAGATGTGTATAGAATTAAGTTATTTATGTCACGACTGCTTATTCTGGTGTCTCTTCTTCTTCTTCTTCGCCTTCTTCTTCTTCTTCTTCTCCTTCTTCTTCGTCGTCTTCTTCTTCTTCTTCTTCTTCTTCTTCTTCTGACAGCGAGTTACTGCGAAGTAGTTCAATTTTCTTCTGATGCACAGCTGTTCGTATTTCCTCGTAAAAACTCTAAGCTGTCGTTTCTTAGAAACTGTGTAAGAAGTACATTTAACAATATGATGTAGGTAGAAGGAATCCTAGGATGCTGAAAGCACATAAGTATGACGCTGTGCCATAATTATCAACAGCTGGAGGATTCTACTTTTTCCATGTAACAGGTCCGTTTGAAAACACAGTCCATAGACAGGTCTAGAAAAATGTTGCCGGTAAAGCTTATGGTTTTATTTAGATCTTCGTTTTTTTAAATAAAAGTGCAAGCCTGTGTTTGTGTCCAATGTCTGAATTGTGAAATGTTTTGCATCTTGGTAAAATATTTTGTGAGAGATGTACCAAAATATTTCTTGAATTAACATAGTTTGTTAGATGTGTTTGAACTGTTTTAAACTAGTCATATACTAAAATGATATTTTTATATACGGTATATGTATGCCGGATTACCAGTCTTCCTTTGGAATACATTTGTATTTAATAAATTTTTTTAGAATTATTTTGACCGTTGGTGCGAAACGTAGCTTCACCTTAATTGTTCTTTTTCCATTTTTTGTGATTTTATGCACAGTTGAAGCGGGAAATGTAACCTGAATGGAGCAGTCTGCCCTATTTATAGCCAACTTGAGGCGTTTCATCCTTTTATCGATTTGCTGATTTTACACACCAGAATATCCGCTTTAAATTATTTAATGTGTCCGTGTAAGAGTGGCATAATTCTGCTGATTTTACACATCAGAATATCCGCTTTAAATTATTTAATGTGTCCGTGTAAGAGTGGCATAATTCTGCCGAGGACTAATATCTTTACACTGCAGTTGTCCTGTTGTATCTTTCGAACAGAACGTAACACGTAACATTCACTTGTGTAGCATTTTTTATATAAATAATTCACGTAGTAGTGTCCACTTTCAGGATTTTTAGATGCATCCAAACGAAAAGGCACAAACAAGGGAAATTACTTACCCCCACAGCTGCTTCTTGTGAGAGAAAATACGTTGGGCTTCTGATGTCTACTAAGGTTAGGAGTAGCGTCTTTCTGCCGCCCGAAATGATTTGTTTATTCTCCATTGTTTAAATACCAAAGACGTTGCTGCTTGTAACCCTTAAGTCTAGGACAATCTGCTACCGATTTTACTAGTAGCAGTATGTGTCGAAGCAACTGCAGTGTTAATTTCTGAGTGATAGCTAATTGCTTTGTGATCGCTACGTAATGAATAAGATTTTGGTACGTTGATTAAAGAAGCCAGATGTATGCTAATATGCTGAATAAAGGACCTCGGATGGTACAGTCTGTGTAGCGAGTACCTTACGGCCTGTAAGACGGAGGAATCGTGGTTAGATTCCTAGCAGGGGCGAGGGACTATCTATTCAAGGACATAAGAGAGCGGAATTACATTTTAAATGGCCGAGCGTTTATGTTAGCCGTGCGAGCCTAGGTGACGTAATTAATTTGAAGGTTCCGTGTCCGTTTGGTAGTTAATTAAAAAGTCAAAGTAACGAGATCTCTAGTTGTGTGAAGTTCGTACTAATTTTCAGGAAAATGCCTTGTCCCGCAAGAGTAATATTACTTGATTGATCTCTTCATTTCGAGGGCCTCGCCAATGTGAGAGGCGGGCCGCGTAATGTCACTGTCTGAGGCATACAGGCCCCATCAAGGTACTGCACACCGGCATGTTGTGAGTAAGTATGTAACTTCACCGTAAGTTGCTGGTCAGTTCAGCTACTCTTTCATTGACAATGGAATTGCTTGTCGAACCTGTAGGAACAGCACTTCCAAGAAACACCAAAAGAAACTGAATTATCTTTCGTCCTGCGAAACAAAATAGAAAGAAAGATGACAGGTGTTGGTTTTGGTTTTGTTTCTCGAAAAGGCAGGCAGGACATCTGGGGGTAGATGGCTGGAGGAATCTGAAGGAGAACGGCTGCGCCAGACGGATCCAGTCTAGTCAGTCATGGTAACAAAGGCAAGAAGACATGTTGTATGCCAAGGCGGGTCTTTCCAATGATGACGTTTGCACTTACAAGTCACGATAACTAGTGACCAGTGGCTGTTGCATTGTGCTTGAGAGTTTAAACTAAAACTAAAGGAAACTCTCGCTACATATTACTTTTATGTGTGATTCTTCCTGTTAATTTTGAAGGACTGTCATACCGTGCTGTAGATTCTGTTACATGGGTGGCATTTAATTTGTGTGTATGTGGAGGGTTTCCTTTGTAGGTTAGGCCTAATGACATGCTTAGCCTGTCACATATATGAAGTAACGTTTCACTGTCGATAATACAAAAGCAGCTGTAAAGAAAAAGGCTTAATATTTCGATCTATAAAACTAAAAGGAGATTAATTACTTGACATATCAAGGCATGGGCGGAATTAGTTTAGCAAAAAAAATTTCCCGTATTTCTTATTTGCGCATTTGGTTACTCGTTTTCATATTTTTAAGGAAAAGGGGGTGACGGTGCACATCGAAGAGATGATAAATGCATATGAGATTTTAGGTGCAAGACGTGAGTGTAAGAGACCACTTTGGAGACATAGGCATAGATAGGAGGGCAATATTAAATGGATCTTAGATTGTTGGCCGTGACGATGTGGAATGGTTTGATTTGACCGACTGTAGAGAACGGCGACGGGTTTTTTGAACTCGGTAATGAACCGTAGTTCTATAGAATGCGTTTAATTTGTTGACAAACTGGGTGACTCTTCGTTTCTGAAGAAACCTGCTTAATAGAGTCAGATACGTGGTTCACTATATGTCTGTGCGGGAAAGGTTTCTTTTAGGGTAATCAAATCCTTGTCCGATTACTGAATAAGTTCTGGTTAGGAAATCAAATGAATGAGTAGTCCTAGACGTACGTGCTGACAGAAATATTCTGTCTGACGAATGAAAGTGACACGTGACGTGGTGGTACTTATTTTGGAGACGACAACTCATTTCCGCTTATAATAATCCCCCTGTGACAGATATTGCAATACACAACCGCGAGATTTATTTAAACGTTGGTTATATGGGCGTGGTGGCTGTAGTGCCTGTCGAGAAGAACGGTTTTCCCCCCGGTGAAAACGTAGTTTGCTTGCTCCGTTTAATATTAAATATAAACCTCTTTAAGTATGATTACTGACACATTTTCCACCAGACTGTTTGAGTGTAATTTCTGATTATCTCTGCTTTCCAGCACTCACACTTTTAAAATGCCTGCTGATAACAGTATCATTAACAGTAAGTACATATAGTTGAACACACGTTTTGTAAACAGGCTTTGCGAATATATTGCAGCGAGTTTTATTGTACAGCCAGTGCCTGGAAGTTATGCAGCTCTACCGTGCAGTGTTACAGTCACGTCACCTGTTGATTGTACTTCTCACTGTTAAGGGATGACCTCACACATACATCTTGCACACGACGTCTGTTGAATAAAGGTTTTAATGACGGGTCAGCCATTAACGTTTTCATGAATGTTTGAACACAACTCACTAATTATTGTAAGAATATAGTATAGATAACTACAGAATAGTCGTAGTACTGAAGGTTTGTTACCTTACTTGTCAAAGACACGCACTGATTGAGCCTGGTTTATTTAGAACTCGTAATTTTTATAACAACCCTTTGTTTTTAATGATAGTTTCGATTATTGTGTCTTAAATTCATGCATATACCCTTTTTGCGTGATCAAATTTGGAAACGCTTAGTACCTCCCTTTGTTGTTTCATACTGAGGCCCTTGATAACGCACCAGGTGGGCCGCAACATGTTGGAGAGATAATGCAACAGATGGTGTATTCCACCCTCTGTACACAATTGGTTTGCTTTAATTAAAGATAAAATGTACACGGTGGGAAGTCGAGATGGCAAGATAGTTAATTCTCTGTGTAATTTATCAGTTTTCGCACGTCTGACCGCAGACTGTGTGCTTGCACTTTTGCCTTAACCACCCAGCATGCAAATCGAATCTACATATATGGCACCGTGTTATGTTCATATTATTAACCATTTCTTTGGCCTCTTGGCTCTCCCGTATTTCTTATAATTTTCTCGTACAGGGTACGATTTTCGGAAAAGTGTATAGACATAAAATGTTGGCTTTAATTGTTTACAATTCATTTCTGAAGCTTCTTTCAATCTAAGAAGGATTCAGCGAGATGTCTTAAATTTACGTAGGCCTTACTGTATATTACCTGTTATTTTTGCCAGATGTTAACCAAAAGTTAATCAGAATTACCAATGTAAAATCTCACGAAAAGCTTTATAGTCGGAGTCGAGTTGTTGCTTGCGGGCCGAGGGACGGATGGACAGACATGACGAAATTGACAGTCGCTTTTCGCTGTTGTTTTACGAACGTGCCTAGAAATTCATCGAATAAACAATGTGCTTTTTAATAGCCAATCAACATATGTGCGAAATATCACTTTGTTCTTTGCAGATATCCAAGATGAGTGCGGCTGGCGTGTTAGTGTCCTGCAGCATGGCCGGAAACAAAACACCTCGTAGGTGTTCAGGTATCCGTTTGGGTCGCGACTGGGTCCTCACCACAGGAGGCATCCTGAGCAACGTTCTGCAAGATAACAGCGACCAAAACAACGTGTCCTATTGGAAAAATCTACTGGACACAACATACCAAGATCATCCAGTTCGTATAAAAACCAGACCACCCATGGAAACTCAGGTCAAATTCTCGGTAATCACATTATATCCTGCCGACACAATAGAGGAAAATACATCCACGAATAAACAGTTGCTTTTTAAGGAGGGTATTTTGGTACCAAAGGATAAGCGGTTTCTGAATCAAAGATCTGTACGGAGTAATGAAGAGGCGCACGGGAATTTTCCGTTAGTAACCATCAGGAAGCCACCATGTTCCGATATATATGGCAAGTGTGAAGAATTTAATGGTGTTTTAAAATACGTGTGGCGAAGTACACTTGTTTCGGAAGCAGTTGACAAAATGCTGTCGTCTTGGGTGATGGGCAGTATATCGTCTAATGAAGACGACAGTAATGTTGACACAGAATCGGAGATTACAAAGCAGTTGCTATCCTTGTTCGTAATTGTCAAGATCCTTATAGACAGTGACGAGAGTTCTGAGACAGATGAATACAGCAAACTTGTGGGTATACTCCGTGATGTGTTTGAGCCGGAAGGTGTTTTGAAACGCGGCCAGAATGTGGTTGTGGAGTCGACTCCATTCGGGAACTTTTACTTCCATAATTCGGTTAGTGAAGGAGTCGTCAGCAATGTATTTGGACCTAGCCGCTGCCTTTTGTTGACTGATGCAAGTACTGCGATCGGTTGCGAAGGAGGACCAATTTTTGTTGTTACAAAAAGGCAAGTTTGCACGAGACGTATTTGGAACATCTTACGGCGCCCTGCTTTTCTCTAAATGCATAGTTCGATGTGGTCTGGTTTTAAAGAACCGCAGAGGAAGAATTGTGGTATTATTTACCCATTTCTATGCGTAACTTCTAATGATAATAATTCGCGTAACGTTAAATTTTTCATATACACCCTAAACAATTTCTCATCGTCACCACATTTACACTTATTGAATATAGAAATGTTGCATGCATAAACTAGAGTGCGTTTTTAATCGCCATACAAACTGTCACTTTGCAAAATTCCTATAATTCATCAGTTATCACCATTAAATGGAAAGAAATGTATAGATTTCTCGCGGCCGGCGTGTTGTGTTTCTACATTCTTGACAGAGGAAGTAATATAACGCATATTTTTCAAATATAGGTACAGATATATACATATAGATTGTATATAGCTGGATATAGATAATGTAAGAATTAATTACACATAAAGAGTTGTGGGTGACATTATAGGCCTACATATATATATATGTTCGCCATATTTTATGATTCCACATTAAGAGCAGCAGCTGTTGCCCTCATCTGGGACGTTGATTTCAGGGAACAGAAAGTACAAAGGCTGAATAGCCTGTAGTGCCACGATGTTCATACTAGTTTCTATTAAAATTTAATAATAGCTTCAAAGTGTAGAAGCTACAGGCGTACGGACGTGATACGGTAAACGTCTGTTTTGGTGCTAAAGGAGAGACGGCTTAAAATTTCAGTTGTAGTTTTCAATTCCAAGAGAGAGTTAACTATCTGTAAGTTATAAATAACGCATGTAAGTAGCGTTTATGCGACTTTTTAAAGATAATTTGCTGAAGCGCTTAGGAATAACTTATGACGTCATAGTCCCTGTGTGGTTCAAACAGAAAATCCAGCAACGTAAAAGCATTTTTCATTGTAACCTCGACATACAAACTACAGCGTTGGAAGTCTGTGAACTAATATGTTTTCGTTACTCTTGAATTTACACACCCGCCAATTAGACTACTTGCGAACAATTAGTTTCCACCTCGCCTCCACTCGTTCTGTAGTAGTAGTTAGTGGGCACGTGCAGCCCGACCTGTTATAACTTTTGTTAGGATTTGCGGAATAAAATTGTTTAGATCGTCTGGGTCAAGGTAATTGAAGCTTATGATAGCGCCAGTAGTTACTAAACTTTCAAAATTGTTTCTGAGTTTGAAAATACTGTTTGGAAAGTATTTGGATGCAAGAGGAATGGCGTGAAATAGTTGGAAGCTTCTTGGCCAATGCAGAGAACCTAGTACTGGAAGGCTGCGGTGACTGGGTATGCAGCTTGAATGGCGAAGTAAGGAATGCATACATAGACACGGTTTTGGTTGGTAAAACACTTAGAAAGTGACCACTTAGAAGACAGTGTATAATGTTAAGAGGGATTATTACGGTAGACGTGTATGGAACTGGCTGATAATTATGTTCTGTGGTGTATTTTAATACTAATGGCGCTGAACCCACTGGTTCAGCTAGGGAGAATTAGTTTTTAGGAAACAGGCTGGTC
The DNA here is from genome assembly GCA_013340265.1 of Coptotermes formosanus. Lineage (NCBI taxonomy): Eukaryota > Metazoa > Arthropoda > Insecta > Blattodea > Rhinotermitidae > Coptotermes > Coptotermes formosanus. Next base: position 66,556 of record BLKM01006251.1, on the reverse strand, counting down.
TGTTTCTGTTTCAGAGATGGAACGCTTCGCCGCCACTTAGTCGGGATGGTGGCGTGCTCCCTGAGCTGGTGGCGCGGCGAGTGGGTAGGCTTCACCATGGGAGTGTCTCTAGCGCCAGTTGTCCGCCGAATGTTCTTGACGGATACGAACGTAGCTAGCAACCCATCATTCATACCACCGGCCACTCTCCCCGATCAGTTAGGTACATCATAGTTCCACTTTGTACTGAAGGAAGACACTGCCAAACAATTTAAAAGTCGGGGTTTTGGAAACGGTGAACGAAGCACTGAAGACGAAACGCATAGCAGCGGTTCAGGCTGTACACTTGTCGCTTTCTTGGGAAGTAATTTTCTGCATTACTGAAATGGGATAAAATCTTAATATTCAAGAGAACCTGCAAGCAGCTATTTTCTGCGACAATTTCCTGTTCTGTCCAATGGCATACACCTTTGCTGCCAACGGGGCTGTGGAGTCGGTATACGAAAACTCCGACTCCGACTCCTTCATAAAAGCTCAATATGCATTAATAACAGTAAACCCATAAGACATTTCATCGCCACCACGTGAATCATCAGGCTGCTTTTTTTTTTCACTTATAACCTATATTTAAGTAAAAGTCTAATGGTTACTGTAGCTGTCAGGGCTCTGGAGTTGGAGTATCTAGTTAAGATTTTAGACTGAGGTCGGAGTCGGAGTCAGTACATTTTTACCGACTCCGACTCCACCTAAAATTCCTTCCGACTCCGACTCCACCTAAAATTCCTTCCGACTCCGACTCCGACTCCATGACTCGGACTCCGACTCCACAGCCCTGGCCGCCAGCTATATATAGTTGGCATAGTGAGTAGGCTGTGGACTGGATGACTGAGGGATCGTGGTTCGATTCTCGGTACCGGCAAGAGATTTTTTCTTCTCCAAAGCGCCCAGACGGGCTATGGGGTCCACCCATCCTCCTATTCAACGTATACACGGGCATGTCTCTCCGGGGGGGGGGGGCGGCCGAAGCGTAAAACGGCCAAGGCGTGACCACTCGTCTCCATACAGTACCGTGGTTAAGAATGCGTGGCATTATACCTCCACTAATATGTATGCCTTCATGGTAAGCTCAGGGGGACTTTGCCTCTGTGGTAAAGAGAGGAGCCATAATGGCGTAGTCAGTATAATGACTAGGCTAGGGGCTGAGCGATCCAGGATTTGAATCCCGGCAGAAGAGAAGCTAACTGCATTACTGACAATATGGTAAATTGTGTGGAAAACTATCGTCTCACAACATCCTACTGCACCATTTTATTGCGTTTAATTGCTTTTAGTGTGGTATAATTTTAATGTTATGTAGGTGCCAATATGCATGGTGCAGGGTAGAATAACTTGTATTCTTTAAAAGGTAAATGTCACCCCATCCCATGTCTATTCTGGTACAGAAGGAAGGCGGAGTTGTAGCTGCAATCCATTCGCAACCTCGGCTGTAAGAGGGGGTGGGTGGTGACCACCACGCCTCGGTTGCTTTACCTCCAGCAGAGACGCCGTACACATTGTACAGGAGGCCACGTGGGCCTTGGGGGCCAGTCTGGACGGGAACGGAAAATTTCTCCCCCACCAGAATTCGATCCCTAGACCGTCCAGCCCGTAGCGAGTCACTTTGTCGACTACGCTGTCACGGCCGCCAACTTGTGTTTTGTAGTAGCCTTGAAAGGAAAAGTGATGGGAAATAATGCCGTAGATAAGATATTTAAAAGCCAAACAGTTGGAATTACTCCGGTATTCTGTCCCCATTGTTACAGTTACAGATACGGACCCCATCTGACAGTGACTGCCGAAAATATTCTTTCGTTACGAAGTAGCCGAGAGGACCCTAGCTTCGTCCTTTGCTAATGAAAAATTTTCTATGGATAGTAGCACCGCTTATTCTATGGAACTCTCTTTCAAGAAATTTTAACGTTATTCCTTTCTGATTCAGTGAAATCGTGATTTCGTAGGATTTCTCAAGGGCTATAATGTACGACAGTGGGTCAGTAAGAGTCTTATCTATCGAAATGATAGCCAGAGACTGGAAGTGTCAAGTTTTTTAATTGATATTTCAGCAGGCCTTATACTAGAGCAATTCAAAGTACAAGTACCTATTGGTGACTTTCCGAGTTTCAAATTGTTTTATTACATCCCAATTGTGGCCGTCTGGATTTTGATACTGTGTAGACGTGTACATGAATACCAACGTTTGGAAGAACGTAATACGTCCATCTTTAGGGCCGAAGTGACTGACCAGTCACTGCCGTGAATATCTGAAAACGTAGCTTAACTCTATGTCAAAAATAAACTTTCTTCGTTCTGCTTTGTTCAAAATTAAATGCATCTGAACTTGCTGCACAATATAGGCGTTAGTAGAATGGAATAAACACAGAAACCTTTTCGTCAAGATTTATAGTTAAGGAAGCCAAACCCCACCAGGGCTGTAGTGCTGATGATGATAAGTATTTACATTTACCACTTGCAATGTGTTTATGTCGTAAAGCAGACGTGAAGCTTGTTTTACAAATGCTAACACCTGCTGACGTCAACTACCAGCATTGTAGTAAGTTGCGCAAGACTTTTCTATAAGCGTCTAAATTAATGTCTGGTATCTAGGCCGTCACGTGTCTTCTTTGCATCTGCGCCAGATTGTCATGTTGTTTTGTGTCAATTACAAAACGGCGCTCTGTAAATCATTAGATTGTCATTGTGCTTAACCCAGAAAAGGTAACAATTGCTTTGCAGAAAATGGCTGATAAAATCTCGTACTTGAAAGTGGTCTTGGAAGAATATGTTACGTAGACTCATATTATCGCTAGCTCTGTGTGTTCGTATGTGCACGTGTGCGAAGAAAACTCATAGTAATTAATGAGCTGCTCGAACTTTCGTTACTAATGAATTTTGTGAGAGACATTTACATGTACAACATGGGTTCTCTTAGTTCATAATTCCTAAATATAACGTGAAATTGCCAATAAATGCGACAGAATGACCGCCTACCTCCTAACTATGATACTGAATAAACACAAACGACTTCTAGGTTGTACGTACAGCAAATTATCCTGTGTTAAATTTAATGTGATTACTGTTGCTGTTTACTTAGATTTTGAAAGTTAACTTGTGTTATCTTTAACTCTGTAATTCGAGTATCATTGACGATCGTTCTCAAGTTTTGTCACTCCATTATATTTGGGAGAACCATGGTTCAAATCTCGAGCCTGATACTATCCCGACTGAGGGTTTTCCTTCCATATCTCTTCAGTTTAATTAATCATTAACCCTTTAAAGCCCAGTGGTTGATCTATGTACCACTGCGTTTAACATTAAACAAGACGGACACTGTACGTATAAACGTAACACGGAGGCGCGTTCTCATAACCATTGTTGCCGTCGAAAAGCAATAAGTATTACAAATTCTGAGTGCGTGTCTGTAGCCTTATTTATCCCGCATGCAACGCGCATGCGCTGTATTATATTGTCATCTGTGGCCTGTGTGGCTGTACCGTATTTTTTCACATTATCTCATAAGCGGCACAATTTTCGGAAAAAAGTTGTTAAACATAAAATGTGCGTTTTGATTTTCTCTAGAACTTTTGTCTGAAACATTCCTCATCCTAAGAACAATTCAGCCAGATATTGTTATAGATGTACGTAAGTCTTCATGTAAAGTACCCGTTATTCTTGTAAGATTTTAATAAAACTTGGATTTTCTCGATAGATTTTCGAAAAATACTCAGATATAAACTTTCATAAAAACCCGTATAGTGGAAGCCGAGTTGTTCGTCGCGGATGGACAGACTGACGGATAGATGGACAGACATTACGAAGCTAATAGACACTTTTCGCAAGTTTGCGAACGTCTAAAATTTCTACCTTCTGCCCACAGAATGCATATACATGTTTATTGTACGTATCTCGGAACAAACGGCGTTTGTTTCCCTGTGCCTCATTGACTGACTGGTTTTTATAACCGGGACAGAATGTGTTTACTGCGCGGTACGAACTGAATCTTTAAATATAATTAGGTTAATCTTAGTCTTCAAGGGTTAGTCATCCTGCCATTGAGTGCTATATGCATTGAGTCCCTGGTGAGTTCACTAAATAAACCATAAATAAGTAATACAATCTTTACCGAACATAGTAGTGGGATATATAGCACTATTGCTTCATATTCTGGAAGTTTCTGCTTTAAATTTCAGTCCTGCAACCGGACGTCCTGAGATTTTTCTGGTTGTTCCTCAGTCCAGCAGCGGAACGCCGGGATTGTAGATCGCATTAGGCCTCAACCGCTTCCTTTGCATTTCATGTCACTAATTATCCTACCATTCGACGCAATGTAATCTGATTTACTGACGTCGTTAAATAAACAACAAATAACCACAAACGTTCCCTACTAGTGCCTGTAGCCTGTAATGTATTTTCTAGTGTGTGATTTCCATCGGCCTCATCACAGTACCCAGATTCCAGTTGTAGGCTAGTTTCTTATGTGCTTAGACCGTCACAGCCTAGTAGTTAGCACTGCCGCCACATTTAACATTGAAAACTCTGCGTTTTGTCCACGCTATGTATTTATATATTCCTTATAATTGGTACAGTAAACGACCGTTATTTTCCTACAAATACTTAACCAGTTTGTCTTTCTAATGTATGAATACTGTGCTCTCTGTGATTTAATAACTGAATCTTTGTGTATAAAGTAGATTAGTTTTACCCTTCGGAGGGTTAATACGTTTATAATCATATCCTTAAACAGAGTATTAAGGAATTCAGTAACAACTGCTCGTACTAATTCAACGTGTTTCTTCACCTGATGCAGTTGAATATTCCATGTAACTTCCCACACATTGAAAGATTTGGTGTTGAAAATATGAAAGACAATGACAGAACGTTTTGTTACATGGTGCATAAAAACAATTTAGCCACGTTGTTATTGTTATTGTCGTGGATGACATATTAGACAAATTTGAACTTTGGTATGCAGATAGCTGAAGTTTCCTGATTGGGTTACATTATATAGGCCTATTTATTCATAACTGGACGAATTCTTAGGAGTGATCCAAATTTTCTTCATGGTGTAATATTTGATGGTGCTGCAAAAAAAATAATGATAATTAACAGACCCGAAGAGTAACCACGCCGAAAAATAGCGTCTCAGCCGCACAATATTCCTGTTTACATCTCTTAATGTGACTAGTAAGGAGCCCGAATATAAATTCAATAGTGAAAGCAGAAAAATTTTATCAGTTTTGAAGCTCTTTCAGTCGTGTTGTGTTATTTTGTAGGTAAGCTTTTTGACTTTCACATGCAGAGTGAAAGAAAAAGATTGACACGGGTCTGTGTATTGTTCGGGTTCCACTTCCGTCAAATCTATTTCATCTACAAAGCACGTAATCTTGCTATACGTACGTACTGAGTGTAGTATACTCATATAACGAACCGCAGTGATTTGTTCGTACAGAGCTCGTTTGAGGCCTACAGATTGTTCTGTAGTGGGCAGTAATGTGTGGTAATCGTGCGAGATGACGTCTGAAGGTTGTGCTTCAGAGTAAAATGCTTGTACTAGCGTACAGACTTTATGTGTGAACGTAAATGGCTGGTTCTTTCAGCCGGCGTGGATGACAGCGTGGTGCTGGTGCGCTGTGGAGTCCACTGGGGTTCTGGTGTTGTCGTCGATTCTCGTGATGGCATTATACTGACTTGCTCCCATGTTGTTAGCAATGTAAGTACCTTTTCGGCCTCCACAGAATTCAGGTTACGTTGCAGAATAGTAGCAATCTGTAATGATCCCAAAAATCTTTGTGACATAATAGCCTAAGAATATAGCATTGGGCATTGTTTGTCTTCTGAAGCGTACTTGATATACACGCCCAGTGGCGTAGCTAGGCTTTCGGAGGCTCGGGGCGAGCAATCACAATGGCCGCCCCTGGTAGAAATTACGAACTTTAAAAATCACAGATATTTATTAACTTTACGCTAATAAAGATCGAATTTTGGGCGATTTTAATGCCCTGCCAGCAATATGAACTTATTTCGGTCTTCATGAAAAATGCCCCATATCTTTGTCCAGTTTTAACAAATTTCGGATTTTAATAAAAGTCTCCGGTATAAAATTTGGTGTAAACCCATCCAGCGGGACTTTCGGCCGCACTATGGCCCTGGGGTCGACTCAGCCTCTAACAGAAATGAGTACCAGGAATATTTCCTGGGGGGTAGAGGCGGCCTGTGCGTAAGGCTGACAACCTTACCACCGTCATGTGCCGATTGTCTAGAACTCTGGGAGTCACAACCTCCTGGAACCCTAAGGGCCTATCCAGGCCTGTAATGGGATAGCTTTACCTTTTACCATCCAGCGGGAACCGAGTTGAAACGTGTGGTCCGACAAACGGACGGACGGACATGCCGAAACTAATACGCGCTTTTCGCGACTTATGCGAACGCGCCTTAAAACGGGACCATTAATGCTTTATACGCAGTGCAAATCTATCCTGCAGTGCGCTTGTGATAACAATAATGCATGATCACACCAGTGAATCACGTCTTTAGAACAGGTGACGCAAGGATCTCTTATCTTCAGTAAATGTTTTTTATGCAAAGTGGAAGAGAGACGACAAGGAGAAATAAACAGATGCTGCGTGCAGCTTTGCGGTTGCAGAGGAGTGTTTCCCTGTGCCGCAAAGAGGCAGCTGTTTTAAGCAGGTTAATTTGTTATTCCGAGCCCCTAAATAGATCACTTCACGTGGCCAATTAATTTTCCTCTTGCAGGCGCAAAACTATGGGGTGAAGATCTACTGGAACGGTAGACAGTACATCGCAAGTGTTTTGTTCCGGAGTAGAGATGGCTGCGCATATGATGCTGCCGTTTTGAGAACGGGACCAGGGGCAGCGTTCCGCTCAGTAAATTTCTCCAGTATAACAGCTATTAAAGGTAATATCATGCCCGAGATGAACAATTTTTCTGTGTTGACGTCATTTCTGCAAGAGATGCAACTTGAAAATTCAGCGATTAGCTTTTTCGAACCACCATATGCGATGATGGTATAACGTGAACCCATTCGAAAGCCTCTATTCCCCTAATCCATGCAACCTATTTACATTACTATCAGCTTTAAGCCATCCAAGTCTTCATGTTACCAAACCCCGAACCTCTGCGCCTTTAAACTGATCGCAGAAAGGTTGCTTCACCTGGGCGTAGTAGTTGAATTCACGAGCCCGTCTTGTCAACAAGAAAGCCGTAGTCGCACAATGGTAAAAAACGAATCTATTTTACCAAAAAAGTTGTATTTTTACATCATATTTATTTTTGACAATGCTTTAACGTCAGTTTTATCTCACTTATATTTATCAGGACTTATTGCATTATCATAACACACAACACCACACAACTTTTTGGAAACTGTTTCCTTCTTCAGGTGTGTTGTGACAATGGAAAACGTCTTGATAAATAAGTGATAGCGTATTCTTGTAGTTACGCACGTTTAGTATTACACATATCATTACTGTAATTTAATATCTGTGAGACTTCACGTCCCACTCAGTTGACGACCAAACTTCGCCGGCTGAGACTCAGTTTCAGAGGACCGAAGCCGCAAAACCGCAAAGTTGTTGTTGTTGATGCGCTCTGGAATATTTTCATAACTGCGAAGTTTCATAGGTCATTGTAGGCACATGAAACTGTCCAGGCCGCTGTACGTATGTCCTGGAGTAAATTATGAAATGTTCAGAACTGCCCACACGGCTCCACCGCAGTTATGAAGGAAATGTTAACATTCCCATACGTTGACTGCACCCTGTGCGTGATTCGTCGCCAACACATAAGAACCACCGATTCATAAACTGCTTCATGGAAATACAGTCAACCCCCGCTATAGCGTCACCCTTACTTATCACCCATGAAAGTCTGTGAACTCAAATTTCCTGTTATACAGTACTTCGATTTACCGCCACCCTCGATATACCGCCACGAATTGCGGTACACAGTGACGCCATGTCGGGGTTTGACTGTCTATCAAAAGATTGGTGTTGCAGTCAACTTTGCCGAAGGATGCGTGGTGTGAAATCACGCAGTGCTTTTGAAGCAGGTTTGTTTTGAAGTGTCTAGGTGTGTATGTCGATCTAGCGAAGTTTTAGTGCGTAGAAGAACTTCAGTCCTGTCCAACCTCGAGTCGTTTACTGTATTTCTCTAAGGACTTCTGTATTTTCTTCATAAATCAAAATTTAATATCGCTAAGTAGGAGGTTACATGCTATGGGACTGTCCCGGGAGCTAAAAGTGAGTCACTTAAGAACGCGCTGTGGTAATATTTGATCATTCGAACGAATATTTAGACAAATTTCTTAGCATAGTGAAGGAGTGCCATTTTGTTTAACATTAGGTTAATATCCGCCATATTTTCCGGTTGGAATCCCCATTTTAGTCATTCGAACACCATCGCAGTGCTTCAGAGTGAATGTATAGAACATATTTCGCACCTCTACTGTGGAGCATTTATTGAGATCTATTAAAAATACTTGGCAATAAACCCTGCGGTTCTCACGTGTCCTTCTGGTATTGGAGTGTCTCGGGTTCAGATCTTCAATGATATTAGTCATGTCTTCTCAGTTCCTCCATAAAAATGTCAGTATATTTAAAACTAAGCCACACAAATCTCCTTTCTCATTCTTTTCAAGAAATTTACATATCTTCCCGCCACACTGCGTAGCTTATGTATTTGAAAGAGCTTCTTTGCAAAGTCCAATAATTAGTCATCAGTTGTCCCTCCCTCCCTTCCTTCCTCCCTTCCTTCCTTCCTTCCTTCCTTCCTTCCTTCCTTCCTTCCTCCCTCCCTCCCTTCCTCCCTTCCTCCCTCCCTCCCTCCCTCCCTTCCTTCCTTCCTTCCTCCCTCCCTTCTTTCCTCCCTTCCTTCCTTCCTCCCTTCCTTCCTTCCTTCCGGTGTGACAATCCCTATATGGATAATTAATTGCGTGACACTAGATAATAGTATTCTTCACGTGTCACAGTAGCGGGCTCATCGTTTTTCGTTTCGAAATATATCGTAACATTACCAGAAATTTCTGAAGATGCCATATGTATCTTCTGTGGGGCGAACCGGACGTACAAATCAGACGTCATGTTGTGTGTGCCATTTCGGATAAATATTTGGCATTGTATGTGATTTACTTGTAATTTTAATTGTCACGTCGCTTCTGACGTTTAGTTCACAGTCACGTGCTTGTTCTTCAAATTACTCCGTGGTAGATATCGTATCGAAAGGAAGTTTACTGTTTATAAATAAGTTATCAAGTACGCGGTTCGGCATGTCTCGTGGAAGTTGCAAGCATTTGTTGCCTGCTCTGATTGTTCTTATTCGTTCTGCCATTCGTATATTACAGATACCGTCATTCGAAATGACGCTGTATACAGTTTAGGTGTTTTACATCCATTTAAACACTTTACACAAGAACATAAATATTTGTATGAAGTTACCCGATAACTACTTACAATGGAGAAAAGTAGTCGCATAAGTGGATTTTTAGGGTATTTGGATGAGTATAAAAATCCACCACACCCTTAGTTCCAAGATCATCTGCAGTTTCATTATTTTCTTAGTTGTTGCTGATGCAATCTTATTAGAACACTCGTAGTTCGTTCTGTGCGGAAACAAATGCTTTAATTTTTTTCAGCAGAAGGTAGCTACTAACAAAAAACAAAAGGAAGTCTTAGTTGAGTTTAGATTGCGTTTCAATTAGCTGCTGTGTACTTTGAGTGTAGTGTTATATTGCATTTTGACTTTAAAGCATGCATTAGACAAGTTAGATAAGTGAGTAAATAAATATACATATGTATAATCTGTAAGCTTGCATGTTACTGTTATGCTGCTCTGTATTTCTATATTATTTACTTCCCCGCGTTATTGTGTGAGCACGCATGTTCCTTTGCTACTCCGTTATTTCTGATTTTTCATCTTGTACTGTCTTGTACTATTACATTTTCTGACCATTTTTCTATATTTCTTACTGTCCCCACGCTATGCTGTGTCTACACGTTGTCCTTTTGTGTCTCGTTTATCCATTTTCCTCACCTTTACGTATTATTCTTTGAAAACGCGTTTCCTTTCCTCGTAGTTTTTCTGTGTTGCTCATATTTCCACGCTATTCTGGGCGCACACGTGTTCCTTTTTTATTTTTTGTATTTTTTTCTCTATTAAAAATGATATGAAGAGCATGGATATTAGCACTCCATTTATCATTCCTTCTGCAACCTGTTAATCACATACTGTGTACCTTTGTAATCTTGTTTAAATCCTGTTCATGCAGGCGATGAGGGATGAGTTCATCGCACCTTCGTATGACAAACCCAGAAAGTCACGGACAAACGACCATGTCGCGAATGGAATTAGAACTCGCGTACTAGAGAACATACCCTTGAAGTCAACGGGATATAATTTTAAAAAATCAGGAATAATACTTACTGTAAGCCACAGGGAAAGACAAAACCATTCCTTATTCAGACTGGTACGATTACAACTAGAAGTGAAATTATTGTCGTGAAAGAGTAACTTGCTTAGGTGTGTTACACCGATTTAGCTCGTGCGTATTTCGGCTATGAGGTCGTTGGTACGGTATTTCAGAACGACTTGCAAGCATTGCTATACAGATTCAAGAGATACCTAGGTAGATTCGCAAGCATTGCTATACAGATTCAAGAGATACCTAGGTAGATTCTGTCTGTAATTTATTCTCAGTATTCCATTACTGAAGCAGTTTTATTCCTAGACGTAGTTATGTCCATCATATCAAGAAGAAGTTTGTAACAGTCGTGGCAGACAGGTTACAACTGCAAATATTGAAATGTGACGTTTCTGAGTGGAGTCTGAAGTTATATCTCAGATGTTCGTGTTTGTTTGCTAGTATCATACAGCTGTCGAATGGCATTACGTGTACTCTGCCGTGGATCGCATTATATATTGCTGAGATTAACGGGATTTGGATAGAGTTCACTCAAATACTTGTCTTATTACCTACATGGAGATGCGAATTCATACAGTTGTCTACAGTAGCCTACTTTTACGCTGCAATAAGTAAACTTGCAGGGGTTCCGCACGTTTCTTTCAGAATGAAATTAGTAAATATAATGTGGGTAGTGTTTTATTTCATTTTTTCTTTTCTTCCATATTCTTATATAATCGGTTTTCAGTTTAAATAACGAATAATGAAATTTTATTGTTCGTAAATGTGCATAAACATTTAATTTTTTAAAAAGAAAGTTTATGTTTGAGACAGTTTTATTTCATTTTTGTATCGAGAAAGTATACTTTTACTTTACAGGGGTTCCGCGTCAACTCGTATTTAGTCGATAGGGCTGTGCAGGTGTTAAGAGACTGAAGACGAGCAGACTGTTTTTTTTTCAGATTAGAACTACCGGCACTGTTTTATTGAACTGCTTTACTAGGACGTCCTTTAGACACCTGTCTCGGAATATGTAAAATACTTCATGCTCTAAAAATACTAACTTCACATACTCACAGTAAATAGTTGCAACTCTCACACATTAGCAACAGTACACAGAAGTGTGGATTTGGACCAGCACAAAATTCACCCTGTCACTTCTTTTCTTGGTAGACGCCCCCCCCCCCCCCCCCTCCCCACAGTTGGAAACTGCAGTGAATGATTTTGAAGGCGAAATCTGCGGATTGGTTTATTTTTTATACTTTGCGAAAATAATGAACAAATAAATTTCAGTATTCGTTGGTAAGCAGTAATAGCATCTGACTATCCTGATATGATTGATAAACGCCCTTCAGTTCAGTGTGTGATACAAATAGGATTAAGCGTGAAAGAGTATGACTAAGAGGGTATGTGCACTTTGAAAACCAGTTGAATTAGCGAGGCACGAGAATAAATATGTCTGTCAAGGAGTCTGTGAGCGTTACCAATTAACGACCGCCAGCTATATTTAGTAAGTGTGCCGAGAGAGCAGGTGGTTAACCTCCAGAATGTAGGCACAAGACATTCTTAAGATCACAGACTCAAGAGCAAGTGAAGGTCATAACATAGGCTCAGCAGATGCCTGACATGTGGCGCTTGTAAATTCGAGTTGGAATGCCTGATTGACCGATAAATTCTTAATGTTTTAAGGTTATTAAAACACAGCTAAAATAATTTAAGTGGAAATATTTACAGTCATGTTACTGGTTTACAGTCTATTTTAAAAGCATTCATTCACTAAGTTACGAGTGTTAGAAATTCTCGCAGTTTTCAGGCTAGGCCTACCAGTTCATTCTAAGATTGTTCTAAGATTGTGGTCGTGATTTAGTAAATGTAAGAATAATAAAATCTCTAATATTGATAGACATTATAAATGTTGCAATTTAACCTTTTAAAGCCTAGCGGTAACTTTACGTAGCACCAGGTTTAACACTAAAAAATTCTACGTGGTGCCCACATTGCGTTTATGTGTTTTGTACGGATCTCAGATCAAACAGCGGCTTTTCCCTTATGCATCACTGAGTGAATGGTTTTTATAACCGAAGTGGAGAGTGTTTACAGCGCGGTACGGACTGAGTCCTTATATAAAACAGATTACGTTCCGTCTTTAAAGGGTTAATTCTTTCTTTAATTCTGCTCGTTTCTTTGCTGTTATATTAACTTGATATGCTTCCCTTCTATAATGTGTTAGTGAAGAAACTATAAAATAAACTGAGTAAAACCAGAAAAGTATCCATCTTCTTGAGTGAATTGCGACTAAGACCTTAACAGTCACGTTCTTTCACCACACATAAAGTATCCTAGTCAAACTGCAATGGCGTCCACATTACATTTCACCTTTCTACTAGATTTCCTTTCTCATTCCCACCTGTTCAGAACTTGGGGCTACCAACAGTTTTCTTTTCTGTGGACATCCGCTATCAGTATTAGAATTCCATATACCAGTGACGAACAAAATGCGTTCCGCGAGCCGGAAGTGGCTCTCAGACTATTCGTTTCTCGCCGCGGCGATATTCTGATATAATAATAATACTAATAATAATAATAATAATAATAATACGCGTTTTAGGCCCATTGTTGGATTTTTAGGCGCTTTCGCAAACTTGCGAAAAACGGCTGTTAGCTTTGTCATGTCTGTCTGCCTGGCCGTCCGTCTGTCCGCATGGAACAGCTTGGCCCCCAGTGGACGGATTTTTATGGAAATTGATATTTGAGTACTTTTCGAAAATCTATCGCGAAAATTCAAGTTGTATTAAAATCTGACGAGAATAACGGGTTCTTTACATGAAGGCCTATGTACATTTATGGTAATATGTCGCTGAATTCTTCTTAGAATGACGAATGTTTCAGGCAAGGGTTATAGGTAAGATCAAAACACACATTTTATGTTCAATTTGATAAGCGTACTAAACTTATGGATATTTTCTATTTAAATGATATTCCGCTATAGAAAGCAGTAAAATCAAACACCCCAGCCGCATTCATTCCCAACTTTAACCTATTGTATCTGAAACCCATTGAAATGTTACGATTGACTGAACACTTCTAAAAAATTCGATATGCGGCCTTTCCCTCTTCTCCTCATCAGGTCCGTATTTGGAGAGAGACTTAGTGGATCGAAGTGTCTTTGGAGTAGTTGTAACATACTAGATTTGTTCTCGGGCTGTATCTCCTTCAGCTTACCTGCCAGACACCTTAAGTGAGAACTTTTGTGGTTTTTTCTTCGTCGCTGAAGGCGATCGTCGGGACTCTTCCTTCAAGCAGGCCACAACCGTCGCAGCCAAGTCCCTATTTGCCGACTATTCAGGAGCTCCTTGCCACATGTTCAATGCTGTTTCATCCGTGTAGCTGAAATAGCGTTGCTAATAATAATAATAATAATAATAATAATAATAATAATAATAATAATAATAATAATAATGTGTGTTATTACTGTTAGTCCTAGTATCATTCCAGCCTGTTTTGGTTGAAGACAGAACCCTGTGAATAAAAACATACTGTTCTCCAGACTATCATCTTATGAGAAAATATTGAAAAATACTACTTAGAAGCTTGGTTTTTGTTCTAAATTTGTTCTGCTGCGTACATGCAAAATAAAAAAAATCGTAAATGAAGTAACACGGTAGTTTACTGGAGGCCTATTATTTACCGAATAATGTCTACGTATGCATGCAAAGCTAGTTTATTTATTTATTTATTTATTTATTTATTTATTTATTCGTGCTTTATTTAACAACTTTGTCAGTGGCTGCAGCTATATAGCGTCCAGTGACAGGATTAACGAACAATGAACTGTAAAGGACGTAGAGTAAAAAGGCCGTGGCCTAGGTTGAGGTACTATCCCTAAATTTGCCCGGAGAGACAGAGAAAACCCACAAAAATTGTCAGAGCATGTGATGTTGCGCCCGAGATTCGAATCAGGCACCTTCCGAATGTAAGTTACAAACCTCATCCCTTGAACCACCGTGCACAGTGAAAAAACCTTTGTCGAAGCGAACACGAATAAGGTACGAATATAAGAACGGCGACGACGTCTGTTGTTGTTGTTGTTGTTGTTAGTAGTAGTAGTAGTATAGTAGTAGTAGTAGTAGTAGTAGTAGTAGTAGTATGGATACTTAGGCTAAGTAAGTAAAACATGTACCTATCCCAGTGCCTGCGGTCTAAGGCGTGGATCTGCGGCCGTTCGCTTGCTGGGATTGTGGGTTTGAATCTCTACGGGAGGCATGGATGTTTGTCTCTTGTGAGTGTTGTGTGTTGACAGGTAGAGGTCTATGGCCGTTGGCTTACTGGGATTGTGGTTTCGAATCCAGCCGGAGGTATGGATGTCTGTCTGTTGCGACTGTTGTGTGTGGTCAGGTATAGGTGTCTGCGTCGGGCTGATCACTCGTCCAGAGGATCGCTACCGAGTGTGGTGTGTCTGAATGTGATCGTGAAGCCTCGATAATGAGGAGACCCTGGCCCACTAAGAGCTGTGGCGCCATTGGAAAAAAGATTAAAACATTTGTTAGTGTTCGTGACAAGGGACTAACATGTAGGCCTATAGATAATTAGTAAATGTAATAACATGTAGTGTATCATAAGCACATTTTGAAAGCGCCCCCCCCCCCCCCGCCCCAGCCTGAATATTGCTATTTCTCTTGTGCCTTGGCAACCCGTACATAATGGTCGCACGCGTTGCCGGCATAATTGTAATGAAGACTGCTTTCATATCTTCTGATGAAACCTCTAGGGGAGCCTGTGATCGCTGCGGGGTTCTCACTTTTCTCGGAAGATGACAACGTCCGGCCCACAGTGACACGTGGCATTGTGACCCGCGTGTCGGACCCTGTGGCCATGTTGCAGACAACTTGCTGCGTCCAGTCAGGTGCAAGCGGGGGCGCCTTGTTCAGGTGCACTGGCGACCTGGTGGGACTTTTATCTTGCAACGTTATGGACACTTGCACGGGGGCTCTGTTCCCGCGCATCAACATGGCTGTGCCGGCGAGTGTGTTGACCAAGCCTCTGAACGACTATCTGCGTACTGGCGGTAAGCAGCAGTGTGTGTATTTGTACAAACCGGAGCTGGCCGAAGAGACGAGGGGATATCCTCCGAGCGGCCCAGGCCTTATAATAAAGCAAAACGTACAAAAGTTTACTCCCAACACTTCTAGATGCGTTATTTTAACATTTTGCACATGCGTTGTTCTTCATTGGTCTTTATATTTATCTATTACCATCTCATAATGGGATAAGCAGAATTAATTTATTCTAATATTATTAAACATGTTATAAATTTTGTACCGGACATGTGCCTGAAATAGGTGGAACTCTTGTATTTAAACTGTTGTCTTTATTTAGAATATCCCCGTCTTCTGGGAGGTGATGCCATATAGTCTGGTATAAATTTACCGACGTGGAATAAATACGTCCCTCCGAAACGTCAAGAAATTCCTGCCAGACTACACGGCATCACGTTTTAGGAGGCAGCAGTCCTCTTGGTTACTGCACTGAGAACCTCACATCTGGCGTGTTCTTTATTTATTTGTCTGTTGCTACTTCCTGTCTGTATCCATACAGAGGACTGGTCTGTTGTATGGACTGAATCAGGGCCGACCTTAGGCCGATTGGACCGATTTGACGCAATCGGGCCCCGCGCTCCTGGGGGATTCGCGCATTAGTAATTTTTAAAAATACGCAGTGTGGTACCACACAAAACTGTCAGACTGGTTTTGTAATGGTTTGATAACTTACGTTAATATACCAAAACGTTAATCCTTTTTTGCAGTGCACAATACATTTTAGGGGCCCACCGCAAGGATCGCAGTCGGGCCCCGCGTTTGCTAAGGCCGGCAGTGTACTGAATGACAATAAATTTCGTTATCTGTTCACTAAAACTTATATTACTGCCATTATCACTGGTTAACTGCATGACTACAACATGCTGGGTATTTTCCAAA
This sequence comes from Coptotermes formosanus, assembly GCA_013340265.1. Classification (NCBI taxonomy): domain Eukaryota; kingdom Metazoa; phylum Arthropoda; class Insecta; order Blattodea; family Rhinotermitidae; genus Coptotermes; species Coptotermes formosanus. Next base: position 50,151 of record BLKM01006251.1, on the reverse strand, counting down.
AGACGTTCGAGTTTTAGCTGTAACTGTGGGATTTAGTGACCGAATTGAATTTGATTCTTTTAGTTTAAACATGTCACGGATGCCAGTGCCTCGACATCACTGGCCCTGTCTCACATCGTATGATTATCGTGGACGTTAGTGTCGGTTTCGGTTGTTTGTTCCATATGTTTCCTATGCTCCATTCTGTTCTGAAACACATTTAACAAAGTAATCTTCCACTCCGAAGCGGTCTGCATCAGTTAACCCTACGCTGATGCGATTTTCTCATATTTTCCACCTACATATACGTTTCTGTACGAGTCCTGTGTTTTTATGGGTCATGTTGCTTGTTATTTGTTAACGAAACACGTTTTGTTAAGGATTAGTTGCGTTTAGATCAGTTTAGGTTGCGAGACTTCAGACTGGTACAGCGGTGTTAATGTAGATTTTCAGTCTTCTTGTATACGACGCCATGTTGATCGGTATACGTGCCAACGTTTCAGAGGAACTTGCTGCTACCTTCTGCAGGGCAGCTGAAGAAGAATGTGCTTGGATTGCTGCATTAGGTTGTGTTGGTGGGTTAGGTAGGGTTAGCGTACTTGAGGTTATATGGGAGATTGTGTCTTTCAAATTCGAACTTCTTTTTAGCTTCTACATGTCCTAGACGAATGAACTCGTACTATTACATTGCCGTCTTGACGCATCATGTGGTTAGACGTCAGAGGTTTTTTCCGTCCTCATACAACGTTATTTGTGTATATTCGTATTAAAACATGCACTTAACTTCGCTACATGTTACTGACTACGACTGATGAAGGCAATAATGATGAAACATGCAGCGAAGTTAAGTGCGTATTCTACTATGAATACAAACAACTAAAGCTGTAATAGAACGGAACAGCCAGACATTGATACGTCAAATACGGTATGACGCGCAAATACGTAATTTCGTGTGGCTAGCGGTGGAGTAAACTCTGATTCCGGGGCCGGTTTAAATGACGGTGTGATGTTTTAACCTGAGTGATTTCGACTTCTCCATTCTATTCTGAAGCTACTTAACAGATTAGTTTTCGATTTGAACGCGACTGCATCTACAGAGTCATCGTTGGTCATATGTTCCCATTGAGTTATTCCTAAGGTGTCATCAGTTCCCGCATGAATCTTCTCGTTCCTTTATTTTAAAAAATTTTCAGTGAAATTTCTTTACTAATAGTGCGTTAATTGACCCAGGTGTAGGAAACGTTTCTTAGAGTTTGTTATTTTAGATTTCTGGAATAAGTTTGTGTGTGATGTCATGCTTTAAATTTTAATTCTTATTTTAATTTTCGCCTGTCGTAGGCGCATGCGCTGCTGTAAGTGTATTGTCATCATCTTCCTTGTAACGTGTCACATCTTCGTCGTTGCAGCCAGCGTCATTTTAAGAAGTCAAAATCCAAAGTTATTTTTGTGTTGATACTTACGGAGAAAGATTAAAATTGCTCTGTGCTTTTAAAATTTCATGTGTTGTGAGTTTATTAACAGTTGATTGGTACCGATTATTTTAATTGATTTGCTAGTTAGTTGGTTGATTTATTGAGGTAACTGCTTAACCTTTTAAAGCCTAGCGGTAACTTTACATACGACCAGGTTTAACATTAAAAAATTCTACGTGGTGCCCACATTGCGTTTATGTGTTTTGTACGGATCTCAGAACAAACAGCAACTTTTGCCTTATAAAACATTAAGAGACTGGTTTTTATAACCGAAGTGGAGAGTGTTTACTGCGCGGTACGCACTGAGTCCTTATATAAAAACAGATACGCTTCGTCTTTAAAGGGTTAATTGGGTAGGTCCGTACCCTTCTTGTTTTGTTTTGAGAGAACTTCATGGACATGATGATTATGTCGATGCTGCTGCTGATGATGATAATCATCATCATCCTAATAATGACGTTCGTCGCAAGCCTTTGGAATGGCGAGTGAATGTTTAGTTTGACGTGTAGGACTTGAAAAATTTACGTTTCAGTGGATGTTTGTGCTGATGACGACGACGACGATGATGATGGTGATGATAATGATGATGATGTACTGGCAAATGAACTGAATGAAAAAGAACGTCTTGTAGAATTAAGAAGTTCTAGTGATGCGTTTTTATATCATTACAGACGTGCAGTTCCTGTCTGCAATGGAAAGCAAGGATCCAAATGTACAGCGGCTTTGGAAACTGCAAAATATGGTCAGCAAGCTGTAATACTCACTCACGGAGGCTGACAAGGGTGTAGTCCTAAAAGTAAAAGTGCCTTGGTGGTCTGGTACGCAGCTTCATGTTGAATTAAGTGGGCATGAATCTTTGACTGCCGCCGTTCTCGGTATTATTTAGTGACAGCTTCGCACTTTTAACGCCATATTTGAAACTTCAGCATCTCACAAAACACAGGTAGCATAGACCAACTGGAAGACGCTGGTACTTTTGCCTCAAACAGGGAGTATGGAAACTGGACAAACTCTAAGTAATTTCCAGTACTCCGTATAAAACCTTACGTAAAAGTGCCTGTAGAAGTTTCCCTTCAAGTATTTACGTGATGATGATGATAATAATAATATTGTATGTATTACTGAAGCAAAGTCATCTCCTCTACGAGACAAAAGAAGAAAGAAATAGTGAAAGAGTTTTCATTAGTGCAAATTCACTTCTCATTACAATATTTTATTCGTAACAGAATCTACTCGAACTCCGGAGCGGTGTACCACTATATTACCACTACATTTGTGGATTTGTAACAGATCAGCTTCAGGTGAGGGTCCACATAAAGGTCTTCAATATTACATGATTTTACAGTATGAAGTTTGACTACCATTGTATGATGTTTCTGTCATGATTGTTGTCAGTGAAAAGGGTTATTTCCCAAGGCTAAGATTTAATTATGGAATTGTATGCCATAATTATATTGTTAGATGCAGTGTGAAAGTTAGGGGTTAACATGTATGTATTAAAACACTTAACAAAAACACTGGAATAAAAGTTTGTCTTTTTAAGGATATTCATAACTATTGTGCAAGTACTATTTTTTCTTTGATATGTAAGTTTGGAATAGCGTAATGGGCATATTGATTAGGCCACTGGCTGGATGACCGAGAAGTCGTGATTCGATTCTTGGCGGGGGGCAGGAAATTATTATTTTCTCCAAAACGTCTAGACCGGCTCTGAGGCCCAACCGACCTTCGATTTAATGGGCACCACAGGTGCCTTCCCCGGTGCTAAAGCAGCCGCAGAATGAAGTTCACCCACTCACCTCCATCTTGTGCCAAGGTTAAGAACGAGTGGAGTGATACTTCCACTTCTGCATATTTCTTCATGGCTTGCACAATGACAGCTTCACTTAACTTTAAGATTTGTTCTCTTTGTTTATTTTTTACATGTACATTTACATTACATTACATTTACATTTACGTTTTTACATGTACAGTATCTTCTGCTGTCCGATGTATTGGATTTTATTCTCAGTTTCGCATACACGTTGTATCTTAATGCATGTTGCGTTGAGTTGTCTGCCTTTATTACCTTCCTTATCACATAGTAAAATTTTAATACAGGGGTGTGCGATTTTGCTGTTTTTACTGTATTTTAAATTCTGTACAAAGTTACCGCGAATTCCGTGTTCCTTATTTTCTGTTATTTCTGTCGGTATTCCAGAATTCCTATCTAGAGTGTTGTATTCCGTATCTTATTACTGATGACAGTGGTTCCAACTCACTTGCTCGTAGGTTACACCGCGTACTTTTACTTCCTTTTTTAGTTGCTTTGCACAAAGCATTCGCGAAAACCAACTATTAGCCTTGTCATGTTTGTCCGCCTTTCGTCCGTCTGTCCGGATGCAACAGCGCGATTCCCAACAGACAGATTTGCCTGAAATTCCGTATTTGGGGTTATTTACTGTAATTTGTCGACATTTCAGATTTCGTGTAAAAACTGACAAAAGTAACAGTTAATTTACATCACTGAGGATAAGCATGCGGCCCTTCTACCTTTGCAATGCTGCCTGCCATCTATTTTCAGAAAACACGAAACAAAATCATACGAAATTAGGCGAATAATTATGTAATCCACATTCACACTAAAGCGGAAAAAGTTAATTTCTTTGTAGTACACTTCTTTACTTATTCAAAATCTGTTTACTTCTAATAACTTCCCAGTGCCCGACAAATGATTAACCTGTTTAGAAGTACTTATATTTGCGAAGAGTTTTATTTTCAAAAGTCAGTATTTTGAAGACTCCGTACAGAAATCAACTAGATGAGAGATTCAAGAGCTGTCTTCATATTACAACTTCTGACATCTCTCCAGATGTTAACATTTTAGTGCCTAATAAGGAGTGCCAATTTTATAACTGAAGTTCTTTTTTTTTCGTTAAGAGTGGTGAAAAGTGAGCAAAGGAGTGCAAGAGAAAGAACACATGGAATAGAATTACAATTATTCAGTTTATTTTACTGAGGATTTATTATACGTGTAAAAGAGACACAAGCAAGGACTTATCAAGTAAGATTATTTTGAAATTATTTACGATTCATTTAAATCTTTTAAAATTAATTTTAAATAAGTTTTACCGACCCAACATTGGCACTTTTGAGGTCAGGGTACTGGCATTAATCATAAGTAAAAAAATAGTTATTATTAATAATGCGGTTTGCATACATTTTTCTCTTGATTTGACCGTCGTGCCCAGAAAGTTGTTCACTATTGCGTTACATAAAGAACTTAGGTCATTAGTCCTTATACTGGAGGCGGACTGTTCTCTGTGAAACAAGCGCTGGGGTCGAATAAACAGTTCGTGATCTAAACGCAAAAATCCAGCTTTGTGGACTACACATCTGCCCATGTACGATATTTCCGTGTTTGTTAGATACCGAGAATGATCATTTATAAAGTTGTTACTAAGGTTCTGAGAAATATTGCAGGGTATCTTGTGAAAACTTCCGAGGTCTGCGGCCGAGAGCTTGCTGGGGTGGTTGGTTCGAATCCCATCGGGGGCATGGATGTTTGTCTTATACAGTGTTTATGTTGCCATGTAGAGGTCTCTGCGACGGGCCGATCCATCGTCCAGAGGAGTCCTACCGAATGCGGTGTGTGTTTGAGTGTGATCAAGTGAAAAAAATAAACCCTCTATACCTGCTGTGAACAAGGAGGTAGAAGAGGGAAGGACTACGAAATGAATCTTCTGAAGACCGCCATTTTCCGTGCCTTTCTGGAAATTATAGCGAATTTAAAACGGAAGTTCAGTTAGAGAGCGCACAAGCCAGAATTACTACGATCTGCGGACCTTTCGTAACATGTTGATAGAAGTGCCAGACACTAAAAAAGGAAAGAAAGAAAGAAAGAAAGAAAGAAAGAAAGAAAGACGTCCTGAACACCAGCTACGGTATGATAGTAAAATAAGTCCCTTATTATCAACCTTTACGCTAGTACCTTCAAGATTTCCTGGTGCTGCATCAAAAAGCATGCAAAAATGTGAAACTCCTTTATGCATGGTCTTGTATTTTACTTCCCCCACATATTTACATCGCAACAAAAGGAACTGGCCTTTATGGTTCACGTGCAGCTCTTTTATAAGTTGCCATGGACTTGCGAATATTGCATTTAAGTCAGTGTCTGTTGTGCGTGTGAACAATTAGTCCGAAAGAATATGGTTGTGAAATCCTTTAATCTACTGATTGCGTGAAACTTACAAGGACAGTGATAGTACATTCCCTAATACAAAACAGAATACTACATCGCAAATGTGGTGATATTACGATAATGTGTATACTATTTGTTCATAAGACGTCCTACAATGATAAATAAATGAAACGTTAAAAGGTAAAGTTTCACGAGAATTCGAGACTTTGCCGTAATGGTTATTGGTTTCTTTTAACCTTTTACAGCCTAGCGGTAACTTTACATACGACCAGGTTTAATATTAAAAAATTCTGCGTGGTGCCCACATTGCGTTTATGTGTTTTGTACGGATCTCAGAACAAACAGCAACTTTTGCCTTATTAAACATTAAGAGATTGGTTTTATAACCGAAGTGGTGAGTGTTTACAGCGTGGTACGCACTGGGTCGTTATATAAGACTTACGCTTCGTCTTTAAAGGGTTAATCCTTCACCTTATGCAACCAAACCACCAACACGCAGTCGATGTTGTGTTAATTTTTGATGACAGATGTCAGGACTGTGGACTGTGCCCTCTGGTGCCGTGGTACGGCAAAGAGTGTGGCGTGATGACAGTACGACACGTAACGGGAAGCATGAATAATCCGTGATCACAGTTTCGTGGTAGCAGAACGAATGTTTGAGTCAGACGTATTTTTTTTTAAGTGTGGTATACGTCAAGTTGTGTTGATGCGGGCAGTGTGATAAGTGGGCTGATTTTTTGTGTGTGATGATTAGGGATTCCGCTTTGCATCATGTGTTTGCCAAAATTATGTCAGAATGAAAATGTGTCTATAGCTTAAAGAGCTGTTTAGAGGTTTGTATACTTGTGTATGGCTCACATTTATGAACTGGTCTTGTATGATTGTTGGTCAGGACAATTAATAATTAACAATCAAATCAGCAGTCTGTTGGGCAATAGTGTTATACCCTTCTGCCCTTTATATAATGGTATCTGAACCAGTGTTGTTAGACAGATGTCATGTGCATTGCCCAAGGAATTGCATTGTAATTATAGTAACTCGTTTTTATTTTTACCTCAAGTTCAGACAGTGCTTTTGAAAATGTATTTATGTGTGTGTGTATGCATGCATATATATCGGATACACACACACCTGAATTTGTTCCCTGCTCTTCAGATATTTGTCTAACAGAAATAATTTTTTTTGAGTACATTGTAAATAATGAAGAAAATTTTCAAGTGACTTCATCTGTACAGAGTATTAATACACAGAATAACCCCCATTTTCACACACTAAATGCCAACCTTTCATGTTTTCAGGAAAACACAGTGTATCTTGGCATCAGAATTTTCAACAGTTTACCAATTAGTTTCACAAGTCCTAAGAATGAAAAGGCACAATTTAAAGTAGCATTAAAGAGTTAGTTAAATACATACTCCTTTTACTCCGTGGATAAATGTTTTATGTGTAAAGATTAGTACTGAACATAAATGTTCATAGTATTTTACCCTGTAATAATTCTGTATACTTTGCATACTTTATGTGTTTTGTATGTTTATTATGTTTATGACTTACTCCACATCCTACTGTCATTTTTAAAAAACTTCTGGATCCATTGAATGTATGTACATATGTACGTACATATGAACATGCGGCACACATTAACAGTAATTGATGTGACAGTTGCCAACTATCAATGCTCAAACTGAAAGCTTAACTGTGGTTGTTTCATGGTGAGTATAAGTCAGTATATAAAGTGGTAATATAGTGGGTACCACAATTTGTTTTATAAACCAAATTCTCTTGCAGTATATATACACCAAATGTTGTTGGCTGAAAGGGGTTTCAAGTTCATGTTTCAGTTGTGTTGCCGTTGAATGATTATGATTCTTTTATTTTATTTGATATGTGTTTTTTACTTTTACGCTGCATTAGCAGCATGGACATGCGTGGACACACAGTGTTCCATTTCTGCTGGTACAAAGTGTTGGCCCTAAAAAGGGCTCATCTTCCTGGAGTGTAACTGGAAACTTTTACTCATCATTTCATACTGTATATCATTCCAGAGGGCTCTGATGTTTCTTGTGTTTTACATTATGTCTATACTTTTGCATAGGACTTGCATTTAACAACATATCTTGCTTGATAGCAGTACCTTCTTTGCACTATTTACACACATTTTTCCCTCCTGTAGTGGCATGTGTTTGCCTTACAAATGGCCTATGTACCTTCAGTATTATGACAGTGTAGGATGGCATAGGCTGTTGGGTTAGGGTAGGTTAGGTTAGGTAATGGTGGAGTAGAATGGCATATAATTCATTATGTTAGGTGATGTTTCATTAGGATAGTTCAAGATAGTGTGTGTTGGGTAATATTGTGATACATTATGTTATGTTGCATCAGTGTACTGTTTCACTGTAAGGAGTGCTACATTTGTTGAAACTGAAGATTTCAGTTGATCTATTGATGGGTTCCTCACTGTTTACCGTACATCTGGGCCTTGAACATGTACTCCGCTGGTCAGTAGAGGTAATATGACTTCCTATTGTATGGATTCTGTGATGCTTCTGTGTGCTACCATGGGGATTCAATTGTATTTCTATACATGCCTCTTTTCTCACCAGTGAAAGTGGTAGAGTGTTTCATTGTTTGGTGCTCATAGCAATCCTTGGCTATTGTATGATCGCTGCCACACAGATAACGATGTTGCCTCCCATGGCGACATTATTGTGCACTAGTTCATAAAACCAAAACATAACCTTCGTTTGTACACACAAACCCAAAGGGTAGCCATGGTTTATAAACACATATGCACCTTAGTACAGTGGTTGTCCACCTTTTGGTGGTTGCAGCGCACGTGGATTTTTTTTTTCAGTGCACTGGGAGTAGTAATTAAGTACTGTAATTTCCCGTGTAGAAACATGATCTTTTCATAAAGAAGACAGATTATATTTTGATACAGGTATAAATTTGTTGCTTTCCCAGTTTCATACACTGTTGCCACCACAGCCTAGCAGAGTTTTCATCAAACCCCCACCCTCTTTCTTGTGTTCCTGACAGTAGTCCAAATAAAACTGCAGTAGTGTTCAAAGGTGACACATGTGCTGCTGAATGTTCAATTTCATGCCCTGCAAACCACCACTCTTAAGTATCCAGCGTATTTCCACTTTATATTCCCAGATATCCAGGCAGTGTTTTTCTAAGCAGAACACTGCATTATTTGTAACTGCTGAAAGAACAGTAATGTCTGCCACATCCGTAGTTTTCTAGGGAAACAAAGAAGATTATTGTGTAAGGGGATTAACTGAAAAGTATGGACCAAAATTTAATGGTTCTGTAGGGATGCAGCAAAAATTACATAACTGTGCATTTTGTGCTGTTAACCCACTGCCATGTTATTAAACAGATGGGTGAAACATGTAGCATGCTTTGAGGAATGCTGTATGTGAAATTTTTGTTTGAAGTCCTTATGGAATGATGCCACTTGAGAGACCAAGATGTACAAAGGAATGACGCAGATATAAGTGGGTCTTAGAAATGTAAGATGTGATGAAGTGTACTGGAGTGATCTGGCACAGGTGATCTGTTCTGTGATAGACTGTACTGTTGATGAGTGCTGTCACCGTGCAACATACACATCCATCCCCAGCTGTATGTTGAGGTCTATAAGTGCTACAATTTGCTTGCATCTTGTGATGCAGAAGTGTGATCCACAACAACAGCCACCAGTGTACAGCATCTGGCTTTACAGTCACCCATGTTAGTTTTCGCCAGTGTAAAGCTGGCTGATAATGAAGGTTACAGACAGAATTTCTCAATTTGGCTGCCAGTTGAGTAAATTCTGCATGATAGAACATGAAGGTTTTTCTTAACCATAGTTTGTCATTACAGATAGGGAAATTCGTGTTCATTAGAAATATCTATAGTGACTTGCTAAAGGTTTTCTAGTTTGTGTATGTTGATGTGCATTGTGCCATAAGGGTCAGTGAGTTGAGATCATTTTTGCCAAGTCTGCAAAATTAATGAAGCTTTGTAAGGCATCTGTGCTACCAGAAAACACTGCTGTACACTGGTAAACATTAATTATTAAAATCTGCGTGTACATTATGGTTGCACAGCAAGTTCTGATCGTTGTACCAATATGCACTGATGAAAATATGTGATTCAGTTGCTTCAGTGTGAGTAATGTTGTTCTTCCTTGCACATGCTCTCTCCTTTTCTTTTTTTTCCCCCTCCCCAGGTGCTGATCAAGATTACCAGTTGAGATCTTTATCATCAGGAAGAAAAAATGATGTGGCTGAAGAAACTTTGTCTTGTATTGTGGAAGAACTTTGTGATACGCAAAAGACACTGGTTTTTAACTCTAATTGAAATAGTTATTCCAGTGTTGCTTTTTATTGTTGTTGTTTTAATACGGTCAGAAATTGGTCCATCTGATGATAAATTACATCCGGTGAAATATTTTGACATTTGGACTGAAGATGAAATTATTGAACAGAGCATGACTAGCTTATCAGCCTCATCATTACTACTGTATGCGCCACGAAATAATTTTACTATTAAAATTATGGCTGTTGTTTCATCCCGGTTGAAGAAATATGGTAAGTAGATTTATGTTGCATGTTACAAGGATTACAGGGGTCCACAAATTTTCCAAATATCTGGGAGCCACCTCAAAATTTTAGGTTCACAAAGGGTGACATGCAGTAAGTCTCATACCAAGGACCCACAAGTACTCAATGTCACCACACAAAATTTAGTAATCTGGGCAAACTGTTGCCTGGGATTTGTACATCAGTGCTACTGATGTACAAAATACCATAAACATATATGTAACTTTTATAAGAATAAAAAAATATATTAAAAATCAGGCACCTCACTAAACTGCAGGAGCATATGAAGCTGGTCTGTACTCTGATGCTGTGATCACTGTGGCTCCCTTGCATTTGGACACATTTTGTGTAGGGACTGTGAAAACTTACTTAGTTCTGGAATGTCCCAGAGTGTTTTAACAAAATTCTTTCACTCGTGATCTGCATTTCCTCATCCCAAGTTGTACATTTTAAGTTATCACAATTGCAGAAAACTGCCAGTTTCAGACTGTGTCTATTATTTCACCGCTAAAGGTGTACTTAAATGAAACATGTGCGTATTCGATATGACTGCTGAGCCATAAGTGTTAACACATCAATATGAACCATAAGTGAACTTTATTATGTGCAGATCTTGGTGTCATTGTTTGTTTTTCAGATCCTCTAGGATTTGACAGTGAAGATGAATTGGTTAACTACTATGAATCGTTGAATGATACGTATCAGGACACATATGCAGTTGTTTTTGAAGGCATGCCAGCAGAAGGAGATCCAGATAATTTTAGGTATAAGATACGATTATCGGATCCAAAAGTGCAGACGTCACAGTTGTTTCCTGAATTTGAAACCAATGGACCTGGTTTTTCAGGTACTGTATGTGAGTGCTGAAGAATGTATGTGTTTGTGTTTTAAGTTTTTAGCATAGAATGAAGAACCCAAACTAGGTACAATGTTACCAGGCAATTAACATTTGAGAGTGTGGATTTCAGTAATCTAAAACTGGAATTTAAGAGTATATTTAAAATTGATATTGAACCATAACAAAATTGATGTTTTATTTAAGACTTATTTCATATGTTGGGACCATCATTCTATAAGACAACAGCTAAAGAGGTTAAATTTCTCTTATTTTCTTAGAGGAAACTGAAGTTTCATGTGTTGCTATTTTATCTCACAGATACCCATGGTTTGCCTTGATGATTCAAAGTCATCAGTGCAGAGAGATTTAGAAGCTAGTCATTCCTGCTCAGTTTATGAAACACATCTCCCACCATTGTCCCAATGTTGCACACTAAGATAATTTTGTCTTTGTCAGTGCTATTGCTGCCTGCTGCTACATGATTTTTAAGTGAATCAATCAGTTTACACAGTTGAATGCCTTCCACCAGTCTATGAAGCACGCACACAACTCCTTATCTATGTCCAAAGTTCCTTCTGATATTATTCTCAGCATCCCAATTGCATCCCCAGTTCCATTTCCTCTTCTAAATCCAAACTGATCTTCTCCAAGTGCATTCTCAATTTTCCTTTCAATCCTTCTGCTAAGTATCCTCACTACTATCTTTGTTGCATGTGCACTGAGGCTGATTGTGTTGGTGGCTGGTTTTGTGGCTTTTGGCTTCTTCTTTAAGGCACTCATTGTAAGTTCAGTGAAATCCTTGGTCCACTGTCCAGTTTCATAAATGTGTCATTATTCTGAGACCATCTTCCAACAGTTTGAGTACATCCCAAGGTACATCATCATCTCCTGTAGCGTTCTTATCCCTCATCTCCTTGATAGCTTTTTCCACTTCACTTTGCAAAATATAAGAAACTTTCTTGTCTGCGTCTGCTGCCTCTTCAGGTGCAACTTCTGGGTTTTCTGGTGGATTAGGTCAATCATAGAGCTCTGTAATATAATTCTCCCAAATTTTCAGTACTCATCTCTTACCTACTTCCATTTAGAGTCTTCATTGCCAGTGTTTTGAATCCCATGGTTTTCTTTCCAACCTATTTTCTTCATCTTCATGTACATTAAATCATAATGTCCTCTTCTTTTAAATTCTGTGATCTTGTCACATACGCTGTCACGATAATCGTTCGTGGCCTTGTCTGTGGCTCTGTTTAATTCTTTCCTCAGTCTTCTGTAGTTCTTCCTTCTTCATTTTTTACATTCTTCATTTCCTTCATTCATCCATTTTATTGGTCATTTCCTGTGTAATCCGTGACTTTCTTGCTTTCCTGTTTTTCCAACCAAATCAGTCACAGTATCTAACACACATTTCTTGATACTGTTTCGCTGCACTTCCACGTTCCCACTTTCTCATTCTGTTACATAGAGGTTTTTTTCTAGAGTATCTTTAATTTTCTGTTGTTGAGCATGTAAGTTCTCCAGATCTCATCTTGGTTTTCCTTTTTGAAACTTTATGAATTCTTTCAATCTAGTGCAGATCTTTGCAACGAGTAAGTTGTGGTCAGAGTCAGTGTCTGCTGGAGGCATTATCTGCACCTCCTTCATACTGTTCCTGAATCGATGCTTCACAAGTATGTATGTAGTCCAGCTGGTGTCGACTTCAATCTCCTGGTGCTTTTTAGGTGTATAGTCTTCTTTTAGGCTTCTTAAACCATGTCTTTGTAATAACAAGTCTGTTTCTTTCACAAAAGTCAATGAGCATTTGACCTCTCTGGTTCCTCCTTCCTACCCCATGTGGAGATGAACCAACAGAACAAATACAAATATGATTTGTTACTACCTGCAGGCAATAGAGTAGAAACAGTAACACTAGCCTGTGAATCAGGGTGGTGTAGGAAATTCGTAGGTATGTGTCGAGAATTCTCAGGCAAGACCACATAATACAGTTCCTGTTACATGAAGAGAGTGAATGAATAAAACAAGGTACTTAGAAACAAAGTGTGGGGCAAATAGGTGGAGATTAAATTGGAACAGGAATATTGAGAATGAACTTGACTGGGAGACCTTTCATGAAGTGCATTTTCTAAAGACTGGAAGGGTTGGCTGAGCATACTGCAAAGGTTGAAGACCCACAACTTCTGCAAGGAATTAAAGACAGTTTTAATATAGCAGTAGAAGGATATGAAAACTGACCGGGTAGCAAGACGTCTGTTTCAAGGATAAGTGCATAAAAACAATGGGACAGTATTGTGAACTACTTTTGAATTTTACATGAAGAGTGCAGCAGAAGCAGTAGCGTGAGTATTTACTGGGTTTGATGATTGATGTTACATTCCTTTTCAGCAGCATTGTTCATGCAGAAGACATAAATATGTGAATTTATTGCAGGAAATTAAAGCTGTGTGCATGTTATAAAAGGTTATAGCAAAGATATTCAAGGGGTATATGAAGAATACCAGCTATAAGGTTACCGGTTGAACCACATCTTTGATGTGCAGTGCACATGACATGCTTTTAAGTGTATGAGATTTTAGGTCTTCACAGCAGTGAAAAGACATATTGTGTTCTTCTGGGTTAGGATGCCATGTAGCCTGGTCGATGGGTACCACCATTTTTTATGAAAATCTTCTGGATAATAATCGTCTAAAAACTAGGGAAACCATTGAAGTTTGGTTACAAGCTGCATGTCTTTATGGTTCAAGTGGCTAACTGCACAACTTCTCACCATGTTCTGTCAAAATTAACTGAACAGAAAGGCTGCTGGAATGGAAGAGAATTATAGAGCTGTGATCACTCTCCTTGGACTGCTTGAACCTGATGATGAAGGCATGATCTTTCAGTGTCAGTAACTGTTTACTAATTGCCATGGTATAAGATCCCAGAATACTTGAGAATCTTCAGCGACACCACTGTGAGAACCTGAAATCTTGCAGTTACAGAACTGGTTACATGAGGAGTAATCACCCAGAGATCTTTGCTGTTCTGAGATGTTACGCAGCCTGGATTGGTAGTTAGTTACTGATGTTTCAGGACAACTTGTCAGTTGCATCTTAAGAGTTAAGCTTGACCTTTGATGGTGGGGCTGATACAGTGTCCTGAAACACAGCATAACATCCCAGAAGAGCAAAGGTCTCATTTACACTGTGGTGGAAGCCTGAAATCATGCAAATTAATCACCAACATAAATATCATAGACAGTGTGTGAAAGATGCACAAGATTTTGCCTGTCATGCCTGCCACAAATAGAGAAGGTGAAAGACTGTAATTCTTATAACCCTTACATACACAAAACAAATTTGTTGCAGTGAATTGAAAGTTGGTAACAAATTCAGCAGGTTTTTGTGAACAGTATTAGAATACATGCAGGAAAGAAAAAATTATAATTTGTATACTAAAACTATTTCAAGAATATAATTCCCAGGTGCAAAGTGCTAATATGCTATGTAGCTCACCATAAGTAATAAAAATTAAGTTCTCAAAGTTGTGAGAGGGAACACTTCCACGTGGTTTTGACTTGTGTGTGAGATTCTGTCAGTATGATTGTGTAATTAGGAATGTGAATTGGTGTTCAAACTGCACATTTTTGCTGTGATGCATTGTCTCTGTAGTTACAACCATGCATCATAATCTGCTATTGCCCTAAAAATAGAATGTCATGGTATTTTAAGACTGTAGTTAAAACTGTGAGGCAATTATGACTTCTCTTTTATTGTATCTCTTATAGAGCTTTATATAAAGATGTACAGAATTTTCAAGTACACTCTGATCTGGAGGTGGATGTGAGTATGATTTACAAAGTCCAAAATGGAATTCATAATTTAAAGGACAGTTCGAACATAATTTACATTGACTGTACACTAAAGGACAGTTAGAACATAATTTACGTTGACTGTACACTTCTTGGGGCCCAGCACCTTTGGACCATCAGCAGGCATTGATATCTGATGCTGTCCTCTACAGACCAATATACAGACTCGTGTTTGTCATAACTGATGCCCTGCTACTGGGGGAAGAGGTGGAAGTGAGGAAATGTTAGAGTAGATAGGTGAGGGGAAGGGGAAAGAACAACTTTAACTGATGGGTGATGTCAAATGTTTTTGGTTCCAACATTGCCAGTCTGAAGCTGCTTGGCTGAACAAATTATTTGAACTTTTAATACCTTATTTTGTTTAATATTTACTGTGGAATGATTTTAATGAAATTCAGTATGGCTTGTTTCTTTTAATTCAACAATAGGTAAATAGTAGTGGAGACACTGAAAGTTTGAATTACAAGTAGTATTTTCAAATTGGTCAACTTCTGTATATACTTAATCTTCTGATCTCTGTTAGAAAACAGTTTCCTGTATATTGAGCATGCATATTTCCTTTTCAGGTGACAGCTATTTGCATTCCCACTTCTTAGCTTTCCAACTGTTATTGGATAAAGCATTCATCAGTATGACAGGAAAAGATCCATCCTCATACAAGGTGTGTTCAGTTATTACATATATTAATGTGTTTTATGCATTTAGTTGGCATTACAGGAAAACAGCCAGTTGCTGTGTAGGAGCAAATGAGCACTTTAGTTTTCATTTCAGTTTTTCTGTGTCTGTGTTATTTTGTCCCAGTGATTCATTGTGTCAAATAAACTGGACTATATATTGTATATGAGTTGAGACATTCATAAATCTGGTATTCAAAATGCAAGTTATGCAGGTTTAATTTGCTTAGTGGCATTTAAAGGCAACTTTACTGCAGTGGTTATTTATGACTGTCACTAATTAAATCAAATTTAAACAACTTTACCAAAACTTGTGTAGCTGCACTTGCTATAAACTTGATGTGACAATCATGCTTTCATTACTTGTGGTCACTAGAACACAGTGTGTGAGAATAGTGTGTGTTGCATGAAGGTAGAGTTGACACTGTAGTAAGTGATACTGGATTCACTTCACATTGTGCATTCTGCCTTCTCATGTTCCTACATACACTGATAACAGGTGCAGTAGTCACTGGTTAGTAGTGGACAGTACTTATTAATGTGTTTTGCTAGAATTCTGCTCTAGTCGGGGGTTTGCTAATAGATACATCGGTGTATTAGTGAGCAAAGGGCAAGGGGTGATAAATAATAGTGGTTGCTTTTTGCAACTTTGTGAATTAAGCTAAAAAAACAGTGCATATAGTTTATACACCAACTTTTGATGCCTCTGACACAGAAATTAAAATTGGTATTGGTGTGTTTATGGACATAGTTGTGTAATGTTGATTGCATAAGAATTCAGATATTTCAGATAGTGTAAGACTTAAAGAGTGTAACAGTAATAAATTTGGTACTACTTTACAGTTGAATCTCCAGCAGTTTCCACATCCTGCATACCATGAAGACGACTTCGTTTCTGTTTTCTCTTCAATCCTGCCACTGTTCAGTGTTATAAGTTTTGTGATGCTATGTCCTGCCATTTTGCAAAGAGTTGTAGAAGAAAAGGAAACAGGAGTTAGGGTATGTATGTTGTCATGCTTATTCTTGGTGTGAAAGAATTGATTGCAAAAGCATGATAATGACAAAGCACATTGAAATCTGTTCAGGTAATCAGCTTTGTCATTCCAGAGACCTGCTGTGTCTCTTTCCTCAGGGTTGACATTTACTTCGACCCTGTTAATAGAGGTGGCGCAGGGCTTTGAAACACTGGTTTTAGTTCAAGTGATATGGCTGATTGTGTAAGAGGACTTCCATACATTTGCTCGCCATGAAACCCTAAAATCATACAAAAGTGCCAGAATACATTATGTATGTGAAAATTTAGGTTCATGCAGCCCTGTCAATGAAGACTCAAGTCTTACAGGATGATATGCCATATTGCCTGACCGACAAGTAGTAACTGATATTTTGAGGAGCACAGTGCCTTCATCTTCAGGGTCAAGCAGTAAAAGAAGGTGCTTCAGAAGAACAAACTGGACTTTTTTAAAAGTGTTGGTCAACACAGTGTCAGATCCCACCTGCCTTTAAACTACATTGCCTCTACCATGATAGCGATAGCATTGCAAGCAAAGGTGTTTCTTTACTTCTTCCAGAGGCTGTTCTGTAGTTCTCATAATTTATAAGGTAATGTGTACTGTAAGTCTTTTTCACCTTGTGAATATCATGTTTGTTTGATATATGAAAATAAGACATGTGTGACATTGAAGAAGGTTTTCCCTCTACTTAAAAGAAGAAAATACAGAACATACGTGTTGACATGGTTAATCTGTTGTGAAGTTCTGTTATGGAGATTGCTTCAACTAAGCTCGGTGGATCAGAACAGAATGACATAAGAAAGGGCAGAAAGACTAACTCCAGGGAACATATTGCTCTTGGGGAAGCTACCGATTGCTCATCTGGTCAATATATTCAGTGCTTGTGATGGCACCCAAAGGTTCATGAACATGTTCAAGTTTGACATTGGTCCCTGCCCAGGGCCAGATGAAATGTCCTCACTTTTTTTATTTAAGATCCATTTTAATGTTTTCTCCAGTCTAGGTGTGTTATCTTCCAAGTGGTTTCCTCCATTCAGGTTTTAGTACTAATTGTGTGCCTTTCTTTTCTTTTTCTCACATACTTCATGTCCTGCCCCCCCTCATCTTCATCAGTATGAAGCTCATTATGCAATTTCTTCCAGTTTTCTCCCCATTTCTACCCTTAGCTCCAAATTTAGCACTGTAATGTTATCTTGTTTGAATATATTGACTTCAGTTTTATGCATGTGTAAATGCTGATGTACCATTTGATGTATTCTTACTGACTTTTCTCAGCATCCTCTTCTTAAGTGCTCTCAATCTGTGCTCTTCTCTTAATGGGAAAGACAAAGCAACAGGTAAACTTATGGTTTTGAATATTTTAATGTTTGTTTGAAGGTGATAAATGGGATGGTAAACAATTCTGACCTCATTAGCAAGCAGTCCCCAAATCCAGTCTTCTTAATCTCTTTGTAAATGAAGTGATGATTTGTTACTGTTATTTCCAAGTGATTTTAACTTGGCCACACTTTAAATTATTTTTTGTCCATGTTGGTAGGATTTTATCCAGCTCTCTTGTGATGAGCATGGGCCACAGTTGATAATAGTGGTTTTGTCTGCATTCACTTCTCGTCTGTCCATACTCCTGTCTAAAGAGCTGGGTTTTTATGGTATTTATGTTTTTACCCATCAAATTAAGAACAGTGTTTATCATATGTTGATGTGTCACTTCTAATTACATTTCCTTTTGATTTTCTTGGACCTTCTTAGTGGCACATTTTAATGCCAAGTTGAAAAGTAATTATGTTGGAGTCATTTCCCTGTTTCACACTATTCATGATATGAAATGCATCAGCAGATATTTGCTTGAATGAGCCATCTGTAGGTTTCATTTTTATGTATTTTAATTAGTAAGTAGTTCAATTCTGAATTCAGTGAGAATGTTGTACAACACTTCTCTTCTAACTGCTAATACACTGCACCATTTCAGACCAATTTTTTGTCTTTTATCCAACAAATGCAGAATATTTCATCAGTAGTTGATCTGTAACATCAAAGTCCATAGTGATGAGTCCCATGAATTTAATTTATGTGTGACATTAAATGAAAAGAAGAGTGTTTAATAAAGCTCATACAGTAGATTTCTTTCACTTCTGTTTCAATTCTTCCTTATCCCAGAGACAATTAATATGTTTGTGGATCTCGGAATACAGTCTTTTACCATCCTGCTTGTATCAGTTCTGGAATCTGATCAAAACTTTCTGAGTTATGGCATCTCTGTTCAATAGCTGGCTCAACCTCAAAGGCACTGGACTGTTTCCAACAGCCCACCTGCATGTACATCAGTGTCCCTAAGATGTATATTTGGTAGTTGACAGAAGCAGTTCTGTTTAAAATATTTTGAAAATTTGCAAACAGATCACCTTCTGTATTCCCCAGGTTACTTTACGACTGGGAATGCTTTGTAAATTAATTTTCATTTGTACAAGTGCCCTGGGCAGCTGGGAGAGTGTAATAGGTATAGCAACTTGCTATGGGCTGGATGGCCCGGGGATCGAATCCCGGTGGAGGCAAGACTTTCCATGCCTGTCTAGACTGGCTGCAAGGCCCACCAAGCCTCTTGTACAATGGGTGCTGGGTCTTGCCAAAGGACAAAGCATCCTAGGCATGTTGCTGACCACCCACTCCCTTCCAGCACTGAGGCTGTAAGTGGGTTGGAGTTGTACCTCCACCTCCCCTCTGTGGCTGCATAGGCATGGCATGGGGGACCTTTACCTTTACCCTTGCAAGTGCCTTGATATTTTTGTTCTTACTATTTGTTTCAAGCTCATTTCATTTCACAGATATTCCCTGTTTCTGTTCCTAAATGTCTCCTAGTTTCATGTAGCATTCAGAATGCCCCCATTCATTTGGCACAGATTCTGCAACCATTGCCGTTTGCTTGTTGTCTTTTATCTAACAGTTTTGAGCTGTCTTTGTCAGTCATTGGTTTATGCTGCTCTAATTCAGTAAATTATCCACAGTTTTATTCTCTGGAGATTTTATATTATGTGTTATGCTTTTCAAAGTGCAATGGATGGCACATTATTTTGCAAGTTTTCCGAAGCTGCATCTTTGTCTTCCACATGATTAGCTTCTTTGGACCAGATTTTTCCGTATCATACTTTTGGATTGCTGATTTACATGGTGGTAGTTTCTCCATTAATCTTGCAGCTGCCAGGTAGTGGTCATTATTGCCGTTCACTCTGGATATTTATATTTATAGACATTGCTTCATTTCCTGTCATTTTAGTTTGTTTTCCTTCCTTAAAAGGAAAGTAGGCTTGTGACATTCACCTTGCTCTGCGTGTGTATGTGCACGCACGCGCGTGTGTGTGCGCGCGCACGCGTTTGTCCGTCCGTCTGGCCTTTCAGCTTCCTTGAAGTTTGGTAAGAACACTTTGCCAATGGCGGTCATTCCAACCACATACATGTAACTTCATTACAAGCTGTATGTTACATTATTACAGTGGCACATGAGGGCCACTCTGCTGGCCAAGCACTGCATTTTCTCTGTATTAATACCATTATTCCTGATCTAAAATATGACCTTGCAGTACTGTGTGACTTTAACTCCTGTGGTTCAATATGATAAACTGTTATCACTGAATGCAAATATTTTGTACGGTTTTAATATTAAAGTGTGTTCTGATTTTCAGGAACTAATGAAAATGATGGGAATGAAGTCATGGATGCTTTGGTGTGGGTGGATGGTAAATGGAATGATCGTGAATATTGCGTCAATTACCATAATAGTAATCTTACTGAAAGCACCATTTAAAGGAGTTTCCGTGCTTCAGTATTCTGACGGCTGCTTAGTGTGGGTTTTTCTTATCTTCTACTGTGCAGCTGGCATAACCTTCTGTTTTGCCTTAAGCTCATTATTTTCTCGACGTAAGTCAGTTTTTATTTTTGCTGCTATTCATGTGAAAGATGGAAATGAATTTTTTTATAATTTAAAACTATTTTGGTAACGTAATTTAATAATTTGCTTGAAAAAATAAACTAAATGCTACAGAGATAGAAGTAAAAATCATCAGTACAGGTAACTCTTTATGTCATCAGCCAAAAGAGTTCTTTGAAACTAGATGTTGTAAGTTCTGGATTTTTGAAAAGTATTTGAAAGAGGGATAGTACCAAAGAATGTAACTGTAGTGTTATTTTGTTTTGTCTAGTATAAAGGCCTTTTACATAAAGCACTGTAAGTTGAGTTAAACTGTGAAGACCTTCTTGATGTAACATGAAGTAAGATATGGTTTATTAAATTATTTCAGCAATCTTGGCAATGAGTGTCGGTGTAATCCTGTGGTTCGTGACATTTACAGCGACTTTCCCTTATGTTACAAGTGATGGTTACGTTACTCCAAGTATGAAGCTGTTTTCTGCCATTCTGCCCAATACAGCCATTATTTGGGGTTATCGCTTAATTGTGGCATATGAATCAAAGAGTATGTATTTTGCATGTTATGACATGCCCTGACCTGTTATATCCAATCATACTTATAGATAGTGAACCTCCCTGTAGTGTGATTCTTGAAAGATGTTCCTGTATGCTGCATTTGTGTGATGGTGGTCATAGTATCTGATCCTACTTATCAGAACTTTTTCATATGCTGCATTTGTAAATATGTTATGGAACACTGGATTAAGTTCATAAATGAAATTACTGAAGTATTGTCACTTCATTGCACCTGAAAGTAGCACATACCAATGTATCCTCTCAAATTTAGAGGTTCTGTCTTCTTCTTGCAGTGAGTTGTTGGTGTCACAGCCATATCCATATGAGCCATGAAGCTGTAGTGATTGACTCACTTTGCATGTTTCTTTTTATTTCAAAATTTTAAGTTATGTAAATATTTGTGACAGGAATTTGTAATTAATGTTTTGTATAAATACAGATGATTTTTGCTGTTGCTTCTTAAGTAGGCCAGTTTTCACAAATGTATATGTACTGTGTATGCGATTGATTGGAGTATGCTAAGAGGAATATATTTATGTGATAATTTACTTATATTATTTTTAATTGGATACAGAGGTTGGCTCGACTTGGATGAACTTCTTTGAACCACCCAGTGGTATTAAAGGTGACATCAGTGTGGGCCTGGTGTGGCTGATGTTCATTGTTGATATTATCATATATAGCATTGTGACGTGGTACATGAGTAGCATCATGCCAGGAAAGTATGGACTTGCAAAACCCTGGTACTTCGTTTTCATGGTAAGATAAGTATGTGTGTGTTATGTTTCATGACACAATAATGTCCATTACAAATTCTACTGTCTGGTGATGTGTTACGTAAATTATATTGTTAATGCGTACAAATTAACCTTTTAAAGCCTAGGGGTAACTTTACGTACCACCACGTTGAACATTAAAAAATTCTACGTGGTGCCCACATTGCGTTTATGTGTTTTGTACGGATCTCAGAACAAACAGCAACTTTTCCCTTATAAAACATTAAGAGATTAGTTTTTATAACTGAAGTGGAGAGTGTTTACAGCACGGTACGCACTGAGTCCTTATATAAAACAGATACGCTTCGTCTTTAAAGGGTTAAATACAGTTTAATCACCACATTAAATTTTAAATATGAGTTATTTGTAATTGTGTGTTGCAAAGGTGCAGAGGAACCTCGTAATGTGAGTTACGTAAAATGTGAAAGGCACATTTGAAGTATGCGCATTTTTAGCATTTTGCTCGTAATTACTCACGAATGTAAAAATCTAAGGGCAGTAACAGTGAATATGACAGAAGCGTTATGCTCTGCAGTTTTATAGGTTGTGGTATATTTGGCAAGCAGAGTGGCCATGTTGATGACATTAGTGGTGCAAATCAGTACATCACTACATAATCAGGCAGAGTCCATGTTTGTATATATATATTCAGCAGCGGGGTCAGTCACAAAAAGAAATGTATGAAGACTTTGCAGATGCTTTTTGACTTACGTGTTTGCTTAGAGTAGTGCATTTGGCAGTGTATTTTAGTCCTATTTGATTAAGATCATGCATGTTCTGACACATTGTTTTTATACTCTCCATTTCCATGATGAATGGAGACTTAATAACATGCAATTCTACTATTCTAGCCTTCCTATTGGCGTAGTAGGAGAGTAGATGATTTAACAGTTCCGGCATATGATGACATGGCATCAAGCAAGAAGTTTGAGAAACCTGTTGGCAATGTGTCTGTTGGAATCAAGATTAGAAACCTTCGTAAAATATTTCAGTCTTTTGGTGGACTGAACAAGAAGGTGGCAGTAGATGGAGTCACCCTAGATATTTACAATGGGGAGATTACAGCACTGCTTGGTCATAATGGTGCTGGTAAAACTACAACCATGTCAATTCTCACAGGTGAGATGTTGAACAATTTTTATTTGCAGTGTTCTTTCATCTAGTATTACATGCTGAGTGGTACATGCAGCTGTTTCCAGAATTATAAACAGCTTTACTCAGACTGAAATACTGGTTCATATGCAAGGAGACCTGTCTTCAGCAACGCTACTATTTGCTTGTGAGATTCGAAGTTCTCAGTATAGTAAGTGTGAAGCTGTGTAGTCTCGTTATATATGTACAGATGTTTCAGGGGAACCTACTGCCTTATTGTCCAGAAGGTAGAGCCAGTAGATACTTTGAGACATCAGTAAATTTCTACAGTAGGCACTATTCTTCATAGTCATTGCCATCATGCCATCAGAACTCACATAGCAGCTGAACACTTACACACATAATCCATAGACACTGCAGGCTTTACAGATTAAAGTCTGGAATGTCAGTTCTATAAATCGTGGATGCTAGAATTCATGGATGCTGAGCTTAATGTGAGTAACAAAATTGGCATGTAGATTTTATGCTTTTATGTGAGATGTGAGTTTCTCACAGCAGTTGCAATGAAAAGCAGCATCATCTGGGATGTGATGCTGTGTAGTCTGTTAGAAAGTTACAAACATTTCAGGGGAATCCATTAGCAGTAGGTACCTCTGAGACAAATATCTACCAAAGTACTTGGTGTCACATCCTAAAAGACAGTTTCAGGTTTACCGTCAGACAAAAACAACACACCTGTGCAGAGAATAAGAACATCGTGGTCAACTGCTTGTATTGTATTCTTTAAACATGGTCCATAAAGCCATCATTGCAGTACCTGTGTCATGTGTTGGTACATTAAAAATATGTATATGTCGTTTCATCTTCAGTTTGTTCTTAAAAATGGGGTGACAAAATATTGTCAGCATACTCTGAATTAATTTTATGATCAGAGACCTGAATCGACTGTTCCAGCATTTGTAATTGATTATACCCCATTTCTGAAGTAATGTGATGGATTCTAAGGAAAAACATTACTCTGAATGTTGAGTAGCATGTTCTGTGTGTTTGTACAACCAGGAGTCATCCATCATGAAAAGAGAGACCATAATGAATATTTCTGAAAAGCTAACTACATACATTAATTTTTGAAACTGGATATGCATGTTGAAGCTACTGATATGACATGGTTAAAATGTCAGGGTTTTTATGACCCTACAAATGGATACTTTAGATGCATCAATTTCTTTGGGGCATTCAACAAAGTGAGTTTCTTTGATGCAATTTCTATATGTCTTGCAGAATGTCTGGTGTCAGCAGTGTACCAGGTAGCATACTGCTGTTTGTACAGCTTTAAAATGTGCTGTTTGCTGTGCAAAATGATTCTGGATGCTGCCAACAAAATTCTCAGCATCAAACACATATGGTTCATTTATGTATTTCACCACGGTTGGACGAAACTTAAAAAATGTTCATATCTTGCTGGCCACATGACCTGATCAGTGATTCACTGAATGAAATGTGCCCTTGCAATTATTGTGACAGGCTGTGTTTAACTTATGGTGGGACTCCTGAATACTGCCTGCCACTTTTCTCAATTCAGAGCTGTTCATAAAGCCAGCAACTGTTGGGTGTATTGTCCTGCACCAATTAGTGTTCAGTTCCAAAACTACACATATCAGTCTCTTTTCAAGAACTGATGATGGCCATTAAGATGGATATAAGAATTTGGTACTCAAGGCGTAAAACAGTTGTGGGAAATTATTCCAAAACTTTCTGATGGAGTTGAATTGTGTGAATATGAGGAACTTAAATTTATAGTTACGTGTCAACAAATTGAACTTTGGGTTAAAAGTGATTCCAGATTTCTGACCTGTTTTATTACATGAATGAGTACGTGATAAGCAGTTCTTTATGTGAGAATGCAAAATTAATAAAAATTGTGGTGGTTGAAAGGAAAATAAACCAAAATGTAAAGAACCTTGTCTGTCCTCATGACCAGGATACCAAATCACAAACATGTCCCTGATGACAAGATCAAGGATGGTTCTTAAAACCTTGATTCATTTTCATTTCAACTACTTGGTCCATCTGGTAGATGATGCATTCAGTTGCCTTGAAAGCTTCACATTAGGTACCAAAAATTTTGTTTTAAGGAATAAAATTTAGTTCCCTTTGGTCTGTTCAGGAAATCCAGATTTCTCTTTATGTCTAGTGATTTTTCACATTCAGCTTATATAATATCAGCTTTTATGCTTTCTTGTATGTGATAACTAGTTTCATGCATGCCATTACTCAGTCTTTGGCATGCTTGTAAGTTTTACTGTATAATGAAATGTGTGGGCTGTTGACAGGCTTATTTTCCCCTACAAGTGGCTCTGTCCACATTAATGGCTACGACATCCGTCACAACTTGGATAAAGTGCGGGAAAGCTTGGGCCTGTGTCCACAACACAACCTGCTGTTCACAGATCTCACAGTTTTGGAACATCTGCTCTTTTTTGCAATGGTAATGAGTTTTGTGTCCCAGATATTTGTGCCTAGAAATAGTAAATCGTACTGTTTACAACATAAGCAGGTTGTAGATGGATGTAACTATTGTTTAATAAGTCCTTGCCACCTTGATGTGCCAATGGTCTAGAAATTCTGGGAACCTCAGCCTCCTGGATACAAAAAGAGTCTGTTCAGGCCTGTAGAGGGATTGCTTTTGTGGTTTAATAAAACATAACTGTCCATGGTCTGTTTTTGCATACAGTGAAACCCTGTTAAGAAAATTTTGAAAATCCCAAGAAAATCCTACTTCTTAAGTGGGAAATTTCTTAAAAGGGTAATTTTAATGAAATGGGAGAATTTTGGTGCTTTTTTATCCTGACTTCTTAGGCGGGAGATTCTCTTAACCAGGTTTTTCTTAAGCGAGTTTCACTGTACTTTTTCTAAGAATTGCTAAAAATGTTGCAGTTTATGATTTCATTATTCTTATGTCATACTTCAACTTTAGAGTCATAAATCATTTTGTGTTGCAGTTGAAAGGCTGTTCAAATCATGAAGCTAACGTTGAGGCCAGAGACCTCCTACGGAAGTTGAATCTAGAAAACAAAAAGAACATGTTGTGCTCAACTTTGTCTGGAGGTATGAAGAGAAAACTCTCTCTTGGAATAGCACTGATTGGGCATACAAAGGTATGGAGCCTGGGCTTTAAAAACCTCAAAATTTGCTTACTTTATTGTTATTGTGATAATGAAATTTTATTTTTTTGTGTCTTATAGGTCTTGATGTTGGATGAACCAACTTCAGGAATGGATCCAGAGGCCAGGAGGGAAATATGGGATCTCTTGTTGGTAAGAAAATTAGTATAAAATTAGGCTGCCTGTGTAACTTGTTCAGTCTTAAGATATCTTGAAGCAATAATAAGTGCTGTCATATTGAGAACTTGTTTTATAAAAGCAGTGTGAACATATTTGCATTATTATATCAGAGGCATTGAGTCAATTCCCTGATCTTGGTATGGATTATGTAATTTCTAATTGTCATCAGTAGTGTAGTCAGTATGGCAACTCCCTACAGGCTGGATGGTCCTGGAGACAAATCCCAGTTGGGGAAAGATTTTGCGCACCCATGCAGACTGGCCCTGGGGCCCACCCAAGCTCCTATGCAATGGGTACTGGGGCCTTTTTAGCCTGGGTGGGGGCATAAAGCAGCCAGGGCATGGGTTGATCACCCATCCCTATCTAGTGCCAGAGTTAAAGAAAGAGTAGAGCTATATCTCTACTCCCTCTCTGGGCATTCATGGCTTGTTCTAGGGTGAACTTTACCTTTTATCAATATGCTATGTGATTGTACACTCTGACATCATACATTTTAATGGAGTCTGTGTCTTAATGGAGTTAAAACTCGTGCATTGTCATGTGCAGAGAGTTTTAGTCCTTAAAGAATCAGTAATACAGTATAAGGTTTCTAACCCTTACTGTAATTGCAGATTTGGTGTGTGGAGTAGATTTTGTCTGTTGCTAATATAACAGTTTAATTGTGTTGCAAATGTGCCTTGGTTTAGGTAGTTTGTCACTGGCCTGTCACTGTAGAGGCCTGGGTTTGATCTCAGGGCAGTTCATGTGGGATCTGTGGTGGACAAAGTGGTACTTAGACAGGTTTTCCTTGAAGTTCTTTGGTTTTACCTTGTCATTGCATTGCATGTTGCATGTTGAAGGCCATGAATATGACAGTCAATATTGCAGTTGACCAACACTTTAGGTGCTTTAGTGATATGTCATTGCATTTGTTTTTTCCTGCTGTCTGTTATTACTGTATGTGAATCCCTCCCTTAGAATATGCGAGGCCAACGAACCATTCTTATTACAACACACTTCATGGAGGAAGCAGATGTTCTTGGAGACAGAATTGCTATCATGGACCATGGTCAAGTGCAGTGCTATGGTACTACTTTGTTTCTCAAGAAACTGTATGGTGAGTATGAGTTAAGCTGGAATTAGATTTGAGTTTTTAAGTAATTTTATAATTTGCGTTGTGTGATTATGAAATGTTGTCTCTTATTCTAATGAAAACATGAACTGCAAGTACCTGAAAATAGCTGCTCATGAAAATATTTAAGAGGAGATGTTAGTAATCGAATGTACTGTATAACTAGGAATGTGGCTTACACAGGGCACCTGATAGTGTTAGGGTAATGAAATCTCAGCTTGAGTAGACTGCAAGTGTAGCTTAGAGTGGGAAACAACAAATGCATACAAAGTTGTAAGGATTCTTAGAAGGTTGGATTATTAGGCTATAGGCTGGATGAGGGTAATAAAAGGTTTTAAAGCCACACCTTGACATTATTTTATGTTAACTGTTTGCAACTTGTAATCATGTGCAGTGACTGACACGAGGCTGTCAGCATGGTAACTGCAAACCTGGCTAATAGGTGTTTTCCTGAAAGTGAATTTTGTGAAGGGGGGTTGTAATATTTTCAGGGGCACCTTACCATATTTACTCAAATCTAAGACAACCCCCCAAATAAATCACTTTTGCCAAGGGAAAATGTATCTATCCAAATCTAAGATGAACCCCCAAAAACAAAACATTTACTAAGAAAAATATTTTACTATTAGTTTCATACACTGAATACACAAAGCATGTCAGATCCTTTCCACCTATACCAGTCAGTGTCACTGGCTCCATCGTCACAGTCAGTGCCTTAATCTTCCTCGTACTCACTCCCAACATCTCCATCCTCTTTAGTGTCATTCCACAACATATCATCATCAGTCACATCCACTGCATTGGATATACAGCACTTCTTAAAACCCTTCATAGTCAACTCTGGTGAGATTTGCTGCCATGCTTTATGATCCACGTTGACTAACACAATTGTATTTCTTGGTTTATAAACTTATTTGAACCTATGAAGGTACACAATTTTCACCACAGATGGTGTTTGTGGTGTTAAGAATGTAAAGTACATGTGTTCTGGATTTTTGTGTTGTGTCTGTGGTCTGATAAGTCTGAGTTCATGGCTCTTTTTATGGTTTTTAATCTGTAGATTCGTCCAGGTTTTATTTTTGAGTCTTGTTGGTAATTTTTAATTTTTCAATAACCATTTTCCTGTTACTACCCTTGGATGAGATCTGTCCTCATATGCATATCTTAATAATTTACTATCTGTGGTACCCAGTGACTGCAAATAGCTTGAATTAAGGGGTCCACCAGGTTAGGTGCTTCTTTGCCGGAAATGGAATCGGTATCTGAATGAAATGTGTGATTCTTTAACAAGACAATGCATAAAGTTCCAAAAAAGAAGATTGTGTCAGTTAACTTCAGTTGACGTCCATTTTGCTCCGCATGGCCTGGTACAGAGTGATCTGGTTTGGTGCTTCAAATGCAAATTTAAGACAGGGGCCAAAGTTATGCATTCTTGTTTGAAGATTCCATCTGTAACTAGGTGCAGTAGGTAGATGATGCTCCACAGCCAATAACAAGGAGTCCGTATCATCTTTCCTGCCAGTACTGTGCAAACAGAAAGTCTGATTCCAAAAAGTGCAGTGTGGTGTTACAAATGAATGTTGATGTCCAGGAGGTGGAATTCAGCAGTGTGCCGTATCAGAAAACATGTGGATTGAGCCATGTGTGTCTTGGTATGCATATCCCTGTCCTGTGAAACAGTGCAACAAGATGATATATGACTAAACAGTGGCATCATCCTGTATTGCCTAAACCCTAAATGTTTTGAGTAGTGTCATCAGCTGAAAGATAATGGTGGCTGTATTTTGGGACATGGGCAGGATCATATGGGGAGAATGAATTGGCAGTAGACAACATAATGTTGAACATTTCTTAAGCTAGTCATTAAGCAGAAATACTGTCAAGAGGCACTTGAAGCAGGATGGTGCATGTCTGTGTATCTCTGGGCAACTGTTGCGAAATTCGAAGGTCTGCATGTGGAAGTTCTCTGATATCTTCCTTATTCACCAGACCTCATACTGACAGTGAGTTCCAGTACATGTTGCAAAATTAGGACCAAACACAAACTTCTTCATAATGGCATTTGTGAATCTTTGTAAGATATGTGTTAAGAAAAACTGAGTTACATGCATTGTAAGGCATTACAAGCATTTTGTAAGCAATTTTTATTTGAATTTGCATACGTACTGAATATTTGATTGTGTACAGAATCAGCCATCATTAATATAACTGTAACGATCTAGTCTAGGAAGTTTGTAATTTCTCTGCCCATATACTAGCATAGGTGTGGGAACTTTGAATGTTTCAGGAACTGGCTATCAGTTAAATCTGCTGAAAAATGAAGGTTGTGATGTTGCCAGGATAACAAATACTATCCAGCCTCTTATTCCTGATGCGAAAGTGAAGAGTGAGATGGGCTCACTGTTGTGTTATATGCTGCCTTCGGAGCACTGTGACAAATTTCCTCAATTGTTTGATATTTTGGAAGGAAAGAAACAACAGCTGTGCATTTCTAGCATTGGTGTGTCCATCACCACACTTGAAGAAGTATTTTTGAGGTTGGTTGTATATTTATAATTTAAATTATTTCAAAATGAAATTTGTTTGATGTATTTCAAATTTGACTTTCCTTTACATCTTTGGATGTAACTGGTAACACTGGGCTTTTGCCAGTGCACCTGCATTATTTTTAATGCTAATGGCTAAAATTTATCGAAACAAATTAGTATTTTCTGTCAGATATTAATCTCATGTAAGTTTATAAATAGTAAGATATTTGTAATTACTATTCCTCCTATCTGATTTCCTCTAGACCTTGCACCTTTTTGTAACTTCATTTCCCACTTGCATTTTGCTTTATATAAAAATTTATCTATATTTTTTAATTCTATGATTTTATTACAGCTGATTATTTTCTTTTATGCTCTTTCTTCATTTAGGTATTGGCATTTATGATGTAGAAATTGTTCTGTCCACCTCTGTGTCTCATTACCTTTTAGTTATGTAGGAACCACTTTCTCTACTTCGTTCCTTAGGGGGTATCTTCCTTTGTCTGACCCTCTTCTTTTACCTCTTAGTTTCCATATTCCTAATCTGAACCATGCTAATCCATTTCTTTCATTCAGAGTACATTGATCTATGTACATTTCTGTCCCCCATTCTTGTTTCATATTCCAGCATGGGACTAGACATTTATTTTCTTTCTTTTTTTTTTGTCTGTGTGATTGTCTTTGAGTATCATTACACCTAGTTTTAATTATTTGACATATGTTTTTCAAATCCCGTCTACCTCTGCCTAGCAGAATATATCCCAGCCCAATTTTGTTTCATTCATCACTTAGGTTTCTTGCCCACCTGTCACATTTCAGGTTGGTTGGTTGGTTGGTTGGTGGGTTGGTTGGTTGGTTGGTTGGTTGGTTGGTTGTGTAGAAACTGAAGTACATTAATCCACTGTGAGCATATTTTGATTCTAAAGTTAAAGATATCATCTCTTAAACTCTCAATAATCTACAGTCTCTTGTATGTGAAGCTTATTGCTAGAATAGTGTGTCCATGACATCTGGTACAAATTCAGCACGCTTGGTCCAAATGGCATTAAATTTGAGTTGAAGTGTGCTTTTTATTGTCAGGGGTACTTCATAATTGCAATCAAATATTGCCTGTAGTAGCTTAAAGATGTGTATTACTGGGCAGTTAACACCTGCCTTTCTAGTGCATTATGTATACCCATTAATCAGCAGTTTTATTGTCTTCTTTTTATGACCTGCAGCTAACAGCTTCTGACATGCCGGGGTTGGACTTGTAAGAAACAATGTGTCAACCTAGATGTGTCATGATATGTTAGTAAATATTCTTAACAATGAATATGGCCCTCCAGATGATAATATGTAACTGTCCCTTTGTAATGGAGAATTCAGTGTGATTAATTTTCTAGGGTAGGAAAAGAAGCAGTAGATGAACCTGATGGGCAGACTAACTCAGAATCAAGTTTGGAATATGTGAAATTATATGGCAGTTCTGAAGGTATGAAAGAATCTATCCTCTCCTATTTGTGTGTGTGTGCGTGCGTGCGTGCGTGCGTGCGTGCGTGTGTGTGTGCATGCATGTAAATGGAGACACTGTGGAAGGAAGGGGGCAGGCACATCAGCATAAAGTTGGTCACTTGAATTAATGATGACATATGGCATCTGCTACAAAAAAATAGTATACCTTTCTTTGTGCTTCTGAGTGGTGTTTATATACTGTTGTTTATAAATTGAAGATTTCATTACCTTGCAAAGTTGTGCTTCATTTCACCCATATATAGCAATATACCTGACTTCTATTATGGATGCATCCATTTCATATCTTAGCCAGTTATCATGACAGGTTCTGTTTTAGTTTTGTAATTTCTTCCAGACAAATGTATAACAGACACAAAATGGAAGGATGTTTGTAAATCACTTGGACAAAGGTCAGTGACATCAGACTTCCTTCCCATTGACTTAATATTTTCTTTCAAAAGAATGGCAGGAAACACAGATTAGTAGTCAGTTATATTTATGATGGTACACCAGTCCTTTCTTCTCCAGCCACACAGAACATGCATTGCAAAACACCACAACATGTCACATTAGTTACAAATAATTATTCCATCATCATATTTGGTGCTGTGTAATCATAGTGGCTGATTCATCTTGGGAGAGTAACCTGGTGGCCCACAACCAGCCCTGATGACCACGCTAGCTCAGTTCTCATTGTGACACTTCAGAATTTCTTGGTTTTCTGCCCTTACTGTAGATTGTCTTTGCTACCTTTGGCATACTGTTTACAGGATGTGGTGTTTATGAATAGTAAACCATGGGCACATGGTGGTGCAGTTGGTTGAGGTACTGCACTACAAGCTGGAAGGTCGTGGGTTCGATTCCATTTTGAGTAATTGAGATTTGTCATTGACTTAATCTTTCCAGCTGCACTATGTCCCTGGGGTCGACTCAGCCACTAACAGAAATGAGTAGCAGGCATATCTCCTGGTGGGGGATAAAGTTTGCCAGTGTGTAGGTCTGACAACCTTGCATTGTTCATGTGCCAACTGTCTAGAAATCATGGGAGCCTCAGCCTCTTGGAGCCATAAGGGCCTGTTGAGGCTTATAC
Source organism: Coptotermes formosanus (assembly GCA_013340265.1). Lineage (NCBI taxonomy): Eukaryota > Metazoa > Arthropoda > Insecta > Blattodea > Rhinotermitidae > Coptotermes > Coptotermes formosanus. The sequence goes on along the minus strand of BLKM01006251.1, from coordinate 17,650 downwards.
AGTGCTAGCTTTACCATAGTAAACGATATTGCAACATATACAACTGTTATGACCTTTCATGATTATGTGAGACTTCTTGCAGATATGTCCTGAAGCAAAATTTAAGAGAAACTATGATGAGCACCCCTTTACATTGGTTGTAAATGCTTGTGCTTATTATTAGATACATGTTTACCTATTAGATCTGAAAGTCATTGTTGTTATTTTTCATATTAGTATTAAACAATTGTAGGACACTCAGTTCACTTAATAAAAAAGTGCCCAACTCAACAAACAGATGTACAACCCTTGCTTGAGGCTGAATACTCTGCTCAGCCAAATTGGACTGATTTCTTGTCTGACTCAGAATATAAACTGAAAGTGGACTTTTTTTTTTGCCAGATAAAGTGGGGAACTTTGGAATGGCTTCCTTCCACTGCTAATGTGGTGTTGGTGTTTTATTCATAACATTCTCAGAAGTGTACGTTTTTATACCTAATATAGTAATAGATACTCATACAGTAGACAGCATCATTAACTCTACAGCAGAACTTTACAAGTCACAGAGTTGAATACCACATTCTTTTAGGCATGGGTCACAACTTTTGTCCCAAGGCTTCTAATCATTTATGATCAGCCATGAAGTTCACCTTTCTGGCCCTGTATATCTAGAAGTATTATTTACCATGTACAGTAAAATTCTGTTAATCTGTCTCCTGTGGTACCAGAGAGGTGCTGGATTGTTGGATATTCCAGATTTTCAGGCAGTATCTGTACTGACCAAAGTTCTTGGAGGTAATTTTTTGTTACTGCTTCTATACTTGGGCTACACAACTGCCAGAGGAATATTTCATTTGGATAGCTCCTTCATCTACTGGTTCAGGGTCATTAGGTCATCCTCTGTGTTTTCTGGAGTCTTTTTAGGTGAACTAGATAGTGGAGTATGAGACAGGGTGTCAGGAGATAACACAGTGGTTGATACATGGTCCCTCTTGGAGGTCTTTTTGAACATGTGTCTCAGATCTGGCTGTTTCATTGACAAGTCTTGTTTCTGGTAAAAAGCAAAACATCTAGTCTTGGGACTACTTTCCTCAAGTGCTGGATTATCGGGATTTTGTAATTATCAATGGACAGATTAAAGGAATTTTGCTGTATATTTTACTCTTTGCTGAAACATGGCAACAGTGTGGACTCCATGTTTTACTGTGTGTAAGGCTGTGCATCTCCATTCCTTCTGTAATTCAAACATCATTTTTCTCCAAATATACTGTTACCTAATTAAGTTCTTTATATGTTTGTGTGTGATGGAACAAGAAAAATATTATCAAGAGCGAGGATTAAGTTTTATTGCGTGGTTAAGTTGTATGTCGACCAAGCTTTGATTCACATTTACTCTTTTCTTTTCCTCCAGTCTGTCTGTCTGTCTGTCTGCCTGCCTGCACTCTTCTTCAGCTGTTAGCAAAGCTTTGTTAAATTTCAGTAATTGCACCCACAGTTCACACTATTAAATGTCATGTCTGAGGAACACATACTGACAGTGCAGGGCATGTACATACTCTGGAGGTAGACTGCTGACTGCTGTAACATGACAGCAGGGTAGAAAAGTATGTACTTGCAACATTAATTTTACTGTACTGAAAACATCAGTCTAAACTTGCAAGAATTTCCCTTCCTCAGGTTTTTCCCTCTGACTTTTGTAACACATTTTCTATTTCGTTCCTGAAGAGAGAGGTGTATAGAATTTGAAAAATTCCTAAAAGCATGTATAGGAACATGCAGGTCAGAAGCAGAAAAATGTTTAAAGCTGCGTACGTGTATGACGGTGAACAGTTTCATAAACCTGCAGTGAATTCAATATGTAAAGAAACATATAAATATAAACAGTGTACTATACTTTGCTTTCACATAATTATGAGTATATGCTTTATTTATTTGTTTGGTTATTTATTTATTTATTTATTTGTGTATTTATTTTAAGTCTGTTTATTTATGGCTCTAAGGGCTGGCTTGGAAGGACAGTGGCATGTAACTGTATTGTTATTTTGATCAGAATTTTCATCATTACTATCACATAACCATTTCATGTTTGAACAGTGTGTATGTGTATGTGTGTAAAAAATTATATCAGCTGGGAACCTTCTGAGCCCGCTATTAGTTTGGTATAAGTTGTATATAAAACAACTTCATAAACAACTGGTGCTGAACATTATTTGTTTTAGCTCTGACATTCAAGAAAAAGGTTGGAACAAGTTTGCTGATACAAAAACTGACAGCCTTGTTTACAAAACGAGTTCTGTTTACATGCAGAAAGTGGTTAACGTTCCTGTTACAGGTAAGAAGTTAGAATAGAGAACCTGCGTAGATTTCTCTCACTGCACAAATTTTCTGGCAGGCATAATGCATCAACATAATGTAAGTTATATTACTTGTAAAATACAGTACATTTGTTAGTATTAATTTGGGTATTGATGTTTGATGTTATGGTGTACACAGGCTATAACTTAATATGTTTACTGCCCAGCTTTAAATGCAAACCTTATTTTGAATGCCTGTGTGTAAAGCCCAGACATGGGGATTTGAACCATGTGGGGTGGGGGGATCTTATTTTAGAGGGAAAAGAACTGAAAATGTGAACTTATGGAGTGTGAGGGTGTGGTACTGCATGTAGTAGCCTTTAGGATGCAGTGAACTCCACCCATTCTACCCAAAAATCATATATGAAGAAAAGTCAGTATTTGTCATAATTAGTAGTGTGCATTTGATGTAGTTTATGGTTATATGTTTTCCTATGCAGTCAGAATTCTGGGTCTTTGTTGTGTGTCCATTTTGCTGATGTAGGAGTGACTGTTCATGGCAAAATGTTGGACTTGCTGGTGGATGAGGAAATGATGTCATGATAGCAAGGTTTAGGACCCACTCTTGTCAGTTGTGTAGTCAACCATTTTTTGAAAGGGAGTGGGGACAGCTTTCGTATGGGTATTGTCATTATTTGGTATGTGAAGGGGGTGGAGGACTTTTGTGTGAATTTTGTGATTATTTTGGTATGTAGAATTCTCTGTTATATTTATGTCTCTGTTCTAAGTTACATATCTTTGAGTTCATACACACTGTGCAGCTTGACCTTGGTGGTAAGACTTTCTGCATCATGGACTAGTTAACAGTAGACACAGACTTTCTGTGTGATGAAGTTGCCATGCTGGAGGAAATGATAAAAGAGATACTGCGTGTAAGATCGTATTGTAGTAAGCCATGTCCATTTATTCACCTGTACCTTAATGTCATTGGCAGTATGTGTGTTGGAATTTTGATGAAGTTTTGTGTTACTAACATGCACAATGCATAAACACATAGGCTTTGAAGAGAAAAGTACTTTGTTGCAATTTTTGTATGTGATATGCCACTTGGGAGAGATCTGATGAACTGTGCCCCTGATCAGTTTGAATGGTGACCATGATTATCACTGTAGGGCATAAACAAATCTATATTTATATGACTTTTTTTATTACTTTTGCTAGGATGTCTTGGTTATTTGGTAATATATTATCATAAAGGTTAATTAAGATCAAACTTCATATGCAGAAATGTGAAGAGCTTGTAATGCTTCTTTTAAATATGTCTGACCTTAATGGAAGGCATGGATTGTAGTCATGACAAATGGAAGCTGCTGTATTTACTCGAGTGCAGGACAAGGTTTTTTCCATAAAGTTGGTGCCTAAATATGTGAAGTCATCTTAAATTCGCATATGAAGTGCCAAACCAGATTGTTTTGAACCTGACCATGCAGAGCCAAACCAACAACTGCATCACCAAATCATCATGTGTAGACAAAAGAGAACAGAGCCTGGCTAAAGTTAACTTACACAGTCGTTTCCTCCTCCTCCTCCTCCTCCATTGCCTAATTTTTTTAAGAAGCACGACATTTTGGAATATGGCTGTTTTCCCGTCTTGAGGCACAGAGGCGCCTAATCTGGTGGACACCATATATCAAGCTATACTGAGTTACTGGACACCATGGAAGCAGTAAACTTGTTAAGATATGCACCTGAGAACAGAGCTTGTCCAAGGGTAGTAACAGGAAATGGCTATTGAAAAATTAAAAATTAATTACATGACTCAAAAATAAAACCTGGGCCAATCCACAAATTAGAAACCATAAAAAGAACCATTAACTCAGTTGATCAGACCACAAATACAACACAAAAATCCAGAACACATGTATTTAAAATTTTTAACACCACCAACACCATCTGTGGAGAAAATTGTGAATCTTTATGGGTTCAAGTAAGTTTATATACCGAGAAATATAAATGTATAATTTAGTCAATGTGAATCATAAGGGCATGGCAGCACATCTGACCAGAATTGACTGTGAAGGGTTTTAAGTGCTGTATATCCAATGCAGTGGATGAGACTGATGATGATATGCTGTGGAATGGCCATGAAGAGGATGGAAATGTTAAGAGTGGGTGTGAGGAAGGTTAAGGCACTGACTGTTATAATGGAAACAGTGACATTGATTGGTAAAGGTAGATAAAATCCGACATGCTTTGTGTACTATGTGTATGAAATTAGTAGTAAAATATTTTTTTCTTAGAAGACTTTTATTTCTCGGGGGTCATCTTAGATTTGGATAAATACATTTTCCCCTGGCAGATGTGTTTTATATGGGAGGTCATCTTAGATTAGAGTCATCTTGTATTTCAGTAGATACAGTGTAAGCATTAATTCTTCCACTGTTGTAACTAACTATATATTGAGCTTATGAAAGTTTTCATTCCCCTGTATGTTGTGATGAATGTTGATGCCTCTCATATGCCTTCATCCAACTGCTGCGTAAAACTAAGTGAATCGGATGTGTCAGAACAGCTATCACAATACTATAGTGTGTACTGTTTATTTCAGTATGATTAGAAGATAATTTCTTTCAAGACTTTTTTATGTGATTTACTGTTTATAATGCTGCATTATAAGTGTTTTTGTTTTCTTTTAGGCCCTAATTCCAATTATGATGGCTCTTCTCACAGTAAATCTTAGTGGTAAGACTGGAGGAACATCACAGCCTCCACGCATAATGAATTTAAGTGATTATGGAGCAACAGATGTGTTATATTCTGTAAACCAAAGTCTGGCAGGCTGGAATCATAAATATGAAGAGTTTGTACAATTAACTGGATCCAGTGTCAAGGAAGTAGAAGATGTATCTTCATCACTTCTTATTGCTGGGGAGTCCAATATGCAGAAATACCGTACTAAGTTCATCATTGCAGCTGAATTTAATTCATCATCATCAGGAGTTGGAGAGCTGAATGCAATGTATTCATCTAGTGCTATTCACAGTGCTCCCATCTCTCTAAATGCACTGACAAATTCTGTTCTGAAAAACAATTCCCAAGAAAAATCCATTACAGTAATCAGTCATCCTCTTCATAGTAAGGAGGTGAGTATGTTCTTGGACAGCATAGTGTAAAGCATAAAAGTAAATATATCTTTATTCAAACATGATAGATTAAAAAATACTTACATAGTTGTCATATATGAAGTTCAGTAATATGGGTTTGGTCCTGTTAGTGTTTGCCACAGGAATGCAAATATTCACCTTTAAAATGCTGGCACACGATTTATAGTGGAATTTTATTTTAAAAAGTTGCAGAAGAAAATAATGCATACAGGATAATTTGAATGCTCAGTAAATTGTATTTCTCATGAAACGAAGACCCAGAACAGCAGTTTTAGTTGAAATGGACTTACATGTTCATACCTGAATTGTAATATTAGACATAAGTACATGTTTAATGATTATGTTTCAGCGTGTGTTCGGGGAGGGCCTTGTAAGACAAATTGGTGTCATGTTGTCGTGGATGACCCTGATGCCATTTGGTTTGCTGTTTTTGACGGGAAGCTTCCAGATATTGCCTTTGATAGAAAGAGTATCAAAGGCTAAGCAGCTACAACTTATGACGGGAACTTCTCCACTTGTGTACTGGTTTGCCTGCTTTATATGGGATTTTGCATTGTACATGATGGTAGCAATTGTCATGACAATTGTAGTGCTCATTGCTGACCCTCTGAAAGTGTTCAATGGATCTGAAGAATTGGGTATGTAACAGGTGTTTGTGTCATATGGCACAGCTTCTACTAACAGCCAAATACCAGAGAAAAGGTTTTTTTCATTGGGAAGTACTTTGAAAGAGACCGCTGTATTTAGTGGACAATGTAGTCTATAAACTTCTGGTTTCATGATGGCCTGTTATGAATTGTCTTTTCCTTGCATGATGGCATGTTATGAAGTGTCTTTTCTAAGTCGACTTACATGGCTTTTCAGGAAAATTGAAAATTGACATGAGTACTAATGGGAACATGGCAGTTTGATAGGGTCCACATTCAGCTTGTTCTCCAAACTTTTTGGTGGCCTATGATAGATTACTATTGGCACTTTGATCCACCACAGCAGGCTTCACTTTTCTGGTGCCCAGAAGTTCTTGTATCATGATACAAATGGTGCATTAGTGAGGAAATACATTTATTCTCTAGTTATCTTTGTAACCTGCTTTTTCTTAATGTTGGAGGCACCACAGAGTGGCCACAAAGTATAGAGGAACACTGGAATTCATCTCAGCCTCTGTCAGTCACTCTGAGAATAATCATAGACGTGAAATATTAAATGCTGGTGGCTTTTCGTAGTTAACCTTTTAAAGCCTAGCAGTAACTTTTCATACAACCAGGTGTAAAATTAAAAAATTCTATGTGGTGCCCACATTGCGTTTATGTGTTTTGTGTGGATCTCAGAACAAAGAGCAACTTTTGCCTTATAAAACATTAAGAGATTGGTTTTTATAACCGGGGTGGAGAGTGTTGACAGCGCGGTACGCACTGAGTCCTTATATAAAACAGATAAGCGTCGTCTTTAAAGGGTTAAGCACCCCTCGTTGTGTATCTCTTGTATAAAGAGAGATAAGTATGTCTGTAATAAAATGATTGTCTGTTAGATTTGGCTGTGCACTTATTACTGCATACCTTTTTTCACTATCTAAAATTTATTTTCAAAACTGCTGCACCTTTTCTCTTCTTGCTCGTCAGTTTGTCACCTTAGTAAATATCTGCTTCTATTTCAGGCACATACTTCTTCATGTTGATGATGTATGGTTTGTGTGCAATTCCTTTTGCATACTTATTCAGTCATTTCAGGAATACAACTGCAGGAGCTTTTGCCTTACTTGTCATACTAAATATGTTATTTGGTAAGTAATACATAACCAATAGGAGGTGTAAGTTCTAACATTTTAATGTGGTTTGAAAGGCCACTGATGCATATTACATACATGTAATCAGTTGTTTCACACTTAATAAAATGTGGCTGTCTGTTGTGTTTGTAAAATTTGCAGTAGAAGGAGGAAGGCACATTGTAATCATAATTTCATTATATGATATTTGTAAAAGCCACAAATTTTGAAAAAGTAAGTTTCATAGTGGTTTACATGAAAATAACGATGATGGTGGTGTTAGAATAGTCATCTTCAAGAGCACAGTGTTTCTGCAGCTGAACATTCACAAATACTCGTGGACCTCTCCTGATGGGAAGACTTGCAGTCAATTAATCACATCTTGGTAGGTAGGAGATGGCAGTCAAGTATACTTGATGTCTGATGTCAGGGGAACTGACTGTGATACTTATCGCTGCCTAGCGGTCACAGAAGTTAGGGAGAGACAGGTGGGAAGTAAATGGGAAGCGCAGAAGTGTGATATGAAGAGAGTCACTCTGAAGAAGCTAAACAGGGTGGAAGTCGAACAGTACCAGGTTAACCTTTAAACGCCGGTGATTTAAATGCCCTGTGCTTTCAGCGGACCGGAATTTTCTCTGGGGATTTAAACGTTTGTTGCTATGGTTAGGAAGATTTTGAATATCTTGAAGAATATTAACGCTGCATCTATGAAATAAATTGTATTTATTCAAGTAAAGCGTGGAGAACACGGTAATGCATATCAGAATTTATTATAAAGTGTTTTGAAGCAATATGAAAGAAACACTTCTCTAAGAGACAGACATTTTTGTAGTGGGTTATGTTTCGTTCTCTTTAGCCTTAAATTCAGGCTCCATTCTCCTGAACTCTTCCCGAATCTCGAGCGAAAATATTTCTGTAAGGGTCTACTAACAAATAGGTTTACAGTTATACAACCATTAGGAATCTGACCTGGGAAAGGAAATACATGTTTCTCAGAATTTGCACCAGTGCCCACACTCTTTCAGTGTTTGTCGCACAGTGCAGTGATCCTGTCAGTAGTGAAAACCATTTCTTATAAACAAGTACTCAGCACCATGGCTCGCAGGAGAATACTTGGTGATGAAGACATCGAATCGGAGCTGATCTGTGACACGGATTCGGATGAGTATGTTGAGGACTCGCAGGCAGAAGAAGATGAAGATGACTTCACTGATGAACAACAACGACCACCACCAATACAACAACAACAACAACAACAACAACAGAATATGAAGTGGGGGCTGCAGTTTCAAGCTAACCAGCCTCATGTCCATCAATATGCAGGCGGTGACAGAGGCAAGAAGCATAATGAAGCACCGCATATCAATAAAGATTCATCACCACTTAGCGTTTTCATGCTCTATTTTGCATCTGTTATTGATCTGCTGGTGACAGAGACTAACAGATACTACCACCAGTATTTGGACAGACGAAACGAAACACCAGCCCCACTTCCTGACATAACAAACTCTGAAATGTTTCTGTTTCTAGCAATCACCGTACAGATGGGCCATGACATACGTGACAGACTCAGGGGCTATTGGACAAGGACAGAACAATTCTTCACATCTTTCTACCCCAATACAATGACACGAGACCGTCTCTTGCACATTTTATGTTACTTGCACTTCACAGACAATGACAAAGAAATTGACCACAATGACGAAAACTATGAGAGACTGTGGAAAATTAGGGAAATGTTTGATATGCTCAATGTTGCATATTCCAAATTTTACAACCCTTCTGAACATTTGGCAATTGACGAGGTGATAGTACTTTTCAAAGGGAGAGTTGTATTCAAACAGTGTATTCCAAAGAAACACAAATCATTGGGAATTAAAATTTTCAAACTCTGTGATGCTGCTGGCTACACATATGACATGGAAGTATACTTGGGTAAAGACAGACAACATGCCACAACAGACATGACAGCGACCCATGCTACAGTGTAACAACTGACAAGAAAAGTAAGTGGGCGTGGCCATAAGTTATATATGGACAATTACTTTTCTTCTCCTGACTTATATAACGATCTGACAAAACATAAAATAAACTGCTGCGGTACAGTTAGACCAAACCGTAAGGGAATGCCGGACGACTTCAGAAGCAAGACACTGAGACTCAAACGGGGTGACCTTAGGGCCAGGACAAATGGTGACTTGACAGCAGTGGTTTGGAAGGACAAACGTGACGTACACATGCTGACAAATATGCACGTTTCACCAGCAGAAGGTAACTTTTGTGATGAGAGTGGAAACGTCCTGAAGCCAGCCATTGTGGAGGACTACAATCGACACATGGGTTACGTTGACGAAAGTGACAGAATGGCCAACAGCTACAGCATCAGTCGCCATATGTGGAAATGGGCGAAGAAACTGTTTTTTCATCTCCTCGACCTCACAATTCCAAAGAGCCACATTCTGTTGAAGTCTTGTGGTTCTAAACTTTCACACAGGGACTTCTGACTGACACTTGTGAGGAACATGGTAGAGTATGCTGGACCGCAGCCACGCCCACTAAAACCTGTAGGTAGGCCATCGGCTTTGGCAACAAGAATTGGTCGCCTAGAGTACAGCAGTCGCCAGCATTGGCCTACTACAACTGAAAAGAGAATGGACTGTGTAGTGTGTCATGCCTGTACAAAAAAAGAGACGCCGAATTCAGACAAAGTGCAAAGCGTGTAATGTTGGACTGTGTATATCAGGGTGCTTCAAAGACTGCCACACAAAGGCACAGCTCTAGGTGGTAACTGCAGTGTCGTGTTACAGGAGGAGAAGTCGTCTGCACAGAACATCTAACCATAAGGTATGGAGTAATTTCTGTAACATGTAACTTTCTCCTGACGACGCATCATACACTGCCTTTCACGGGTGAGCTGTTTCATTTTTGCTTCAAATACCGAATGGTAAATACAGCCAGAAGCTTTTAACTTGTTTGAATATTTGCACAAATATATTGTGAAAAAACCAGTCCTCAAACTTGTTCTGTGAGTAAAAGCACAGGCTAGAGCAGCGAATAAATTATACATCTACCAGACAGGAGATCAGGGTTCGGTTCCCGGAAAGTACATAAATTTACATGTCAGCTCGTACAAATCTTACCTCGATACTATCAGCTTTGTATTTGGTGGGTATCTGGGGCACGTGAATGTACAGATGCCTGAGCATGAAGTTGAATACGCTCTAAACAGTGTTGAATACACTATTTTATTATATATTACCTCCGTGCCCCTATACGCCTCCTTGATATGAGGCACAACTGCAGAATTACTTTGAAGTTTGTATTATGTGTACATAGCATTTACACACGCATACTGTACTGCCAATATCGTATTTAATGCGAAAAGCCTACATATATATTTTTGGACAAAAATGTCCATTTTGGCATTCACAGCTACACATAACGATGGACAGATTTGTCCATTTCGGCACTTAAAGGTTAAAATCTCAAACAGATTTGCAACACTGGAGAACTTAAGATGATAGCAGGCACATATATAGGGCTTGGGAAAATATTAGAATATGAAAATCTCAGCTAAAGAGACTCCAGGTCAGTATGAACAGAAGTAGCATAAACCATGGTTTTATGAAGAATGTTCAAAATTTGTAGGTCAAAGGAAGCAGGCTAAATTTCAGCAATTACAGGATCCAAGCCAAGTTAATGCATATATTTTGAATCATTGTAAGATGTGAAACTGGTAGACATTTCAGAAATAAAGGAGGGAATATTTTAAATGTAAAATTAATTAACTGCTAATAAGGAGACAGGTCTAGAAGTAAATGCAGAGAGTACGAACGTGTGTCCAGTGCAGTGTAATGTCACATTTTTCAGCTTAGCTGAGGAAAACAAGTAGTTGGGAAGATGCTAAACATTTGGCAATGCCTGTGAGTTAGGTTCTGGACCATGTCACCTGACCATAACTTAGGAAAACAGGGGACTACATCTGACCCACCCCACAGACCTCACCTTATTGAAGAGCATTATTGTGATTGGTTGTCACCCACACTTCATGTGAAAGGAAATTGGGTGCCATACATACTGTAGTCTTTTCTCTCCTCTTTGTGCCATTACTATGCATATTTAAATGTGACGTTGCCTCCCACACATCATGATCAAAAATTCTTATATTTATGTGTACGTACATAATGTGTAGTTTTCCACTTCTTTTTTTTACAGGTTTAATAATGTCCGTGGTGGTGTACCTTACACTGATGAGTGAAGACTACAAGCATATTGGGCAATCACTGAAATACTGTTTTGAGTTTATACCGCACTTTACCATTACGTATGCATTTGCACGCTTCTCATATCTTGTCCTCTCAAACAATCAGTGCAAACTGAAGAAATCGTATTGTAACAGCATTTATGGCAAAGAAGACTTATGCTGCCGTAAGTGTCTATTGCTTTAGTCATAGATACCTACTGTATAATATTATTGTGTTTGCCTTGTGTCTTTGTTCAGTAACAACAGCAATATAGGGTATGTTACTTACATCATATTTACCTGAATCCATGGCCAGGTTTTTCCTTAAATTCTGTGTTTAAAATGTGTTGGATTTTCTTGAATTCATGTTTAAAGTGCTGAACAGGGGCATGTGGCAAGCCGTCCCGAGGTGTGCGTTGCAAAAAGAGAGAACCTGGCATCTGTTAGTGTTATAGTTCATTATGTCAACATTGGTGGGCGATGTGGAGAAGAGAGCGAACTGTATTACAAATGGGATCAAGCAAAATTATGATGCCAGGTAAACTTATGCTGATTAACCACAGCAAGAAAACAAATAACTGCAGTGTGGTAAGAACGTTCAGGCTTTTGGAAGCAAACATCCAGAGCTGGAGGCAACAAAAGGAGATGTTGATAATTGTGGAGGCTGCCCAAATATCTTACAGTGGGCCCAAGCATGATTGTTTCCAGGGATTATAACAAGAAATTGGAAGTTATGTAGTTAGAAACAAAATCTTGAATGTCGATTGCATGTGAGGTGATGAAATAAAATCGTGGGAAATTACCAAATTGGGTTCATGTGTGTGTATGATGCAGGGGTATGGGTTCTCTCTGTGTCAAAGAAATTGTTGGCCATAAATTGTCAGTAAACTTAAAGAAGCTTGTTGCTTGTCAGTGACGTGTGATTGGACTTCACAAAATGAATGATTACGTCATGAGCCAAACAGTAAATGTCAGTGTGCTTTGATTCACTGTCAGTTATGCTGTCATAGACATCAGGGCAAGCACTGTGGTGGTCAAGACATTATGTAATGAAAAGATGCAAGTCAGCATCATGTCGGTGATGTTAACAGACTGTAACAGGTTACCTCCATACATGATTCTGAATTATAAAAACAGTGCCTGAGGAGCAACTGCTTAGAGGAATCATTGTCGGGGGCCAATTGGTAGGTTGGATGACCAATGAACATGTGAAGGATAGTACTTCATATTGTTAGCACTGTGCATTTTGTAGTATACGAATATTGATATACCAACTAATGCACCTTGTTATTATCATTAATTAGTACTCCCCTGTAGAGTGAATTAGTAAGTCTAAGTGTTCTGTTCCCGGACCGTATGGATGACTGAGTGAACTTCACATTAAGCGGCCCCGTGATGATGGCGACTTACGTCACTGAAACATATGTCAGGGAATACTAATTAATAATAACAAAAAGGTGCATTAGTTGGTACATCAATGTTCATATACGTGTGAAGAATAGTTTGGCAGTGGTGAGGAACAGAGTGCCTGGGGTGCTGCTGGGACAGTGGGAGGATGTTGTTTGATGCATTCAATGGGAATTTAATACTGGAAATAAAACAACCACAATTTATTCCATAAACATGGTCCTTGTCACATGTAGCGGGATGACCTGACAGCTACAGATGTTGGATGGTGTGATGAGTAAGCTGTTTAGAGGTCACCTAAATCATTTGTGTGGTGAGTAGCTTTTGGGAAGAGACTGGTTTCACTGAATCAAGAAGCCCAGTGTAACACTTCTCTGTCACTGGGTTATCACAGAATGTATTGCATCTCACCAGAGGTGATTGTGAAGGTGTTTAAAAAGTGCCATATTTCCAACACACTAATTGGGTCTGATGGCAATATATCATGGGATGACAGTGAAAAAGTTTGGAGTGGCAGCCGCGTGTGTGAGAATGATGAAGGCACTGATCATGAAGATGGACACTGTAGGAAGCATGAAAGTAGAAAGAGTGGCACTGATTGGTGAAGGTAGATGGTATCTTACATATTTTGTGTATGAACTATATGAAACTAATAATAAAATATGTTTTCCTAGCAGAGTTTATCTTAAAGGGTGGAGGAAGGGAGGAGTTTCTCATAGATTGAAGTAAATACATTTTCACTTGCAAGATCTGAGGTTTCCACTTCAGTATTACTGAGGATCCACGTCTTCTGGGATGTGATGCTGTCACTGGGTAGTGTTTTCTGTTGTTTCCAAGGCACTACATTTCTTTGAAACATCAGGAAACACAAACTTGGTGGCAGCATCACATCCCAGAAGACCTGGATCCACGATTTCACTGGGAAGGTGTGTTTCATTAGGGGTCATCTTAGATTAGAGGCGTCTTGCATTTAAGGGAATGTGTTATTTGATGTAAAGCTACAGTTCATTGCTGCTTTCCTTAGTAGTATGATCTCAAATCTGATGTTCAGACATAGAGTTCATTTTCACTTTACATGCCAGGTATTATGGTCAGGTGGTTAGCACTTGTGTTACTGCACAGAGCATGGTTTTTGGCTGGTGGAGGATTTAGCAGAGAGGGTGGAGAGGCCTACTGGGTGTGGTGAAGTAGTGGGGTTTGGGTGTTTATTTGCCAAGAACTTCAGTATGACAAGGTCAACTGTACTTACAGAGGCAGAGAGAAGGTCTAGACCAAACATTACGCTTTAGCTGTACAAGTGACTCACTCCTAGCCTACTGTTTGAAAAGTCCACGGGCCAAAAACCGTGCACTGCACTATAACTTAATATCTCTTGAATTATAAGATGTGCCTCATGTGCAAGTTTACTAACACAAAGCCTAAGTGTGTGCTGTCATTTCAGGTTTAATGGTATTCGGTTATGTATCCTAGTTACGAAAATAAATGCTTGAAAGCACAGAACATATTTTGTTGATACTACATTTTTTCTGGGTTTATGAGCTTGTGTATAATCTGTTCTTTGTTTTTAGGACCTGACTGCAAAAATGGCTACTGTTATGCTATACGTAAGCCCTACCTAGACTTTGCTAATGTTGATAATGAATATGCAGTTGGTGAAGAAATCATGTATATGGCAGTAGATTCATTACTGTATATCGGTCTCATCATGTTGGTAGAACTTGGTGTGTTTGGCATATTGTATGAAAAGATTCAGAATGCAGTTGTTGGAAGTCAAGTGGAGAGCCAGATGCTTGATGATGATGTGATGCATGAACAGGATAGAGTTGATGGTCAAATTAAAGGTATGTGAGTCACTTTATGTTCATTGTGATAGATAAATTTTCATTTGTAAAGATTTTGTTTGTAACGAAGAAAGTAAAAGGGTGATGCATTAGGATACTGTAGTTAACTGCACCCCCAGTTTTGAACATTAAAACCGGGCATATTGTTTCTTATCGGTTTTGTGTTAATGAAGAAAGGATATGATCATGTGACTCTTTCAAATTTGGGTTGGGTCATTCTGATGTGTCAGTTACCAGATAAAACTGTAAAACAAAACACAGTCAGACACAACACTATATATATTCTACATTAGCAGACTACAACATTGCTTTGTATACGCGTGCTTTACGACGACATGTTTTGGATCAGCTGAACCATCATCAGGTAATGTACAAATCAATAGACATAGTGTTGTGTCTGACTGTGTTTTGTTTTACAGTTTTGTGTGACTGTTTGTTTGCCATTAATTGTGCTATTGTCAGAATTTGGACATCAGTGCATTGAAGTCCGTTCGTACATGTATGTCTTGTAACAAGAGGTCTGTTTTAACCACAGTCTAACAATTCAGGATAAACTTGCATATGTTACATCTGTTAAAGTTATTTGCTAACCCTGAGTGCCTGTTGGTAACTTTCCCATTATTGTAAGTGGTTTGGAAGTTCTTGTTTGTCTTCAAGTGCTGTTGATGCAGCATTGTACCTTCACATTAGGTGCAGTTTCTGTGCCTCAAAAGCATTTAGTAAAGCATAAGTGATGAAAGGCAAGCCTGATGGTGGGCATGTGTGTGACCTGTCCAGCCAACCCAGCCACATTAGAGTTATTTCCATTGAAGTTGAGCAAGGTAAAACCATTTCTTTGAAAGGGTTGACTTCCAGTTATTTTTTAAAGTGCCTGCTACTCCATGTGTTGTCCATTATGTGATGTCTTGTTTATCTGTAGCAGTTATTGGTACAACCCTGACACCCTCATATTAACCACAGTTTTATTTTCCCAAGGTTACATAAACAGAAAGTGAGGAATAAGAGTGTTATCATCTGTATGTGGTCTGGAACAGTGAAATTCAGAGATGAAGTAACAGTTGCGACAAACAGTTTTTGTGACATGTTAATCTGACTCCCTTCCTTGTAAAGTGTTCTGACACAGTGCTGTTAGTCAAGTCACTGTAGACAGCACACTGCCAGGGTATTACAGGAATGTAATTTGTTACCCTTTTCACCCAAAAAAGGAAATCAGGCTTTGTTTTTTAGTCTGGTAGGTGAGGTACTGTTATACAAGTGAGGCAGCAGACTTGAGAGGGTGGAGAAGGTGTGAACACTTTTTTTCCCGTAGCTGGTTTTGCTGAGGAAGGGAGAGAAACTGAAACTGCAACAGAACCAGAGGTTGGCACAGTTTAATGTGCCTGTAAACAGATGGTGATTGACCTTAATAGGAGGGGAGGAGTGAGGAGTGATGTGTCATCCCTCTTCCCACCACCCAAACTTTCAAAGCCCTTCTTCTCACAGAAATAAATTGTAGTGTTGTCTGTGATAGTTGCAGAGTGAGTATTGATGATACATTATTGAAGCTGTGTGATCATGGGCACATGCAGTAGTGATCTGTTATGCAGTAAGATAGTTTTTGAAGTTGTGTTCAGAACCAATGACAAGCACTGGTAAACATAGAGCTTGGGGTTGTCCTGCAGTAGTTGAAGTCATCATCCCTTTTGAAGAAACAAATATCATCAGGTATTGTTTAATTTACATCCTGTGCTGTCAATTTTGCAATGTAACCATAACATTTTCATGAATTTCCACTGTGCTGTTACTTCATTTCTGCAGTTTTAATTTTGTAGAAATGTTTTTTGAAGCAACAGAACTCTGTAACTAATGATCTGACTCCATGGAGCAGAGTTCTTCAGAAGTTGATAGTTTCCCATCTAGTCGAATTTCACACTTTTGTGAAACTCAGATGCTCATTACTGCACCCTGTTCAGTCTTTAAAACTTGATAGTAAAATTTTCTGTTTGAAGAACAAGGCAGATTATGAGAAGGAAAAGTGGTTATGTGTGTAGTATAGTACAGCTAAAATTACGAAGTTAAATAGTATTGAAGACCAAGACTTCTTCATGTGCTGTGCCAGATTGTGTGCTGGTGGTAGATAATCCCCTCAAGCAATCCCATTACAGGCCTGGACAGGCCTTTAGGGTTCCAGGAGGTTGAGGTTCCCAGATTTCTAGACAGTTGGCACATGAAGGTTGTAAGGTTGTCAGCCCTATGCATTGGCCACCTTTATCCCCCAGGAAATATTCCTAGTACTCATTTCTGTTAGAGGCTGTGTCAACCCCAGGGCCATAATGCAACCAGAAGGATTGTGTCAATGAAAAATTCCAGTGCCACCATTGGGAATCAAACGTGTGACCTTCTGGTTTTAGCACAGTGCCTCAACAAACTGCACCACGACGTGCCCCAGATAATATCCTAACAGATGTTAAAAAATATGTCATTATGGAGGCAAATGTATAAGATTATTGTTGTGTTAAGATTTGTTCCATCATTTTACTTCTTTCAGTTTATGTATCTGTTCGTTGGGACACTCACATAAATGCAGTGTGCCTCATTTAATTTCTACAGTGGCAAAACAGTACTAATGAAACAATGATACATGACCCATTTCCATAGAAATATTTTGCTGCACATATGTTTGAAGTATTAATTGGATTAAATTTTAATAAAGTGACTTTTTCTGTATTTTTAAGACTTTCTTGCATGAAGAAGAGAGTTTGAAACAATTTACAGGGATTTGTGTTATGACAGTTTGTGACTGACCTTGATGACATTTTATATGAAGAAGTTATTTTCAGAGGCTCTGAGAAATTAATTATTTGCTACTTATTGGACAGTTAAGGACATCAGTTTTGAATATGAAGAGCCATTTTTGTGTGCGCATGCACACGTGAGAGAGAGAGAGAGAGAGAGAGAGAGAGAGAGAGAGAGAGAGAGAG